>ML677363.1:3525212-3682979 GCA_007922305.1 Dermatemys mawii
CTGGGGGTAGGGGGGAGCTTTGACTTCCTGATCCGCTACCCTGTGCCCTCGGGGAGAGGGTTTGGCTCTCCACTCCGAGGCCGCCCTGCAAACCGGGGGAAGGGGTTGGGGTGGCAAAAAAGCTTGAGCCACCCCCTGCTGTGGCCCACACTGGAAAACTCAGGAAAAGCAAGGAAAAGGATCACACTAAACTGATAAGGTCTGCATTTTAATTTTATTTTAAATGAGGCTTAAGTATTTTGAAAACCTTGTTTATTTTACAATACGACAATAGTTTAGTTATATGATAGATAGACTTATAGAGAGAGTCCTTCTAAAAAACATTAAAATGTATTACCAGCACGCAAAACCTTAAATTTAAAGTGAATAAATGAAGACTCGGCACACTACTTCTGAAAGGTTGCCGAGCCCTGCACTAGACACTAAACAGGGAGGAGTGGTAGATATGCTGGCAGGTAGGGATAGGATACAGAGGGACCTACACAAATTAAAGGATTGGGCCAAAAGAAATCTGATGAGGTTCAACAAGGATAAGTGCACAGGCCTCCGCTTAGGATGGAAGAATCCCATGCACTGCTACAGACTAGGGACTGAATGGCTAGGCAGCAGTTCTGCAGAAAAGAACATAGAGGTTACAGTGGATGAGAAGCTGGATATGAGTCAACAGTGTGTCCTTGTTGCCAAGAAGGCTAATGTCATTTTGGGTTGTATAAGTAGGGGCTTTGTCAGCAGATCAAGGGACGTGATCATTCCCCTCTGTTCAGCATTGGTGAGGCCTCATCTGGAGTACTGTATCCAGTTTTTGGGTCCCACACTACAAGAAGGATGTGAAAAAATTGGAAAGAGTCCTGCGGAAGGCAACAAAAATGATTAGGGGGCTGAAGCACATGACTTACGAGGACAGGCTGAGGGAACTGGGATTGCTTAGTTTGCAGAAGAGAAAAATGAGGGAGGATTTGATAGAAGCCTTCGGCTACCTGAAGGAAGGTTCCAAAGAGAATGGAGGTTGGCTGTTCTCAGTGGTACCAGATGACAGAACAAAGAGTAATGGTCTCAAGTTGCAGTGGGGAAGGTTTAGGTTGGATATTAGGAAAAACTTTTTCACTAGGAGGCTGGTGAAGCACTGGAATGGGTTACCTAAGGAGGTGGTAGAATCTCCTTCCTTAGAGGTTTTTAAGGTCCGGCTTGACAAATCCCTGGCTGGGATGACTTAATTGGGGAATTGGCCCTGCTTTGTGCAGGGGGTTGGACTAGATGACCTCCCTATGTCCCGTCTAACCCTGATATTCTATCGTACTATGATCTATATAATTTCCCATATAGGCCACAGTGTAGTTGTAGTCACAAAAAGAACAAGGAGTACTTGTGGCACTTTAGAGACTAACAAATTTATCTGGATATAAGCTTTCATGGGCTTAAACCCACTTCATCAGATGCAAGTAATCAGTTTCACTGTGGATGTGTAGATTTCCTTCAGACCCATACTGCTCTTATTTAAGCAGTTTGCTACACAAAGACAATATAATGAAAGCAGATAAACTGACTGGCTTGTAACAGCCGGGATAAAATTACACCAACCAAGGGGTGGAGGCAGCCCAGAAGCAAAACCCCTATTAAGTCTGTTCTGATACTGGATTCTCAGGCTGTCAAACCCTCCCAGCTGCACAGGAACAGACCAAACGGTGAATGATTGCTACAACTGACTGTTCAGTTAAGCATTGAAGCACCTGACTGACCACTATTTGTATTGTTAGTTTTAAAGCATAAAATGAGTCTTCTTTAAAGCCCTTCACATTTACACAGGGCTTTAAAAACTTTAATCAGAACCATCTGAGCTAGATATGGTATTATACCCTTCTGAGAAAGGGGACAGTCACTCAAGGACATACAGTGAGTCAATAATAGCAAACCCAGGACTGAAATTCAGGGGTTCAAGATGTGCTTGAAAATGAACAAAGATTTTCAAATCAGTAGGTTATATGTGGCATTCAAAGAACAAAAATATTAAGCTGGTGACAGGTTTCACTTCTCATACTTATATATACCTGAAATATCTGTCCCATTCCTTGCTTCCCACGCTTCTCCAAAAAGGAAAGTATTTCTGCTTAAACATTAGACTTTCAGGTTTCATCTCATCCCATCACAACCCTCAATCTATCACTATGCATCTCTGTGCTGTAATTTCAGGTCACAAATGCAAAAATGCTGCATACAGCAATTTATATTAAAAATCATCTAATATTAGCAATGGTAAAGTTAAATAACAGATGAGAATCTAGTCAGCAGGAACAGAGATATGCTACACAAACATGCTATGTCTCCACATAATATACTACAAGTTTCACAACTGGTCTACAACTGCAAACAGATTAGGATGTGGAATGTAGGTTGAACCAGAACTGGCAGTCAGTTAAATTTTGAATAGTTTTATAAGCCCAGGAGTAAGAATAGCATAAAGTTGGATTTCATGCTACTCTGACTCCTTGCCAACACTAGGTGACTCTTCAGATATAATGAATACATATGAAGAATATATGAAGTATATAAAAAGTTTTCAAGACAGTAAAATAAATCAATTTTGTTTCTGATCCAACCCTTAAGCACTCATTAGTATAGGGAAGAGGGCAAAAACTTGAAGTAAAGTCATCTTAAAACTTTGGTAGAGCAGGTAAGATTTTAACCTTTAGCAATCAGTTAGATTAAAACTGAACATTGTTGAAGTCCAGTTTCATTACTGATGTTTACTTTTTGCACTAACCTTGGACAATAAAAATAAACTAGTAGATTTCACTTGCCAGTTTTCATATACTTGCACAATAATTCAGTATCTGGACTCAAAAACTGCAAGGGTGCTTTTAAATCTCAACGAAACCTGATTTTTGTACATTTCATGAACATATTAAATATTTCTAACATTACTCAGCTTTGCAAAAACCTCTTATAACTTGCAAGTATAAATTTTAAATTCCTGCACTAAAAAGTGATTGACCCACAGAATTAAAACTTTAAAGATACATTGCAAGTACTCTATTGTCCAATTTCTTTTAGTTTCCAGCATTTAAAAACAGAGTTAGAGAAATTTACCAGATACACAAAAGACCACTAAACCAAACCACTATAAGTGAGAGAACTCAAATTAGCATTCAGTATACTATTAGTTCATAGTGGTATTTATTAGAAAACCAACAAAAGTTGGTATCAATTACTAAAATGCAGAATTAATCTTGCAATTTTTTTTTAAGAAAGAATGTTGTGAAATGATAACTAGCAAGAAATTAACTTTAGTTAGTTGAGACTCATTCTCATACAAGCGTTTAAATTGTTTGATGGCATGCAACAAGTTGCTGCTCAGTAAACTCACTTAAAGATGACACGTGGTTCACAGGTTAATAAGGCTAAGAGTTCATACGGCAGGGATTCAGAAATTTGAAGGATTTACATTTTTAATGTAATCTGTCCAATAAAGAAATACAATCTAGTAAGATTGGAGATGAAAAACTGTTCACGCTCTTAAATCTCTCCCCTCAAACAGTTTAGTCAGAAAGTATTTTCCACATCAAAACTTCAGCTTTGGAAACAAGAATGGTAAACCCTGGTCTGCTTCAGCTTTCCCCCTTGTTAGAAAAATACATTCCAGGATCATACTTTTGATTAGGAAATTAGTTCAGGGTTTGGTTACATACATGAACGTAGGGTGTAGGACTACCACCTACATTAAACTTTGTAATGCAGTTTAATATGATTAGATAAAAGAGATGATATACAAATACAGAGTAGCAACAAAGAGTCTTGTAGCACCCTGACTAATAGAGATGTTTGGGATCATAAACTTTCTTGGGTTAAGACCCACTTTATCAGATGAATGTTGTGGATTTCCACAACATTCATCTGATGAGGTGGGTCTTAGCCCATGAAAACTTATGATCCCAAACACCTCTGTTAGTCTATAAGGTGCTGCAAGACTCTGTTGCTTTTGCAAATCCAGACTAACACGGCTACCCCTCTGATACTAAATAGAGAATAGTGTCACTTACAAGGAATGTGGGGCTACTTAATCATAGCAAAGAGGAATCACATCAAGCCCTAAGTTACATACCAAAAGAAAAATACTATCCATTTCCTGAAAAAACAAAACTTGAAGGTTTTCTCTCTATCTAAAATGGTGAGTTCTGATTTTCTTGACTGATGGTCAAGTTTATTGCTATGCAAAGAATAAGTTTTGCGTCTGTAAAACCACGGGGATGGATCGTATTGCAATTAAGTCTAATGTACTCTACAAAATAAACTCCAGACGTACATGGTTTCATTTATGCCCCATGGGCGAGGTCCAACAGCACAGATAACACTCAACGGGCATGGGGGTCTCCTAACCCAAAGACAGCAGGAGGAAAAAGTGATGGGGCCACTCGCTCTCCTTCCCCCACGAGCTCTCGTACTACTTCCAGCTCCCACTCCACAGCCTCCGGCGGGCTCTCCAGGAGCCCGCTCCAGGCCCCGTGGTTCCCGTAGCCAAGAAGGCCCCAAACCCAAGCCCCCACTTACTTCTCCAGGCTCCGCGCTCTCGCTCCCCACCTCCGGAGCGTCTCCCGCCCCCGCCCGACCCAGGCACTAGGCCCCCTTCTCCCTGGCCGCACGGCCTGAAAATGGCGGAGGAGCCACACCGCCCGCCTGCACTGCACCGCCTCAGGCGGCCCGTCACTTAGCTGCACTCACCGTCCGACTGTTCTCTTATCCCCGCCACCGGACCCCGCTGCCGCGCCTCTCTCCACACTCCCCCTGGCCCGGAAGCCGCTGCCTCACGAGCCACCACCGCGACCGCCCGCCATCTTTTCCCCTCCAACGACCGGGGCGGTGCACGCGTTCTACGTCAGGACGCTCCAAGGCGCCGAGGAGGACCTGGCCTAGGCTAGGGACGCGGCTGCGGCCAGGACCGCCTCTGCGCAAGCGCACGGGAAGCCTGCTGTGCATGGAGCAAGTGCGTGCGGTTGATACAGAGGGGACCAGATATGGACAGAGCTGCAAGTCGGGTGCGCATGCGTAGAGAGACGTAGCATGGGCTACGCTCTAATCCAGGAGTTCCCTTCTGGCAGCAAAAATCACTATACGACCCCAGGAGCGGGGACTGAAACCTGAGCCTGCCCCAACCCCCCTAACCCGGGTGAGGTTGCGGGGGGGACAAAGCCAAAGCCTTAGGGCAGGGCTTCAGCCCAAGTAGGGTGCATGTAACTTGAGGCCCCCCACCGGGGACTGAAGCCCCAACGCTTCAGCTTAGGCTTCAGTCCCAGGCAGCAAACAAGCCTAAAACAGCCCTGGTGAGCCCTTTAAAATGGGGTTGCCACTCACTTTGGAGGGTCACAATCCACAGTTTGAGAACTGTGAGTCGTGGCTTAGAAGGAACTGCTCCTCCTCCCACCCCCGCATAACTGCTGGTGTTCCCTGAGTGGTGTGAGGAGCTGGGAACCACCTGAATCTGAAAATACTACTGAGCAGCTAGGAGACAGCTGACTAGGCTGGGGAAGGGAGTAGCCAGCAGCTTGAGATCATGTCAAGAGACTTCCACAGCCATGGGAGATAAATCCTAAACCTATCCCTCTCCCCTATCCACCAGTGCATACAACCCAAACATTTCAGTCTTCAGGGAGTGAAACTGATCATAATGAACGAACTTGACTTCACCTTGATTTATATTGTCCCAGCCAAGGCCAATGCTAAAAGTAAAAAAGACCAAAAGATAAAATATAAACTGGAATTTTAGGATGGTCAGTTTTAATATCTAAGGCATTATTAGTAACATCTAAGACTGCAATATTTTAAAAAGGGGACTTTTAAAATATTCATTTTAAGATTTAAGCAGCTATGGGAAGCAGTATAAAGAGGTTTGAGGACCAGCAGAGAGTCCCCTTTCACATTGTGGGATTTTTGGTATCTTAACCTTTTTGTTTCCCTACTGCATTATTGCCTTGGTTGTTTAAGTTAAACTGTATTGAGCAATTTTTTAACTCCTGATAAATGCAGAAAAACTTATTTGCCAAATAGATAGGCAACAGCCGAGCATAGCAGCTCAGTGAGCAAACCTGGGAGGTAAAAATATCACACAGAAATGAACAAATCATAAATCCATCTCTAGTCCATTATCTCATGCCTTATACTCTCCAGAAATGCATAAAACTATTCATATAGACATATAATTTTTTTAGATATGTTACTTAGCGCCCGACTGCCTATAGGATCTTGTGGAAACAAGCTCTACAACTTGTATATAAAAAACTATTCATCATTTTAAAACATACTGCCTTTCAATTTCACTGGATGTCTCTTTGTTCTTGTATTGTGAAAAATGGTAAACAAAGAAGAGCACTATTTACCTTTTCTATAACAATATTTTGTATGACTCCAGCATGTCCCTTATGTCCCCTCTTTGAAAATGTTTTAATATACTGGACCCTCACTATAGCCCACATCGCTATAATGCGGATTCACGTACATCGCAGTCATTGCTATGGATCCCAAATTTAAATTGGGATCCATGGCAACGTGTCTCCCGTGTTATCGCGGTCCCAGCGTTAGCACGAGACCGTACATGGATCCTAAACCCCAGGCTATAGCGAGGGTCTGGTGTATTTCTACAAATGAGAGGCTTTCCATGCCTCTGGTCATTTTTGTTCCTTGTCTCTAAATCCCTTCTATTTCTCCTATATCTTTTTTGAGAAAAGATGAACAAAACAGTTTTTCAGATGAGGGCACTACATTGATTTCTATAATGGCATATTTTAAGTACAGTAGAAACCTCAGAGTTACAAACAGACCAGTCAACCACACACCTCATTTGGAATCAAAAGTACACAATTAGGCAGCAGCAGAGACAAAAAAAGTATACAGTACCAAATGTGTTAAATGTAAACTACTAACACATAAAGGGAAAACAGCATTTTTCTTCTGCATAGTAAAGTTTTAAAGCTGTATTAAGTCAATATTCAGTTGTAAACTTTTAAAAGAACAAGCATAACATTTTGTTCAGAGTTGCAAACAACTTCAATTCATGAGGTGTTTGTAACTCTGAGGTTTCACTTTACTGTATTTTTCCCTTTCTTGACCATCAACTCTACACTGAATAAACATTTTTTAAATGAGCTGTCCACATAAGTCTTTTTCTCAAGCAGTTATGGATTATTTAGGAACTAGTAATGTATTTGAATAATTCAAATGATTCTTTCCAAGGTGCAATTAATTTATCTTTTCCTCTGGCTAATTTAAGGGGTCATAAAACTTCTACAATAAAATAGCCCTGAACAATTTTCATGTTTTGGGAACACCCTTACTATACAGTATTAGCAACCCCTTTATTACATGTTTAGTATTTCAGTTCTATCATACAATAGCAGTTCACAGAGGTTTTATTGGTCTAAGAGGACTTCTTCCCACCATCTTGTCTGTTTTATTGCTTCTGATCTTCTTTCAAACGTGGTAGCTGTAATTTATTATGGATTTCAATGTTTGTAATTAGTAGTTATCAGTCTATTAGCAGAGGTTGATGTAAGTCTTGTGGGATCAGACCCAGCTCACTAAAGATGTTAGCAGGCTTTAGAGAATGAATCTATCTTATTCTTAAATATCAAAAAGAGGAAACTATCACACCTAATCATACAAATGTAAAAGAAACCAAGTCAAAGATGCCAAATAATCTAGCTAGGGCTTTCTTACCACCAAAAGTAATAAGGCTAGGACGGTGGTTCTCAAACTGGGGGTCGTGGAGCGATTCCAGGGGGGTCGCAAGCTCCCGTTGCATTTGGCGGCATTTCGGCAGATGCTCCAAATGCGGGAGTGTGTCCACCGAAAAGCCGCTGAGTGGAACTCTTCCGCTTTTGGGGCATTTTGGCAGACACACAGAGAAATGCTTCATGTCCACCGAAATGCCGCCAGAACCGGAAGAGTTCAATTTGGCGGCTTTTTGGCGGACATACCCGGGGACAGCAGCGAATGCGGCACAGCAAAAAGGGGTCTCGAACCAAAGAAGTTTGAGACCCCCTCAGCTAGGAGGTAAGGGTTCTGATATGAAGTTCTTATTAAGACATCTCAATTTGGTTTTTTTAAAGATCAGTATTTTCATTTAGTTGAGACAGTCACAGAAGTCTTCTGTGAGGCAGAGTATAAAAGACTTGTTTGATGACAGCTGCAACTGGAGACTGAATCTAAGATTGAAATGAAGTGGAAGTAGCTAATAAAATACAGGACCTCACCCCTGTGTTACCTTTTCTTATAATTCTGACCCAATAAAAGTTACTGTGGTTAAATCAGAAAGGTATGTCTGGTTTATTAGAATCCAGGAGAAATAGTGATATTAAAAGAAATAAGTGGGGGGAGGTATAGCTCAGTGGTTTGAGCACTGGCCTGCTAAACCCAGAGTTGTGAGTTCAATCCGTGAGGGGGCCATTTAGGAATCTGGGGTAGAAACCTGTGGGTGAGATTGTGGTCTGCACTGTGCAGGTCAGACTGGATGATCATAATGGTCCCTTCTGACCTTAATGTCTCTGAATATGTTACATTACTGCTGCTGAGTTAATAGGGATAACTCAGGTAGCTATTATAAAGCAGCATGATCTTTCAACACTATGGATTTGGATGTCAAGTTTCCAATCATTGCCTAATAAGAGTGTCATATTTCTCTCCCTCTCAAGATGTGTGTATACAATTATATTCATTTGTAATAATAATCACAACTGATGTTTGGATCAAGAATACTGTCTTCCTTCCTATTGCCCAAGAGACTATTCCCTCCTTCCAGGTCAAAGTGTTTCTCAAAAGGTCTTAAATAATTCAAGCTGGAGTGAATCAGATAATATTTACAAAGCATAGGAACATAATAAGAAACATCACATTTTAATTCAGACTGAACAATGATGCACTCTTGAAGGGGAAAAAACACATCATCTTGAACAAACATTTCAAAAGACAATCTTATTAGCCCTGATTTGACAAACTACTAGAATTTCCAACAACCAATGGGAAGAAAATGTCTCCGTCTTAAGTAACTGGAGTTCATAAGAAAGAAGAATCATAGGTACGCTTATTCTAGGCCCTGTATCCAAAAACTCTCTGAAGATTCCCCTGGCAAGGACAGGGACTTGGGGGAAATAGGTACTGAAACAGGAGTTTCCAAGATTCCATGACTCGCACCACAAATGCGTCTTTGTTAAGTTTACAGTATTCAACAAGCCAAAGAGTGGTCCCCAGTTTAAACGTGTCTGTGTGGGACCGAAGGCTGAAGTACCATGCAACAAGAACTCTCTTTACTCTGTCCTGGAGCTAGCTAGAGTGGTCTGGTATGCATAGAAACATCTGAAATTCTTTGATCTTTCTTTTCATAATAAGGGCTGGCAATTAGCCCTAGTACTGGAAGCTTCGTTTGGTCTGAATGTCATCAAGAATCTGCTGTAGCTCCTCATCTTCAAACCGGCCCTCTAGGCTGCAAGATAAGAACAGTAATGATAGAAACAAGCCTCTTCCCTGTGCTTTCATTTTTAATATCCAGAATTCCCTCATGTTTCTACAACAGGGCCTCAGACATTTTTGGTACCATCTGGTATTACACCACTTATCCAAAGTCTCTGTCTCCTCCTGTGTTATAATACATAGACAACTCTGAAGCCCCATGTTATAGCTCTCATGTGGCTCCACAATGAATTATGAAAATCAAATACCTTCCTCCCTCCACCTTTTCACTGATCAGTTTCAGGACATGACATTAAAAGGGTACCACACTCAGGAATGGGCAGGGCTAAGCCTAAACAGAATTATCTGATTAGCATCATGTAGAATTGTACCTTTTAGGCCAGCCCACTGTGGCTGTGAAACACTGGATACAAAGGGTAAACAATAGGTCAGCTCAGTTTTCCCCTTATTCCTGCATCATAGAACCCATAAATCGTAGAACCCAGAACATAAATTTTCACCTGGGAATCAAAGCCTTGGCCTCCTCAGCTGTCTCAGGACACAGATTAGCCAAACACGCCAATTCAAATTTATGGAGCTTTTTCTGGAGCAACAAACTGCAGAAAGAGAAAATGGTGAGAATATAGGAAAAAAATGGAGTCAAAAAAGCAGAGGAAAGGAAAAGAATGTAAAAGAAACTGAACTGATGACATAGTGCTGACAGATCTGTGAACAAGGAATAGGGATGAGAAAATGGGAAGATAATAATAAAATAAATATAATTTAATACAACCCCATTATTGCTAGTAAGAACAAAAAAATCACACACAATAACCGCAGAAGCCTTCCCTCCCCGCAAAAAAATGGGGGCTAGAAAAGTCCTTTCCATCTACCACAATCTGCTGTCATATAAATATTTATACCAAAACAGCCCTGGAGGCACTACCTGGAGCTTCTTGTTACCCACTTTACTAAGAGTCCTCAACCTGGGGGTCATAACCCTTCAGGGAGTCACAAGGTTATTACACAGGGGTTCATGAGTTGTCAGCCTCCACCCCCAAACCCTGCTTCGCTTCTGGCATTTATTGCTTTGTGAAAGGGGTCACCAATACGAAAAAAGTTTGAGAACCACTACTCTAACAGAACCTCACCAAGTCTCTCACTTCCCCAGAAAAACATGACTGAGATCTCAAGATCAGTGGTTCTTAACCTGTGGGCTGCATGTGGCCCAAGCTAAAAATAATTTCAAAATTTGCCTCACTGGTCAGACAGGGGGTTGGGCTGGCTGAGGGGGAGAGTGAGTAAGGCAGCCTGCAGGAGCACTCCTGCCAGCAGGGGGCTGGTGAGTGCTGCAGGGAGCGGGAAAGTGGGTCTTATGGGTAGGTTTGGGGTGTGGGGGCCTTTGGGCAGTGTGTGGCACTAAAAGTTTTGCTGGAGGTGCTACAGCTCCCACAGGCTTTACGTGGGGGTCCACTGCACGGTTCAGGTCTGGCTGCCCGGTTCCATGCCGGGGTCCATGTCCACCTGTAGGCCACCCAGCCCCATGCAGCGGAGGTCCCGGGCTCCAGCCGCCTGGCCCCGCACAGCAGGGCCTGAGTCCATCTACCTAGCCCCATGAAGTGGGATTTCAGGGTCAGGCTTTGGCCACACAGGGGGGTGTCCCACGGTCTAATCACCCATGTGGGGGTCCAGCATCTGGCATTGCTGCAGGATCCAGCATCCACGACTCTGCTTCTGGCCCCTCTCTCAGCAGGGGTGCTAGGCATAGGGGATTGTTGAGAGATTGGGGATGCTGTGGTTCTAAGCCTATGGTGAGAACCATGCTCTAGAACAACCCTGCTCTTGGGAATAACAACAACTACCTCGTTTCAACTTCATATACAGCATACACATTACAGCTAATGTTTAGAGTCATAGCATATACAAGTTAAGAAGGAAAGTACTGTGCATCTGGGGTCAGGCTTTGGGGATTGCAAGTATCAATTACAAGGTTAACAGGGCACATACGTATCACATAACCAGCATAGATCCAGATTGGGGTGTGGGAGTTTTTTAAAGCATCAGTGGATAAATGGGCTCCCATGGAATGTATTAGGAATCCAAGATGTTGCAAACTGGTACATGGGAGGGGTGCATCCTATGGTTCGTTAGGGAAGGGAGGAAGTAGATTATTTCTCTGGTCGGCAGTCTCGATTACTTGACATGGTACTGAAGGTGTCCCATGATGTGTTCTGTATACATGTCTCTGGACCACCTGATGGTGTCGGACACCATGAGCTGTCTCTTCCCAATAAAATCATCTTTCCTCGACTCCCCCACTCACCTACGGACGCTGGCAATGGTCTCCCGGTTTTTGAAGCGGCTGAAGCGAGCCGTGTAGTTCAGAGTTTTC
The DNA here is from genome assembly GCA_007922305.1 of Dermatemys mawii. NCBI lineage: Eukaryota > Metazoa > Chordata > Testudines > Dermatemydidae > Dermatemys > Dermatemys mawii. Next base: position 3,537,034 of record ML677363.1, read on the forward strand.
ATGAAGACTTCCGAGAGCTCCTGCTCATCCTCAGCACTCTCATTCTGCTGTTTACGATGCTCAAGAAGCATATGCACTTCTGAATTTAGAAGCGTCTCAGCAGTTTCAAATTCTGTATGCAAGCGAGTTTCAGTGTGAGAGAGGGATAAGTACATCAACAAAGAAACCAATTTCTATGTGCTTTGTTTCATGCTTGGATATAGCTTTGGGGAGAAGGAAAATGAACCACAGATACAGCTTTGACCATGAAAATCCTGTACTCCATGACCTGGAACTCATTCCTAATGAGAATATAACTATAAAATTCCTCCAAGGCCACACAACTGGATTTACAATACTGAGTAGCACTCCAGTAATTTTTAACTTTCTGATCATACACGCTTAAATTACCAGACCTATCTTTTGAGCTAATCATATTTTTGTAATTACAGTGGAACCCCACAATACCGCGCCCCGTGATAGCACGAATCCAGGCTCCTGATGGCAGCAGCGCACAGTACTTTGATGTCGCGCGACCCCGCGTTTACCGTGGTGGATATTTTTGGACCCCAACCGTTGTGGTATTGCGGGGTTCCACTGTAATATTACTCACTTGACACAAAAGTCCAAAATAAAAGCAAATATTAAAGGGGTAAAACTGAAAAGACTTTTTAAAAAGCTGGATTTGTATCTTGCTTTAATATAAGCTTGTTTTACTAGTTGTTTTTTATCTTAGAAAAATCAAGAATGGCAAGTGTGATCTTCTGCGGTTTTGCTGGAGAGCTTCTGGGAGGTTTTAGGGATGTTTACTGCTAGCACCTTAATTAAAGGATGCTGCTGCTGAATGTTTAACAAAGGCTTCCTTTATTAGAAACGTTATTTAGTCACTAAAATTAAATAGCCATTAATAAAAACGAAGTTTTAAACAGTCTGATTAAAAATCCTTTCCCCTCTCCATAGATCAACTTCTGTCCCTCAGATCTTAGTCTGTAACCACTTCATTAGTTTTCTTAGCATCAAGAGTGACTACCAGAATAGACAGACATGAATTTTTAATGCTAAAAAGCAAGCAGATTGCAAATATTTCAGGTCTCCATTTACATCAGAAAAGCAAAAAAAGAGCATAAACTCATTTTTTGCCTTTTGAGGACACCTTTAAGGAACAAATACAGCTATTCAAACATTAGTATATTTTTCAGATTCAGATTCAATTCACCGGGCAATTTTAATCCCTGTTTCAAGCCTAAACAGTTGGTTTCCAAAACAAAAACTGATTTGAAAATATTCGCACAGACAGCAATATCTTTCATCATGGACCACAGAGTAGAAAAACTAGAGTTCCTCACATCAAACCCCAGGATCATTTAATTGTGCCAGCTTGATACAGATCAGGGTTTTTTATATAAAGCTCTTTGAAGTATAGAGACTGTCTCTTTGTCCTGTATTTGCACAGCATGGTACAAACAATAGCAATAATAATACTCTTTTATATGCTGAAAAGCATTACATGTCATTTAAACAACACTTCAAAGATGTACTCCTTTGCTGGAATCAGATGGTCTGCTACAACGAGGGCTAAGCTACTGTCCCGGCTGTCAGTGAGTCTATAGCTTTTCCTTTTTGAAATTACCCTGACTTGTGATATATAATGATAAACCGCTCGGAAATGTGACTGAGCTCCCAAGTCAAACCCGGGGCCAGACAAGGTCAGGAGGCCAAAGCTCTGCAACCAGATAAAGAATTAGACCAGGAGCTTCATGTTCGGAGCTTCGGTTCCCCACCAGGCCGGGCACCTGCAAACCCAATTTGCAGCCAGATTATACTGACACGGTTGGGTGCAGTAACGCGGCCCCCTTTTTCCAGACTCTTCTTTCAGCCCGGGACTCGTTCCTGTTATTTACAGGGAAACAGACACAGGAGGGGGGGAGGTAACTTGGGGTACAACAAGCTGGAGGCGGCCACGTTCTTCCCTTGCGCCCGGTCCTCCCCTCGGTGGAGTTTCCAGCCCCCCCAGCTCCAGCGGGGGAGAATCTCCCGCTCCCGCTCTCCCCGCGGACCGAGCTCTGTCCCCCGGCCCCGCGCACCTTTGGGGAAGACGAGCTGCGAGGCGTCCTCCTCCACGTCCGCCACGCGGGCCTCGCTGCCTCCGGCCGCCATCGCTTTAGCCGGCGCCGGCTTCCCCGCCGGAAGCGAAGGCTGGCGCGAGCCCCCGCCCCGCTCCTGCCGCGCGGCCGCGGCTTGTTCTTCCGAGACTCCCGCCAGGGGGCGCCGAGGGGCTGAGCGGCCGCAGCCTGCAGAAAGAGCCGGCGTCTCCCTACCCCTCACCCCCACCCCACCCAGGCCGGGCTGAGGGGATCATCATCAGACCCCAGTTTGGGTCCAGGGCAAAAAGGTCCCTCACTCTGTGTGGTGTGGCCTAGCCCCAGCCGCCATCTGCCGGATGCTAGGCCCGGGCCCCTCAGGACTGGGCTGGCCCAGAGGCAGGACAGAACTCACTCATTGCGAGGAGAGGAGGCATGTGCCCAGTGAGTAGGGCCAGCTGCTCTGGCACTGGACTCTGCAGGGTAAACCCCATTTGGAACCAGGTCTTGGTGCCATCCCATCTGAAAGACATCGTCTCACGCCAGGACGGACTCACTTCCCACCAGCTCACCGCAGAGAGGACATTTCATGTTGTTGGCCTCAAAATTCAGCAGGTAGGCCGTGAGCTTGGGCAGTAACCATGAAGGATGCAAAGGGATCACTCTCCTCCCTTGGTCAGAGCACTGACTAGTAGCTCGGTCATCCAGGAGGACTATACCATATAAGCAACTAACCCACCCAGATGCAGTTCCACCCAACTGTTGCTTCTTTCTAGAGTCACTTACATCCTATGGGGCAGAAATAACTGAGTGAACCAAAGACAGCCTCTCAAAAAAGCAAATCCCCACTACTTTGCTTGACGTAGTTTGGTTCAGTTGCATAGGAAAAGGTCTTGTAATGTATTTGCCGGGAAATGGACCCACCACCCTTCTTAGTTGGTAAAGGCCACCAGTGAATCTATTAGCTGCTTTTGACCAAGATAAGAGGAAATGCTTTGTTACCTTGACATAGGCATTTGTTGGACCCTGTGGTTCAGGACCATGTTGATAATCTAATCACCTATTGCTTATTTTTAATATCTCCTTCCATGGCAAGAGTATTGATAAGATGCTAGGGAGCCAGTTGTAGCATCATTTGGTATCTAGCAGTATTTTAGACTATTTCCAGTTATGGCAGAGCTGGATATAATATGTAGCTATTAGTGGTTACATTGATGATCTTACATCCATACCCACAGAATGTATCAATAGTCTCTGGCAGTTGGTTGTGAGATGCTGCTTTAGGGTTGTCAACCCCCACAGGTTGTCCTGAAGTCTCCAGGAATTAAAGATTGTCCTGCAATGAAATCTCCCACCAAATGTCCAACCAAAATTGGCAACTGGAGGCTGTCCCTCCATTTGATGGTTAAATTCTCAGAGACTGGGAGACAAGGTATTCCCATTTGTGGGTCTCAGGTTTTGGGACTCTCTAACATCAAAAATCAGGTTAACACAGAGACTGGGCACTAGTAAATTTATTGCAAGGCATAGTCTTACCCCACATCTTCCACTAGTAGCAGAGCTATAGAGTGGGCCAGCTACATTCTACAGGAAAACAAACATCCTAAGAAATCCTACTATAAACACCAGCTTTAATAGGCAAGTAAAAAAAGAATTTAAGAGTTTTCATGGATAGAATTTTCATGCAACTTTTACATCGGTGAGGCCTAGACCTTACAGCGATAGGTGCATTAGAAATACAGTTAGATGTCTTACTGACAAATATAAATACTTAATAGTGGTAGAAAGATGGAAATGGTTAAACAAACACCTGTCAGGGATGGTCTGGATATACTTAATCCTGCCTCTGTGGGGAAGAATGAACGAAATGACCTGTTGAGGTCCCTTCTAGCCCTACATTTCTATGAAAGCAAACAGAATGACTTTTCACCAAGCATAATCCCAGAGTATTTCTAAACTGATTTACACATTATATGCACTATAAAGGATCTTATTCCTGGGGGAATTCTGCACCACCGCACAGTCCCCCGCACATGTCTTTGCTTCCCTGCAGAAAAATGACTTTCTGATAGGGAAGCCAAGGGAAGCCACAAGAGCAGTCATGAGTAGGGGACAAAACATGAAGAATTTCATATCCAAGTAAAGCTGGAGGAAGAGTTTTAAGATGGTAAAATGTAAGTTGAAATTTAGCTAGTTCACTGTGTATAACCCCAAATTTTGTGGGGAAATGCCTTGGGATGTTAAATTACCAGAAGTAGTCAGGACCTTGATGTTGAGTTTCCTCAAAAAAAACAAAAAAAAAAATCCAGAATCTCTATACACAATCTCCCTCATTCCCTGCCAGTTCAATGCCGACTTGAAAGAGTACCACCAAGAGATAACTTCCTGGCACAGTTTTGTCCTTCCAGGATCCCTTCCATTTATGTACCTATCCAACCTAATTCTGTTTAGATTGCAATATCTGACAAGACTGCCGCCCATGCTGGTATGACTTAATGTGACCATAACATTCTTAAAAATGGGTTGCTGTTATTTCTAAAGAATCAGAAGATTTAATTGTTCACCTGTATACAAATGTGCTGCTTCCTACAAAATAGTAAGAGCAAAGTATTTAAAATGTGCAAAAGTGTAGGCTGTAAAGTTCTGCATGGACCAACTCTAAATGTTTAAAACACACCATCTGTATAAATGAATGAGGTGGAGAAACTGATTGGAAACTAGTTCAGATTGCTAATCAGTACAAGTAGAAAGACATTCAGAAAGATTGAATTAACACACTTAAGGGAACATCTGGCAAATTAGACAATCTCCATTAAGTTTAAAATGAAACAAGAAAAGAATCAATGCCGGTTTGATCAGGAAGCTTTTAGAATGCACTTGGAATCATGGTGACTTCTCAAATAACCTGTCAAGAGCACCAGTCTTCTCACAACTGTAGGTAGCTCATGTAGTTATGAATTTTGCATTGTTCTTGTCTGTGTCTCCTCTTCACTGAGCTATGTGGAAAAACAATTATCAGAAAGCCAGACACTTGTAAGGGTTCCTAGCTACAGCTGAAGAGGCTATAATGATAGGAACAAAGTGATAAGAATATTCTCAAGTGGAGCTTGCCTTTTCAATTCTTATAATTTTGAAATATATTTATTGGAGCCTACAAAAATACATCATTAAGTGTTGTTCATTCTGTGAAGCAAATCAAAACTGATTCAACACAAGAGGGCAGGTAGTTCATCTTTAACATGTGCTATTCAGGTGGGAAAATACCAGTTACTAGAACAGTGGGTTTTATTAATGGATTTAAAAATATTTATAGCAAAGATGATGGTTAGAAAGAATGTCAGATAAAAGTGAGATTTCATATTCATTTGGGGGTCATATTCTAAAATAGAAACATATTCAAGGAAATTAAAGAACTTACAAATTTAATTTACCAGTGGACCCACTGTTCCTATTGTTGGGACTTTGAGTGGAAAAAACCCCAAAAACAGTTTCAGAGAGACAGGATATTGAACTATATGGACCCCTGGTCTGATCCAATATGGGCAATTCCTAGTTTCTTAATGTTTGAAAGAAATTAGTAACCCACTTAGTAGCAACTAGCTGTGCTACCACATCTTATTGGAAGAAAAAGGGACCGTCGAGTAGTATCTTGGTTTAATAAAGTTTGGGAAATGTTGGTGACAAGAAAACTCCCTTACCAAAATAAACCAATATACAGAAATTTTGAAAAGTAGTTTCCTTTTGTTGAATTCACAGGTAAAAAATCTCATCACTCTAGAAGTCAAGCCCAAAGTTACTTGGTTTTTATTCAGTAATTAAGTGACAAATAGTAATTACTATGATCTTGTTTAGTAAATACCATTTGTTATTGTTATGAAAATATTAACTTCTTAAAAGCTAAAATAACTTGGAGAGGGGAAAAATAAGAGGATTACAATATCTGATTCTTAAAGATTTCTTTTTATCAGGTCAGCAACATTTTACTAAGGCTTTTGATATAGTCGCACATGACAGTCTCATAAGCAAACTAGGAAAAATGGTCTAGATTAAATTACTACAAAGTAGGTATGCAACTGGTTGAAAAAACATTCGGAGTAGTTATCTGAGTAGTTAACTGAGAAGATGTATTAGTGAGGTCCCAAAGAGTCTTTTGTGGGTCTAGTGCTGCTTAATATTTTAATTAATGACTTAAATAATGGAATGGAGAATACCTATACAATTTCTGGATGATGCCAAGCTGGATGGGGTTGCAAGCACTTTGGAATACAGGGTTAGAATTTAAAATCACCTTGATAAATTGGAGAATTGGTCAACAAGATAAAATTCAGTAAAGACAAGTGTAAAATACTACACTTAAGAGGGAAAAATTAAATGTTCAGTTACAAATCAAGGAATTACTGGCTAGATGGTAGTATTACTGAAAAGGATCTGGAGGTTATAGTGAATATTGTGACAAAGCTCCAAGTTTGTACTTGTGGGTCCTGCGCTTCCTGGCAGATTTAGGGGCCTCAGAAACTCATCTAGGCCCCAGAGTGACCTCCCTTTCTCAGTATAATTGGCAAGAGTCACCACCTAGTGAGTTACCTTCATCACAGGCCAGTATGGAAGGTGGAAAAAGTGGGGAGCCCAGGCCCGCCCTCTACTCCGGCCTCCAGCCCAGGGACCCTAATAGTATCAGCTAAGATGGCTGACCTTTTATCCACAAAACACAATACAATTCCCTGGGCTACTTCCCTACAGCAGTCCCCGCTTTTTCAAACTCCACTTCACCCTTACCTCAGGGCTTCCTTCCTTCTGTATGATATGTTGTCCACCACTCAGTCTCACCAACAGCATAACTTCCTTCCACAGCTCCTGACACCCACAACCCACCTGACTAACTGGAAGGTTTTTAACTGGTTTCAGCCAGTCCCTGATTAGCTTCAGGTGTCCCAATCAGGCTAGCTGTTTCTACTCCTTTCTAGAAGGTTCCTGATTGGCCTGGAGTAGTCTTTGTTTGGCTATCCAGGGAACAGGGACCTGCACATCCTGAGGCTGATACACCTGCCTTCCAGCACTCTCCTATACCCTTCTGGTCTAACTCCGTCACAATATATAGTGAATACGAGTTGAACATGATGCAGTTGCTGAAAAGGCTAATAGCATTCTGGGGTGTATTAACAGAAGTGTTGTATGAAAGACACAGAAGGTAATTGTCCCACTCTACTCAGCACATGCGAGGCCTCAGCTAGAGTACTATGTCCAGTGCTGGACACTACACTGTAGGAAAGATATAGACCATTTGGAGAGTTCAGAGGAAAGCAACAAAATGATAAGGAGTTTAGAAAACCTGAAACTAAAAAAATTGGCATGTTTAGTCTTGGGAAAAGGAGACCGAGAGGGCTTCAATAACTAATAGCTAATAATAGTCTTCAATTGTGGTAAGAGTTATTTTAAAGAGAATGGTGATCACTTGTTCTCCAGAAAGATCAGAAAATTAGAGAGAAAAAGGGAGCAAGGAAGCACCAAATAGCCACAGAACCACTGATAGCAAGGCCCTGAGAAAAAGCTAATAGCTTTGAGTTCTCTTGTTGACTCAAAAGATGACTTGGAGCTGCAAGCAAAAACTATCTCCTGTTTGATTCCTCCTGTGTTCAGGGAAACAGGACTATGTACATTCTTTGTAAATAAAGATTGCATCAAAGAAATACTTGAGTGATAAATTTCTCCTTTTAACAGAAACAAGCCACAGGGCCCCACATTCTGGGTAACAGCTCACATTATATATATAAGTAACAGTGCTTTTCTGGATACCAACACCTAGCTCATTTTCATTTGCAGATTTTACAGCATTTTATAAGAGTTAACCACGACTGCCACTACACTCTCACTTAACTGATCCCCATTCAGATGGGTGAGCCCTTAAGCTGCTGTAAATTAATGCTGCTATGTTGAGGGTTCATTACACTTGCCTCAATTTCTCAGCTAGTTGCAAAGCTGGGTAGCTTCACAAACTAGACTGTCCCAGCCCTGCCTGGCTGTTCCACTAGATCCTGTGCCTGTTATTAAGAACAGAGCTGGGAGAAAGTAGGAAAATAGATTGGACTGTAAGGGCTTTCTCGGCTTGCATCTGGGGATCAGAGGCTTATTTTACAATATCCAGCAGCAATGAAGCAAAGTGGAGAGAAAAATGTTCCATGTATGCCATAACTTCACACCTGGGGGGAAAAGCTGGAAAAAGTGATTCTTATGTCAGCTTGATACTGGATGTGGAACAAAAGATCAGTTTGTAGGCTTGACATGGGTAAGGCTTATTTCTTAGAAGACAGGCTGAAAGAAGTAACTGGATTAGCAGGCTGGAAACAGAATGTCTGTACTAGCTAAAATTAGGGGAACACCTAGGGAGCCATTTACAATGGGCAGGATAACAATGTATAAAACAAGTTCGGAATGTAAAGATAAAGAGTAAGTCATACATGGACAGTGTGTAAACAGAGTATGCTATACAGAGATTGGTTCTTACGAGGTAAACAAGCTAATCCCAAAACACACAATGTATAGTAAATGCAAAGTATATAAAAGGAATTTTGCTATGTAACTTTGGATATGTGGTTTGCCTTATATCACCCTCTATGCTTCAGCCTAATCAACTTAAATGTAGTTTAATTGTATTCCAATAAAGAAACCTCAGGGACAAGTTTGAAGCTGAGCTAAATTTTTGGGAACCAAGTGAATGAGGTCTCAGAGGCTAATGAGTGGATAAGGTCTCAAAAGCCACCCAACATACCGGTGTTGTGACTTGCTGCTCATCTGGAGCAGGTAAAGTGCACATCTCTTAGTGTGAACATTGCAGCCACTGAGGGAAATTGCATTGGATAGGATTATGGGTTTAAATATGAAGAAATTAATACCATGCTGGAGAAGAAGGTTTAATGGTTAAGAGTGGACTCTGTGGACTCCCCAAAGAAGTATTAGGGGGAGACTGGGATCAGATGAATAAGGAACTCCAGAATGTTCAACTAGATAAGCTGAAAAGAATGATTGGCAGAGCACAGCAGAGAGCTGTTGAATGCCTCTGACATTTTAAAAAAAGTAAGACCTCTTGGCAGCCATGAAAAAAATAGTATCTAAGTTTTTTTACCCAAAGAAAGCTCAAATCAAGGCACTAGATTCACAAGGATTATTTCTGGTGCTAAAACTTTACAAACAAAATGTGCCACCTTAAGAAATTAAAGTAAAAAGCATAAAAGGCAAATAAAAGTTGTAGAAAAAAGCTAAATGAAAATATTTCCTAAAAGGTCAGAAAAAAAACAATGTCCTGTTACCTATTTGCATAAATCCAAAGTCAAAAGCAGCCATCCTTCATGCACTATATTTAACAAAGGACAGCTTTGCAGGTAAAGTGTACTGAGTTAAAAAATAAGTGCAAAAACCACAAATAAGCTTAATGCCCTCAAAAGGATTTGTCTGAGAAATGTGTCACTTTAATACAAAAAGTTTTAAAAAGCATTTGCACAAGTGAACACTGTAGAGTTTGGAGGTAAACAGTTGGGGGTTGTGCAAATGTTAAAATTAAAGTGTTCAAGAAGAGGGATACTTGGTTTAATAATGGAACTCGCTTATGGCAATATAATAAAACACTTAATAAAAAAACAAATGATTCAAAGGAAAAGTCTGATGGTGACAACTTCCACCATTATGAGCTTCATCCCCCAAGAAGCAATTATAGACCTTTTGAGAAAAATGGCTTTTCCCAAGAAATATGTCTGTATATAATCGATTGTTCTGGCTGCTGCAGGCCAAGTGACAATCTAATTTAAATTATTAGACTATAAACAATTTAATCAAAATCACTAAAAATTAGATAGGGATCACTATATGACTTAATTGCTTCCCAATATACTAGTAAAAACGTAAACCTGGGTACACTTGTGTAAAAAAATAATTAAAACAACACATTGGGCATTGATCAGCTCAAACAACAAATTGTAAAACAAATAAAATCACACCTGGTAAATTACAAAGGAAATTGCCTGTCCAAAAAAGAAAAAAATAAGTTTAACAATCAGCTTCCTAAAACCTGAAATAGCTGAAACACAAAAGAAAAGCTAGGGAGTGAAAACAGCAGTAAAACAAGACATTGTTAGAATATAGTGCTTATTATAGCGTGGGCCAAAAGAAATTCTCACCTGTAAAAAAAACAAAAAACAAACAACCACTTATTCAAAACTTAAATATACAAATAAACATTTGAGTTTAAAATGTAAGCAACATAAGTATCACCTACTCATAACTTACAATTTACAGAAGGAAAACTTCAGGAATGTAAAACTATTTTTAGGAAAGAAAGATGAACAGGCTCAGCTGGCAAGGCTAAGCCAAACAAGTTTAAAATATTTTTTTGGTCTTTCTTAATTAGGGTGACCAGATGTCCTGTTTTTATAGGGACAGTCCCTTTTTGGGGACTTTTTCTTATATAGGCACCTACTACTCCCCGCATCCATCCCGTTTCACAGTTGCTATCTTCTCACCCTACTCTTGAACAGTTTACAACATAGCAAGGGACTGCAGAATGTAAAACACACACTTATTTTAAAAGAAACATTTAAAAGAATGTGCAAAATGAATTATCTTTTAAAAAATTCCACTAAAAAATCTATCTGAATCATTAAAGGCTGCAAAGTTGACACAGACACTTTGGACAGCAGCCAACACCTCCTGACACTCAACTTTATTAGTTAACCCTTCAGGTGTCCCAATGCTTTTCAAAGTTTAACCATTTTTTGTAAATTAATAAATGTTAAACTTAAATTAATAAATAAAAATAAGGTGTCCAAAACTAAAATAGTGGAAAGAAACCCAAAATCCCTTTTTGAGTAATAGAGCAGCAGTTCAAAAAGCTGCGGAAAAAAACCCAAACAAAAAACCACCAAAACCCACAACAGTGCACCTCCAGAGCTACACACACACAAAAAAGCAGTTATAAACACTAAGCTTTACGATGGCTCCAAGTAATCATACAGTCACTTTAATTCGGATATATAGAAACTCTAAGTAAAAAACACACAATTCCAATAGTTAATATAATGAACTAAAAAGTAAAAGCTAAGTTATAAAAAGTGTGGATTCCTATGGAATGTGCCATGTATACAGTTTTTAAAGGTAACAAAAATGCAAATAAAACATGCTACTTAATTAAAATTTTATCAGGACTCCAAAGAAAAGCCACAATAAATTTTATTTTCCAAACAGAGGTGTGCTTTAAAAGCAAAAACCAACCCAGAACAAATAAATTAGTAAATATAAAAATTAAAGCTATTAATCCTATTAAAAATCCTATTAAGAAATGCCATCCAAATTCTGTTTTAACTAGTTATTAATTGTGAAAAATAAAGCTACCTCTAATGGTTCAGGGGTCATTAAAAAAACCTGACAAACCCATCCATCATTAAAGTCCTATCCAAAAGTTCTGTTTAATTGTAGTGCAAACTATAGAGTAAAATTTTGTAAATAAAAAAAATTAAAGTATCCTAAACTAAAAACAAGTCCAAATAGTTTAGGGTTAAAATGTATTAAAAACATTGTACACAAATGTTCAATTGACTGTGTCAGTGTTACGAAATTTTACCAGACTGCAGATACCTAAAAAATTTTGTCCACTAAAATTTGGTAACATATAGTTAAAAACTGTTTTTAAGAAACTTTCTAGACAAATGCTATTTTAAAATGCATAAAACTGCCAAGATGAGAGGCAACTAAATTGAAAAAAGTACATAGGATTAGCACAAAAAATGGAACAGTTTAAAATTAGTATGTGCTCTAAAACCAAGCTGACAAAAATGCTATTAAAGCGTACCCAAGCATTTCAGTAAAAAATAGCCAAAGTACAGCATCCATTAAATAAAACCAAAATATAATTAACAGAACTTTAAATGCATATAATATACATAGTTTTAATTGCTTTTTAAAGGTACTGTATAGCATTGTCAGTGTGGTCTAATATCATGTACTGTATGTAAATGATACATGCTGTACAATGTAAAAGCAGCCTAAGTGATATGAAACAAGAACACACATCCTCTTTTATCACCACAGAAAAGATTGCATCTGGAGATGACAGGTTTCTTTCACAATATCCAGCAGCAATGAGGAAAATGGAGAGAAATGCTGCCTGCATGCCACTTATCACAATGGGAAGAGCCTTAGATGAAAAGCTGGACAAAGTGATTCTTACATCAACTTAATACTTGACATGGAACAAAGGATCCAATAAGGATGCATAGCACATACAGTACATGATGAATAAGTCAACCTATTCCAATTCCTTTGTAAACAGGAAGGATATTGAGCTCATCTTAATATATTCTTAGCTTATTTTTTCTTTATACTATTTAAGTTTGCCTCAGAAGGTGACTTTACACAAACATGCATAATAATCTAATCTAATATAAAGACCTCATGAATGCCATAACTTTATGGCTGCAGAATTTATTCTTAGAAGCAGCTGGAAATGTTGGCCACAAAAATTTCACCCCTTGGAAATTCACCTTCTAACTTTTCTGTCTTCAGCACCTAGTTGGAATATTTTGCCCCAAAAAAAGTATTTTTGCTGGTTGCATTTTTCTCCTCCACAAGAAGTCGTCCAGTTTTCAGTGTACATGCTCCTAGCAAGTGCTAGCCTTGAATCTTGAAGAGCAGCAGCTTCTCGGGCAGTTTTCTTTGATTAGGACAAAACAGATTGGAGGTACTGCTCCTTCCTCAAAGAATGAAATCACTAACCATTCAATAACCATTCCCACCTAGACCTCTCCCCTTTCACTTGCTCTCACTTTTACACTTCTCACTGCTGCCCCCTAGCACATAGAAAATGGAAATACAAAATTAATACTATTATATAGTCACTGGATCCTATCTTAAGCAACCACTTGAGTGGCTGTTCAACAGAAAAGGTCTAATAAGGGTGGAGAATAATTATTTTCAGTCCCAAGGGGGATTTTTTTTAGGATCATCTGAAGACTGGAAGTTGCATAATAGAAGTAGTCTCTAGTTTCACTAATTCCATTTTTAAAACAATACTTGCAGCAGCTTGATGCACACACAAATTCAGAATTTCCGTCCTGCCAAAAAATTCAGCATTTGTCTACTGCTGAAGTCATGAGGCCTTTGCACAGAATACACAGGAATTTAAGAAGCCTTTGTACTCTCAGAGATATCTACTTAACTATAATACCATAAATTAGTTCTGCTGCCAACTACAGGAATATGTCCTTTTCTCTGTAATTTAGTTGTATGTCATTCCTAATGTGATAAAAAAAAGCCACATGAATGTTTAAAACTTCCTCACACATCTCATGTTGCTTTCTTCCTTCACAGCTGGCGGTTTGAAAATCTGCCTCCTCTCAGACATCTCATTATCCTCCTCCAAAAACCATACTGGAAATTCAAGTTCATTAGCAGATCTTGTATACATACAACATGTTCAGCTTTCAAGGTGAGATATCTTATTTTACCTCAAGACTGAGAGAGAGAGAGAGAGAGAGAGATGAGACAGAACAAAAGCATCTTTATCCATTATGATTTATTCTCTACAATACTTCATTAGAGGATAGAATTCAATGATTTACACTCAGAAGTTATATAGCTAGGAGTCAACCAAGTGTAATACAAATAATTGGTCTGACATCTCTGCACTGAATGTCAAACGAAGTCTCCTTGCTTTAAGGAAATAAAATTAAATTAACCAAAAAATGAAACATGTAGGTTCCAGAATACAAACAGAAAACAGCACTAAATCTGTGAAGATTGCAGATGTTAACGTATTATGAAAAACAGGCAATCCTGTGCCAAAGTTAAAATGAACTTTCAGGATTTCTAAGACTTTTTTGTTCTTATAAACTGTAGCTATATGCGATACTTTGACTGTAAACCTTTTCAGACTAAAATGGAGATCGGATGTTTAACATTATGAAAAAGAAAAGTTTAAGACCCTCACAGTGGAAACATTCCAACACTGACAACTCCAGTGATCAAAGACATTCTTCTGTACTCTAAAACAGACAACACTTAATTGCAGCAAGGTTACTTCCCAACAGTGGTTATCATGAAAATAAACCATTCTGGACCAAAAGGCACTCAGCTAAAGATGAGCCAAACCCAAACCAGTTGATTACTGCTGGGACCTCCAAAGAGCAGATTTTACCTGCTACCCAGCTGAGTGCTACAGCAACTGAAGGGAATCCTTCAGAGATGATCTCTAATCCTAGTGGTCATCATTTATTTTGGTTGTCCATCTCTTGTTAGGCAACTGAAAGGCCGTATGTTTCATTTCAGACTTGTCTCATCTTTATGCATATCTGCCATCTAATGATCCAGAAATAGGATTATTTCCTGAGAACCACTCTTCCTGCCAGAGATTTTTCTGAGATGATGTGACTACTGGCATGCTTTCCAATTGATTTCTCACTGGACTTAGGACTGATTCTGAGGGTGCCCAGTTCTCAGATAACAGACTGGTGTTTCTTGGGTCTGTTTGCTCTTCCATTCACAGCACCAAGACAAGAACACAGTCCATCTTTAACAGAGGCATTTTTATTTATAGACTGGGTGGGGAGGATGGAAGTGGGAAGAGTAAGGCTTCCCCACTCCAGAGCCATTCAGCCCACTTCCATCGAACACAACCAGGTCACTCAGTCCTAAAGTACTGTTCTTAAAAAGGCAGCTAACCCACCCCCCGCTTCTATTAAAATTCAATCCAATCCAGAGAACACAGTACACTGTCAAAGACACAGATCAGGGCAAACATTTGAAAAAAACTATAAAGGCATGTAGCCTGGCACTATATGCCTGCATGACCTGTCTCGCTAGTGTGCCCAGGGGTGAACAGCCTGGCACTATATACCTGCATGATCAGTCTCACTGAGCATGCTCGGGGTGAAGTTTTAGCACCAAATTGTTTTGCTTTTTTAAATCTTTAAAAATCAAATTCTAACATAGAACACTTCAACAGTAATGAGTGTAGCCCTATGTATCAGTACTGATTGATGGCAGAAGTGAATGGTATGTCCAGAATGGACCCTGCTCCCTCCCCCATCAGTCCACGGCACCTAGGAGAGTAATTACAAATCACTCTAGTTTGTAACAAGACTGATTTATTCTCAGCAGCAGGAAATCGTGAAACAATCCCTTCATCTTCAAACTTGTTTCATCTACATCACAAGGGTAATGTGGCAATTCATAAGAATGACCCAGTACAGAAGCAAGGCTGGGACGATATTGCACAGATATCCAAAATAGGACCCCCTCCTTTTCCTCACATCTACATTCCCTCAAGAGCAGCACAACATGACACTGACAAGAAAAACTGCAGGTTTTGTTCACTTCTTCAGAGGAATTAGAAGGAACAGCATGCTCAGTTTTGAGGTTTCTTACAGACCCACTTCCCACACAAGGAGAGAACTTGTGTAAATTTCTGGCTGGGAATATCAGACTGTTTAAAAAGCCAGCATTACCACACATACTTTAGAGGATATATGCAATCAAATATCCATTAGTCC
Source organism: Dermatemys mawii (assembly GCA_007922305.1). NCBI lineage: Eukaryota > Metazoa > Chordata > Testudines > Dermatemydidae > Dermatemys > Dermatemys mawii. Next base: position 3,552,626 of record ML677363.1, read on the forward strand.
ATTATGCTTTTAATCTGTGTTTTCTTTGACCATCCTTGCCTATTACCAAGATATTTGTAAGAAGCTTGCATAATCATTTTACAGCCCCCGCTGATTAATTTAGAGGTGCCATAATCCAGTATTCAGGACATCATTCAGTGACTTGGGTAGGAGGAGTATGCAGACTGGATAAGATGATAATTCCATTTAGTAGCAAATATCTTGTGTAATTGGCAGCGATGGGTGAGAAAATATAAAATGCACTGGTGTTTAATAGGGTTGGGAAAAACTGATATTTAAAAAAAAATTGCTTGGTGTGGCAATGACTAAATTGTGTTAGACAATGACTTACAGGCTAACCTACATAGCTTTACTCTGTAGACCTGCCTTGAACTGGAATATCAACAGCTCTCATATCAGATCAATAGTCGCCCTAGACAAAGTGGCTCTCCTGTTGAAAGGAATGTCTCAGAGTACTTGCTTGACTTAAACAACTTTCAGGCACTAGATTCATTTGTATGACTGCAATCAATGCCCTGCAAGAGCCCCCTCCCATTCCCCAATCCATCGTAGGCTCTACCACCAGTGTCTAAAGCAGTGAGGAAGCCTATTTGTAATTGAGAGGAGATCTTCCAGGCAGACTCAAGTACCTCACCATTTCTGTTCAATAGCAGGCTACATCATAAAACACTGTTTAAACCAGCAAACTGAATATGTACCAGAAGAGGGCTGGAGAATTCAACTGACAGTGAAATCTGAGAATTTAAGCCTTCTGGGGTTTGTTAAGCAATGGTTTCATTTGTAATACCATCCAAAGGGTGTTCACATCTTTAGATGGTTTCCATCCAGGAGGAGGGGGTGCTATCCAGATGTTCAACCCTCCCCTTAACATGATGTCCACCTGTGATGTTTGGGGACTGTAATCAGCTCTTGATACACAACAAATACCAGAGATTAAAAAAAGAATTTAAAATAACCTAAAAATGTTTTGTTGGACTCCGTTGCCCAGACTGCCAGGGGAACGCTCCTACTTGATCTGGGGGGCTTTCATAATTACCAATTCAAGTTTCCAGAGCGTAGAACATACAAGGATAGAGCAATCTGAAGTGGCACTTTCACTTCCAGAGGTCTTCTGCACCTCACTGCAATTCCTAGTCATGGAGCCCCAATCCAACTAAACCCCCATTTTGAGGGAAGGTTGAGATAAGGCTTGGGCCCCTGAAGTTCTGTCACACACACATCATTCCCCCCAGGTCAGCTGGAAGGCAGACTTGGCAACGGAAGCTAGCATCATAAAATGGTGCAGTAATAGAAGTAACTGGACCAAGAAGAGGAGGCATCTGCCCCAATGATGTCATAGCCGTTGGTGGCAACTGGGGGGCGGGACTGGTCATGCAGCCGTGTGTCAGGAGTAATGATTGTAGAGGGGCGGGGCATGAAGAGTGCCATTTTGGAAACAATGCTGACGGGAAGCCATATATTCTGCATAACTGATTGTCACCTTCTCACTGCGGTACCTGGGAAGAAACAGGAAATAACGGGAGGTAACTACAGTACAACGTTCAGCAGCAAAAATATCAAGTGTGTACTTATTATCTTAATTTATATAGCATCACAATGGTTGAGCAATCTCACACAGAGCAAGATGGGCCTGAAAAAAATGTAAGTTGTGAGATTAGAGTGAAAGGCTGAAGAAGTGCTTTGTGTCTCTATTCATCCATCCTATAAGCAATGCCCAACATTTTTCAAAGTGGGGTGCCTAAAATGAGGTACCTAAACAAATATTTAGACACGTGATCAACATGACCAAATTTCCAACAGTGAGACCTCTCAGATGTCAATGAGTACTCAGCACCTGTGAGAATCATACCACTTTAATGCAGGTGCCTACATATGAATTTAGGTACCTAACTTAAGGCATCCAAGCTTATAAATTTTGGCTCATGATTCAAGAGAAGACAGAAGTGACCTGTGCTAGGTTAGCATGAAAGACTGAAAAAGATATTTGTTGCCTATAAACAGAACACTGTTTATATCAGACCATGCAAGTCCTTCTAGATAGCTCACTTTTCCACACACATTAGATGTGTTTTAGCATCAAATATTTTAAAATCAGAGCCTGACTTGAGACAATCATTGTTACAGCATTTCAGGAAATGGTAGTCTGGGACACTGGCAACAAGCTGCCAGTTTGCATTCATTATGCATGTTCACTTTGAGAAAAGGTGTGAGTTGTTTGCCATAAGGAGAGGAGTTAAACTTTTAGGGAAACAGTAGAATGCATTTTCAAGAATTATTCACCCCCGAGTGTGAATTCAATTTTTAATATACTTGAAACATTTATGAAATGACTAATGAAGCTTCGAAGTGAAGGAGGATTTCCTGAAGAGTGTACATCGATACTCTGTTCCACTATCAGAATCCAAAAAATCTGAGGGTCCATTTAGGGAAACGTGAATTTCTACAACAGGTCAAGGTTTGCTTCCATGCACAGCATTTTACATATGTACACAACAGCTGAAGGCAAGTCCATATTATCCCTGGTTTTAATTAATCTTCATCCCTTCCTCTGTTAGTATACCACATTTCCACTTCCTTGCTCTAGGGATGAGGGTTGACATGATAAATGATGCTGTTACAAGATAAGAAGCAGAAGTCCTCATTTTTACCTAACACACCCATATCCTGCAGACACAAAGGGAATAGAACCAACAGTGCAGTTGGGAACATGGATAAGTGGGCAATTCTGAAAACCAGCCAACTTTAAGGCTGGTTCTACTTTAAATGAGTTTTACCTTCTCTCACAGATATGCCATCTAACTGAGTAATATATGGACTAGGAGGGATCCATTGAGGAGAAGCATCTGCCTTAGCTTAGTGAGTTGTACTTCTTTTAATCTTTCACCTTGACAAATGTCAAGTAAATTTAGAGGCAGTGAAGTTTCATTTGGAATTTGCTCACTTGGAAGTGCCCATCTCCACAACTTCCGCATGAACTGAACATGTTACACTGTGTTGCAATATAAGCTCTCTATCTCATGTATAACATTTGCGATGCTGGCCTTCAACCTACACCTCTCATCTGAATCTGGCATATCAATATTGGTATCAAAGGCAAGGAGAAGATGAATTAATTGTTTTTGAAACCAATAATATACTCTCCAATTAAGTTAAAACTAAAAAGCTGTCAGCTTACCTGGTGAGTTTAATTGTTTTCCTAAAGTCACTGGTAATCGGAGCCTTAAATCCACCTTTCCTGAGCAAGGAGTCTATCGTCTGGATCTGATCCCAGTCTGTTGAGAAGTAACAGCAAGGGGGATTATTATTTTAGTCTACAGCCACATTGCAGAGAAAAAGGAGAGACAAGTAGGGTTGTAGGAAACCAGAAAAACCAATACTGACAAAAAACGAAACATACAGCAGGTTACAGACTGAGCCTTATAAACACACTGAGTGAGTTGGACATGCATGGTCTCATACTTGCACACTTATCTACACACTCTCCAACCCTTCTACAATCCCAGGGGAACTGTAACTCCTGAAATATAACATCTTAGTGTTCTTCTGGGAAGGTCTCCGCCCTGCTACTGCTGCATGGACTGCTGACCCATTTTTCCATGTATCACTCAAGTTTAGTTGTCAGTCTTAAAATAATAGCTAGATCTTATAGAGTCGAGTTTGGACCAGCCTGATAGTCTCATGACAGCACAGTGCTGCTGTATGAGAGATCAGAATTAAAATTACTACCTTGCTCTTTTGCCCCCGGGCCAGCATGATGTGACAACTCAACTCTTGAATGTGGAGGCTATATTTTGTGCAGTTACAATGGTGGCCATTGCTAGTTGAGTGGGAATTGTGCTCAAAGGGTGCCTGGCTCCTGCCCTCATCTAGAGGAAGCTACATTAGCAAGAATGGGGAGAAAAGGGTCTCTCCTCCTGGAGTGCTGGTGCTGTGTGGCCTGCAGATATCTCTGGTGGTGAGAGAACCATGAAAGAGGAAACATGCAATGCTGAATAAAGCTGAAAGTTCCAAACTTCAAGATCCTCCACTGTTAAGTCCAGGATCTTTTTCACCCTAAAGGACTCAATTGTGTGTGTACACAGGAGGGGGAAGAAGGGCCAGATGAAAGTCAGACAGCTGTGGTATGGAGTGTCTATTAGCCACATGATATGTGGTGTGTTTGTGGCTCTAGTGGAAGGCCTTTCACAGCTATTGCAATCTAGACCCACAATCCTTAAACTTCAAATATGCCAGTTCTGTGACAAGATAAACTTCCATATATGGCAGCCATCTGAAACCCACCTTGTTCCTTAGCAACCTCAGGTAAGTACGTGGCTGTACGTTTGACACCTTTCTCATTGATGAACTCTATTCTGATCCCATGGATCCCAACCTACAAATGGAAATGAAAAGCCAAGTGAGAGGTATTTGCTGGGATTGAATCCCTGACTGACTTATCTTCATCAAAGCACAATGCATCACTGCGCCAGTCTGGCCACATTCCTGCCATGGTACAGGACCACCTCTCTCCCCCAAGCCAGCCTAACCAAAGGCTTTCCCAGATGGGCAAATGGCCCCCTGCCTTTTCTTCCAGGCCAGCACAACTAGTCTTCCTGCCTCCTCTCCTGGGCCAAACTAGGCCACAGACTTCTAACAGGGCAAAGAGCTTCCCATCTCCTCTCCTGGGTGAGTCGGGCCATGAATTCCTGTAGAGAAAGAGTCACACCAGCAGACTACACCCACAAGCCATAAACTTTGGCAGGTCCCCCTTTGTTATTGCTCCTTATAAAATGAATGCATTTCCATGTACTGTTTCCCTAGCATTCTAGCACCGACTGGCTCCTTAGGACCTAAACTGTATCCTCCTCTAATCCCCAATGTCCTCATATTCTGCCAAATTGTTTCTAGATTCCCATAAAACCAGCCACATCCTCACCTTTAACCCCCCAATCAGATCCCTTCCCAACCACAACAAGACTATTCCTTCCTCACTTAACTGATCTCTTTCCCATCTCCTCTTGATTTCCATCCCCAGTTCCTCTGAGCCTAGTTATAACATCCATACACCCTTGTAATGAAGGAGACACATTACCATGTACTAACCCGAACCCGAATGGAACGAGAGAGTGATGCAGAGTTCCAAATGCACCTGTTCTCACCTCCCAGTCCAGGTAGTCACTGGCATCCTCAAAGTTAGTGAGGAGGGAGACAGAGCAGAAAAGTTTAGGCAGCTCCTCACGGGTCAGGGGGGGAAATCGGCTGTCCTTAAGTGCACTACAGAGGGACAGAAACAAATGGCCTAAAACCAGACACTGCATCAACATTTCAGACCCACACAGAGAGTCATTACATTTAAAACCTGCCTGAGATTACAAAAAACAGTTTCTCCAGTCACAAGAGCTGGAGAACATTTTAAGTAATCCTACCCTGTTATCTTCATATTATGTATCCAGAGACCTAAACATGGTTCACTAGAACATAAAACAGAGCCTCTCTGGATTTGTAAAGAAATAGTCGCTTTGGGAAGAGAATAGAAACCGAATTAACCACCAAAACGTGCAGGCTGCAGGCACATTCAGCATGTAAATAAGTTTGAAATTACCTTTAAAAAAATTAAGAGGCCAAGCAAAATCCAGATGTCACAGATAACAGAAGACTCAGCTGTTGCAGAGATGGTCCATAAGGTCCCTGGTATGCCACGTTTTTTCAACTATCGTGCAGTTCTGAATGTTTCTTTTATTATGAAATGTATAAAATTATACAGATTTATAAATCTAATAAAATCTCTCTGATGCGTTGAATCCTCTTTAAAAGCAGAGGTCTTTAGCAAGTTAGGCTGCTCTCAGAATAACTTCATTTTCAGTGTTATTACCTGGTTAATGTGTATTCCCTGAGTCCTGAATGAAGATTCATGGCTGAGAAGGTTCCAATGCAGCCACGAAGCCGCTTGTCTCGCCCTGTCTTCCACGTCACAAAAAGCGGACTGAAAAAGCAAAACACACACATACTAGCTAGCCTCAAAGAATCCCAGCCTTGGGGGAGACTAGCAAAGTGTGAAAAAGGAAATGTGCCATTGTCTACCCAGTAATTTTTTGTTAATGGCAGTTCCCCTGTCCTCCCTTTTCACGCTACAGCTCAGTATCTATTACCTTTTCCCACAGCAGCAGAGTTGCTTAACTCCGTAAGTTGCCTCTGTGTGCAAGTCTCTGAATTCTTGATTGTCCACTAATTTATACACAAATCCACAACAAATTAATATAGGTGAAACAAACACCTATACATTTATAGCATGCCTTTAAAACTGAAGGATGCCAAAGCGCTGCACAAAAAGCACACGTTCTTCAGGGGAAAAAACCCACAAACCTAGATTTTTCTGGGTTATGTCCAAGTTATGACATCTGGGTCAATTCCCAAGGGCTAGGAAAGTTTTTATTCATTACTCTTTTTGACTAAATTTCATTTGATTTATATTTATATTCTCTCCTGCTGAATATACATTCCTGACTGAGCAAAACCAAAATACTACATCACAGTTTTATTGCAATTTTTCTCTCCCTTCTCCCCCCAAGAATTTACATGAACATATTTGCAGGGTGTTTTTTGTGGGGGTGGGTGGGAGAGGGTTGGTATGAGAAACAGTAGGCTCTAATTTCAATTCATGAATTAAATTAACTCCTAACTTTTTTAGAACAGGAAAATGATGAGATTGTCAAGGTTTTCATTATACCTGTCTTGGTTCTCAGTAGCCCAGATGGGATGCCTGGAGAGGGGAGAGGAACAGGAATGGGTAGAGTTATTGGTGGCTGGAGAGGAGGTTGTAATTAGTAGGCGGAATAGTCTCATTAGCTGTTGGAGAAGGGAAAGAGTTTGTGAAGGGCTGAGAGGAGGTATAAGATCAGTGAACTGTTAAGGGGTTTGCTAGAATCTATAAACTTTGAATAATGTGGAGCCACACATAAAGCTGGGTAGCTAACATATTTCCAGGCTTCACAGTATTGAATTCATTTGTTGGTTACTTTTAATTCTAACCCGAATAAATGAGAAAGGCATTAAACTAATGCTTCAAAACAAGTGATTAGTTGATACCAAATAGTGTACAAATTTCTCAGATTGTGTATGTCTAAAGATGAAAAGTGGTGGAAGAGAAGCAAGAGTATGGACTGAAGTTATTAAAGCAATTTTTCTAAAGAAAAATCTAAACACTGTCAAGAATTCGTAATGAATAAAGTTAAAAAGGATTTATTCTCATCTCAAAAAATGCAGAGGTTTTTTAAATTATTTTTAAAAGATGCCATTGGAAGAAACTTTGTCTGTTGAAGTGAAAGAGCAGAATCCTAATGAATTTGTTGATCCTCCAAGTGAGACATTTTCAGTTACCAAAACCACCACAATATTTTGCTTGGAGTACAAAAATAAATGAAAACACAAGCACTTCTCAAGTGCAGTCATGTAAACTTCTGGTGTATGGGTGTTTAGAACACAATTTAAAAATCCAGTGAGGAAAGTGACACCAAATAACATCCCTGAGTAAAGATGGAATTGCCATATTGGAACAGAGAAGTCACCATTAGTTCAGAATCCTACTATTGACAGTGGCCAGTACCAGACACAGTTCCAGGAGGAGGAGCTAGAAAGACTCAAGTGGCCATTGTGGAATAATCTGCCCAAATAGGAAGTTGAAAAATTCTTCCACAACCATTAGCAATCTGATGGTTGGTTGAATGAAAAGAAACACAGGATTGATGATTCGAGCAATGCTTGGTGGAACTCTCAGGAGAATGCATCTCTACATTTTCATCCAGCTCCTGCATACTGAAACTGACAACGAGCATGTGGAAAAACATAATACACATTTCACATACCAGACTCTAGACAGAGGTACTAAACTCACAAAGAGAGGTTTCCAAGGAACTTAGACTATAGGTTGATGACCTTACTCCCACAGACTCAGTGGAAATTTGGCTTGATCTAATAAATACTGAAACCACAAAAGGACAAACTAAAAAAATAAATTAGAAATGCTCTGGAACCCTTCCTTTACTGAGCTAACATTACACTGATCCCAAATAGGTTACAGGCTGAGCCCAGAAAAAGAGGCAGAGGCTGAAACACAGTTGATGGAACATAATCCTGAGTTAGTTCCTTCTTTTCTAGATTGAAATTGAAGATTCATATTTCTACCCAAAATATATGTTTTCAATGAACTATGTTGCCACTTTTTTGCATTCATATAATGGAAATATAATCACAGAGGGCAGGATAGTTGAATTCAGAATGGTGTTAATTTTTAGAAGACCAGCATATCTGATGCTGTACAGCCAGCATCAATTGTTCATGTTTTTAGTACATTCACATTGCTTTGTTCAAAACTTCTTAAAATAATGTTGATGTTGAAAAAGGATATAATTTGGTAAAAGTATCCTGGTACCAGAGGACAGACAAAATATAACTAGGCTTCGCTAATTAGCAAACAAGGAACTTGATTATGGTATTCTTGTTGTTTTCCTACTTCTAGAATAATAAGCTTTTTCATTTTATAACAAGGGCATCTACTTTACCATGTGTCTCACATACCTGTCTGTCCACCTGACCTGGTCACTATTTGTGCATGCCTTTGTCTCCCTTGTCTATACCTCTTAATTATAAGTTAACAGAGTGAAAAGGACACAATCACAAATTACTTCTGTAATTTTAGTCTAATTGCTTTGAGCACTGGACACCACTTGCTTTTATATAGTCTCTTACATTTCTGTCTCATTCCCCAGCATGGCAACATCATATGCCCATGCTCTTCCTAAGGGCCAGAGAGAGAGTGTTTGCTAGTAGCAGCAAAGCTAAAGAAGGAACAGCAAGCACTTGCACCAAGTAAGGGGAAGGAGGAGATAACATCACATCTATGAGCCTCTGTTCTCTTTAGGACCTTTATAAGCATCACCTTAGAAACAGAAAAACCCTTATTAAGAAAGAGCAATTTTAAAACTTGAAGTGTACTATCAAAAACTTGAATTATTTAAAATTAGGCAGCTTTAACTCTAAAGTGTTCTGTGGTAGAATGTGTGTGAAAGAAGTTATACAAAATAAAGTTGCATTATTGACTTGGGAATAGACAAATCAATACAGCTCAGCTTCCTGTTCCAAGCAGCAAGCAATAAACAGTGAGCAGATGAATACATCTTTTCTAAAAGAAACCGTGTGATCCCAGGGAATGACAAAGACCCATTCAGCTGGAAATATTTAGATCTGGATATTACCAGAAACTATTTTGTAGTCTAGCCTAGATCATTTCTCTGCTCAAATGTATTTATACTACTAGATAACACAGCCTGCAGTAGTGTACAGTATGCAGACAGAATCCTCATATGATGATAATTGCACAGATACATAACCTATGTCATGTGGATGCCACATATTGATAACTGAATGGGGGTGGAGGCAGTCTATTTAATAAGTCTATAACAAGTTTAGCTATTGACAAAGGTGTATGTACTTTTATACAAATTTTACATTAATGTAAATTTAAACATTACAATTTAAAGCAATTTATTTTTATCCACTTTTGGTGGTGGCTCATCTGTGCCACAACCCCTCTTTAAGGAGTCCCACAGGGTTCATTTCTCAGCACACTGCTCTTTTCTATCTGCTTCTTTGTCATCTTTGACACCTGTAATGTCTTGTCATCCATGCTCTTTGCTTGCCTTGACTAAGTAAACTTGGGGGTTCCTCAACACCCTCAGCTAAGCCTCACAGATGGAAATGTTTGAGGAGTATCCTCATAGAACTAATCCATCTCCTGTCTTTTTCTCCTGGACACCTTCTTTATTTATAGCCTTGGTGTCATCTCTGAACCAGGACCCTCCATCTCTTCTATAGCTGCATATTTACCTAATACCATCTCCACAATATTGCCCATTTACACCATTGCTTTGTTTCCGCCAAATCTTCATCATCTCACTTTGACCACTGCAACTCTCTTGCCCACCCTCTCACACATGCAAAGAGTCACCATTATCTCACCCACATCCTCAACCAACGTCAACTGGCTCATCCTTTATTTCAGGATGGATCCCTTGTTTTCAGTAACCTTCCACTGATTTGCTTCAACCTACCTCTGACAATCTATTCTCCTACCACTCGTCAAGCAGCAGCCTCATCCCTTCACAAAATCAGCACGATAAGCATGAAGGTTGGTGCAGTACCTGCCACATGATGTTGGCTCCCTACCTCATTCTTAAACTTATCTTATTTGAAATGTCTTCTGAAAAGCTCCATACCACGTCTGTTTTTCTTACTCTATTTTAAACTTTTTGTACAGTTTGCATGAAAGGCATTATACAAGCTAAAGCTGCATTGTGTTATAATGAGGGTAATTATTGTATAATTAAGTTCTTTCAGTGAGTAATCAAACCATAGTAGATTGAGTTTGGGATGCTTTATCATAAATTGGGATTGTATATCTTGGTAAGGGATATATTGAATACTTAGCTCATTAGATAGGGAGTTGAACTGTTTGGGTTAGCCTATTGCTCCTCCCAGAGTGTTTCCAAGCTTAAAATCTGCCCTGTATTAATTTGACAAATAGAAATGTCTACCCATGTCGAACAACAAATCAGATGCAAGTTTTACTCCCTGCTTATAGTCAATCTTCTTGGTTTTAATTTTAGATCAGAGGTGGGCAAACTACGGATTGTGGGCCACATCTGGCCCACAGGACTGTTCTGCCTGGCCCCCGAGCTCCCAGCCAGAGAGGCTGTCCCCGTCCCCTCCCCTGCTGTCCCCCCTTCCCTGCAGCCCAATGGCTTCCAGTCCTGCCACTCCAAGTGCCATGGTAAGGGAGTGGGAGGAGATTGGATAAAGGGCAAGGGATCCCAGGAGGGCAGGAAGCAGGGGGTGGTTGGATGGGGCAGATACGGGTGAGCAGCCAAGGGATGGGGAATGGGAGCACTGGATGGCGTGGGAGTCCTGGGGAGCCTGTCAAGGGGTGGGGGTGTGGATAGGTTTGGTGCCAGTCGGGGGACAGAGAGCAGAGATTGGATAAGGAATGGGGTAGGCATTTAGGGACAGTGGGTCCCAGGAAGGGGCTGTCAAGGAATAAGGAGAGGGGGCAGCGGGGTTGGGATGAGTCAGTTCTGAGGGGGGGGAAGTCAGGGGACAGGAAGTGGGAAGGGGAGGATAGGAAGCAGGGGCCAGGCTGTTTGGGGAGGCACAGCCTTCCCTACCCAGCCCTCCATAGAGTTTTGTAACCACGATGTGTACCTCGGGCCAAAAAGTTTGCCCACGCCTGTTTTAGATCATCCTACAAGCATAATACCCCACTTGTGTTCCTGAACACTAGTTTTCCTGTTTTCCAAAGATCCCTTCTCCCTCCCCAATACATCAGAGCCCTGGGTGCTGGATTGTCAGGTTTCTTCCTGCACATATGGGTTTACTCACTAGGGATCATTGGTAAATCGAGGAAGTCGTGGCTGAGGGAAACCATAGAGATGACAGTAGAGTACGTCAAAGCAGTAGCAGCACATCTCCGCTGTCACTACAAGGTTCTTGGTACTGTTGGCAGTTCCATTAGGCCGAGAAAGTGGGCTCAGAGCTCCTGAAGTGGGATTCATTCGAGTAATTGGGGAATTTGCAGGGCCCAAAGTTAAGTCAGATATATTCTCCCTTCCATTGCTCCCATCTGCATGCTGGTGGTTCTGAAGAGGACCCGAACTTGAGCCTGGCACAGTTGTAGCCTGATTCCCGTGACTGTGTGTTCCACTCCCAGACAATTTGGGTTTCTTTACCCCACAACAGCCTGCTGCCAGCTTGGGCTCAAGTGGAGGAACACAGCGTCTTTTTCCCATCCTGATTCAGCACTTGCTGCCTGGAGCACTGCAGAACCCTGGCAAAAAAAGCAATATAAAAGATTGTTACACTAAGTAAAAAAGCAAGAGTGTCTTCTTTTCCCCTGTTAAGCTATCAGACAGGCTCATTTGGGGAGTGGAATTGGCAGAGCAACACACTTACAGATACAAAATGACACCCAATTCATTGTACGGAGAGTGATTGTTTCATTGCAGAGTGAAAATGTATAAAAGCCACTATTCTCCATCTGATCACACTAACAACATGACTGGTGGGGCTTACTGTATATTTTAAAAATAAAAGTAGGAAAATCTATACAAGAAAAATCATACAGCCTCCAAGCAGGAAGTGAAATAGAAAAAGAGTGCTGGGACTCTAGTCACATCCCATGTGAGACTCTTCACTCCCTGGGGACTCATTCTTTCACCTACTGGCTACTGCCTCTCCTTTAATGGCTGTTAGCCCTTCAAGTGGTGGGTTTCCCCTCCCCTCTCTCCTAAAGAATGTGGTCCACAGATCTTTTCTCGCAAGACTCTTGAGAGCAAGGCTGTTGGCTTTTCTCCCCTTGATTCAACTCAGGCCTAGTCAATATATGTCAAGAAGGAAAGGAAGCTGACACCATAAACTGTTGTTTTATAAAAAGAAGCCATTACTGCAGACTCCAGCACAGCCACACCAGGACTAGAACCACCAGCTGAAGGAAGCTGATAGTGTTTGCACACATCAAATGCCAGCAATACAGACTCAAACCAGGGCTCATGGATAGGAAAGACTGTAGGTGGATATGTACCTGGGTAGGGAGTAGCTTTAAGTATAGCCTATACCCAGCATAAGAAAAGGTAACTGACTACCAGTCATGGGGGAGGAAGTAGAATTTACCATGGTCACAAGATGTAGGGAGGAAAAACTGAGTGCAGGCTCATGTATTCTGGGAAGGGGCAGGTTGAATGTAGGCACAGAGATTTGGGTACCTGTGCAAGAGGGTCAGGAAAGGATTGAGGGTCAGCACGCACAAGGGTGAGGACTGAGTGTGAAGTGGTAAGAATCTATGTAGATAAGTACATGGTCCCATCACCATAATATCCAATCATATCAAATTTTAATGCGTTTATCCTCACAACAACCCTGTGAAGTAGTGCAGTATCACCCTCAGTTTTCATAATGGGGAACTAAGGCAAGGAGAGTCAAAGTGCTTTACCTAAAGTCACAAAGGAAGCGTAGCAGAGCCAGAATCAAACCCAGGTCTCTGCTTGAGAGGCCAATGTTCTGACCACTGGACCATTCCTCCAACTTCCAAATATTTAAGTGGTGGGTGAAATGAGTGCACACACACAGGCTGGGAGGAAAAGAACCAATTTTGTACATAGCTGTAGACTGTTTTTCAGGGAAATTCCCTTTCCTACAACCAAGAGCGATTTAAGCTCTAAGAAGTTATTTTAGCTGCCACAGGACTGTTGTGTGATCCCAAAAATGGAACATGATTGGTTCGGGTTCTTTGTGAGTTGCGCTCTCTCTCTCTCTCTGTGGACTACTTCCATTTAAAGTGTTTGCAATTAAAACAGAGGGATAGAAAACAGGAAACTACAGCAGAAGGAACAATTCTTCAGTGGCTTCAATGGATAGATAGACAGATGAGTTAATTCTTTCCTTTCTCTTCCTTCACGCCAAATACAAATGAAAAATATTAGATGGAAATCTGACAAAATGATCTCTGAAATAATTAAGTGTTTAAGTGTTATATACTTAGACTTCAGTGTTAACAGCTGTTGAGGTGAACCCCTCTGCAGTATTGCTGTACTGCCTTCATGAAAACGGTGCAGTTGTTCACTGTTTTTGCAAACAACCTTTTTTTTAAAAAAAATTAAAATTTAAACTCTGCGCATGCATCATTACACAGAGAGAGAAATGGCATGGGAGGTCCTTCCATGTTCTCATCTCTTCAGAGGCTCTGTCTCAGGTAGAACCATCCTGCTAACAACAAAGAGCTGCACACATCAGTGACTGACTCCTGCATCAGCCAGTGCATCACGTATGAGCTACTAATGACTCCTTCCATTTATCATATACCCCAACCTTCACAACAGCCAACCTTCAGTCCAATCAAGGTGTTATTACTACAAAGATCAAACTTCAGCTCTTCATTTTTGTTACTATAGGACTCTAATTCACTATATGGCAACAGAAACAAGGGCTCCAATCAGTAAAGATGGTCATTTTTGTAGTAACATTCTTGGGTCTTATGAACAAGTGCTGAGATATGGTTTTACATGCTTTAAACAAAGTAAAGTGAATGAGTTTAATGCTCATGAAACTAAGGGACTAAATTGCACAGGTATGTGATATGCCATCTTTCCCATACAACTGTGCCAATACACCTCCATCCTGACCTGAAACATCCCAATATCGCAGTCTGAGTTTGGTTTTGAGCAGAGACACTTATCCTCCCCAACTGTTTTGTGAACAAATGAAGACTAGAGTGACACCAAGATTATTTTCACTTGTGACCTAATCTAGGATTTGACTGAGTAGAGATAAGGGCATAGCTTTCTTCAAAGCAGGGGCCGCCTTGTAACGTGTTTATAAGGCAAACAGGAGCCTTTATCTGGACACTTGTGTAACACAAATGAACCAAGTCACAGCACATAGCTCTCACTTTATCACTCTTAAATTCACCACATACATACCCTGCTCCTTTCAGATATAGACTACATCTTTTGAGAGGAGCAGCGAGACTAACAGTGCATGCTCAAGAAACACTTGTTTCAGAGACTGGACACTAGTATCTTGAAGTTTTCAGCCATTTAAACAACATATCCCTTGAAAGCACAACACTTGGTCATCCTGCCACAACGTTCATTTATGATGCAGAGTTGACAAAACATGAGTGCTCTTTCAGTTTATCCAGGAAGGTAACTCTAGCACTCTGGGATGTTGGAAGATTGTTTCTCTCTAGACTACACATATAGGTTAGTGCAAAGAAATAGGCGCTTACTACCTTGTTGTATTAGTATGAAGTCATACTTACTGAAAGCAGAAAGCTTGTATTGCCAAGAGAGCAGCAGCTGGGGGGAAGCTACTTTATATCAGGAATGAATTCTCTTTTCTCAGGTCCCATTCCTATTCCCCAAATCTGAAAGGGAGGATTTCAGGGATTTTGTTACAGATGAGGTTGAAGTTATAAAATGGTCATTACATGAAGACAAGAATTGTACAAAAAGATTAATGGAAGCTAGAGACTGGAGAGGAAACCACTCCTAACCACCAGGCCTGGGCGACATATGGGAATAGGTGGATCAGGTGAAGCAGCTAACAAAGGCTGGGTATGCATCAATCATCACATTTCCTGGACCTCTTGCATATACTGCTGTCTGGGTATAATATAAACTCATGCAGAAGTCAGCATGCAATGACCAGATGCTTTAGAGGAGGCACTGTTTTTGATACAATATCAGACAACTTTTCACCTTAGTTAAACTCTGCCCTGGACCAGGAACTGCCTTCCTACCCCACAGGAAAGGGAAAGACAGACACAGAACAACCAGGTGCTTTCAATAAACTCCAGTAACTCTAAATATCCCAAGACATAAAACATGGGGAAGGACTGGCAGAGGTGAAGTGGAGATGGGGCAGGTGACAGGGGGCATGTGGAGATGGGGCAGGTAGGGGAGGGCAGGAGGAACTGGCAGGGGAGAAGCTGGCCTGAGAGGCAATACAGCACATGTGGGGGAGAGAAAGAGATACGGGGCAAGTGGGGAGGAAGCAGGAGGTGTAGGAGTTTAGATGGCTGGAGATGACCAAGCAAGCGGAGAGGGAGGTGACCAGGTGAGGGATGATGGGGCAGCAGGTGATCAGTTAGGAGGGCAAGAAGTGGCCAGTGGAGCCTAAGGGGAGGAAGGTGACTGGGCAGGTGATGGGACAAGAGATGATCAAATGGGAGGAAAAGCAAGAGGTGAACAGGTGGCTGGCAGGAGATGTAAGGATAGGAGAAAAGAAGGTGACAGGGCAGGAGAGGGGAAAGGCGAAGACAGAACAAGAGGTGACCTGGCAGGGGAAGGAGATGAGTGGGCAGAGGGGTAGGGCAGCAAGTGACTCGAGGGGATGGGGAAAGGAGGTGATAGGGCAGCAAGTGACCGGGGAGAAGAGACGGCGCAGGGGCTGGTAGATCAGGTGAGGCAGGAAGTGGCCAGGAAGGACTTGGGGGGAGGAGGTGACTGGGCAGGAGGTGAGCGAGGCGGGGGCAGCGAGGCTGCTTCACGCCAACAGGCGGCGCCCGAGGCCGCTAAACTTTCCGGGACGGGGGGGCGCGGGACTGCCCAGAGTCACCCCCACCCCCGTCCCGGCTCAGGGCGGGGATTTAAGCTCCACCGCTCCGCGCGCAGGGAGGGCGCCCGGCTCCCCCGAGCGCAGAGGCCGCGGTGGGTGAATGGGGGCCTGGCCGGGGACTTTCCCACCTTCTCCTCCGGCCCCGGCGTCGGACGCGGCTTCTCTGCCGTCTCAGCCCAGCCGCCGCTGCCTCCCCTCCGCCACCTCCTCCCGCTTCATGGAGCCATGGGCTGGGCAGGGGCTCCCCGGAGAAGCGGGCCCGGCGGGGCGGGGGGGGCCGCACAGCGAAGCCGGGACAAGGAATCCCCCAAGCCGCCGTGCAAAGGGGCTGGAGGACTGGAAGGGAGCGAGGCAGCACCCGGGTCCTCCCCTATCCCAGAAGCCTCCTCCCTGACAGTGAGGTAATAGGGGAAGAATGTGCACAGTCCGCCAGCCTCCCATCGGCCCCGCGGCCTCAGCCCGACCATAGAAAAGAAGGGCTAGTCTTCCACAAAGAAACCATAGATGCCAAATACTTCCGCTTCGCATCATGTGACCCCCAACCAGAAGCCACGCTTCTCTTATCACGTGGGGAATCGCACGTGATTCTTTTAACACGAATGGGTTAAAATGGCTCTTCCGTCTCCTTTCTTCCCCCCCACCCTCCCCGATTGCGTGAGAACCGTTGGCTTGGGCTATTGGCTAATGGCAGGGCCTGACTCACGCGGTGTGAATTGTGCTCTCTCATTGGATAATGGACGCGGTCGGAGGAGCGCGCGCGGTTAGGGGCGGAGACGGGCTCCGCCCCTGAGCGGAGGAGGCTGCGCCCTGTTGTGGGAGTGGGAGGCTCCGATTCCGCTGTGTAGGCGGGGCCGGGTCGGGCTCCCTGCGACGCCCGGACTCTCGTGTAAACGGGGTTGTTCTGCAAACCGGCGCTCTCAGCGAGGTGCCGCCTGTCTCTGGCGGGGGCCGGGCGCCGGCTCGTTCCCCGGGCTCGTGCAAGTGAGCGCTTGTCACCGGCTGAGCTGAGGCCGGTACGCCACAGCGAGTATGTCGGAGCGAGCCGTGCCCGCACGGGGGCGGGGTTTGGTGCTGTCTCAACGGCGGCTGGCAGAGGCAAAGCGGCGACTGGTGACCGTGCAGCCATCTTGGGGCTCGCTTATTCCTGCTGGTCTTACCACTTGGGCATGGCGGGTGGCCACACCGCACAATTATGTTGGACTTGCTTTTGTGCCCGTACCTAGGAACGGTCCTACTGGGTCAGACCAAAGGTCCATCTAGCCCAGTATCCTGTCTACCGACAGCGGCCAATGGGCAGGTGCCTCACAGGGAATGAACAGAACAGATAAGTGAGCCATGTTAGCACCCCATTCCCAGCTTCTGGCAAACAGAGGGTAGGGACAGGATCCTTACCCTCCCTGGCTAATAGCTAGCAACTGATCTGTTCTTCATGAATTTATCTAGTTATTTTTTGAACCCTGTTATTGTCTTGGCCTTCACAACAGCCTCTGGGAAGGAGTTCCACAGGTTGAGTGTGCATTGTGTGGAAAAAATACTCCCTTTCGTTTGTTTTAACCCTACTTCCTATTGATTTCATTTGGTGAGCCCTAGTTCGTGTGTTATGAAATGGAGTAAATAGCACTTCCTTGTTTCCTTTCTTTTATAGACCTCTATCATATCTCCATTACTCATTTCTTTTCCATGCTGAAAAGTTCCAGTCTTATTAATCATTCATACGGAAGCCGTTCCATACCCCTTATCATTTTTGTTGGCCTTTGCTGAACCTTTTCCAGTTCCACTTAACTGCAATTAATCAACAGCCCTAGTTTTGAGTTGTCACAATAAAACAGCTAACTCACACAATTAACTCATAAAAAATTGTGATTAAAAATTAATCACAATGGCACTGTTAAACAATAGATTACCAATTGAAATTTATTAAATATTTTGAATGTTTTTCTACATTTTCAAATATATCAATTTAAATTATAATATAATACAAAGTGTACAAAGCTTACTTTATATTTTTTATTACTAATATTTGCACTGTAAAACTTTAGAGCCTACAAGTCCACTCAGACCTACTTCTTGTTCAGGCAATTGCTAAGAGAAACAAGTTTGTTCACATTTATGGGAGATAATGCTGCCTTCTTATTTACAATGTATGGCACTGTTGTAGCTGGCATCGCAAGATATTTACTTGCCAGATGTGTTACAGATTCATATGCCTCTTCAAACTTTGGCCATCGTTTCTGAGGACATGCTTCAGTGCTGATGATGCTTGTTTAAAAAACGAATCCATTAATTAAATTTGTGACTGAACTCTTTAGGGGAGAATTGTATGCCTCCTGTTCTATTTTACCGACGTTCTGTCATATATTTCATGTTATAGCAGTCTTGGTTGATGACCCAGCACATAGTGTTTGTTTTAAGAACACTTCACTGCAGATTTGACAAAACCCAAAAAAGGTAGCAATGTGAGATTTCTGTTGACAGCTAGAGCACTCAACCCAAGGTTTTAAGAATCTGAAGTACCTTCCAAAATCTAATCAGGATGGGGTCTGGGACATGTTTTCAGAAGTCTTAACAACACTGATGCAAAAACTACAGAATTCAAGCTATCAAAAAAGAAAATCAACCTTCTGCTGGTGGCATCTGACTCTGATGATGAAAAAGAACATGCGTCAGTCCGCTCTGCTTTGGATCGTTATTGAGCAGAACCCATCATCAACATGGACATGTATACTTTGAAATGGTGGTTGAAGCATTAAGAGACATGAATCTTTAGCACATCTGGTATCTAAATATCTTGAGACAGCAGCTATAACAGTGCAATGTGAATGCATGTTCTTACTTTCAAGTGACAAACAAAAAGCAAGCAGCATTATCTTCTTCAAATGTAAACAAACTAGTTTGAGTGATTGGTCAAACAAGAAGTAGGACTGATTGGATTTGTAGACTCTAAAGTTTTATACTTATTTTTGAGTGCAGGGTTTTTCGTATATAATCCCACATTCATAAGTTCAACTTTCATTATAGACATTGCACTAGAGTACATGTATTAAGTGAATTGAAAAATACTATTTATTTTGCTTTTTACAGGGCAAATATTTGTAATAAAAATAAATACATCTCTACCCTGATATAATGTGATCTGCTATAACATGAATTTGGATTTAACGTGGTAAAGCATTTTCCCTCTTCCCCTCTCCCTCCCAGGCTTGCTCAAGTCTGGGAGGGAGGGAGAAGCGGAGCTGTGGTACACTCAAGGGAGGAGGCAGAGTGAAGGTGAGCTGGGGTGGCTAAGGGAGGGGCGCAGAGGAACCGCTCCCCATCCCAGCCCAACCCACTTCTGCTCCGCCTCCTCCCCTGTTCCTCCTAGGCTTGCTGTGCCAAACAGCTGAATTGCAGCAAGTCTTGGAAACAGAGAGGGAGGGTGGAGAAGCGGAGCAGTGGGGCACTCTGGGAGGAGGCAGAGGTGAGCTGGGGAGGAGTGCGGTTCGGGGTGGGGCACAGAGAAACCGCTCCCTGCCCCAGCTCGCCTCTACTCTGCCTCCTTCCCCTGAGCGCTCTGCCACTGCTCTGCTTCTCCCCCTCCAAGGCTTGTGGGGCCAAACGGGTGATTTGTGGCAAGCCTTGGAGGGAGCGAGGGAGGGGGAGAAGAGGAGCAGCAATGCACTCAGGGGAGGAAGCAGAGGTGAACTGGGGCACAGGGGTGGGGTGGAGTGGGGAGCTGCCGGTACGTGCTCTGCATCCACCAATTTTTCTCCGTGGGTGCTCCAGCTCTGTGTCTGGCTCTGACACGCTGCTTTGAGTGGCATGTTAAGAGGGCCAGGCCAGGGCCAGGAGGTTAGATAAGGGGCAGAGGGTGTCAGGGGACAGGGAGCAGTGGGGGTTGGATGGGTCAGGAGTTCTGAGGGGTCAGTCAGGGAGCAAGAAGTAGGTGTGGGTCGGATAGGCTGCAGGGCCAGGTGGTTTGGGCAGGCACAGCCTTCCCTACACAGCCCTCCATAGCAAATTCGATATAAGGCAGTTTCCCCTATAACAAGATTTTTTGGCTCCCATGGATCACGTTATAGCATGGTAGAGGTGTATAAAGTGAACACTGTACACTTTGTATTCTGTGTTGTAATTGAAATCAATATATCAGAAAATGGTATTCTGTTGTTTAACAGCACAATTAATCAATTATTTTATTAATCTCTTGACAGCTATACTCAAAGTATAAATTTCTTTAGAAATCTGAACAAAAATAGGAGCTTAATAGCACAGACACACTAATACACTGACTGACCCTCTCAACTGGTTAATGTGGGAAGTGTGTGGTTAGATGTTAAGTGGGGTGCATCACACTTACAGGTAGAGGTTGTAGGGCATGAAAGCTCGAGTTACTTTGAATATAAGGCACACTTCCTATGATGTATAATGGCAAACACTAGGTTTTGCTACAGGAGAGATGGGAGCATAAAATAGCAAGTCAAAAAAATAAATTATAGTTTTAGTTCAGGGGTGGGCAAACTTTTTGGCCCAAGGGGCACATCAGGGTTCAAACTGTCCCGAGGGCAGGGTAGGGAAGTCTGTGCCTCTCCAAACAGCCTGGTCCTGCCCCCTATCTGACTCCCACACACTTTCCGCCCCCTGACTGCCCCCCTCAGAACCACCGACCCTCCCAACACCCCCTCTGCTCCTTGTCCTCTGATCACACCCTCCAGAGATCCCCCTACCCTAACTGCCCCCTGCCAAGAAACCCCACCCCCTATCTCAGGCCCTCTGCTCCTTGTCCCAAGTGCCCCCTCCAAATGTGTTAGCTGCCTATAAAGAAAGAGTTACTAGTGTTTCCTCTGAAGGAGAACAAAGGTCTCAAGCTACAGCAACTGCAAGTCAGGAGAGATGAATTGACAAAGCTGTGTTGGGAAATCTCACACAAGAATAACTGGCTCTGCCAGCATTGCGTTACACTTTCCAGCACGCTAGACCTTGCCCAAAATGTTAAAAATCTCTTTCCATTTCTTCAGTTATCAGAAGGGGTAATGTATCCAAAGAGGAGACAAAATGCTGTGAGGACTGGTGCTGTTTCAAGCAGCAACAAAAAAAAAAAAAATGGTCTGAGCCCAGGCTCTCTCTCCAGTACAGCATCCCACATGCCCAAATTCAAAGAGCTGAGTCCAGCTGTATCCTCCAACAAGTGTGCAAATCAGTGGCTGCTGTAAATTGGCATCACTCTGCTGAAGACAATGGTGTGCCACCATTTTGCAGTAGCTGAAGGTCTGGCCCGAGATTGATGGAGAGAAAAGTTAGAGCTACATTTGTCAAGTTACAGGCAAACAAAATTTCAGTACTCTTTAAAAATCATTTGAGCACAAATGGCTCTTATCTGCTCTTTGTTGCTGCCTAAAAACAGTAGTTTCTTCAGCACTAAACGGACTCTGAAGTTGCCTGTATTTCTTTTCAGTGTTTAAAGAATTTCAGCCATGCTTCCAAAAATTTAGGTTTTCTATATAAAATTGATATATGGTATCAATCCCTATTATTACAAAAACCATTTAGGCTTAGATGATAATGTCTAGTTGAAAGGATTACATTAAGAACAGCTTTTTGGAATAAAATAGCAAAACATCCAAGAGCAAGACCTATAAAGCCATACATAATGTTCACATAAAAACCATTTCTGATCATGACAAATGATTTGATCAGAAAGCCATTTACTGCTGAAGGCTGGCAGTTACCAGCCTGAAGGGAATTTAAGCTTGCTCCTGTGGTAGATAAAATGGAGTATTTCTAAGCTTCTGTAAAACCTAGGCTCAGCTGAGCAGATTCATTCTTAGTGGAGTCTATATACTTTATGTCAAACAGTGTTTTGACAACATTATGTGCATTTCCCAGCATTCAGGATAGCCCTTTCCTGAACCACAAGCAACAAAACTGGTAAGTGCAAATGATTTGATCCCACAGCTCGCCTTCTACGTTTTTTAGTATTTAAAATTAGTTCCTTTATTTCTTGCAGAATCACATTTTTACAAGCCTGTAAGTACATATTTTAAAAGTTTTTCAGTGGCATTTTACTGACTTTTTCACTCTCTCCCCCCAAACCTCCTGAAAGTTAAGTTCCCACACCACAATTTAATTGTTCTATATTAGCCAAAATTACTTTAACATTATCAGAAATGCATTATGGAGATGTATATTTCTTTTTAAATAAAACAAAATCGGAATGACGTCTTGGCAGATGCGTCTGAAATATGGTGCATTTGAAAGAAGCAGCATGCTCACCTCATTATGAGTTTTATTCATATCCAGTGCTTCCAATCTCTTTATGCTACAGAATGAAATAGCAGCTTTTTTGGACTAATTTCAGATGGTCAGAAAAGTACATTGAGTTTCCAGTAACCATTAGCCACCTGAAGATTAGAACTCCAAATGAAAACTAAATTACTTCCTAAAGCAAAGTGCTATCATGAAAGTTTGTGTGTACAGTTCACAGTTAGTCAGAATTAATAACTCTTCATTAGTGGACTAGTTTGGCAACCGTGATGGAAACTCAGGATTAAACTGAAAACCACACTTGCACCTATATAGGCTGAAACCCTAGTGACCTATCTTTCCTGACAGCAGCAAAAGAGGTAGATTTCTTTTTCCAAAATCCAACTCCTCCTTCCTGCAATGTCTTTCAGGGAATGAGTTTCTTTTAGAGCTCATGGGTTGTTTATTTTCTATAGCATAAAAAGTATACAAACAGCTCAGGTACAAAAGTCTCCAAGTCCTTTATTAAGGTTTTCAGGATGTATGTGGTACATACAAGTAACAGCATCACACCAGCTACAGTAGTACTGTGTTGGAAGAGAAGTACTTCAAAACAAGTATCCAAGAGCACCAACATGGACACACATAACAGATACTACAAAATCACTTTGAAATGGTTCTTAAAAAAAATAATAAAAAAAATATGACAGCTAGGACTTCAGAACCAGGAGATTCTAAATGTGGTAGATCTAGAGCAATGGCACGGGTTTAAGAAGGCTACTTCAAACACTGGAAAGTCAGAAAAACTGAATGGGGGAAGGGGTAGTTGGAAGTGGTGTCATTTTCAATGGTTTGAAGAGCTCCTGGCAGTCTGAGCCAATACTTACAGATCAAATTCTTGAGGTCTCCTGCAGGAATCCATGGACAAACCTGTAAGTTACCTCTAAACTCTAAAATGAAAAGGGGACTGTCCATCACACACTGCATTACAAGTACCAGTTAGTAGGCACTGACATGTCAGGAGAGTTAAACAAATGTGACTTCAAAGTGTTTAAAAGGGATGAGCCTGACAGAAAAATCTTTGTTCATTATGACAGATCCAGGCCAATCCCTCCAAGTCACTGGGCTCCATACGTTCATCTGTGTTCTTAGAACTCATCCTTTCTAGTCAGATGCTCAACTTAAAAATAAACCCAAAACAAAAAAGACTGAACAACTCCATTCTGTACACATTCTCCATTTCCAGTCCTTATTCTTCTGGCTCTAGACCTTCTCCTTTCGCTTTAATTTGGACACTTTCTTGACAGTTCCATTTTTGTTTAAGAGCTTCAGAACACGTTCCTTGTGATCCAAGACCTTCAGCATGGAGTCTCGGGCCTCACTGATCTGATCCATCACAAGTTTACACCTCTGCATATTCCCCTGAAATACACACACCACTGTCATTAAGAGCAGAACTCACTCATTTCCAAGTCTGTAAGTCACCTCTGTATAATCAAACTTGAAATATACTAGCATTTTTTCCCCTTTGGTAGTTCTTACTAACTGCACTGTAGGCAGCAATAGAGTGAGTTTGTAATTAAGGGTAAAGCAGATATACTGAGCCATCAACTTTTACCTGTATCAGTTCATTTATTCGATGTAAGTCGTCATCAGTTGCTGCCTTTTTCTTGGGGATTATTCCTTCCTGCAGGGAGGTGAGGCGCTCATACACATCATGCTCCAGATTAGTCTAGAAGACATGAGACCGTAATGAAAATACCCATCACTGGAATGCACAACATTTCTCTATATTAAGAAAATTATACACAAACAAGTGAAGCTATTCTGCTCCCCCCTCAGCTACTCTTGTTGCTTATTCATGAGATGGAGCCTTTGATGTAGAGTGGCGTTATTCTTTGTACTAACATCCTATAAAAAGATTGCTCCATTTCTGAATGAGCATGGATCCTAACCAGTGCTATCTGGAATGCAAAGATACACTCTGATCCTTGCCCCTGAAACAGATGCTTTAAAGAATTCAGAGGAGTACAAATTGCACCCACACATCTGAATCCAGAGCAGCCCTGATCCTTCTGAAATCAGCTGCTTCCCTTATTTCCCTCAATACTATTCTGGGAATGCAGAGGTTTGGCAGAGTTTGATGCTAGAATGCAGAGCACCTACCTCACCCCCAACCCAAAAGAGAAACATCCAAGAATGTGGAGCAGTGCTCCTATCAGCAGCACCATCCCAAACAGACATCTTCAGACCTGTGCATCAGAGGGAGGGAGTTGCCAGTTTTGAGCATCTGAACAGAATGCATCAGCTCTTATGTCTGAATCCAACCTCCTCCACTCTGAAGTTTCTGAACCACACACAACACATTCCTGGTAACTGGAGAGCATATGGTCAGCTCCTTACGGACCAAATAGTTTGAGATACTCCAGTGTCTGATGTGTTTTTCTAATTTGTGATTCTTACAAAAGAGCTACTGCTCATCTAGGAGTACTCCTACTTTCTCCATGTTGTTAAGAAGCTCAACTGGTAAGCTCTATTCACTTACCAACTGCAGTAACTGTGCTGCACAGAGATGGACTTTCCAACCTTGCGCACGGCAGGATACTCCTTTCTGATTGGCAATCTCCTGCAGCATAGCCTTCTTCTCTTCTAAAACCAAAGAACACAAACCTGATATGTCTAACGTAGGAACAAAGGACAGTTATGATACTGTAAGATTTTTTTTTCCCCCTCCACATGCTCCAGTAAGAACTGAACACAGGTCAGTTGGTCAAGACAGCAATAGCCACTCATGTACCAGATATCTGAAGGCTTCACATATATCTGGAGGTAGGGACAGCAGAACATGGGTGGGGTGGGGTGGATGGTGGGACAATAGTAAGGGTTAGTGCTCCCACTATGGACATAGTATGGAGACTGGTCTATGTTTCTGCCTCTACAATATTTCTGCTGTACCTGTGGATAAGACGACAGGGCAGCCCAGCCCTGCTCCTCCTCTGGTCCACCTCCCTCAGTGCTGGAGAGAGGGGGCGGCAGGAGGTGGGGCTGGAGCGAGCAAGGGGCAGAGTCATGTAATTCTGGGTCTGCAGGAAGGCTGTTTTCCCTTTAGGGCAGGAGCCAGTTGTGTACAAGCAGCAGCCAGGGGAGGAGCTAGGCAGGCAACTGCTCTGGATGCCTGCCCAGACTGCGCTGCTTCTCCAGCCTGCCATCTATTTCCAAGACCAAGATGCATGCCTATCCCACCACCTTTCCTCACTGCCGCTGCTGTCTGAGTCCCTCTGTGCCCAAGGCTCCTCGGCGCACACCCCAAGGCCCAAACCTCAATCCACCATTCAAGCAAACTTCTCCCACCTCCCTGTGCAGGGGCTGCATGTCTGACAGACATACAGAGAGAGAGAAAAAAATCAGTGTTGATTTTTCCTGCCTTGAAACTGCAGACTTCAAAGACCTCTGTGTGGAGACTGACGGTTTGTCTTACACCTATCTGTAGGTACAAGTCTGCTCCTCTTATGAATGTGCTTGTACAGCAGCTACAAGCATAATCAGATACACACAGGCCTCAAAATCCCTTGGATAGTCAGTCTCTAGTTCCCTAAGGTTATACAGAGATGCTAAAAACAGAAACATTGGTCAGTTGACAAGTCTAGTTATTCCGAAACCAGGACCAAAGTAGTTTTGCTTCAACTCTGCATGTTTATTTGCTGATCAACAAAGTGCATGTCAGAGTGCTACAGGGTATACCTACATTGAGGACATTTTCAGTAGTGGGTTTCTCCTGTTGCTGACACAACATACTGTTCAACAGACACATCCCAAAACTGTTTTCTATCATCTGTAATATTACTCCTGAGGGCACTCGGCGCCAAAACATTACAAATTCTGTGCACAATACTTTAAAATTCTGAAAACTTTATTTGCCAAATAAATATGGAGGCTCCAGGGTGGCACTGGGGAGCACTAGCCACTGGCTGCAGAGAGTGGGAGACCACTCTGTAGCTCCCCAGAGGACACGGACTCAATGGTGAAGCTGCATCCAACCCTGACATGACTAGGGTGACCGGATGTCCCGATTTTATAGGGACAGTCCTGATTTTGGGGTCTTTTTTTTAATATAGGCTCCTATTACCCCCACCCCCGTCCTGATTATTCACATATGCTGTCTGGTTACCCTAGACACAACACAAGGACTGGGCCTGCCCCAGAAATACCCTAGAGTCCTGCTCCTCTGTGCCAGGTGCACCAGGTGTGGTCAGGCAGGCTCAGCAAGGCATGATTCAAGTGTGGGGAGGTTTAATGTGGGGGGATCCAGGTATGGGTTGAAAGGGTTCTGTGTGGGGCAATCGGGTGCAGGCAGCTCAGCACAGGATCTGCGCGCAGGGGGATGTAGATGCACAAGGGCTTGTTGGTGGGTTCTGGGTGCAACGGTAATGGGACTCTGCAAGGGGGTCCAGGTGAAGGGGGTTGGGGCTCAGCAGCAGGGGATGTGAGATGCGGGGGGCTCAGAAAGGTGGGGATCTTGGTGTGGGTGGCTCATCAGAGTGGTCCAGATGCAGGGGGAATGAGGCTTGTCAGGGACGTTCTGGGTGTGGGAGGTGGGGAGGGGGAAATGAGGCTCAGTGGGAGGGTCTGGATGCATGGGGATTGGGCGGATGGGGGAGCAGCTCCCTGTACAGTGAGTCCTCCCCCTTCAGCTGAGATGCAGTGGGTGCAGAAAGTAGCGGGAGGAGTGGAGAAGGAGGAGAGTTTGCAGAGCTTCCTATAGCCAGGGGAGAAATTTGGAGTGGGTCTGAAACGGTCCTGGACGCCATGAGGGGGAAGAAGTCATCCCATCCTCCCCAGCCCAGCTGGGACTAGGAGCTGAGCCAGGCACAGGGTAGGAGCCATCACTTGGGTCTTCCCTAATCCCTCCTTCTGCGCCACAGTTATTTACCTCTCTGGGTAGGGTCACATGACTGCTTTTATGGATTCCCTTTGCTTTCCCGTCAGAAAGTAATTGTTCTGCAGGGAAGCAAAGAAATCTGTGGGGACATACATCCTGCGCATGCGCAAAGGCACAGAATTTCCCCAGAGGTATGATATGCTGGTTACTCTTGGTGTGTATTACTTCCCTCTGGTGGGTGGAAGGTCAGGCCTGCTTGAGTGTGACTGTTTCCCTCTACTGTCAGGAGGTCTGACAAGAGACAGCATCATTGCTAGCTAGTAGAAGTTTTCCTTTAGCTCATACAATGAACATATCTGAACAGGAAACAAGTTCTATTTGCCACACTACAGTTACTTAACTCCTTTGTCTATAGGACTACAGTCATTCATAGGACAACTGTTCCCATCATTATGTATGGGCAATAGGAAATACCGTAAAAAGTAAACTGACCTTTCACTCTGACATCACTGTATCTCTGAAAGTGGTGATAGGCAGCTTTCCAGGGGTTGCGATAGTGACGGAGCAGTGTGATAGGAGGTCTTGGACGCACAGGGACATACCTGACACCTTCTTCATCTAAGAAAGAGCCAAGAGAAACAACTGTGACCTGTTAAAGAATGTCTGAAGTTTAAACTAGAGGAGACTGGCATAATCCAGTGATTTAAGCAGAAGACCAGGAAGCAGGTCAGGTGCCAATTTCCTTTTTGGGATTGAATGAGTCACTTTACATTTTACAGGTGGTGAAACGGAGATGGAGCCTGTGAGAAACAGACATTTTGAAAAGCACAATGGAAGGGCTAACTATTAATTTGTAGCTCGGGTTTCTTGTTTAACGGAAGTCTCGTTATTGTAGAGGAAGAGAACGAAGGATGCTAATTTGGAGGAAAAGAGAAGGAAGAGAAGAGCAGATATTTGAGCAGAGAAAGCAGTTCTCATAAGAAATGCCTTTACCTATATACTCTTTTGGAGGAGACTTGCGCTTCTCTGCTTTCACCAGCAGACTTTTGGCAGTGGATTTTTCATCATCAGTGCTATTAGTTTCCATCATGTCTCCTTCCTCAGTGGAGATTACATGCTGCTGCTTCCGGGGCTTTTTCCTTGGGGAGGCACCAGGTGGCAAGTCGTTCGGAGGCATGGAAAGGTTGTTGGCCAGCAATGCAAGAGATGGAGACATAGTATTTGTAGTCAACGGAGGAACTGCTAAGATAGAAAGAGGAAGAGAAATGTTTAAAAGCCTGACAGCCACAAAGAGAGAGCAAATTTAGGTCAGCTAGTATGAAAGTAACAAGCTAATACTAAGTGCCATCATAGTGATACCTATCTTGAAAACAATTTCGTTTCACTGGGGGAAAAAAGGGGTTATAGAACAGAACATACTAGCTGTTCAAAGAAAAGGAACTTAAATGCTGTTTGTATGGAGAAGGAGGAAATCTATGCTTATATCAGTTTTGTATGCTTAAAGTTGGATTTTACTGCTCTGCTGTTATCTCAGTCTTGCCTCCTCCCCAGATATAAGGGGTAGCCAAACAATTGTACAAGAAAATCCAAGGAACTAGACTCAATTTTTAAATGGAAGGGGTTCAATGGCCACTCTGCAAACTCTGACATTGAAGATGGACAGTTCATAGTGACTGGCATTACAACGCCCTCCCCTGCTAGGACTAAAACTGATCTCAAACCCATTTATCTAGAAAGATTCCCTGCTTAGGAATCAACAGGACCCTCATTTTCTATTTCAGTTGTCACTGGACACCAGCCCATCAGAACTTCATACCCATTCATGTAACTGAAAACAAGATTCAAACAAGTTTGTAGACTCTGAACTTACACTGAAATAAAACAGGAACAAGAGAATCTTTAAGAATTATTTAAAATTACTCTGACAGCAACCCTATGATTGGCATGCAGTACCACTATCCACAGGAGTTTCAGGTTGGTTTTGGTGAAACCCTTACCATCGCTCCCCCAAAAAGGAGCAACTGCAGTTACTTTAATCAGAAGCCTACCTGAGACTGGTCGCATTATGTCTATAGGTTCCACTTCCTCTTTGATTTTTATCTCTGGTGCTGGGGGTCCCAATACTGAGGAGAGGGCCGCAGTCAGAGCTGATGGAGGTGGAGGAGCAGCTATAATTGTGGTAGAAATAGCTGGAGCAGCTGAAACTGCTCCTGGAATAGTTGACAGAGGTGCTGTTGGCTGAGAAGGTGGACTAGCTGCTGCAATAATTGTTGGAATGGCAGATGGAGGCTGCTGAGAGGTAGGTGGGACTGCAATGGTGGGCTGCTCGCTGGTTTGATTGGACACTGCTTCCATAGACACAGTGACTGAAGTAGCCATAGAGACATGGATTTCTGGTTTAGGCTTGGCACTAAAACATAAAAACTAGTGATAGTTTAATCCATTCAACATCTTAAGCGCTGCTGCCACGGCTTTCTACCGCCAACAAAGCCTGTAAAGTTAATGAACTGGGTTTTGAAGCTAACTCCTTCAGAAAACCCATTTTTTTCTGCCCAGTACATGATGTTTACCTCAGTAATGTGGAATATTTTGTGGAATGTTTACCTCAAAATGTTCATCCCTATCTCAGTGACATCCAGATAGTTTACCCTGATCTCACAAGTGATCAGGAGATTGATTTCTTGTGCTGTTTCACCAAGAGCTTTCTTAGAAGTAAAATAGGTTTTGGTATCATTCTCCTTCCCATAATATAAGAATGGCCATACTGGGTCAACCAAAGGTCCATATAGTCCAATATCCTGTCTTCTGACAGTGGTGCCCCGAGGGAATGAACAGAACAGGTAATCATCAAGTGATCCATCCCCTGTTGCCCATTTCCAGCTTCTGCCAAACAGATGCTAGGGTCTCCATCCCTGCCCATCCTGGCTAACTGCCATTGCTAAATATATATCAATCTGATGACTAGGTCCAAATTTAAAAAAATAAATCTACAGCAGGAGAGGCAATGGAAAGAGGTGATGACACACATTCTTCTTTGATCTGGATCATAGAACTGCCTTGCCAATTTCATCTGCACCCTCTGCAGCATTCATTTCCAGGCATTGTGAACTACAAGCTCTAGGACCTTTGCTTCACTTTTAGACCAAATGCCAGGAATTTATTTTGTTGTGTATTATCAATGGTGATTGCTGACCCTGTCTTCTATAAGCATAATGATACCAACACTAGTCAGCTCCCTTCGGCAGGGAGCTAACAGATACTTAATGGGCTAGCCAAATGGAAAACACTTTAGTATCTGTGAAGAATGAATTTTCTTGTTACCAAACCCAAACAAATATTAGAAAGCCCTTCCTTTTAAATAAACATTTGATAAAGCAATCCATGTTAAAATAATTAACTCACAGTGCTCTAAAAAGGGTAAATGCAATAAGATACTGATCTGATAATGAGATCTTTTAAGTGAGTAGGATCTTGTGCAAGCACCAGAACAATTACAGTAGTTAAAAATACAACTCTGGTGTAATGCTATCATTCCTTTATGTTTCTATTTTATTTTGCAGTGAGTGTGTGCCATGTTTACATGACATCTTTTACACGCCCTTCTCTCCTTCAACTAAATTCCATTGGCTTTGATCCATTAGACAGGAGATGCTGTTATGCAAAGTGTGCTGTTTGAAATCCTTACCCAGCAGGTCTGGGTGATCCAGATGTGCTCCGCATAGAGCTATCCACGCGGGTGCTAGCTACTTCAGAAGGCTGAGGGGGGATCAGACTTTTCCGGACAGCCAGCCTGGAAAACACAGATAAACTTGGAACTGCTGCTGCTCAGGTACGGTGCCCTTAGAAACCTGAACGCCAACAAAGGTAGAAGACTGTCTCTTGCTGCCATAAGTAGAATAGGTTTTGTCTTCCTGTGCTAGTTGCATTGCACTCCTAAGGTGGTGATGGATTAGTAAATTTCTGATCAGATAAACACACAGGATTCACTTCTAGTATTTCTTCAAACAAGGCTTCATATTTTATTTCCCCAAAAGGGTACGTCCACTCTATCAATCTGTTGTCACCTAATTTGAGCACTTCTCCACAGAGCGCCAAGGATCCTTACCAATTTTACTTTTAGCTTGCCCACCATGGCTGAGTTGAGGCCACCAACCTCCATCTATGGTGAATGGGCAATCTATCAGCACTGGGTGGTGTCAGCCATTCTTCCATTACTGTCACAAGCCTCAACAAACAACCCTGACCTGACAGGGCTCTCAGCTATGAGCTTATGAAGCAGAATCCTGCAGGCTGAATGCGCATTTATCATAGGGCAGCATAATGCTATATTGGTCAGCTAGTGAGTCTGGCAAACACAAGAGTCTATCACTATAAAATACTTGAATATTCTCATAAGGTTTAGTTCTGAGATTGTCCAATCCCTACAAAAAACCCACAGACCATTCTAGGAAGCAATAGACCTTTAAATGTCTCCTACACAGAAAAAGAAAACTGGGCTATTGTCCCCCTTTTTTTGTTTATTAATTTTATTTTAAAAAGGCATGAAGTTTCTCTATTTTATAAAAACGAGAGAAAGAATGACCATACTGAGTCAGACCAATGGTCCACCTAGCCCAGTATCCTGTCTTCCAACAGTGGCCAATGGCAGGTGCTTCAGAGGGAATGAACAGAACAGGTAATCATCACGTGATCCATCGCCCATTCCCAGCTTCTGGAAAACAGAGGCTAGGGACACTTCAAGAGCATGGTTTTGCATCCCTGCCCATCCTGGCTAATAACCATTGATGGGCCTATCCTCAGAGTTACAAACTGACCAGTCAACCACACACCTCGTTTGGAATCAGAAATATGCAATCAAGCAGCAGCAGAGACACAACTCCCACCCCAAAAAGAAAAGAAAAAAACAAAGACAGTACGGTACTATGTTAAATAAACTACTACAAAATAAAGGAAAAGTAGCATTTTTCTTCTGCATAGTAAAGTTTCAAAGCTGTATTAAGTCAACGTTCAGCTGTAAATTTTGGAAAGAACAACCACGACAACAATGTTTTGTCCAGAGTTATGAACATTTCAGTTACAAACAGCCTCCATTCCCAAGGTATTTGCAACTTTGAGGTTCTACAGTACTTCCTTTTGTTTGTTTTAAACCTGCTGCCTATTAATTTAATTTGATGACCCTTAGTTTTTGTGTTATGAGGAGTAAATAACACTTCCTTATTTATTTTCTCCACACTAGTCATGATTTTATAGACCTCTATCATATCCCCCTTTAGTTGTCTCTTTTTCAAACTGAAAAGTCCCAATATTAATAAGCTCTCCTCATGTGGAAGCTGTTCCATATTCCTAATAAATTTTGTTGTCCTTTTCTGTGCCTATCCCAATTCCAGTATGGCTTTTTTGAGATGGGGCGACTAGATCTGCACACAATATTCAAGACGTGGGTGTACCATGGATTTATATAGCTAATATTATATTTTTCTATATTATTATCTATCCCTTTCCTAATGATTTCCAACATTCTGTTAATTTTTATGACTGCAGCTGCACATTGAGTGGATGTTTTCAGAGAACTATCCACAATGACTCCAAGATCTCTTTCTTGAGTGGTAACACCTAATCTAAACCCCCTCATTTTATATGTATAATTAGGATTAAGTTTTCCAATGTGCATTACGTTGCATTTGACCTTAAATATCAAGTATGTCAAGTCTAGTCTTGGAGGTCTCATTGGAAGTCTCCAAAGTTGAAAGCAAAATTTTTAGCCCTTAATTGGAAGGAATAAGTTATTGAATCTAAGAGATCTTTCCCTACCTAAGCGACAAAGAGTCTTGTAGCACCTTATAGACTAACTAT
Organism: Dermatemys mawii; assembly: GCA_007922305.1. NCBI lineage: Eukaryota > Metazoa > Chordata > Testudines > Dermatemydidae > Dermatemys > Dermatemys mawii. Next base: position 3,585,717 of record ML677363.1, read on the forward strand.
TCAAGCATTTGAATTTAAGCAGGAGTTTTAAACAGTCTCAGGGTATGTCTATACTACCCGCCAGATCGGCGACTAATGTTCGATGTATCGGGGATTGATTTATCACATCTTGTCTAGATGTGATAAATCGATACCCGAATGCACTGCCCGTCAACTCCAGAACTCCAGCTCCGCAAGAGGAGTATGCGGAGTCGATGGGGGAGCTGCCGCAGTCAACTCGCCGCCATGAGGATGGCCAAGTAAGTTGAACTAAGAAGTTGCATATCTTAGTTTGAAGCCCAGCGTAGCCCAGGCCTAAGTTAAAACTATGTTCCTTTCTTTGCTAATCAGGTTTCACTTTCATGTCATTTGTGTATTATAATCTTACTCCTCCTCCAGTTGTCCATAAAGTGTTCTAGGAAGAACAGGGCAGACAAAACCTGATTTTTAAATAAACTTTTTTTTAAAAAAAAAAAAATGAAGCAGAAAGAAAGTAGCTCAAATATTTTATTTCCCCTTGCAGGTCACATTTAAGAGCTGGAGTGAAATTGTTCTATTCATCTCATTAGTGACAACAGGATATGACTCAGTCATCTGCTCTAAAACAGTATGGATAAAAATGCAACCTGGATGAAGTGTGTATTATTAAGACATGGGCATCTTACTTGCATCCTGCACTGGTTAAATTTTCCACCCTCACTGAAGCACAGATGTTTCTGTTACTTGGACTAGTCAACTAGTGCCCAGTCTTATTACAGAGGAGGGCCCCATCAACCTAAGCACAACTGTGTGCAGGCCAAACAGATTCTACATATTTTAAATAAGATTTAAAGTCACCTTTATTGATTTATATTTGAAGTTCAGCTTGTTTTGTATGTATTTAGATAGAAACAACCTATGTACAGTATTGGCTATTTACACACTGTGCAAAAAAAATGATATGAACATGACGACAAAACGCTAATGCATTGGTCATGAGTATATTGCACTGAAGCAGGCTGTGGGTCTTATGAAATGTTCTGGTGGGCCATGTAGGACCTGCAGTTTGGACAGTCCTGGACTAGCCTGAGTAGAAGAGCAATTACATGTCAAGTCAAGTCCTACTCACCCATCTGTGGCCGGTTTCTTCCGGAGGATGCTTGGGCGTGGGGATGAGCCCTGGGCTGGTGCACTGGCATTGGCACTCTGGCTGTGAGTTTGCACCACTGTGTTCGCTGCTGGAGCTGCACTGAATGTGTTGCTAATAGGATTGGCCACAATGGTAGCTCCATCTGCTAAGACCACTGCTGGGAAGGACAAAAGGGACATGAAAGTAAACAAAGAAAAGACAGGAAAAGCAGCAGTTATTAAAAGAAACACTTGATGGGAAAGTAGGTATTCATTATACTTGCCCCCCAAGCTCTCTCCTAGTTTTGAAGTGTAGCGCTGTACAAAGCAATTTAATAACAACCTTCTCTAGGGGAGATGGAAGGCATCACCTGCCTAACAACTGTTGCTAGGTAAGACTAGCATTCCAAGAAAAATGGAAGGGGCAGAGCTTGCCAGGGAAGAATGTATCACTATGTGCATAAGAATTGCATGTCCTTGGCAGTGCCTATTACTTGTAAATAAGGCACTGTCTCATAGTGCTGCATCCTTTCTGCCAGGTGTGTTTTGCCATCTCAGCTCACCATTGATTCAGGATATTTAGATAGGTGAGAAATAGACACTGGATAACATTTGATTGCCAGACAGCTCTGGAGGGGCTAGAGTGGTCTCTAAGATGCTAGATGCCTTTTCCTCAGAAAGTCTTCAGGATAGCTGGATTGATGTTTTTCCTCACATGAGGGATTTTCCTGCAGTAGCCAGGTGGTGATGGTATTTTGCAGTCACTTTTCAAAGTGCAAATAATGGGTTTCATGTCTTGGGCAATTTATAGGCAACATATCCTACCTGTGAGAACAGCTAGCCATTCCCGAGAAGAATCATCCACGTGCAGAGAAGGTTTGTCAAGTTCTTCAGCTGCAGTGGCACTTCCAGCTTTAGTTATAACATGGTTAGACCAACACTAACTTAAAAAACCAAATCACTAAAATCTACTTGCAGCCTCATCAGGTAGTTTTGGCTTGTAAATAAAGGATCAAAAACTAATCTACTGAAGGAGTGCATAATAGCGTATTTAACGTCTGTTATTGTATCACCTCTGTAGCTTTATAAAGGTTTGTACTATATAAATACTATTTCTCATCAGGGTGTGGCTTCCCAGAGAGTTAGACTAGCTAGGATACTTCAGATGATCAAGAAGCTGGAGGTGAATTCAAGGCTCAGTTGATCCCTTGAACTAAGCCCATACATAGCATGTACCTAGTTGGCTGAAGTTACCTGAAGTCTTTGTTTCTGTTTGTGGCTGCTGAGCATTGATTGGTGCAGGCTGGAGTCCCTGTGTGCCAATTGGTGCTGCTGGGTGGAGTCCCTGTGTGCCAATTGGTGCTGGCTGGATTCCCTGTGCATTGATAGGCGCTGGCTGGATCCCCTGTGCACTGATAGGCGCTGGCTGGATCCCCTGGATGTGACGGGCATGAGATGCATCTACAGTCATCAGCTGCATGGGGTTGAGGTGCACAGTGGAGGCCACTCCTACACCAGTCTGAGCTGTGATGGCAGAGTTGGGGGCCTGAGCTGAAACTGAGAACAGTAACATGAACATTGATTATTTCCACCCCACTGGACTACTTCATTTTCCTGTGGTGCACAAAGAGGGGTTCTAAACACTATTTGGACTTTTATTTAAGATGGAGCAATTTGCTTAACAGTCTGCAGTCCCCTTGCTACTGCTGAAGATTACAGAATTTGAATGAGATTTTTCCCGTCACAAACTAACTCTCCAGACTGCTGAAAGCCATTACAAATTCAGATGCCTTAATTTTGCATTTACAATATCTGTCTGTTACTACAAGTTACTATAAAACTTAACTGCAACACCGGTTAGAAGGTGGGATACAATGGGAAGAAGGGAGCAAAGCCTGTGGTTTTTGAAAGAATACTATCAAGTTGTTAAGTCAAGTTTAAAATTAGCCATTGGAATCCTGCAACTGAAGTCTGTATACTACCCCTGACAGTGTGGTCTCTACTTTTGCCACTGACATGTTATTTAAAAGTCCGTTGAGTGTCTAAGGATACTTAGGATAGAGCAGTGCTGGTACTAAGGGTAACAAGGATACTAGGGTACAAAGGACAGAGCAGTGCTGGGAAGGGGCAGGCTGAGCTGGGGAGCTCAGGCCTGGTGAACTCCCAGGCTGCGGCCTACTAGGAAGGCCTAAAAGGGTACTGGGCTGCAGGGAAAGGCAGCAGGTCCAACCCACCTTTGCCTATGATGAGCGGCTTTTACACTGCAGTCTGCCCCAGAGAGCAGGGGCTCAGTGCTGACTGGCAGTAGTCCTAGACTCAAGCAAGGTGGAGATAGAGGGTTAGGGGTTCCCTGGGAAGGGGAGAACCACAGAGTGAGGAAGTATGGCCAGGGGGAAGCACCCCAGATAAAGGGGCACCAGGGTTAGGGAGGGACACAGGGGCAGCAGAGAGTGAGACATCAGCCTGAAGAGGACACTCCGGCTGGAAAAGAGGTAATTCCTGGACGACCAGCAGGAGGCACCGCAGGGGTGAGTCATTGCATCATTACAGACCCCCAACAGAGTGGTCTGCGTCTGGATAAACACTCAAACTTGTTTAGCAGAATCTATGTGAACCAATAACCTGAACTGAACACTTCTACCAGTCAGGCCTGGCATCCTCTTATTGCTGCTCCAAGACTGCTCTAAAAGTCACTTGCATGGCAATTCCTTACCAGGGTACTGGCGGATGGTGGACACAGAGCTGGTGATGGGGGTGTAAGTGTGTGCAGCCAGAGGATAGGCAGAAGGCGGGTACGTTGGTAAGAAGTACTGGAATTGGACTGGCACCGACTGCCTACAGATATGAAGATACAGCAAGTGTCAGACAAATCATTACGACTTGCACCCACCTCTTCAACCCCAGTGCTCAGACCACCTTCTAATCTTTGCAACCTCCCTCAGCAAGAGTATTAACTTGCCCCGACTATTCTAGAGATTCCTTTCAGCTAGTTAAATTCAGAAACCTCAAACTACCTTAAGTGTTAGCTATCATGTCAATTCATGCGTCTGATACGTCTCTAGCAGAGAAGCAGCCAGGCACTCTACTTAAAGAATTCTTTCCCACCTACCTGTTGTCACTTCTTGTTTCCATGGCAACTGGGTTTGGAGATGCTCGGTGTCCAGATATGGGAATGAGATTACTCCTCTCTGCTGTATAATCAGATTGGATCCGAGGAGAAGTGTGCGTGATTTGCTGAGGAACCACTTTAGCTGCATAATGAAAAACAAGTAGCTAATTAACAGCCAAAACAAAGAAGAGAGCAGATGCAGAAAGGGAGAATTTGAAATCCAGATGATTAAACTTTCTTCTCCTCGGTGAAAATGAACAAGTTTTTTTATTTCACTAACAACAGGGCAGAATCAGAGAAGAAATGGAAACTCTTATTCATTTATAATGTGTGCCCACTGGGCTCTATGTGCACACATGAAATACATAATATCAAATTAAGTGAATTCAGTCCCTGAATAATCTTAATTCTCCATGATCAGCCCTTTTTTCCCTTGCCACTAGCTTGAGTGGACAGATCTTCAGGGACCAATCCATATGGTGGAAAAGGAGAGAAGGACAGAAGTTGTAACGAGAGCAAGCAAAACCCAGGAGGACCATGGAACTCTCCAGTTGCAGTTAGTGAATGGAGACCATGCTTCCCTCCCAGACCTTACAGGAAGATCAAAAAAAACCCTACAACCTCCTCCACAGATAAGTGGTTGAAGATAGACACAGCTCGCTGGAATATATTCAAAGGCTAATTCAATGTGGCCAGAGTTTAGACCTTTATTGTTTGTAGAGACTGAAATTTGGGATGCAGGGTGTGGAACAGGCAGGTGAAGATGGAGAAAATTTGGTAGTTGGCCTTTGCTAATAATATTTTTGCTAATCACTGGCTTTGTTTACAGGTTCTGGAGTTTAGTCTATGGCAAGGTAGCTGACCACAAAGATTTTACACTTGATATTGGAGTTTCTGCTAGTCAGAAGTTGAGTTTGTATCCAGCCATGGTAGAAGTTCCCCAAAGAAAAAGCACACCTCGTTTACCATTCTCCATCTCTGCACAAAGAAACAAGTGGTTGTATTTCAGCAAGGATTTCATGAAAAAAACAGCTAACAGAAATAAAGCCACAGACCTGCCAGTGCTCTACTTTTAGAACAGTTCCTCTATAAAACAAACCACCTAACTCAAGATAGTTTTCTAACCTGCAAGTTAGCAACACTACCGTTAGTCAGTAGTGACAATTTTAAGAGCTTCTGAGAAACACTGTTGGAAACAAATGTCTCAGCCATGTTCTACATCTAGGTGGTAAGACAGTGAGTGAGGAGACAAACTGGACTAAGTGTCCGACTCTCAAAACACACAGTCAGATGCAACTAGGCGCCAGCTAAACCTTCTAGCAGTAGTGAAGGAAAACTTACTCTTTCTTTGAGGAAGACACATTTATATCCATTAGTAAGTATATCGTCAATAATCATACTACATGGTATGAAGTTCCAGGAGGCTCAAGTTTGTTTGGAATAAAGAGTCATGTAAGGAGGACAAATAGTTAACTAGGCTAAGTGCTTCCAGAACTCTCCTCGCATCATTTGAAAATATATTAGGGCTCATCAAATCTATTTGTTTGTCTCTCCCATCTTGGATTGATTTTTTTTGTTATTTTTCTTGTTTAATGTGCTAGTAACAAAAATGCCCCAGACCATCCTAAATACATGTGCAAAGAGATGTCAGCTGAATTACACCCATTCCATCAGAAGCTGAAATCACTCACCAACTGGGATGTTTGAGGTGGTCACAGCAGTGGCATGGGAAGAGTGAGAGGGCATTGTCATGGTGACAATTGTACTTGTAGGAGCTTGAGTATGAGACACAGAACCTGAAAGACAGAGTGTGATACTAGAGATTTCTATGCAGCTACATCACCCTAATATCCATATCCTAAACACAGAGTGAGAACACTAGAGAACAAGCACCAGGAACTTTCATTCCCAGCATTCCCTCCCCCACATACTATCTCCCTTTCCCCCAACAAAAATGGTTCACATCCAAACTAGGGACAGGATCTCTGATGACTATTTGCAGAACGAAGATGTTCTGCCACCCTTTGTCACCTCTCAACATCATGGAGAAGTCACGCTCCCACTGCTGAGCTGTGAATACTCACCAGCTGTGGATGCTGAGGCAATAGTATTGGTTGCCAAAATGGGTGCCACTGTTGCTGCCGCCACTGGCGTACCAGTACTAAAAATGGTTTTCTAGAGAAAAGAAAGCTTCACGTCAAGAGAAATGAACAGACACATTTTATTTGCTTTAAAATTATATCACAGCTATCCCTAAGAGAACAAGACACCAGGTTTCTAGCCTAACTTTGAACCCTGTTCATCACTTACTCTGGGTCATCAAGATGTTGTGGTTCAATTAAGAAAAAAAAAATATAGGCTAAGGCTGTAAAACACAGTTGTGGGCCACGATTTTCTCCTGACAAACACCCCTTCCCCCCACAGCTGACCACCCACCCACACACTTGCCTCTTGCCCATACACCACTTTCGCTGAGCGCACCAAAACACAAAGATTAACAACTGTGTCCATAACTTTTGAACCAAAAAATTCACGTTCTCATAGTCTGAACTGTGGAGGAAACTACACTGATCTCATCTCATGGGTTTTACCTGAGCCATGGTGTGGAGCTGCTGTTTTGGTGTTCCTATGGCTGGGTGAGATGGCAGCGTGATCCGAGTTGCCGTGTCCCGTGGCTGTGCAGGGCGCTGAATACTAATAGCTGCAGAAGGTGGGTGCTGCTGGATAGACAGAGTGGGCCGACTAGGAAAAGAAAGAAAGGACATTCAAAGAAGTAACCTTTATTTAGTATCCAGACAGTTAAACAAGGCATATTGGCTCTCCCCATACTGGCAAGTAGGGATATCAGACTCCACTTGTCTTCTCTTTGAGGGCGACACTACTATCGAATCCATGTTAATACAGTGATAGAATTTGCAGAAGTGTCTGCTGTATAATTCTTATTCTGCATCTTCCACAGGTAGGAACTCAGATTCCTCAGTATTTAGAGATACCAACATAAGCAAAACAAGCTAATTTCAATTTCTACCTCCCCTCCCCTGAGATATTTTGAATATTCCAACACTCATATGCCATTTTCCATAGCAACTTCTGCTAGATGAAGATGGGACTGAATTAGCCAGGTGCTGCCCTGGCAGACCAGTAAACCCATTTCATGGGGAAACAAATTGATCAATGAGCTCCTGTTTAGCAGTTTTTCCTCTCTTGGATCAGAAAACAATATTTAACATTTACAGTGTTTTTCCTTCACAGAGCTGCAAGCATTTCACACAGATGGATAAGCATTATTTCCCTTGTCTTACAGATGAACCCACTCAGACAAAGGTTAAGTGATGTGCCTAAATTCACACAGCAAGTCACTGGCAGAGCAGAGGAAAGAACCCATGTCTCCTGACTCTCCTGATTCACTCATATGCTGTATCAACAGGAGCTCAGCAGAGAAATCTCTTCAACTCCTATATAGTATTTCTGACATTCACAGGGTATCAGCCTCCTCTACTCCTCTTCATTCTATGCGTGAATGTCAGGAATCTTGAGGCTCCTCAAGACACTTTCCTTATGTGTTACCTCAGGGTTGATTCTGTAGCATGTGCTGCTGTTGTTGTAATAACTGGAGACTGAGCTCTTGTGGCAGAGACTGTCGCTATTACAGCAGGAGGGATAGTGCTTGATGTCGTCACAGGAGGACGAGACTGCAGAGACAACAGAATAATAAAAATAAGTCACAATGATGCAATTGAGAAAGTAGCTAGGAAATACTTTGAGAAAGCCAAATTTCCTAGATCTCAGTATAAAATACTGGCACTTGGAGATACTCCCAGTTTATAAAACTCTTTTGTGAACTCTTAAAAAGCTCTGGCCTGGTTTTCAGAGCAGAAGCATCAGAGGTAGTTGATGATCAAAAGCAGTTAAAAGACCAGATATGTATGGAAACTGTTCCAATGATGATTCAGAGCTTCCATATGCTATTAGAAAATATGTTTTTTATTTTGATGCATTCCATTCATGATTACCAAACCTAATGTATACCACACACAGTTATGCAAATGTGGTTACATTTGGACACAACTATCAAACTATGCACAACATTATGTGGAATCAGACATCAACATGAGCACACACTCCCTCCCCATCTCATTTTAAATATATATATTTCCTGGTCCAGTATTTAGCTTATAGGACCCCGATCAAACTGATTTAAAGTTTGAGTTTAAAGTAACAGCACAAACTCAAGCCAGGCCTTTTTGAATTTAAATAGTTTTCAAGCATATTCCACATGAGGACTCCTCCAGAGTTTAAATCAGTTTGTAGACGGTTTAAATGTCTGTAATCTCCAGCTCATAGTTAGCCTACAAAAAAAGCTTGCATGATGCTATCAATGCCAGCTTCGTAAGGCTGGGGTAAAAAATAAACAAAAAACCCCAGAAGGGATGGTTGCCAATGCCAACAGCTCAGTAATAAAGGCTGCTAATGTTATGTTCTGGGTGGATTCCCCCTAAAAGTCAAAAAGATCTCTGAATGAATAGCAATAGGAGTGTCTGCAATACAGCACGATTGCCACTTGCCTGGATTGGTTGATGAATGATGTGCTGAACAGCAGGCTGAGCTGTAGCTGCATTTGGCAACTGTGAAGCTGGCCTCAGAACTGTGGTTACTTTAGAGCTGGACATCACTGCAGCTGCTGCCGCACCTGAGGAATAAATCACGTGTGTTATTGCAAAACATATCAAAATGATTGAATAACCAATATACAGAGAGGCATGTAAAATTAAGATTGTAGAGGAGTTTTTAAACTAAGGGCTGGGAGAAAGCCAGCCGATGTGGAGGAGCATGTGGTTCGAAGAGAGACATCCCTCAATGGATTTATTAAAGAAGATTCTCTATATCCTAGTAAAGAGGAGAGGACAGAAGTTGATAAACTACAAAAAGGAACGGAAGAGAAATAGTCAAATGAAAAAGAATCCCATTCATTTACATCACTTGAAGGCAGATAACTAAATATTGAAAAATTTTATAAGTGCTTGTGTTCAGATGCTAGAAGTCTAAATACTAAGATGGGTGAACCTGAGTGACTGGTACAGTATTAAATGAGGATATATTACAGGCATCACAGAAACTTGGTGAAACAATGATAATCAATAGGACACAGTAACACGCAGGGTACAAAATATACAGGAAAGACAGAGTAGGTTGTGCTGCTGGGGGAGGGCATTACATGTGAAAGAAAGCATACAGTGAAATGTAGTAAAATTGCTAAACAAATCACACTGTACCAGAGAATCTCTATGGACAGAAACTGCATGGTTGAATAGTAAGAGCATAGCACTAAGAATACACTACCTACCACCCGAACAAGATGATAACAGTGATTGTGAAATGCTCAGGGAGATTAGAGAGGCTACAAACACAGAAAACACAAAAATAATGCGGGATTTCAACTATTCCCATAATGACTGGGTACATGTCACTTCACAACAAGATAAAGAGATACAATTTCTAGACACCATTAATGACTGCTTCTTGGAACACCTAGTTCTGGAACCCACAAGGAGAGAGGCAATTCTTGATTTTGTCCTAAGTGGCAAGAGGTGATTATAACTTAACCGCTCAGTAATGGCGACCATAATATAAATTTAATTTAATATCGGGGGGGGGGGAGGGTAGAACGACACTAAAGAACCTCACCCCAGTAGCATTTTACTTCAAAAAGGGGAACTACACAATAATGAAAGAGCTAGTTAAACAAAAATAAAAGAAACCATCACAAACAATCATGCCTGTAAGCTGCATGGAAACTTTTAAAATACCACAACAGAGGTTCAAACTATGTGTATACCCCAAATTAAAAAAAAAACAAAAAACAGTAAGAGGGGAAAAAAGTCACCATGTCTAAACAGAGTAAGAGAGGCGGTTAGAGACAAAAATACAGCCTTTAAAAATCTGATGTCAAATCCTACTGAAGAAAATAGAAAGCAGTATAAACTCTGGCAAGTAAAATTAAAACGTCTAGTTAAGCAGACTGAAAAGGAATTTGAAGAGCAACTAGCAGACTAGAAGACACAAAAACTAACAAAGGCAATCACAGGTTGATGAGTGTAATTTCAGTACCAGGCAAATTGGTTAAAGCAGTAGTAAAGAACAGAAGTAGCAGACATGTAGATGAACACAATTTGTTAGGGAAGAATCAACCGCAGCTTTTGTAAAGAGAAATCACGCCTCACCAATCTATTTGAATTATTTGACAGGGATCAACAAACGTGGACAAGATCGATCCAGTGGATAGAAACAGGGGTAGGAAACCTATGGCACACGTGCCGAAGGCAGCACGCGAGCTGATTTTTAGTGGCACTCACACTGCCCGGGTCCTGGCCACCGGTCTGGGGGGCTCTGCATTTTAATTTAATTTTAAATGAAGCTTCTTAAACATTTAAAAACCTTATTTACTTTACATACAACAATAGTTTAGTTATATATTATAGACATAGAAAGAGACCTTCTAAAAACATTAAAATGTATTACTGGCATGTGAAACCTTAAATTAGAGTGAACAAATGAAGACTTGGCACACCACTTCTGAAAGGTTGCCAACCCCTGAGATAGAATATTTTTGGACTTTCAGAAAGCCTTTGACAAGGTTCCTCACCAAAGGCTCTTAAGCAAAGTAAGCAGACATGGGGTAAGAGTGAAGGTCCTCTTGTGGATCAGTAACTGGTCAAAAGAGAGGAAACAAAGGATAGGAATAAATGGTCATTTTTCACAGCGGGGAGAGGTGAACAGCAGAATTCCCCAACAATTTGTACTGGGACCTGTGCCATTCAACATATTCATAAATGATCTGGAAAAAAGGGTAAAGAGTGAGGTGGTAAAGTTTGCAGATGATAAAAAATTACTCAAGATAGAAATCAGCTGTGGAGTTTACTAAGAATTACAAAAGGATCTCACAAAACTGGGTGACAGGGCAACAAAATGAAATTCATGAAATTCAGTGCAGATAAATGCACAATAATGCACACTGGAAAACATAATCCCAACTATACACATAAATTGATAGTGTCTAAATTAGCTTTTACGACTCAAGAAGAGATCTTGGAGTCATTGTGGATAGTTCTCTGAAAACATTTACTCGACATATAGCAGCACTCAAAAAAGCAAACAGAATGTTAAGAAACATTAGGAAACAGAGATAATGAGACAGAAAATATCATAATACCACTATATAAATCCATAGTATGCCCACACCTTGAATACTATATGCATTTTTGGTTGCCCGATCTCAAAAAAATATATATTACAATTGGAAAAAGTACAGAGAAGGGCAACAGAAATGATTAGAGGTATGGAATATCTTCCATATGAGGAGAGATTAAAAACTCTGGGACTGTTCATTTTAGAAAAGAGATGACTAAGGGAGGATATGATAGAGGTCTATAAAATCATGAATGGTATGGAGAAAGTAAAAAATAAAGTGTTTTTACTTCTTCATATAACACGAGAACCAAGGGCGACATTATTAAATTAATATGCAGCAGGTTTAAACAAACATAAAGACATACTTCTTCACCTAATGCAGAGTCAATCTGTGGAACTCATTGCTGGGGATGCTGTGAAGGCCAAACAAAAAACTGATTTAAAAAAAGAATTAGGTAAGTTTATGGAGGATAAGTCCATTGATGGCAATTAGCCAAGATGATGAGAGATGCAACTCCATGCTCTGGGTGTGCCCAAGTCTGATTGCCAGAAGCTGGGTCTAGAGGACAAGGAATGGATCACTTGATAATTGCCCTGTTCTGGAACATCTGGCACCAGCCACTGCTGGAAAACTGGATACTGGCTAGATGGACTATTGGTCTGAGCCGCTATGGACATTATTATGTTCTTATTTTATACTTCTCGTTTTCATTCTAGTGATGCAACTTCAAAATTAGGGCTACAATAATGATACTCAAGGGATACAGAAAGGATTTGTTGACCTTTATTGCTAATTCCAAAAAACCCAATCTGCTTTGTTGGGCCTTTTTCAATTTCTTACATTTAATAACGTTATTTAATAAATCTGATCTTTTTCAATTCCAAACTATTGAAATAAGTGAGTAGGAGTAACTGAAATAGCCTGCATATTAGATGATGTGTAAAAACTGGTCTAGCAATTATAGTAATCTATCTGCATCTGCTGAAGTACAGAGAAAAGATGGATGCACAATAAATGGAAGCTATTTTTTTAAAACATCACAGCAAAATGCATGGTATCAGTTCAGTAATCTGTCTACTGTTTGCTGTGTCAAAATGATCAGATAACTGCAGTGGGAACAAATTGCTTTTCTGGTTCTAGTTATCACCCAAAACACCAAGCATTTCAACAGCAAAACTGTTTGTGTTTGCAAGAGAATCAAACATGATTCATTCCAAATAGTATGCAGTCAAATAATTTGATGGGAAACATACAATTTCTGAAGATTTTGCTCAATATTACCTAGAGTGAATAATTTAACAGGAGGAAAATATGAACAAGATGTTGGAAACAGACAGACTGAAAATAAAATAAGTATTAAGTGAAACTTCAAAGACCAATTTATGTTAAAGTGGGTTCTCCACAAGGTTCAAATAGACACAAATTAAACACTCAAAAAACTATGGAAAAATGGGTACACGCAAATTCTTCCGTATGGGCTGTAAAAGACTGCAAATACAGCTACACACACTTTCCCACATACTTCAGTGAAGTACAGTTTTTCACATGCAACATGTTGCATGCACAAATATAGGATCACTGAAAGTGCAGCACGCCCAGAGTACTCGCTCTTCAGAGCTGTATACCTGTTTGTGAATGAAAATCACTATTAAGAGCATAGAGCAATATATTTTTTTAAATTAGCTTACAGTAAGTTTTAGATTTCTTTCTTGAGCAACTGCATAATTTTGTGATCTAAACATACCGATGCTCCACGCAAGTACAGAAGACGGGGAGATGGAAACAAAAACTTTGATAGGTATCTTTTTGTATCAATCTGATTTTACCTAAGACTGGAAGCCCAATTCATAGAGCTTAAGGATAAGCCTGCTATCAGAAGCCTGACAGACTTAAATTATTCCTCAAACAGCAATCATGCTAGCTGACCTGGTCTCTCCTCTTAAAGTGACTGATGTTCTGCTTTACAAGCTACAGAAAGAGAGGCTGAAACCACAACAGCCAAAATCATGGGAGAAAAGACAAAAGCCTACACAGCTAAAACAAGCAGTTATCTCAGACACAAGTCTGAATGTTCACCATTCAATACAGTAATACACCCTACTACAGACTAGGAATGATATTGTGGAGGATGGACAGGAGACAGACTAAAAGACATAGTAAGCAACCAGGAGCGAGCAGTGAATAAGCCGTGACATTTTGCACAATAGACCTCCCTAAACGAGGCCATGTTTTCTAACGTACCCCACTGTTTTGGCAGCACAGTGTTCAAATAGAAGAGGTGCTGTTTGCTGCCAGCATATTAAGCACTATCACGTACACCTGCACTAAGCAATTTTAGAAAACATAACACTTAAAATACCACCAGCTACCTGGAGTCCTGTCTACACTAGCATTCTTACCGCTGGTGTGATACCCACATTAATAATAGTGGGAAAATTTAAGGGAAAAAAGAAACTAGCGTAGATGCAGCCTTCCTGAGCAAGTGTGAAAAAAGGCATTTTTACAGCTCATGCTGACTTCACCTCGGGGTAAGTGAGAAGCTCCAATGTGTAAATGGGGACCAGGAGCACTACTTCGGATGATAGACATCTGAACATTTGTTGCCATGATATGCTGCAAGTTACTGGAATGTCCCTACAGGAAAAAAAGAGGATTCCATGAGATATGTTCCCAGAGAGAAAAGATCACATTCACAGGTAACTGCCCACATTAAAACATTACAGGCAGCAACAAACCACATGTAACAGTTTTGTGGAAATACATCAGTATGCAGAGGCATTACAAATGAGAGGGGGGTACAGACTAACATTTCTGCAAGACAAAGCTGCAGTCTCCTTCCATTTTCGGCCGAAACTCTTAAATACAGATCTACTCAGGCAAGTACGTGTTAGTTACCAATTTCTCTTTCCCTCCAAGTCACTGTCCCATTTCAATTGGGCAGATGAGTGATCTCTGCATTTCTGCATTGAGTGATCTCTTTAAACAGTTCACATCACCCCATTCAGCAGAATTAATAGAAATATCGGAGACAGGGAAGAACTAAAACATATTATATTAACTCCCCATATTTCACAAACTGCCTTTCCAGGCACATTTCGGAACATCACTTAAAAAGCAATAATTGGTGTGAATCCGTAGTAGGCAGAAACACCTACTCTAAAAATTAGTGGACAGTACTTGCTAACCAGTTACAAATAAAGTTTAGTAGGTATCACACTTATGTTACATTATGTTTCATAAAACACTTAATGTTATCCTAATGGTATTTCACTTGCTAGAGCAAATCTGCTGGCAGGCCTCCAGACGGTTTGTTTACATTTGCACAGCCACCCGCAGCTTGCCGTTCCTGGCCAATGGGAGCTGAAGGAAGTGGCACGAGCCGCAGGGACATGCTGGCTGCTGCTTATTGCAGCTCCCATTGGCCGGAACAGCAAATAGCGGCCACTGGGACCTGCAGGCGGCCATGCAAATGTAAACAAACCATCTGGAGACCTGCCAGCAGATTACCCTGGCGGGCTGTGCATGGCCTGCAGGCTGCACACCACTGACCTAGGGCTTTACTGGGGTGGGGCCCTATGGCCCTTGCTTCATTTCCCTCCTCAGCTGTATTTTTCTTTAGCATTGCTGGGGATGTCTGTTCCCAGCTCCATACTCTCTTGGTGGTTACTAATACTTTGGGGAGCAATGATGGAATAGTTTATCCCCCTCTCAAGGTCTAGTTCATCCCCCCTCTCAAGGTCTCTCTGTTCTCCTGATGGTTTCTGGACAGAGAAACTTACAGCCAATATCCCACTTTAGTAAATAGCAAGGGAGGGAAAAAGGAAACCTGTTGTCCACTGATTGTTGCCACAGGAATAGCTGAGGCTTGTGAGATACTGTTTTCCATGGATACAGTAACTGGCCCAGGAACCTTGGTGGGAGCTGACATTGTAGACGGTGGAGCAGGAGCAATGGGCCGGCTGGGCATAGTGGGCTTCATAGGAGGCTGCAAGAAACAAGAAAAATAGTGACAATTCAATACAAGGAAGTAAAGATCTATCCTCAAAAATCACAGCCTGGTGAGGTTTGCATTAATAGCGCTAACAGGATGTGTGTGTTTTGGGAGCTAAGAGAAAAAGCCCCTTTCAACTGAGAGAAGCTGGAAGGAAGCATCTCTTTTGCCTAGTGCGGTGTCTCCTTGTGGATAGTAATTAGCACAACAGAACTCCAATCATATCTAGACACTCTGGGAGATACCACAGAACAAACAAACATCACAAATACAGACCAAAAGCCAAACAAGAAAGACATTAATATCCTGATTTACTTTTTAAAACACTTTCATCTCCCTTTTCTCTTCCCTTCTTAGCCTTTAGATTTTCTGTGCAATTCCTCTTCTGCCAATTAGAGCTTAGATCATGTTTCGTTAAGGCTTAGATGGAAAAAAGAGAAAATGGCTAAAATCACTCATTTGCTCAAGTTACAACCATCCCTTACAAAGGAATCCTTCTTGTGTCTTCTTCACCCCATCCTCACAAAAAGGATTCTGCCTAGCTGTAGGAATTACCTAGTTTGTGCATGATTCACCAGAACTCCATTTTAATGCTATATTTATATGCACAAGTGAGTATCTCATTGACATTCTTTCCGCCCTCTTCGAAGAATGAACGGGGGGGTTGTAAAACTGATTTAGATCATCCTTAATCTAAGAAATAAAGTAAGTTGAAAGGCCATAAAATGCTGCCTTGAGGCTGCAAGGTTCCCAATCTGCCTTCTGGAGTAGGAGCACCACACCTTCTGTGAATATGTGCCTCTCTGAAGAATACAGAAAAGAGCTGAATAAATAAATAAAACAATTTATAGAAAAGAACATTTTAGTCAAGAGGAGGTAAATGAAATACAACTGAAATTAGCCTAGAGCTCTTTGCTGCACTGGGAAAGTATTACCTTCTCTAGTGGCTTATTTTCGTTATCAATTCCGTCATTACCTTCATAAGTCCCTCTGAAAAGGAAAGTGGCACTGCTGGAGTCAGATGTGCCGGCGGAGCTGTCACTGTAACTGCAGCACCAGATGGGACCGTATGGTGCTGTGCCAACATCTGAACCTGTGGGTATGGCCGAACAACCACTGGTTCCTGTTTCTCTTCACGAGACTGTAGAGAACCACCAGGGCCCATGTGCTCTCTGGGAGCAACTTCTGACTCTCGATTAGATTCATCACTCACTGCTGGGGAAAGAAAAAAGGAACTATAAAGAAAAGGATAAAAATGGGTAGGAAGTATGCACTCTTGCCCACAAGCCCAGAAACGGAGTACCAAATGCATATATACAAAGGCAGTTTGCTTAAATCCTCCTGAACAAGAGACATTCGCTACTTCTGGTATGAAAAAGCTGCTCGAAAAACAAAAGTCTCCAGAATGTCATCAATCCTCCTGCAAAACATGCTCTGCATTCCTTTTAGAGCCCTAAGGATTATCCCCACACATCATGATCTAACCCAAGTCACTGACAAGGCACAATCTTCCTTCTTAAAATAAACCTCTAACTATAACCTCTCTTTAAACTGAATAATTAAATTTAAATGAACAAAATAAGCTGATCAAGAACATCAGGTGAATGACTAAGGCCTCATGACCTGGATTCAATTAATTTTTTTATTAAAGGCTTCGCTAAAAGCTAGATTGTCCAACCACTTCATTTAATTAAAAATAAGAACAAACTCTCAAAAGCAAAAAAAACTACAACAATCAAAACACAAAGCTGCCACAATAACAGCAATAATTAGACTAAAATTGGAATTTCTGTCTTATTTCCATCACATAAATTCATAAGAGCACAGGAAGCTCTGCTGTAAACTGTATTTAAACACTAGTTATTATTAGGCAATCAAAACCTATATAGAATTTATTTTATACTTACTGAACAACTCTCAGAATCTCCTACTATAGTTATGCATTTGAATACTAAAAACATACTTCCTTCCATCTTACTCTATAAGATCAGATTGACTTACTGCTGGAGGCATCAGTAATGTGGCAACTCTCACTACTCAGGCCCTGATCCTGCAATGAGCTCCAGGTCGGGGCAGGCATCTGGTAGCACAGACCTCATTGCAGAATTGGGACCTAAGACATCAAACACCAGTCAAGAGTTATGGAGATAATGAAACAGTAACAGGTATTTCTAAAGTGGGTTTGAAAAGTATTGGACATATAGTCTCATTTAGCAAATAATTAAAGGAACATTGACAAATCAATTGTTTTTTAAAAATCCACTTTGACAGTGTCCCTTTAATACATCAGCTAATCATACAGTTCTATTTATAGGTGATCATGGTCCATGTTCATTTCTGTGTGGTTTGCTCTGATGCTGCTCTTGACAGTTCCCACCTACCTGTGATTTCTTTGCAGTTCTCCCCTCCCCAACGGAGAGCCCAATAGTATGTCCTACACCATCTATAATTTACTTTTTAGATAATTACTAAACAGGGGCTTGTGGTCAAAATGTTTTTGTTAACATTGTTTTCCTAAGGCAACTTGCACATTCTCAGCCCACACTGATCCAGTATGACATATTGGGTGTGAAAGAAGAGGTTCTTACAATTCTTCATATTAATACACCTAATTATATTAGAGTTTAACTCATGTTTGTCCTTGATGTATTTAAATATCCACATCGTTTCAATAAAATTCTGCAGAGCATGAAGAAAACTGTCTCAAAATTCCTCAGAATGAAGGTGCTTGGTAGGAAGAATGAACCTCCAATAGCTATCTTACCTGTGGTTGTTGGGTTTATCAGCCCTGTAGACCCACTGGTGGAAATTGGGGGTGGAGCCTGTCCTAGTCCTGCAGGAGGGGCTCCAGAACGGGGAAACTGCTGAGAACTCATTCCCACCTGCACAACGTGAGGAATATTTTAGAACAACATAATCCTAGCAATACGTTCAACCAACGATGCTAGACCTAACACTGATGAGATTTGATCACTCCCATGACATCCAGGGTCCGAGGTGACAATTTGTAACATGGCCCCATAGCAGCATGACCATGAATTTGAATGGAAAACCAATCTGGTTTGAAAGCAGACACGTTCTCGATCGGGAATGGAAGCCGGACAGCGGTGCGCACCGTGACCGACGCTGCCACCGTCTGATCCCCGGCAGCGCGGAGTCCAGCTGGGCTGTGGAGGAGAGACCAGATCTGGGAGGGCGAGGGGATGTTTCTCGGGGGGCACTACGCGGGGAACGTGGGCAGCGCTCTAGACACCGCCCAGCAAGTGTGACCCCTGGGCTGGGCGGCGGCAGCAGCTCGCAACATCTTTACCCAGCTCCGGGAGGGAGAGTCCCCAGGCACCCTCCGGCCCCAAGGACCCCCATAAACCGGCTACTCGAGCCTCTGCTGATTGGATGGAGTAGAGCAGACGCTATCACTAGTCCTGCGCCAATCCAGGGTCACAGTGGGCCATGAGCCAATTAAACGCAGAACACGACTAGTGCCCTCAACCGATCGGAAGCCAGTCCTGCTGATGACCTCACGAGAGAGCTAGCCAATGGGATAAGACCCTAAGGGCCAATGGGGAGCAAAGCTCCACGCCAGATTCCGCCCCCTATTGCTGTGAGGGACGCGCAGAGCCCGGATGTTCAGAAGCAATAAAGCGCAGCGGCCACCCACAAGCCATTTGCACCCGCGAACAGCTTGAAACAAACGTTCCCCCACCCACACCCCCCGATAACGCCCCGCGGTGGAAGCCGCTCTTGGCCCCCGACAACCCGCAGCCGGGTCCCCTTTCCTCCTTTCAGTCTCCCGCGAGCCTGTCCTGCCGGGTCCGCTCCAGTCCCCCGGAGTCCGGCTCTGAAACCCCTTCTTGACCGAGCCGCGCGCGCAGCTGTCCCTGAGCTGGCCTACCTGCTGCCCCGCGCGCGGTGGGGCCCCGCGCAGCCGCTTGCGGACCCGTTTCTCCCGCTGACACCGATGCTCAGACCCAAGCTCTCCTTCCACAGCCACCCTCCGCCTGATTGGCTCCGATTGGTCCCGCCCACAACGGGGTTATCCCGCCCAGTCTGCGCAGGAATAAGCTGAGATGGCGTCGTCGAAAGGGCTTCTGGGAAACGTAGTTCAAACCGAGGGAGCATCAGAGGCGATCCTACTAGAATGCGGAAGAAGGCGGGGCCTGATTTTGCGCAGTGATTGGCCAAGACAGTGGAGACGCTAAGCCCTGACGAAAATATAATTTGGATCCAAGGTGGTAGTGAGGGAATCTCGCGAGACGGGCGTTGCGTGGAGGCCGGGAGAGCCTAGACACAGCCTGCCTGTGGCCTCCGCCTTCTTGAGGGTTGCAGATCTGTGCCCGGCGCTGGGGCTTTTGCCGTCAGTTCGAGCCTGTGCGGTGGTTCGTCCGGGTTCCCCTAACTGCACGAGACCCCCGTGGCTGGCACAGGGGATGTAGTCTCATACCTGAAGCGAGCTCTTACTTTGCCTGGCAGATATCAAGCTGTAAGCAGCTGCTCAGACAGTTATTTTTCATAATCTTATTAACGTTTATAAAAGTTGATATAAACAAAATAGTATTTAAATAAAAAATCACCTCTGCATAATTCCTAATTCTACCATACGAACCCTTTAGGACTCAACAGAGAATTGTGAACTACCATGCAATAACATGTATAGGGGAAGGTTGTGGGAATGGGAGCTTGTTAGGTTGGTTTTGGAGGAGATGGGGATGTAGATAACAAATAGCACTGTACCTCTTTTCATCAGTAAACCTCAATGTGGTCAGTGTCCTTATGCTATTTTAGAGATGAGCAAATTGAGGCACAGTGATGAAGTGACTTGCTCAAGGTCATTCTGCAGGCCAGTGGCAGAGCCAGGAATAGTGCCCAGGTATCCTGAGTCTCACTCCAGTAAAATGGGAGTGTTGGGCTAGTGGTGGAGTGTCTGGAAGATTGGGAGGCCCTTTGAAGGAGCTTAAATGGTTTATTTATTTGTTCAGAGATTGGGATGGGAACCAGGCTGGGGTTTTGAGGGACAGAGGTGGCTGCTCCTGTGGTGGAAAGGTTGGCAGCATTGTCTCTGGGGTCCTGCAGAGTGGTGGTTACTTAAATATATATTTTAGTGACAACACAGGCGCTTCATTTCTATGGTGCCACTGAAGATGTTGATTGTTGCTTTTGGGTTTTTTCCCTAAGCTACTGAGCCTCTATCAAGCTTGGTGGATTTTTGGGTCTTTGATTTGCTGGATAGCTACTGAGTCCTCAGCAATAACACTGGGGCCCAATATATCCTGTGCAGTTGCTGTTCAGGACTTCTGTTACTTTGATGTGTTTTTGTTTTGTTTTTCTTAGCATAGGCACGTTCAGCTCGGCTTTAGCCTGTTCTATTGCAATGTCTGCTTGAGTGGCTGTTTAAGTTTAGCCTTACTGGTATTGGCTTTTAGCTGCATACAGGCCTTCTCACTTCCATCTGGGTCTAGATAATATCTTTTCTAGCCTCATGTTTCTGCTAATGCATCCAAAAAGCTCTAAAAGTCTGTTAAATTTCTGGGATCTGGCATCTCCCTTCAGGTTTGAAAATCTCCCCATTTATTACACTGCTCTACAGCCAAAATGCTTCTGAAATAAATGTAGTCAAACTTTACTAATTCTGGGTCACTGAGAACGAAAATGATGCTTAAAATTGTTGACTGGCTCTAGTTTTCAAGATATGCTATTGGGTCAGTATATACGACCCTTGACATGGGAATGGCAGAGGATAAGTGAGTTATAAAGGGAAGAGATCTCAATTGAAACCAGAAATGACTAAAATACATCTTTGACTGGATCTATGAATAAATCTATGACTGGGTTTGGACAGTACTTGCTTTTTAGGCAAAACAATGAATGATGCAATCTGAAGCTGGTATTGCGTCATACATGATATGAATTGCATCATGTTATTCCTAGAAGTCATGGATGATGCAATCATAACGAAGCTTACATCACTCTGCTGAACAAATTGCCCTATATCAGCTCTAGAAATCATACAGTGTCGTGCTCTTATTTGTCAGTGTTTGATTTTGCAAAGGGACACATTTCTGTTTAGCCAAAGTGAGCAGAGATGCCTCGTACTTGTGTGAACAGTGCAGATAACTTCTGCTATGTTTGTGGTGAAGTGACTTTTGCATTACAAAAGCGCAGTATAACCGCTATGGTTAAGAAAGCCTATCACCTTTATTTTGGCTGCAAAATTGGAGATCAGGACAAGAGGTGGGCCCCACACATATGCTGCAACACTTGTGCAACAAATCTTCGACAGTGGTTGAACAGGAAAAGGAAATCCCTGCCTTTTGCAGTGCCAATGACTTGGAGAGAGCCAACAGATCATACCAGCAATTGTTACTTCTGCACGGTGCCTCCAGTTGGGAAAGGTGTGTCAAAGAAGAAAAAGTGGACTGTGCATTATCCAAACATTCCATCAGCTATACGCCCAATACCCCATGGAGAAGGACTGCCGGTTCCTGATGCACCAGAATCATTCTCACTTGAGTCAGACGAGGAAGAGGATGAAACTTTTGGTTCTGAACCATCAATGTCACAGGACCCACATTTTCTCCCATCCTCCTCCTCTGAACCACACCTCATAACACAAGCTGAACTGAATGACCTTGTCAGGGATTTGGAACTACCCAAGAATAAGGCAGAGCTGTTGGGCTCCAGACTACAGCAGTGGAATCTCCTGGCAGGTGATGTTAGGGTTTCCATGTTCCGTGACCGTCCAAAGGATCTTGTCCCATTCTTTTTCATGGAAGGTGATCTTGTAGCCTGCAACAACATCGATGGTGTGATGGCAGCCCTCAACATCGTTCACGATCCAGATGAGTGGAGACTCTTCATTGATTCATCGAAGACGAGTCTTAAAGCTGTTTTGCTGCATAATGGCAGTGTTTTGCCATCGATTCCAGTTGGTCATGCAGTCCATATGAAGGAAACCTATGACAACATGAAACAACTTTTGAGGTGCATAAACTATGACCAACATCAGTGGCAGCTTTGTGGCGATTTGAAGGTTGTTGCTCTCTTGCTTGGTCTGCAGACTGGATACACAAAGTACTGCTGTTTTCTCTGCGAATGGGATAGCCGTGCAAGAGATTCCCACTACATCAAGAAAGACAGACCACTCCGACAGTCATTGGAGCCTGGGAGGAAAAGTGTTCAGCATCCACCACTTGTTGAATCAAGGAAGATTTTGTTACCACCCTTACACATCAAGCTGGGTCTGATGAAGAACTTTGTCAAGGCCATTGACAAAACACAAGCAGCTTTCAAGTACCTCCGTGGACAATTTCCAAGGTTAAGTGAAGCTAAGATAAAGGAAGGTGTCTTTGTTGGTCCTCAGATTCGTGAACTTCTTCGAGATGATGCATTTGACCATGCACTCCGTGGCAAGGAAAAGACGGCATGGAAAGCCTTCCAGTCAGTGGCAATACATTTTCTCGGGAACAACAAGGCAGACAACTACAGGTTGTTGGTGGAAAACCTCCTCAAGGCATGCAAAAGCCTTGGTTGCAACATGTCACTAAAGATAGATTTTTTGCACTCTCATCTAGATTTTTTTCCACCGAACTGCGGAGCAGTGAGCGACGAGCACGGCGAGCGATTTCACCAGGACATTGCAACAATGGAGAAACGCTATCAGGGCAAATGGAGCCCATCAATGCTTGCAGACTATTGCTAGACAGTGATAAGAGATGCTCCATTTAATGAATACAAGAGACAAGCCAAGGAGCGCCGAGTAGACACTGAATAGGACTAAACTATGTACATAATAGTTTTTTGCCTTTTGTTTCATAATACATTTTATTTATAGAACCCTTTTGCTGATTTTTAAAGTGTTACATAAGCAGGACAGGTGAAATATTATCATGTAAAGCAACCATAAACACATGAAAAGACCTAGGTTTACAATTTATGATTAAAACTCTACTATCTACACAATATACATAGACATAAAATGTAAAAACTTAAATATCTTAGAAACAGTAGCCAATCAGTTGTTTTAATTGTCATATTTGAATTCAGCACATCAAAATACATAATAAATATCACATTTTATCTCTGAAGCAGATGACTTCTAAAAAATTGTAGACCAGTGTTATTAATGAATAAAGGGGATTTATAGAAGCAGCGTACATTGATATTTGATTTTTAAAGGCATAGTTCTGATTTCCTTGGCTTAGTGCAAAACATCCTCCACTCCAAATACCAGTAAGCTAAATTTTCCCATTACCTCTAGCAGGCAGTCTGTAGGAATACATAAGATCGCAGATCTCAAGAGCTCTATAATCCCACATCTAGCTCTGCTGTTACACAAAAAACCTGCTGTTATCCCTGCTGCTTGTGAGCAGTGAGGCTTCACAGTTATATGAGTGTCAGTTCCCACCTAGAAGCAAACGTGCAGAAGTTTTCACTTCAATGCCTATCATTAGACACCTATTGCCTGATATTCATAAATGCTGAGCAACCGGGGCTCCCGTGAAGTTCCCATGCAGCTGGGGGGGAGGGGGGAGGATACCTCAGCAAAAGAGGCTGTGCTGTACTATAGGGGTTTAAAACTGGGCACCCAAACTAGACAGCTCCAATAGTGCAGATCAGAGGGCAGCAGAACTGAGGAGGTTCCCTCAGGGTCTAGACTCTCGTGCAGAGGCTGGTTCTCAGGCTGGGATGACCAGCACTAAGTTACCCACCCAAAACAATCGCTTCCCCTTAGCCACATTCAAGATGGCTGTCGGGCGACGCTCTAATCGATGTCTTCCTCTCTATGGCAGTCGGTCCTCCACGTGCCCGGCCTCAGGGCGGAAGCGGAAGCAGGCTGCCCGGAAGGAACCTACCCGGAGGAGCGGCGGCGGCTGGAGCCGGAAGGAAGCGTGGCGGCCGCTCACAGGTGCAGTTAGCGGAGGAGCTCGTCTCCTCGGGACGTTCGCACAGCAGGTGCCTTAAGGCAGCGCGCGCCCCCTCCTCTGGAGTGCGGGTCATTCACTGGGCCGAGCGGCCGCTTGGTCCCCCAGGGCCGGCCGGTCCGTGTCCCTCAGGTGGGGGCTGGGCTGGACTAGGCTAGGCTGTCTCCGCCTTATGGGGCGGCTCCTTCTCTCTGGGCGCCGTGGTGATGGAGAGGGGGAGCTGCTGTGTCTATGTGGGGTGGAGAGGGACTCCAGCTTTGTCCCGGGGAGGGAGACCCTGGGCAGTGTCTGTGACAGGGCAAGTCTCTGGTGGAGGGCGGTGTTTGGCAGGTCACAGCTCTTGTGACCCTGCAGCCCTTCTGCATGGACAGAAGTTGTGGGGGCAGGGCTTTACCCAGACAGACGGGCTGGGCTTCACCCAGGGTCACACCCCGCAAGTTCCCGCTGACCATCTTGTGTGTTGTTTGCCATCTGTTTTGCTTGCCGTTGTTCAGCTTGGCATCAGTGGGGCTGGCCAGCAGAGTCTGGCACAAGGACTGCGCTGTAAGGGGAGAGCGTTACTTGTGCAAGCCATTTCTGTTTGCATATACAGGATGTGAAGTGCTACATGATACTAGCGTGGCTTGGAGCTCAGGGGGTTGCAGTGAGTCATGCATTGCATTACATCACAGTTCATTTCTGTTTGAACAAATTGCCAGTGGTGTAGAAAACATGTTATGGAAGGGAGCAGCTCTGCACCACAATAGCCCTTGATCCTACTGTTAGGACACATGGATTAGAGCGCATGCTTTCTTGTAATGACAGTCTTGTATAGTGACACTGTGTTAATGTGGTTACAGGCTTTTAGCTTCCGCAGAAATATATTAGTTTCCAAACCATGCTAATGCTGTCATGTTTTTTATTCACACATCTGAAACAACGTGGGGGAGATTTTCAAAGGTACACTGGGGAATTGAGCAGTCTAGCTCCGACTGAAAGTCAATTGGAGTTAGGCATTTCCCTCCTCTTTTTGTATGAAAATCTCCCCCTTTATTATTAGTGAAGAAATCTGATTTATAGGAGGAGCATTGTTCATTTATGTCTGATTTTAAAGTGCACTGTGTGGAAACAAATTTGGGTACGGGAACTCCTCACTTAACATTGTAGTTATGTTCCTGAAAAATACGACTTTAAGCGAAACGATGTTAAGCGACTCTAATGTCCCCATAAGAATTAATGTAAATGGAGGAGTTAGGTTCCACACAAAAGACTATATATAAAAATACACACACACACACACACACAGTATAACTTTTAAACAAACAATTTAGTACACAGCAATGATGATTGTGAAGCTTTGGTTGAGGTGGTGAAGTCTGATGGTGGGATATTTCCCAGGGAATGCCTTACTGCTAAATGATGAACAAGGAGTAATGACAGAACAAGGAGTATTGGTCTCAAGTTGCAGTGAGGAAGGTTTAGGTTGGATATAAGGAAAAACTTTTTCACCAGGAGGGTGGTGAAGCAGTAGAATGGGTTACCTAGGGAGGTGGTAGAATCGCCTTCCTTAGAAGTTTTTAAGGTGAGGCTTGACAAATCCCTGGCTGGGATGATTTAGATGGGGATTGGTCCTGCTTTGAGCAGGGGTTGGACTAGATGACCTCCTGAGGTCCCTTCCAAGCATGATATTCTATGAACTAGCAATTGGCTGAGCCCTCAAGGGTTAACACACTCACTCTACAAGGCAGCAGGAAAGGAGGAAGGGCAGACAGACACACGCTGTGTGTGTGAGAGAGGTGATGCGCTTTTCCTCTTTAAGGACACTGCCTTGTTAATTAGATCAGCAAGCTGAGCCACAGCTTTTGCCCTGTCGTGTGTCTCCTGCTCTATGGAAGATGGGGTAGGCAGGGTGCAGGAACAGGGAGGAGGGGGACACCATGATGTTAGCACTCCTCTTTTTCCCCTCCCCCCCACAACAAGCAGGAGTCTCAGGGAGCAGCTCCAATGCAGAGGGCAGGAGCAACACATGGCAGTGGGGGGAGGGACATCTGAACTGCCAACAATTGATAGTCTGCTGGGCAGCTGCTGCACAGGGAACTTAAGGAGAGCTGATAGGGGGGCTGCCAGTGCATCCTGGTTCCAAGCCCCCAGCAGCTAGCTGCAATGGGCTGCTCTTCCTGCAAGCAGTGGACAAAGCAGGTGGCTGCCAAATGACCTTAGAAGGGAGCATTGCACAACTTTAAACAAGCATGTTCCCTAACTGATGAGCAATGTAACAATGAGGATAACTTTAAGTGAGGAGTTCCTGTACTAGACTAGGAATCGAACATCTGGGTTCTAATTCCAACACAGTGGCTCATTGTGTGACTTTGCACAAGTCACTTAATCTCTGTTTCAATATCTATAAAATGGAGATATACTTACTTTTGTAAAGTTCTTTAGGTTCTAGAGCTCTAAAATGCTAGATTGTTTGTTAAAAGGATCTCCATCTTGTTAAAGCAATAATTTGTGTTCAGAGTAGTGGTTCTAGTCAGATACCTTATTTATTAGGTTTGTGTTCCACCAGTGCCTTTGGAACTTAACACAAATACTGTCACTGAAGGGAGTGTCCGGATCTCCATTTCTACTGGACTTAATAAGGGGCTGTGATGATGCATGTCCAGTGTAGAAAAGAAACCTGGGTTTGTGGTGTTCTGACTTAACTGCTACTAAGCCTTCACAGTTGAGGGAGCCTGATGGTTCCTAGCCTGTTCTCCCCATCAACTGTACCTCAGGCTCCCTGGAATTTAGCTAGAAGTTATGGAGAAAGTGTACAGTACCAAATACATGATATCTATTTAAACAGTATCTATTAGTGATTGTGATGCACCTTATTTTGGGAACCCTTATTTTGCAACTTTTGTTATGTGTCAGTGTCTGTCAGTTTATCCTGGTTCCTTTTTATAGGATGCCTCTTGCAGCTGTCTTCCAGCTTTGCTATTCTTGCAGAGTGTTCAGGAGTAAGTCATAACCCCAACAGCCTGTGGCATATCTGTTATCACCTCAATGTGTTCTAAGCTCCAGAATGAGGGTTTGAGAGGAATCTGTTCACCTGCTGACATCCTGCCAGATCCATGCTTAAGAACATGGACTTCACAGGGACAAACTCTCCTGTGCTAGGTTCTGCCTTACACAAAGTGCATATTTGACCTGTATATATTGCTTTTCATTCTCACAGATTCTAAAACAGATTACAAATAACAGCCCATTTTATCAATGTGCTTCACATTAGTAAAGGTTTCCCAAACAGCATCCTATATAGTTGTATAACATCAATGTTCCTTGGTCCAAAATAGTTGGAATTTGATGACCTTTGGGCCAGGCTGCAAAAGACGTTTGTTAGATGTGTTTTTTGGAGAAGATTAAGGTTGTGCTTCCTACATGAAGGTGTGGAAAGGAGTCTTTGCAAGGGGCAGATTGAGCTCTTGCTGAATTGATTTAAATGCTGCTGAGACTTAATTTGCATTGTTAGTATGTTAGAGTTCCCATAGCCTTGAATACACATCTCTTATTAGTTATTCTAAATAAATACGTCTGCCCCTTCTCTTGGTCTTCAAGTTGCTGCCCATGGAGATGTGCCTCTTGCTATTAGCCTTTCCCTGGTGTGTAATCCTGTGATTCTCTGATTTCTAGACAGATTCCAGAGTATAGTGCATAGGTTCACAGATGTCTGTAACTTGACAGGACCCTTGGGTATGGGGTATCTGCTTGCTTCTTTTTTTAAGGAGGAAATTGAATTTCAATTCAGTTCAGCAGCTGTATTATAAACAATCTATTTATACAGTAGAGAGAGTAGAATAAGAAGATTTTAAACACTACTTTATAGTGTCTGAGGTCAGCCTATTCTCCTTCATTATCTCACAGAGACCATGACAAGTTCTGTGTGTCTCAGTCATTCATTCTGTTACTATATTCAGGGCGCTCAACCCCTTCATCATTTTCAGGCTACCCCCATGTTTCTGACCAGATTTCCTAGGTGTTTTGCGGTTAGCCATTGACCAGAATAGTCCATGTATTGTCTTAATTATTATTAGGCATATACTGAATCTCCATAGCAGAGGTTGTTTTGTCCATGAGAGGTTATCTCCTGCTGTGCCAACATACTCACTAGACAGGACACAGTTCATTTTTCTGTTGCATATCAAAACTATAATAAGAGGTCTGCCCCATCTTTTTAGAAATAAGGAGGTTTATTTCAGGAACATGAGGGCAGACCTCTACCTGACCAAATACAAATGGTATGATATCTTTAATTGTACAGTAGATGAAACCTTAAAAGACAAGGTTCTACTCAAAAGATTGCCACACAATAAACTTCACAGAACTAAAATTGACTTTGAAAGGAGGAGTTGACCTGAGTGAGATTTTGAGTTGTTTTTTTCCACAGAGTCATCACCGGAATGAGATCTGTTTAACAGAACACTGCAACAATATGCAATAGTTTGAGATAGGAAGGGCCCATCGTGTGAGGCAATGAGCATCCTCAGTTTGTTAAAGTCCATGGAAGTAGGGAGTTAGACAACAACACTGAATGTTTACCAGGTGGGAGGAGAAAGCCCCAAGTGAAGTGCTGCTGCAGTCTCTCATGCTGCCAACTTGGCTACTTCCCAGGGGCAACATATACAGTGATTATGGAGTTGAACAGGACATATTTATTCTAAGGTTTTATTTCTTTTAACGTAACCAAAGTTAAGGATTATATAATGAAATAAGAGCAGAGGGAGGGTAGTTATTGGTGGAATGTTATCTGGGAAAAATGTTTCTTTAAAGGAGCAGAGTGAGCTGGTTTGGCATAGTGGAAAAGGAAAGCTGTTAGTAGCAGACAGCATGAAAAAGATGCAGAAATGGCATTAAGAGGTGGGTGGAGTGTAATGAGCACAGAGTTATGGGTGGGCACACTTTAATTAGAACAAAATTAAGTTTTGCAAAAGGAGGAGAGGAGCGAGAGCCAAGATGTAAGCAGAGTGGAGGCGGCCCCATGTAGTGTTTAGTAAATGAGGCCAAGGAGTTTGAACTTCGGAGGAATGAGACAGAAAACTAATGGAAGAACTTGAGACGGGGTGAGGCTCAGTCATCACTGGAAAGAAAGTTAATATTAGCTACAACATGGTGAATAGATGGGGCAGAAGAGAGGATATAATGGCATCATTTCTGTGGCACATCTTGTAAACTATAGCATGACCTTCCATTAGGGTCCCCCGTTTTTGTCCATAGGGCCCCCATCCTTATGTCAGCCCAGAAGTGAGGGCTCTTGACTCCTTGGAAAGAGTATCCCTGAGAAAAGGGACCCACTGAATCTACAGGGCTTTCTGTGTAATCTGATCTGGCTCCCATCACCCTAGAGTCTGAATTTGATCAGGACACTAACAATAAATCTCTACAGTTCTGAAATGGGTATAGGATTTTTAATAACCATAAGTAGTCAGGAACTTAGTCTTGCACCTGATTTTAAATTTGACCAGTTTGTAATATGCCTTTTTTAGGGCACACTGTGTGTGAGGAGGAATCTCTAGCAGCAAAAATATAGAGCTTATATAGGACTCAAAAAATTAGAGGGTGGGTAATTAATGCCAGTCAGTATGGGTTTATGGAAGATAGATCCTGTCAAACTCTTTTTTGTGCTTTTGATGAGATTTCAACTGGTTGATAAAGGTAATATGTTTGTAATATATCTAGCCTCCCAGAATGCATTTTACTTGGCATACAAAACAATATGGTACACAGTAAATGGATTAAAAACTGGTTGAAAGGTCTCCAACTGTAATTGTAAATGGGAATTATGATGAAGCAGGTGTGTTTGTAGTGGGGTCTTGCAGGGATGGTTACTTGGCCCTATGCTATTTGACATTTCTTCCAGCTCATGAAGAACATACATATCACTGAAATTTATAGATTACACAGATGTGGGAGTGGCAAATAATGAAGAGGACAGTTCTGAGAGCATTCTGCATTTCTTGGTATTCCGGATGCAAACAATCAATGTATATTTAATATGGCCAAATGTAAATATATACAGCTAGGAACAAAGAATCCATCTCTTACTTACAGGATGGGGACTCTATCCTGGGAAATGGACTCTGAAAAAGACTTGGAGTCCATGTCCAGGTGAATATTCACTCCAATCCTTCAGTGAACCACTATGGCCAGAAGGGCTAATGCAGTCCTTGGATGCATAAACAGGAATCTTGAGTAGGGTGGGGAGGTTAAGTCGAGTTTCTGTTTGGCATGGGTGTGACAACTACTCGAATACTGTGTCCAGTTGTGCTGTCCACATTTAAAGGATTTTAAATTGGAGTGAGTTCAGAGAAGAGCCACAAGAAAGATTAAAGGGCTGGAAAATGTACCGTCTGGTGACAGTCTCAAGCTAAACAGACTAACCTTCTTTAAAAAGCTCAAAGAGTGAACTGATCAGTATATAAGTATCTACATGGGGAAAGAGAAATTTGATAATTGGCTCTTCAATCTAACAGACAGAAGTCTAAAAATCCAATGGCTTGAAGTTGGAGGTAGACAAAATTTACACTGGAAATAAAGCATAAGTTTCTAACAGTGAAGATAATTAGCCATGGAACAATTTACCAAGAGTTGTGGTGGATTTGCCATCACTGACAATTTTTAAATCAAGATTAGACATTTTTCTAAAACCTGTGCGGTAGTTCAGCAGTTCTCAGCCAGGGGTCTGAGGTCCCCTGGCGGGCTGCAAGCAGGTTTTAGGGGGTCCACCAAGCAGGGCCAGAGATTGGCTTTCTGCCCTGGGCCCCAGTGAGTCTAAGTCCTACTGCCCTGAGCCTTGCCAACTGGACCTCAAGCTGAAGCTTGAGCAGCTTAGCTTCGCAGCCCTGCTTACTACCAATTGCACTGCTTACTACCACCTAATATCAGCCTGGCTTTTACATGCAGATAAACAGTTGTTGTGGCATGTGGGCCATGGAGTTTTTATAGCATGTTAGGGGAGCCTCAGAAAGGAAAAGGTTGAGAACCCCTGCTGTAGTTCAAACAGCCATTATTTTGGGGAAGTTCCGTGGCCTATGTTATGCAGGAGGTCAGACTAGATGGGGGGGTCGGCAACCTGTGGCACATGTGCCAAAGGTGGCACGCGAGCCGACTTTTAATGGCATGCTAAGATCCTGGCCGCCGGCCTCGCTCAGCCCCAGGCTGGCAGCGGTCTGAGTGGGTTGGCGGCCGAGACCCCGGCTGGCAAGGGGCTGGCAGCTGGAACCCAGAGCCAGTCAATGCTGGGGCTCTCCGCTGCGGGTGGAGGTGCAGAGTGTGGTGCGCTCCCAGCTGGGGTCCTGCCGGCTGCCGGAACTCTTCTGCAGGCTGGCGCTGGCGGCCCCGTGTGCCAGACTAAGCAGCAGGCAGTCAGGCAAGTGAAAGGCGCCGGTGGGAAACGCACTGTAGATGTCCATATCCCAGCCTGTCCTGCTGCCCCTCTCTCACCACTGTGGTGGACACGAGGGCAATGCAGTCATGTGCCATCCCTGCAGCGTGCAGTGCTGCAGCTCCTCGTGGGGGAAGGGGAAGGGAGCGGCAGACCGGGGGGTCTTCTGCCACAGCCCCCCATTTGCCTGCAGATGTAGTACCCCCACAGAGCTGGCCCACAGCTCCCTTGGCAGGAACAGCATGGGGCAGGGACCCATCCAGGTAATCCGGCCGCAACCGGGACTGTCCCATGCCCCAAGCCCCTGATCCCCAAGGACTTCCCCCTACAGCCCCAATCCCCTGCCCTGAGCCCCTCACGCCACCCAACCCTGACTCCTGCATACCCCATGCTCCCAGCCCTGACTCCTGCACCATCCACATCCCCCACCCCCTGCCCCGAGTGCTCCCCCACACACACACCCAGTCCCTGAGCTTCTCTGCCAAAGTGGGGTTGCAAAACAACAATAGCCGTAAGAAATTTAAGTTACTTTCACCCCTGCCGGAACTCCAGACCAGCAGTGGACTGAGCAGGGCCAGCAGTGGACTGAGCAGCTCAGCCTGCTGCCGGTTTGGGATTCCGGCCGTCAGCCGGGGTCTGGACCTCAGGGCCCTGCTCAGCCCACTGCCAGCCTGGGGTACTGGCAGCCAGCCTGTGGCTTTGCTCCTGGCTTCCGCCCAGTGCTTTTCAGCCACCCCCCCATGCTGTGTCCCACATTGGAAAACTCAGCAAGGAAAAGCAAGGGCAAGGATCACACTAAACTGATAAAATTAAAATGCAGATTTTTTTTTAAATGAAGCTTCTTAAATATTTTAAAAACCTTGTTTACTTTACATACAACAATAGTTTATTTATATAATGTAGACTTGTAGAGAGACCTTCTAAAAATGTTAAAATGTATTACTGGCATGTGAAACCTTAAATTACAATGAACTTGGCACACCGCTTCTGAAAGGTTGCCGACCCCTGGACTAAATGATCACAGTGGTCTCTTCTGACCTTCAAATCTAGGAATAAATGTGCAGAAAACTGGTTATCATGCCCTTGTGTTCCCATGGTTTTAGTCTTAGCTGTAAGATTAAATGCCTCAGCTACAATTCTTGTCTCCTAATATTCTTGGGTTCTTGGATTTTAAGCCCAGGAAGGGCTATTATGATCATCTCGTCTGACTTTCTGCATAACACAGGCCATTCAATGTCAAATAGAACCTGAACTTACATTTTAGGTAGACTATGACACTGTGTAACCCTCCCCGAACATTATAAATCGAATGTTTCAGAGACAAACTTCCTTGATTTTTTTTTTCCTTTCCCCTCTAGGCATTTTCTATAAAATGGGAATTTTTATTGCACTTCTTGGAATCTGGTTCAGCTCTTCTCTAGCAAAGGCAGATTCTAAAGCAGTGACAACATCCCTGACTACGAAGTGGTTGTCAACCCCTTTGTTACTAGAAGCAAGGTAAGCATACAGGCTATTAGTTTTCATTCACATATCTGAAATTTACAAGAATAAAAATGCTAGAGTGCGGACTAAATCTCACACGCAATATAGTAAATCCTAGAAGAGTATTAAATGGTATTTGTCAGCAGACCTTAGCAATTAGATGTAAGCACTAATGTGCGGTGTCAATCTGTTTACTTAAGTTTTTTTCCTCCAGTATTGTGGACTTGATGCACAGTTCTGCTCTCATGTCCCATTTTTCCTGTGCCTGTGTTAACAGGCTGGTGTATGGTAGAGTGGAGCAACACTTGTACCCCTAGCCCCATCACTTCTGCTGCTGCTCTTCTAGATAGATTATCCCTGCACTGGTTTCCCGCTTCATCATTAGAGAGCTCCAGGTAGTTGAGGCAGCCTGCTTGTCAGCACCTCTGACTTCTGTGGTGCAATATGTTTTAAAAACACTTGTTCACGTTTGACGATTTATTTAAAAAATATTTTAAACAGGAAATTTAAAAGAAACATTTACAGGAAAATGATGCTGTAGTGTCTTCAATGAAGTGCTTCAGTGGCAGTATTTTGAGAATAAGCCTTCCCTTGAGATAAGAGATTAAGTGGGAAACAAAGAACCAAAAATAAGTGTTTCAAACACTAATGAATACCTTCAGGATAAGTGATCATTATATCTTAAGTGTTTGACTAGCAGGCTTCTGCGTTTATCTGCAGTGAGCTACGGAGTGATGTGAATGTGGGTGAAACTGTAGTGCTGAATCCTCCCTCTAGTTTAATTTAGTGAAAATATATAGTAATTTGCTGCACAAATGTTCTCAAGAAGTTCAAATCAGGATTAGCTCAAAATAGATTGAAACCTGGACACACATTGCTATCATGGTTAACTTGCTCTTTATCTTATCCTGTTGCTACTTGATTTCACAGTCAAAATAAACCAACCCCTGGTGTTTGAAGCATATAACAAACTTTTCCTATTAGAAAAATCAAGCTACTTTATTGATCATGACTGTTAGGAATGGCTACAGGGCTATTGAAACGGGGGAGATTTTGTTTAAACATGAAACATTCACATAAAAATGTCCTGTAATTCATTGTATAAATGGTTTCCCCACAAATATTGCTAGCTCAAACATAAAAGGGATAGACTGAAACCTCAAGTTATGCACACTTGTTCATTTTAGTTCTAATGATTGTGAAGGATTAAGAAGTGCTTTACAAGTATCCTCTACACCAGTGGTTCTCAACCTTTTCAGACTACTGTACCTGTTTCAAGAGTCTGATTTGTCTTGCATACCCCAAGTTTCACTTCATTTAAAAACTAGTTGCTTAGAAAATCAGACATAAATACACAATGGGTATGTCTACACTTCCTACTGGATCGGTGATCGATCCATTGGGGTTTGATTTATTGAATCTAGTCTAGACATGATAAATTGATCCCCGAGCACTCTCCAGTTGACGCCTGTACTCCACCGCCACGAGAGGCACAGGCAGAGTCGACAGGGGAGTGGCAGCAGTCAACTCACCGCCATGAAGATGCAGCTGTAAGTGGATCTAAGTACGTCGATTTCAGCTACGTTGTTCTTGTAGCTGAAGTTGTATCTTCCACCCATCCCCACCCCCCAGTGTAGACCAGGGCAAAGTATCACAGGACAGTGTTACTGAAAAATTGCTGACTCTCACTTTTATCATAGTTATAAATCAATTGGAATATAAATATTGTATTTACATTTCAGGGTAATACTTGAACCTGTTTTTCACTTGAGCCTTGGCAGGCGGAGGGCTGAAGAGTGTACCTTAGTTTCACAGGGTCCCCTGTGACTTGGGGCCCTGGGCATTTGCCCTGCTGGCCACCACCTAATGCTGACTCTGTATTTGCAGTCCCCCTAAACACATTCTGTGATCCCCCAGGGGACTACAGTCCCCAGTTTGAGAAACACTGATCTAGATGAGCTGAGTACGTCCAGGGATATGCGTATCCCTAGTTGAGAACCACTGCTCTACACAATTCTATCAATAAGCTTTATATATAGCATTCCTGCTATTTCTAGCTTCCTTCCTAGTAATGATGTTTGTTTTTCTTATATGGGCAGACATATGCTAGAGATTAAATGTGCTATAAAAGCTAGCAGTTTCATAAAGCACTGTAATTAGAGATCAACTTCATAAAACTAGTTCTCCTGAAGATTTCCCTCTCTGTTCAGTGAATTTTTAGCAGAAGAAGGTCAAGAGAAATTCTGGACTTTTGTCGAGGCCAGTCAAGATATTAGATCATCAGATCATGGTGGTAAGATTCTGTAAACCGTTTTCCTTGCTTGATATTAATCAGCATAGATGAAAAGTAAACAAAATGGTTTACAATGTATGCAATCACAGAAAAATGGAATATAAACTATCTAGATGATTTAGATTGTGATGGGA
Source organism: Dermatemys mawii (assembly GCA_007922305.1). Lineage (NCBI taxonomy): Eukaryota > Metazoa > Chordata > Testudines > Dermatemydidae > Dermatemys > Dermatemys mawii. The sequence goes on from ML677363.1 coordinate 3,621,318, forward strand.
ACTCTGACCTGAACAGAGCAATCAAATAGCTAGTTGATTAAAGCCAGTTGATTTAAAGCTATGTGTTAAAACTGGTTTGTCATGTTGTGCCATGACAAGAAGATATTGTAAATGTTTTCTTTCCTTTTGTGTTTATTGAGAAAAGTCATTTTGTAAATAGTAAGTAGCTGGCAACTTTTAACTATGTTCCCATACTCCTCATGTTTAGGCCCTGATTCTGCAATTGCACCTAAAGTTACATGGAACTCAGTGCAGATCCAACTGTAGAACAGGGCTCTAAAAAATAGGAGTAATGCTTCATATTGTTTAGTGAGATTGGCCCTTATTATTTCAGGGTTTAACTACATAATGGTCCCATGGACTTTTCATAGTATAGGTTATTGTGAAAACCCATGATTTACAGTTAAATGGCCATCTTCTGCAATAGTCTCACATGGAGGTTAAATGCTTATGCTCTGGCTTTGCAGGTACTAATTATTCCTCTTATCATGCAATGCTGAAAGTAGCCTGTCAGAATCTGTCCCCACTGCAGCAGAACTTGTTGAAGTTTTCCCTGTCTTTACGTTCCTACTCCGCTACAATTCAAGCTTTTCAACAGGTTAGTACAAAAAAATGGAAGTCATCCAATGACTGTTTCATAGGATCCAGGAAGGAAGTAGCTACTTCAGCTACCTACAGATATTAAGTTTGGCTCAGAAAATAAAAATGTTGAAGTAGTTTGATACTTGTTTTGCAACTAGTAAAAGCCTCTGTTCCATGTCAGAGTCAAACCCTAGCTTGTTTTGGAAAAAACAAAATTACTTTTGAAGCATAAAAGTAATTAAACCACTTTAAATCTTTTGATGTGAAATTAATGGAGACCTGACGAGGGGAGAAAGGGATTTATACCTTGTAGAGCTTCTTTCAGATGGCTTAACTTTTTAAAAATTTGTTGCTTACTTTTACTTTAGAAATATTAATGTAAATCTTCACTGTTTTGCCAGCAGTCTCCCTGCAGGGCATCAAAGATACATCTTACAATACTTACATTATTAATATTCTCATGTATATAGAAATATATTTCTATCACAACACAAACTTAACTGTGACCCAGGTTTCATGTTTTTTTTTTTTATTTTGGCATCTAATTCATTTTTAAATATTTGGGCTTTGGAAGTAATGGAGTAGATAAATGTATAGTTGCCTCTTAGCAACTTTAATCAAAGAGACCTATTTGTGTACTTAATCAGGTTTCATTTCCATGGCATCTGTGACATAAACTTACTAGTTTTTCAGTAGTTCTGTTGTGGGATTCTAAAGATATTATCCCATGCATGTGGAACTGGAGTCAACAGAATCCTTAAATGGAAATTGTATTCTTTGCACATTTATTTTACAGATCTAGTACATTTTATGGTTTGTTATAAATATGCACCATCCTGTAAAGTACTTTATTTTAGTAATGGCAGACTTATGCTCCTTTCTGTGGAGGTTTTCCTTTTCATCTTGAATGATTTGATAATATGTTCATGTTTAGAGAGTGAATTTTTGGTGCTTAATTACAAGGAATTTCCTGGTATGCCTAGAGTGTTCTGTGTAGTTACATATGTAAAATAAAACAATTTTGAAGTTGGGGGGGAAGAGCACTATCATTGTAAATACCCTCTGCAAACCATATCGTTCATTAAATTTAAGTGTTAAACTTCCTTGCTTTATTTTTGTTTGTTTAGCAGGTAGCTTTTAATTATATTAGTACTGGGAGTTGTACATCACCTTGAGCTCCTTCATTGAGAACCCAGTATTAGTATTGCCTATAAGTCCTATTTTCAGTTTTATTTTGTAATTTAACATAGTGATTTCTATTATCTTTGTTCTAAGAAAATTTTACGAACTGTATTGTAACACAGATATTTTAATACAGATAGCAGCAGATGAACCTCCACCAGTGGGTTGTAATTCATTTTTTGCTGTGCATGGGAAGAAGACTTGTGAATTTGAAACCCTTGAAATCCTTTTACAAACAGCTTCAGAAAGGTAGTCTTTTTATATAAGATCTAGCCCAAATTGTAACTTCGTTAGACTTATAAAGGTGGGGAAATTTTATTGAATTCCTACTTTCTACATACTCCTTTTCCAGTCTATATTTGCTCTCTTAGGCAGAGTACAAAACACATTTCATATTTATTCTTTGGTGTCAAACCAGTCAAGAATAATTGTCTTATCCTTCTCACTCTCTAAAATTGTACCATAAAGTAATGATGATCTAAAAGGAAATCACAGAATGGGAAAAGGTCTGTAGAAGGGCAGCAGTAATTCTTAGAAATGTGGAAAAATGTCCATGTAAAGAGTTTAAAAAAGATCCAAGCAACTTAAAAGGGAAGAAATGAGGAAGAGCTGACATAATAAAGATATAAAAGTTTATGAATGGTTATGAAGAAGTCAGTCTGATGCTCCTGTGTCTCTTTTTTCTTAAAATAAGAGAGCAAAGGGAAACCCATCAAAAATAAAAGGCCACACATCTAAAACTGGTAGGTTCTCTCTCCATTCCTCCAAAATGCATTTGTCACCAAGCTATTTCTGGTGGGTCAGGATGATGTGAACACCACAGAAAAAGGAGAGTGGAGGGAGGAGGTGAGTGTATGTGGCAGGGAAAAAATATAGAGCCAGAGAAAGTGTAGTAGTAATACACTGTTTTATAAGTATTAATTTATCCTCCTCTACATTGAAAGCTTTTAGTGCTATTTCCCTATAATTCTCTTACCTCTAGAGCAAGTCCAAAGGAGGTAGGTTGCAGTTGGTGCCGCATTCTCCCTAAACACAGACTTGTTACCCCAAGTTATTTGCCCCTTTTCTGAAGTTGTTTCCCCTGCTAAATATTCTTTCTTTCTCTCCCTCCCATCTCCCCCGCCCCCATTTTCTTGAGAGCTGCTTCATTTATCTTTCTCTTTGGAATGAGCTGGGCCTGGTTTATATATGGCCAGACCCCTCCCACTCCCAACAGTCTGAGAGAGGACTTTTTAATTGGAGTCAGCTGCTTGCCTACCCCCTCACCCCCATGTGCCAGTTCACTGTTTCACAACATTATTAAGCTTTGTAATTTGCTGCTGCTGGATATTACTGGGGGTAAGCATTTTAGGATTAAAAACTGTAATTAGACATTTAATATGAATAATCAGAAGAGCCACAGTTAAATTAATGAGAATAAAATTTATGTCCCTCCTGAGAGAAGGAACAGAGTTTGGTTATACTAAGCAGAGAGTATGCTTTATTGGGATTGCTGTACAGAGGTTGTCTTAAGAGGAACATGGTTGGACTAAACAATGTTACTACACAGGGTCTGCCTGAATGTTGCTCCAAATTAATCAGTTGTGGAGTAGATTGCTGACAGGACAATGTATGAGATAATGTTTTGGACAAAAACTGCCTGAGGTTAGGCTGAAACTTCCCCCAGGTAATCCTGATTGCATAACTGTCCATTCCGAGGGTTTGTCTTCCTCTGCACTATGATGCTGACCCCCGTTGGAGAAAGGATAGTGGAGTAGATGCACAATAGTGGTCACATCTGTGTAGTATGAGGACAAAGAGCCATCCTTTAAGTAGCAGCTGGAGAACTCCCTTAACAGAAAGTTCCCACGTTTATTAAGCCCTCTGCTGCAGCCTGCCTCTGCTAACTGTGGAGGACCATGAACTCTCCAACCACTCCAAAATCTGGATGTGGTTCCTGTGTTCCTAGGACATTGATGTGTTAGTATAGTAAAATACTTTAAATTTAGATATTTGTACTATAAATACTAATCAGTGCTACCATATTGTCATTTTCCGTGGACAGTAAAATTCTGGACAGCAGAATGCTTACAAACTATTTCTGAGAGTGGCTCAGTTGTAAGTGTTGCACATTTTTAAGACCAGGATGACAAATACATGGATCTCAGCTTTATTTTATTTTCATTCAGCTGTTATTTAAAATAACACACGATAGTAATCTTAATTTATTTTCCATCATAACTAACAGAATTATGCAAGGAAATAATTGAGTTGAAATTGGCAGTAAATCCTGGTAACAAAACTAAAAAGTGAGAGACTTTTTATAAAGTAGTTATTAACATCTTCAAAACTTAAACTACAACCTGTCTCCGGATTCCTCTTTTTCTGTTTTGCAGCTTGATTTTTTGTAAACATAAAGGTTGGCATCTTTTATTTCTGGTTCCTGTGCAAAGTATCATCTTGCTCGTGCACTACACTGCTGATGCATTCTGTTGGTAAATCCCATTTGGGAATATTTTGACCCTTGTATTAGGGTCAAGATTTGAAAAGAAGAGGAGAAAATACATGTGCAAGAACACACGACAGGAAAACTAAACCTAAAGTTTAGGTTAGCAATGTCTCTTTAATGTCTGTGTTTAGCTTACTTTATTTTTGAGATAGGACTCATGTCCCAATAAATAGTGTATTGAAAACATTTAAACAAGTTGTTGCTCATTTATATGAGGATCATGGGTTAGGTGCTTTCCAACCCCTGCCCATCCAGTTTTATGGTTGAACCTGTGGAGCCCTGTTTTTCCATTTTATCAAAGTTTTGCCACCACACACGAATGACTGACAAGCTTAATAATGAACTGAGAATACTCTGAGACCTTGTCCTTTGTGAAAAGACACCTGATGGTTACACAGGGAGGGAAAAGACATTTTGATGCATCTTGCTCAGTTTCCTCTTTCAAATGCATGTTAAAACCACCACATTTTAATTCTTGATGTTTGTTCTTAGGCTGAAGCCTTTTTTGTTCAAAGGAGATCACAGATTCCCCCTGTCAAACCCAGAAAGTCCTGTTGTCATACTCTATGCTGAGATTGGCACTGAGGAGTTTTCCAAATTTCACAACCTGCTTGTTTCAAAAGCCAGTGCCGGAGAAATCACTTACATCCTCAGACACTATGTTGCTGTAAGTACTGATAGTATTTTGAACCAATTTGTTTGGAATTAGAAAGAACCTTTTGCTAAGACTTTAAAAAATGGGTGCCTAAGGTGAGGCTCTGACAGCCATGCTCAGATACTTAAATAAGTGGCTTAACTTTTGAGAGCTGTGAATCTGGATACAGGATGCTGATTTTAGGCACCTGTTTTGAAAATCTAGGCTCATATTTCCTGTTACAGGAATATTTTATTTGCATTAAACTGAATATTCAGACTGCATTTCTGGATTCTGACATATCTATTCAAACAAACTCTGAAAATTACTTGTATCATTTAAATGTCTAAGAAAAAGAGTTCCTTTTATTATCCATTGTTTGCATGGATGTGGTGAAGCACAAAACATTTGTAGCATTACCCACGCAGCTTGAGAGAGTGATTTTCCAAATGGAGGCCATTCCTTTTATTTGGAATAGGACTGAATTCCATTGCTGAACCATTCGTCAGTTCTACTGTGATCTGCTCTTGTTTCTCGCTCCATCCCATCAATCTGGAGGGGGGACACCCCAAATTTACTTTCTCTACTGGATCTCAAAAGGAATAATTGTAGAATGGATGTTTAATTGTACATTTTAGTGGCTTACAAGAGTTTTGATCTGTTTAGTTTCTCTTCTTGATGGTGTCATAACATTGATAAAAACCATAAATGTAGTACTTGGGCTGACAGCCACATTTGCTCTATGTAAAAAGGCATCAATAGGCTCAGCTTTAGTGATATTTGTATAGCAAAGAAATATTTTGACATAGCAAAAGGAATAGGGCTGTATACCACCCTCTTCTTTTTAAAAACATTTGATTCCATGTGACAGAATTCCCATTCTTTGCATAAAATGCTTAATTTTGGGCCTTGGTTAGAATAGTCATTTGATTAAAATATGTTGTTAAGACTTTTATGAAATGCTCAGAGGTGTCAGCTTAAAATCATGAAACATAAATACATGATCTCCTGTCCTGAAGTGTTAATTGGTTTGATCATTTCTGTGGTATTCCATATATATATATTTTTTTACCATCCAGTGAATGCTGGAGGCTGGAGTGTTTTCATTCCCTTGCTTTTCAGCAAAAAATAATCATTTTTCCCCCTGCTGTTCATTTTGATTAAATAAATGTATCCATCTAAAGTTGGTTCAAATATTGGATTATGCAGCATCATTTTTTGTTGCATTCAGTATTCACAAGCTTTATTTTGGACACAGCCAGGGATTCCATCATAGGACCATTCACCAGCCCTAGTGGGTCTGCTCTTTCCTATGATTCTTTGTCCTCCTCAGCTAGATTAACTGCAAAGAGCCTAGTAGTGTTATAATAAGACATTAAATGATTATGTTGTACTCCTGCAAAATAACTAATCCCGGTGCTACTTCTTATGTCTTTTATACTGTACAAGTTGTGTCTGAATGCTAAAATGACAGACATTTATGCTCTGGCACTCCTATCCCCTTAAATTTGTGGCAATACAAATATTTTGATATGGGAGATCTTAGCTTAGTGTGTTGTACACCCATACAAAGACATGCTATGTGCTGTTTTTTACCTTTTCTTCCAGAATCCGAGTAAAGAAAAAGTCTTCTTGTCAGGCTATGGTGTGGAACTGGCTATTAAAAGCACAGAATATAAGGCCAAGGATGATACCCAGGTGAAAGGTGAATTCCTACTTAAAATAAGAATTTTATATACAAATAATTTGAGTTATAAAATGACTTCATATTTTTTTCACATTAATAGTTTTTCTCCCAGAGGGCAGGAAATGATGCTCTTCTTCCTCGTCTGAGCTCTGGTGAACCACCATCTCTTCCTTCCTACTCTCCGTGTTGTCGTCATCGTCATCCTCTGATTCTGGGAGCAAGTTTGTCTTCAGAACATATTGATGCCATTCTTTAATTAGACAGATTACTTTGTGCACCACCAAGGCATTACTACTTATTTACCCCTCTCCAGAGTATAGTGTGATTCCTGCATCAGCCTTCCAATCTATCCAGAGAGGTGAAAACTAAAATATTTAAAGTTAGTTTGCCCCACCAACCATTTCTGGAGCAAGAATAGGGGCAATCCCCATTTGTGGAAATCTGACACAGGCTGGCTAAACTGCATGTTAGTTAAGTTCATGGGTGTTTATGTATTTTATAGAATTGCATTTAATAATTTTATCTTTGTGTCCATTTAGCAGACATGTCATACTTTTGATTTTTTAAAAAGAAATAGCTACTATCAAAAGCAAGTCCTGCTCTTCTAATTTGTTTTAAAATATTAGCATTGACTTGATCACTTATATACTTTGAAATTAATTTTGTTACTGTTTCAGTCTATATGGCGGTAAAATCAGTAGAAAGAGAGCAATAGCCATACTGTATTTAAATAAATTTTCCTTTCATCCAGAATAAATATAGATAATTGTTGAGTAGAACAAAACTTACATTTCATGTGAGATGTTTTAGGGTTTGCAGTGTGACCTTTTTTGTTAATACAGTAGACCGCTAGACTTACGAACACCTCAGGAATGGAGGTTGTTCTTAACTCTGAAATGTTCGTAACTGTGAACAAAATATTATGGTTGTTCTTTGTTTCAAATGTTTGCAACTGAACATTGACATAATACAACTTTGAAACTTCATTATGCAGAAGGAAAATGCTGCTTTTAACCATCTTAATTTAAATGAAAGAAGCACAGTTTCCCTCATTTGTTAAATCTTCTTTTAAGCTTTCCCTTTACTTTTTTAGTAGTTTACATTTAACACAGTACTCTATATTTCTCCCCACCCTCCCATTTTTTGGTCTCTGCTGCTTCTTGATTGTGTACTTAGTCAATATTCTCTCTGAGATTCTTACAATAAGATGCTTTGCAGTGTACAAAAATTATCCCTCAAATTATTCTAGATTGAGCAGATTTCATTCAAATGCCTTTTTTAGCCTAAATTATTAGTTAATTATCATTCTGAGAATAACTGGCATACTGGAGCATCTGATTAATTTCAATTTAGGAAGCTTTTATTCTTGTGTTAGTGTATGAGCAATTTCATTAATGTATCATTACAACTTCAGCAAGACCTTTGTATATTGGTTTATGGAATGGAAGCTGTTTTCACAACTACAAGGGAGGGAAACTTTTTTTTTATTAAAGAAAACCCCCTCATTCTGGATAAAACTGAATCTGTGGGAAGATCCTTTTATGTTAGTCAATATATGCACATTATTTTTCATTAATAATAAATAAAGTATTTTGTAGTATTGACATACCTATGTTGCACTGAAAAATCCTCCTACCCTAGCGAATTCCACTGTTCGTTTATTTTTCCTTTTCTGATCCAACCTTCCTTTTCTTCCTACTGTTGCTGAGTCATCTCTACAGTTAACACAAAGGCTGTGCTCTCCTTTGAAGCTCTTAACATCCCTTGGGCAGAGGAGTATAATTTCCGGATTCATTTCTGAAGCTCTGCTTTTTGTATCTGAAGGCTAGTACAACAACCTGTTTTTAGCTGGTTTAATTTTTTAATGAACTTTTGCTAGATATTCATGGCAGCTGTGCTCTAGTGACGTGATCATAGGGCTGGGTGTCACAAGAACTGGCTTCTATTTCCAGTTTCACAGTGATTTGCCATATGACCATGGGCTGTCACTCCTCAGTTGTCCTAGTTTGTTGTCCTAGTTTGCCCCATCTCTAAAATATGGAAACAACACTGCTTACCACTTTTTTGTAAAGTACACATCACTCATTTGTAGATCTCAAAGTAAGTATTCATCGTTACTGCTTATTGCTAATATGTAAAACTAACCAAAGAGTATATGTAAGAAACTACCTTCCGAATAGTGCTGTAATAGTAGTGCTGCCTTATATTTATAGGTACAGAGGTGAATGCTACAATGATAGGTGAAAATGACCCTATTGATGAAGTACAAGGATTTCTCTTTGGAAAGCTAAGGTAAAACGTTCTTCTGGTAAAAATCTGTTGTAGCATGGTAAAACCTACTTTATTTTTGCAAAAGTAACCAAACAAACCCGAAAATAATATAGGCAGGCACAGGGCCAGCACAAGCTCTAGGCGGTCACCTAGGGCAGCAGGATTTGCAGAATGGCTTTTAGCGAACATTGGGTGCAGCATGCCATTCATAATTTGGGCGGTGCGCCACACCTTTCGGCAGCATTTTGGCAGCCATGGCTGCTTTGCCGCTCTGAATCGCCGGTGGCAATTCGTCAGCAGCTCAATGAGCTTCGCCACCTAGGGTGGCAAAACAGCTGACGCCGGCACTGGGCACACAGTTAGAGTTGAAGAGTTTTAGTAATGCACTCAAATAGCCTAAAGGTCATAAGAGAGCAGAAACTATGTGTAATGGCAGATGCAGACATTTTTGTTGTGCTAATTTCTTTGGATTAGCTACAGATTCACTGACCTGGCCCTAAGGAAGGTCTGTTGTTTTTTTTCTTCCCCCTTTCAGGCAGTTGTATCCTGACTTGAAGGAAGAACTGAAGGAGCTTAGAAAGCATCTTATTGAAAGCACCAATGAAATGGCACCTTTAAAAGTATGGCAGTTACAAGGTAATTTATATATGGAAAAGCTTCCTCGTAGTTGTACTGAAATTTAATGTATGTAAAAATATGTCCCTTATATGGTCTCTCCATGCAAGTGATATTTGCTTACAGGAGGGTATTCTTGAGGAAGATCTTAACTAAATTCCTAGACTGTCCAGCAGCTTTCAATCGAAACCTTCTTGGAAAGTAGTAATAGAAGTATGTTTAGTAAGTTTCCATACCAACTAAGGGATACATGAAGTTTTCCTTCTACACAATGAATACATTGTTGGTACTCGAATACTTTTGATGTTCAGCACCCTGGCATATCTTCTGGAAGTGTAGGGTGCCAGCTTATAGTATCTGCAAAGTATAGAAAAGTGAGTGAGGAAAATTAAACATCATCTTTTGTCATGGCCCCACCCTACTTCAGAAGGTTCTGTTTTTTCCAAGCCACTGAAGGACTAAACTCAAGATGTGGTTGACCCTGAGGCAGGGGTGCTCAGAGCCAAACTGTAAACCCTCCATATCATGGAAACCCCTTCAAGCCAGGGGGCATGGCAGCACCTCTAGTTCTAGCACCTATTTTCTGAGGTCAAAGTTTTCTTTGCCCTCACCTTGGACAACTTTACTCTTTAAAGCCCCAATGCTGCCTCTGCTTAGGCATTTATTTAACTTTACTAATGTAAGTAATCTCACTGTCTACAATGGGACTACTTCCATAGGTAGAGTTAAAGAGGTGCATAGTGTTTGCAGGTTTGGGGCCTAAGGGCTCATTCCTATGGGATGTGAATGAAGTACCTTCAGTTCCCATTATAGTCTCTTTAGGGGGGAATATAGATAACTGATAGGAAGGAGTGAATGTAGGACTCCAATCTTGCAAGTTTCTTGGCACTGCTCTCAGTTTTCATTGTGGGCAGCAGAAAAATCCTGTATATTTATGGTGCTGTCATATTGTACATGATACGAGTCATTAGTTTTCAGTTTAAAAAAGAGAAAAATAAATAAATACCAACAATGCAGCCAAATGCAAACACCTTGTTATTGTAGCATAAATGTTTCCTGGGCTGCCGCAAAATGTAAACTAATTTAGAGTTCCTGCAAAAGACATCAAGTGAACTTTTTCATTTTTCCTTCCCTGTTCGATCCATATTTCAAAAGCTTTCCATATTCTGCTCTGTGCTTCAGTCCCAAGAATAGTTGTAGTTTGTTAAACAGGCTTGTGAGAGGGATGCTGAGGGCCCCTGAAAAAGAAATTGCTAAGGCTATTGCATGTACAATATTCTAGTTGCATAGAACCTGCTGTACAAATGCTCCTGAGGAAGAACTGAAATCATTAACTATTTCAGAAAGTTACAGCAAAATGATAATGATAAATATGCAATGAAATATGTACCTAAATAATGTCATTGCAAGGCCCTTTTGTAGGGGTCCTGGATCCATGAAGCAAGCATCCAGACCCCACCCCAAAGTAGATTTATTCAGCCAGAGCCAGCCAAGGCTCCTCAAGTCTGTGGTGAGCTAGAATTCTTGGTGCTGTCTGCAGAGACCATAGAAGGTTTCAGTTTCAGGAAGTCATTTATACAAGGTTGGCTACTAAAGGCAATAGATGAGAAAGAAGACCAAAATGAGCACCTAGTAGGGACAGACAGAAAATAAAGCTTTCAAGTTTTCCACATACAACTGATCACCCTCTGAAATATTTTTTTGTGTCCCAAGCCTGTGTGTGACGTGAAGATGGCAATTGTATGAATTAAGTTGGTTTTGCACTAAATGCACTGCTATGTTTAGTTTACAGTCCTTGACTTGACTTGTCTCATTTTTAGATCTAAGTTTTCAAACTGCTGCTCGCATCCTGGCTGCTCCCACTGTGGATGCTTTGATGGTCATGAAAGACCTCAGTCAGAACTTTCCTACAAAAGCCAGGTAATTCAGTGCAGAACATCAGGGAGTCTTCACATTTAGTAACTTTCCTAACCATATTTTCTCCTCTCTTCATCATGATTAAAAGCTGAAGTAGGCCTGTTAAATGTTTTGGAGTCTCATGTAGCTGAAAGTAAACAAATACAAGTCTTGCATGTGAGAGCATGTCCTTAGTAAAGATCTTTAGTATGAGGTTTGGTGAGTGTTCAGTGGAAAATGGAGTTGACCACTAGAACGCTAACACTGTTACCTGCATGATTTCTGTGCTCTACAAGCCTTTTTCATATTGTGATTTCACCTGTAGTCCTTGAATGCATATTAGATTTTTTTTTTCCCCCCACCAGTTCCTGCTATAATCCAGGGGAAGTGCCTTGGTAATTGGTACAGTGGTTAAAGGGGCATATCTGGTGTCAGAGGAGGAGTGTTTGCTCAGTTACTGGCAATTACACAGTTCTGTGAAAATCTGGAAACAAAAAACATCCATGCTGTGATTGGAAATGTGTTTAAACAAGGTTGCTAGCTTGGTTTCCCTGGCCAATGGGGAGAAAGAGATTTATTTTGAAAACTCTTCTGATTCGAATGGCAAGAATGATACAGCAGCTACTGCTGCCTCTTTGATTATAGTGGGAGGTATGCAGGGCACCATAAGGTTCTAGTCTTCTCTTCCATTGACTGGTGTTAATAATTTTGTACACTTCACAGCAAGTATTACTGAACAAAGTTTCATACCCCTCTTCCTCTCCCCCTCCCTCCTCCGCGGCACACATTCTGGCTCCTGAGGTAGGGGTATGTCTCAGTTCAGTCTCCCTGTATGCGTGTGGTACAGACTTGATTATATTCTCATAGGCTATTTGTTCCATTCACAGAATTGGCAAGGAATGAGGCAGAGGGCTGCAAGAGGGGAATACGTATTCTCTTGTCTTTAAGAGAATTGGATTCTATTCCTGGCTCTGTCACAGGCTTCCCATATAAAGTTGCCATGACTATTGCATACTCACAAGGAGGCTGAATTAAAGTTACATTTGCCAAGTTTTGAGTATTCAACTTTTCAATTTTAACATTCTTTTAACATAACATTTGGTATGTCTAATATGTGTGTTATGGTAGAACTCAGAAACCTTGATTAGAATTGGGGCCTTATTGTGTTGGTCTCTTTACTGACATAGAGGTAGATACTAAAGAGTTTACAGTCTGAGAACTAGCAAAATCCAAAGCATGGCAGAGAGGGAGATGCACAGATGTACAGTTATGTACATGTACACATCTGCTCTATATCCTTAGCTTTGTAATTAAATAGTAACTTTCACCCACTGCTTTTTCGCCTAGACATTCAATGTTGGCTGACTCACCATTGTTTTTAGTCTGTGTCTTTAATATGAAAAGTTTCACAGATTCTTGAATTCTGTTGATGAAATCTTTGTTCTGCTGAATGCAGGGGAGCTGGAACAATTTTTATAGTGGGGGTGCTGAGAGCCACTGAGCCAAACTGTAAACCCTGTGTGTGATGGAAAATACTTCAATCCAGGGGGTTCTGCAGCACCCTACTCCCCCTCCATTTCCAGCACCAATGGCTGAAAGCATTGAAATTGGATGTCTGTGACTTAGAATGCTTAAATATGGTTCTGGCAAGGATCAGGTGTGCAGTGTTTTGACTCTTAATTACCACACTATGAAGCTTAAAGTCGTTACACTAAAATATTCCTTAATTGCCTCTTACAAGTTCTTCTTGTGTACAAATGAGTTTATACTGGTGAAGGTCCCTATTCACCAATTAAAATTTAAAATGCTGGAGTAGAGAAATAGTGGTAGCACTCACTTTACTATGACTTGTGTTGAATGTAAGGCTTGGTACATTCCAGAGTTGAAGTTTAGTCTTTTAAGTGGTAGTTACTGCGTGAGGTAGGGCTATCAGGATAGCATTGTACAGAAAAGTAAGTTTTGAAAGCTATTACTAGGCCTATCATCTTATTACTATTTTAATGGTGCCCAAATATGTGTTAAGTGCTTCCTGTTACAGATAATATCAGATTCCTGCCCTCAGGAGCTTACAGATATATTTCAGACAAAGAATGCCTGGTGGGGTCACAAGACAGCAGATGTAGGGGTGTGTGGGAAAGAGGACTGGCAGCATCCATCACATCTGATATTTTGTGTCCTTAGAGCAATAACGAAAACAGTTGTTTCCTCGGAACTCAGGACAGAAATTGAAGAGAACCAAAAGGTAATGCTTATTGAAAATGATGCAGTACATTCATACACTTCGCATAGCTTCAAGCTTTGAAAATAAGCTTTAAAAAATGTCAACCCTTTTTTTTTTTTGCCAGAAAGTAGAAGCCAAAATCTTTGCACTTGAGTACATAGGCTTCTGAATCTATATTAGAGTACAGAATAAAAGTATCTGGCATTTCAGATATGAATGAAGGAGCCTAACTTTGCTCACCCACACATGAAAATATTGGCCATGATGCCGTAAAATAGAGAGCGAGAATGTGGGATGTCATTGTAGAAGGATGGTATCAGGCTCTTTTTTGCACAGATCATAACAGTTGTTCCCAATTGCCAAGAGTGTCTGCTGGTCAGATGCTTGTCATTTAATCCTCACATACATTAAGAATATTGTGTGTGATTTAAGAATACAATAATTTGAACTCAGGAGATCTTCTAACTGTACTAGTTTGTCTTTGTAAAATTAGTTTAAATTTGATGGAGATGCTGAATTGACAACTCTGGAGAAAAAAATGCTCTTTTCATTCCTGGAAGTGATATAGCACATGCAACAGCTCAAACTTTCCTACAATGCCCCAGTGAAGTGTTGTAACGTTATTCCGTAAAGTAGGGATTACTACGTGGGAAGCGATAACTTGGTCTCCACACCAGTTGAGTCCTTAGCTTCTCTACTAAGACTGCCAACTAGTGTCAATTTTGATGGTGACTTTTGTGGTGATTGCTTGTCCACTAAGGACTGGACTGAAACAATCAACTAATTAACTCATGTAGACCCTTGAACCCTATGCTGCTTTCGGTCACCGTTGATCTGAATTGGATTTGATCAAAGTGACAGCGGGGGGAAAGCTCTGTTTCCCCTTGTCAGTGCCCTTAGTCAACAAGACATCTTTTAGGAAACAGGCCTCATCTGAATGGAAGTTCAGGCTGAGTTTCTGGCTTTGTATGCTTTGGTAACTATCCGGGTTTCTCCCAAGATGTAAAGAACAGTTAGAGACAAGCCATCAGAAGTTTAGACACAAAAATTGCTTAGGCATATTTCTGGATTATATTCAAAAGATGTTTAAGTTGTTGGGGAAGTGTGGCCTTTAGGAAAGATAGGGTTTGGGGAGTAGAAAATAGGGAGCGTTTAATAGAGCTTTGTTGGGAAATGATATTAAGAGGCAGCAAGAACTCTGCCTGATTGTCAAATCCCCAGGTTGAACCGATTAGGAACATCCTTTTTGGATAGGGAAATACCTCCTGATCTCATTTATGCAGAAGCACTTTATATATAAAATTGTCAGTAAAACATTGGGCCTGACTCTTCTCTTACACAGCATTTCTATCCCTGTGAAAATCTTGACTTTTGCTTTTGCTACTGAGTGGAGAAGATTGTGGGCCTCAGCACAGTGAATGATTGCTTGATTATTGATAAAATTATTTTGAGAGTGAACAGTAGTTTGCAGTTTTTGTTCCTTTGCCAGTTTAATATTTATCAAATATATGGTCTTGTGTATGCGTTTTGTCATCTGTACTTCTAAATAGGTTCCAGTATGCCAGTGTTTGATGTAAGAAAATAATAAAGTGGCTCTGATGTAGTGCATTGGGAATTAGGCAAACCATGCCAATTAACAGTGGCAGGAGTTGTATAATACACTGAAAATGTACCTATAATGACTGCTCACCTAGCAGAGTAGAAAATACAGGTTTGAAACAGTAATCAAATAAAAACAAAGCAATAGAATCTTTGTGTAAGTTCTGAATTTCATGCTAGTTCCATGTTTATAGGAAGAATACAGGCTTGTACATGGCTATTTCTAACATTAAAATATGAGCAGCAACTGCTCAGATTTATAGATCCAGTTACTCAGTATATTGCAACTGCTTTGAGCTACTCCAGCAGTACAGAACAGCCAGGAACTTACATAAGCTCCCTGCAGATTCTCATTATGGTATGTATCATCACTTATATCAGCCTCTGTACCAGATGACTGGGAGGATAGCTAATGAGATGCCAGTTTTAAAAAAAAAAGTCTCCAGAGGTGATTGACAATTACAGGCTGGTAAGCCTAACTTCAGTTCCAGGCAAATTAGTTGAAACTTTAGTAAAGAACAGAATTATCAGATATGTAGATGAGCGTGATATGTCAACACAGCTTTTGTAAAGGGAAATCATGCCTCACTAATCCATCAGAATTTTTAAGGGGTCAACTAGCATGTGGACAAGTGTAAACCAGTGGATAATAGTGTATGTGGACTTTAAGAAGGTTCTTCACCAAAGGCTTTTAAGCAAAGTAAGCAGTCCTGGGATAAGAGGGAAATTCCTCTTATAGATCAGTAACTGGTTACAAAAATAGGAAACAAAGGGTAGGATTAAATGGTCAGTGAAAAAAGGTAAATAGCGGGATTCCCCAAGGATCTGTACTGGGACCAGTGTTCTTCAACATATTCATAAATGATCTGGAAAAGGAGGTGGCAAAGTGTGCAGGTGGTACAAACTTACTCAAGATAGTAAAGTCACAAAACTGAGCGACTGGCAACAAAATGGCAGATTAAATTCAGTGTTGATAAATGCAAAGCAATACACATTGGAATAAGTAATCCCAACTATATATACAAAAAAATGGGGTCTAAACTAGCCGTTACCACTCAAGATCTTAATGTCATTGTAGATAGCTCTCTGAAAACATGAGCTCAAAGTATAGCACCAGTCAAAAAAGTAAAAAGTGTTAGGAATCATTTAGGATAATATATAATGTATAAATCCCTGGAACACCCACACCTTGAATACTACGTGCAAAAAATAGGGTTCCATCTCAAAAAAGAAGGGAAACAAAAATGATTAGGGATATGGAACAGCTTCCATATGAGGACAGATTAAGAACATCTTTCATTTTAGAAGAGACAACTAAGTGGGGATATGATGAAGTGAATGAAGAAGTGTTGTTTACCCCTTTACATAACACATTCCCACCTGTCAAATCCTATAACTATTTCTCCTCCAAACTATATGTAATTGATTGTTTTAGTTTAAACCAGGTATGCTGTATTCAAAGTCACCCAAAGGCTGCCGTGGAGAACTAATATGGTGCACTTAGTGGAGTTAATATATAAATGAGGGACATTAATAGATTTAAAACACTACATAATAAATGCTGTGGAAGTTTTTTTTACATTTAACATTGATTTTTTTACTTAGCTTGTAGCATTTGTCTAATGACGTTGTTACACTTTCTTTTAGTACTTCAAAGGAACATTAGGATTACAATCTGGTGATTCCGCCTTGTTCATCAATGGACTGCACATTGATCTAGACACACAGGACATATTTAGGTATGAACTTGTATATTTTCTTCAAAAAAACTGTTCTGGCTTAGAATCTTGAAAGTGTTACTGCATGTGTATATAGATATTAATCTTGTTTATGGAGAAGTGTGTATTTTTTGTGAATTCAGCAGAGTGAAAGACCAAATATAATTTTTTTTTAAAAAAATACATGAATAAAAGTAAGTCATACTTATCCCCTCAACAAGTGAAATATGGAGTTAAACTTGTCATGGCATCACTGGTGCACCCTGCTGAGACTATGCTGAAGTTTTCCAAGATTTTTCCATTTTCCTACGATTTCTAGCCGAATCCTATGTATATTGCAGTACTTGACACAAGGGGGTGAACAAAAGGCAAATTATTCTCTGTGCACAATTTTTTGTATATAGTTGAGACCTAGTCACTAGTTAATTTATTAGCCATTAGCTAGTATTTTAAAGCTGGTGCAAGTCAGTGGTGACAAAGTAATCCCTTCTGATGGCTGGGTGTTAGTCAATTGTAGTCACAGTTCATTTCCTAACATCCACATTACAGTTGACATCCTTGTTGGCAGTTTCAGCAGAAAGGCTAAGTTACTGAGACAAAATTTATCTTAACCAATGCAAGGGCAATTCTTCCTTGCTGCTGCCCATTGCTTTAGCCTGTTCTGTGAAACAATTGACAGCACTGTAGCCCAAAATCAGGCATCTCTCTCTCACTCACTCTCTCTTAAAGAGAAGAGCAAAATATTAATTCTTAAAGGTTAAATCCCTGAAAAAATGTCCATTTGAAAACTACTGTATTGGAGCAGTCTGGGTTTGTGTTTGTGTTATTAGTGCTATTTAACGCTGGATTTAAATTTTCTGGGAGAAAATCCTCTTGAGGCTATTTGAAATTACTGAGATGCTGAACATAGAAAATGAGACTGTATAATGTAAATATTTGTAGACTCTTATAATGATGATTGTACTTTAATCTGGTAATGTTTAGGCTAGAGCAAATCAGTAGTTGTATCTTAATGTGTGTGTGATATTGAATAATTTGTATTCCTTCTAGCTTGTTTGATGTGTTGCGCAATGAAGCTCGTGTTATGGAGGGACTTCACAGTTTAGGAATTGAGGGCCTTTCTTTGCATAATGTTCTAAAGCTAAACATCCAGCCATCAGATTCAGACTACGCTGTGGATATCAGAAGCCCTGCTATCTCAGTGAGTACATTTACTTATAAGAGCCAGGCTGTCCAGCAAAAATCTTATTTGAGCCAGGGGCTTCTGGTTGCACTTAAAAAGACCTTTTTTAGCATATCATACACATGCAATGTGTCTTATTTATATAAATAGCTAGAACTTCATAGAATGCAGAATAAGAATCTGCACTGCAAAGAACCCCTTGGGATACAGACTGTAGATATGCAGCAGGTGCTGCCTCATAATGGAGTGCAGATAGGTGAGAAGCCATAATTGGTAAGAAAGTTAATACGGGAAGGATTCATGTGCCCAAGAATTGTGCTTAAAGGAAGAGAGCGTGTGGGCAGACAAGTGGTATATGGTTCTTTAAGGAAAACATGTACTGGGGAGAGGGGAACATGAGATTAAGGGAGCAATAAGGAGAGGAAGTAATAGTAGAGATTAGGTGAGGGGTGAGTTTATGAAGGCCCTTGAATGAAAAGGGTGTGTATAGAAAAACAGTTGGAATAAGATACAGTAACTCCTCACTTAGTCATCCCAGTTAATGTTGTTTCGTTGCTGATCAATTAGAAAACATGCTCGTTTAAAGTTATGCAATGCTCCCTTATAACATTGTTTGGCAGCCGCCTGCTTTGTCCTCTGCTTGCAGAAAGAGCAGCTTGTTAGAGGGAGCTTGGAATCAGGATGGACTGGCAGCATCCCTATCAGCTCCCCGCTCCCCTAAGTTCCCTGTGCGGCAGCCACTCTGCAGGCTATCAATTCCCAGCAGTTCAGCTGTCCCTCCACCTACTGCCATGTGCTGCTTCTGCCCTCTGCCTTGGAGCTGCTCCCCGGAGCTTCCTGCTTGCTGTGCAGGGGGAAGAGGGGGAGTTAGAGGAGGAGAATGAGGAGTGCTAATATCAGGGTGTCCTCCTCACCCCTGCTCCTGCTCCCCGCTTACCTCATCTTGATAGAGCAGGGAAGGGGGAAGAAGGGAGCAGACACAGCAGGACTCAGGACGTAGGGAGTTTACTGGCAGCATCTGCTGTCTCAACTGGCAGATCTATTTAAAAAGGCAATGTACTTACAATGGGGTCAGCATACTTAAAAGGGCAGTGCACATCTTTCTCTGTCTGCCGTGCTGTCTCTCCACCCTCTATTTTGTGCTGCCTTGTAGTGTGTGAGGCTAAATTAACAACGTGTTAGCCCTGGAGGCAGGGCTGGATTACCCAATAGGCAGACTAAGCACGTGCTTAGGGCACCAGCAAAGCAGGGGGCACCAAAAAAAGAGGTTTTTTGTTTTGTTTTGTTCTGAAATACCAAATTTTTTCAAAAAAGCATTGAAGTAGTCATCATGGGAAAAACTGAACAACATGAAAATAGCACTACTCACAGAGCTCCAATGTTGCCATATTTAAATTGAAGACAGAGTTTTGGATTGACACAAACATTGGAAGAACAAATTAAAGGGGAGTGTGGATACTGGCAATATGTCTTGCAGCATGTTATAGCTGTTGTTCAAATATTAGCTGAACGTGGTCTGCCTTTCCGGGGATCAAATGACACATTTGGATCATTGCAAAATGGAAATTTCTTGGGACTGTTGGAACTTTTGGCTCAGTTTGACCCATTTTTAGCAGGCCATATCTCAAAATATGGAATGCTGGCAAGGTAACCCATCATATTTATCCAAGACAACATGTGATGAACTCATTGGTCAAATGAGTGACAAAGTTCATTCAGCTATTGTGGATGAAATAAGTACTGCTGGGTATATGCTGTCAACTCTACACCTGATCTTTCACACATTGCTCAATTGAGTATTGTACTAAGATGTGTCTCCCACAGATGGAAAACCAGTTGAACGATTTATAATGTTCCTCAGTTTGAAAGGCACACTGGTGAAGAAATGGCAAATCAAGTACTACATTATCTGTGCCAAGTTTGCAAAATAGATTTCTCAAAGTGCAGAGGTCAATCTTATGACAACACTGCCAATATGTCAGGGCATTATCAAGAAATGCAGAAGAAGCTTTTAGAACAGAACAAATATGCCATATTCATACCATGTGCTGCACATTCTCTCAGTCTTGTTGGCCGCAGCGCTGTCGATTGTTGTCTGGTGGCAGTAAGTTTTTTCTCAACAGTCCACTTACTTTATACATTTTTCTCTCCCTCAACACACCGATGGGCAGTTGTTAAAACATGTTTGGGCAATGATTGTGTGTTGAAATGTCTTTCTAATACTCACTGGGAGGCACATGCAGTGGCAACAAATGCAATTCTGGAGTCCTACTCAAAGATTGTGATTGCATTTGAAAGTATAGCTGAAGACCAATCACAAAAGGGAGAAACTATACGAGAGGCAGAAAACACTGCAAACAAGAACTAGAGTTTGTATTCACATTGACCATGTGGAATGAAATTTTACAACACTTTTACCACACAAGTAATGCTCTCCAAGAAAAATTCTATTTGAACACATGTGCAGACCTCTGTCAATCATTAGCAGCCCTCTTACACACTTTAAGGAATGATTTCAAAAAGATTTGAAGACATATGAAAAGATATCTTGCTCGATACTAACTGCAAAGAAGCCCAGTCCCGCAAGCGAATCAGGAAAACAAATAACAGTGCAACAGAAATAGCATTGAATCCTAGAGACAAATTGTGCATATCTACTTACTACGCTATAATTGATACACTTGAAGTTTATATAAAGAGGAGAGGTGAAGTGTACAAAGAAGTATCAACTAGATTTTCTTTTCTAAATTATATGGACTTATCTGATGAACAATATTCACAAGGTTCCCAAAAGCTAGTTGACTGTTGACTTGAACATGAATTTCTGTGGAGAAGTACAGCAGTTCCACTGTTATATGCGCACAAAGTTTAATGAAACAGGAAAAATGAAATTGTCACATTGATCTTCATGACACAATATTGAAAGATGGAATACAGTGTGTATTTCCAAACGTAGAGATTGCACTACGTATTTTTCTAACATTGATGATTACTAACTGCTCCACAGAACGCTCTTTTTCTCAGCTGAAAAGAATAAAAAACCCTCCGAGAACAACAATGTGTCAGGACAGACTTGATTCACTTTCCCTATGGTGTATGGAAGCGGACATGCTTTGTCGAGTCAGCTTCGATGAACTTATCCAGAATTTTGCGATCAGAAAATCTAGAAGGAAGCTATTTTAATTTCAGCATACATGTAAGTTTTGTGTCATTTCGAAAAATAAAATTTTATTTTATGGCATAGTATTGTTTTTATTTTGAATTACATATAGGGGGACACCATAATCTTTTCAGTGCTTAGGGCCTCTAAAGGTCTTAATCCGGCCCTGCCGTGAGGGCTCAGCCAAAAGCTTGTTCATAATTTAGCAGTAAGGCATTCCCTGGGAAATATCCTAGCCTCTTCTACCCTCTGAGTTCCCTACCTCAACCAAGCTTCACGATCATATCTATATATATATCTTTTGTCTTGTGAAAAAAATTTCCCTGGCAACATTAAGTGAGGAGTTATTGTACTGGGGATAGGGCAGGACGAGATAATGAAGTGGTACAGGGTTAGCCATAGACAGAGGCTTTATGATTGTGCCTTGTGAAAGAAATAACTACAGAATAAAAGCTATCCAGTAGAGCATAGCAAGTGGGGGGAAAATAAACTCAGTGCAACACTTTCATGCCTGAAAAACAGCTTATGTAACTGAGGAGCTAGCTAGCTTCTGACCAGACTTGCCTACAGCAGCACAATTGAAAGCAGAACTGTTTTTAACATCTTTGTTGGAGGATATGAATAGAGAGATACAATGCCCCTTTTTACGTGCAGTTCTCCAACTTTGTTGTTGTTTCTCTGAACAGTAAATTCAACTGAATAAAAACCTAATTAGTGAATCCAGACAAAAAACCAAACAAGTACATGAGAAGATTGGACCACTCAGATTTGTGCAAAATTGAAAAAGCAAAATAGAGGTTGGATGAAGCATGGAATCATCTACTACTTTTAATTTAAAATAATTTGCTTTCTAATTAGATGTTCAAATTAGGAACACTGTGTGTACTTGGCCTTCAGGAGAAAGGAGCAGAAGAAAATTGACTCTTTTTGGAAAAAAATGTTTACCTGTTATATTGCAAAGCAATATAGAAGAGAATCCTCTCCTTTGGAAAAAAGCATTGAGATTGCCAGCAAGATACAGTAATACAATTAAATGAAAGTATAAGGACAAAGTTAGAGTCCCAGGCTTGCTACTTCAATCTAAAAGGTGAACTTCAGTATCTTTAAAGAGTGTTTCAGAAACATGACAGTGAGATGGTACTTCTCTTGCTCACCAAGTTAGAATCCACAGTGACAAAGCACAGAGGGTCATAGAGGAGCACAGGTTTCAGAGTAGCAGCCATGTTAGTCTGTATCTGTAAAAAGAACAGGAGTACTTGTGGCTCCTTAGAGACTAACAAATTTATTTCAGCATAAGCTTTCGTAGGCTATAGCCGACTTCATCGGATGCATAGAATGGTACACGCATAAAAAGGTGGAAGTTACCATATCAATTCCAAGAGGCTTAGATTAATATAGATGAGGTATTACCAGCAGGAGAAAAAATGGCCTATTGTCAGACAGTTGACAAGAAGGTGTTAGGATACATAGATTCAATTTGTGTAGTTACCTAGTCATTCCCAGTCTCTGTTTAACCCTAAGTTGACTGTATCCACTTTGTAAATTAATTCAAGTTCAGCAGCTTCTCCTTGGAGTCTGTGTTTGACCTTTCTGCTATAAACAACCAGACTGATTTCCCACTGTCTTCAGGGTTAGAACAGACCATCTGTGTGGTTTCTAGAGGAATCCTCTTGATGGGAAGCTGGCTTCTTTCAGCATGGCTGTACAATTCTCCAGCTGCTCCAAGCAGGGTCATCCTTCGGGGGATGCAAGGCCTGGGGTGGAAGTGACAGATTTGTCTCTTCCAGGACTGACCACACTGGCCAGGGTCCCTCCAAAGCTCAGGACCTGGAGTGGTTGCCCTGATTCCTCCTACCCAAGGGATGTCTCAGGATCCAAGCAGTCAGTTATTGATTTCCTCTCCTATTATGTTCTAGAATGTTTTCCTGGAAGTCTTATGATTCCAGATGCCTCTTATCTCTACCCTTAACTCTTGCCTCTTAGCTCACAACTTTGGGGTTTCCTGACCTGTACCTCAGGGCTGTCCCTGCATAAATATGTAATTTTAATTTTTTTTGCTGAATATGTGGATTAGCCTAAAGCAGGCTCTCTGCATTGTTTAAAAAAGTACTCTTGGGCAAAATGAGATGACGAAATAGTGAGTCTGGCTCTTCTTGCTGTTAACTGATAATATTTTATTCCCTTTCCAAGAGTTACCTCATGTTGTAAGGAATTTAGATGAGAATATTTTTAGATAACTTCCCTCTGCTTCAGGGTAGATAGTGTCATTGCTGGTTAGATTCATTGTGGTTTAACATGAATTTCAATTTACTGCTGTAAAGAACCAAAACCATTTCAAGCCCCAAAATAAATTAAGTGGTCTAAAATACATGTTATTACTCCGTGATCTGTAATATCTATAACATGTTCAGCAATAAAAGAGCAAACTTCTCATAAACAAACAATGTTTGGAATTCCTTTGAGAGTACTGTGCTTAGCTTCTTCATGTTACTGGATTGTCTAAGAAAATATAAATTTAGTAGCGGGAGACTGGCCAGTCAATAAATGGTGTATTAGAGACTGCCTAGCTAAGAAATGCTGTATAACTCCTAAGATGGTGCTCCTGTTACTGTACAGGGGCATAAGAAACAAGTGAAGGAAAATATTAGAGGCACTGGATTTTTAATAAGAGTTATATTGCAGGAACTTAAATGGGAGACTAATGCAAGCCACAAAAACTAGAAAAAAGATAGATTGACCATCACAAAGTGCTGTGATGAAAAATGGATCATCCAAAAACCTGCCTCCAAAAATCAGAGGGGTGATACAGCCTCATTTTAATACATGAGAAATGAATTATACACCATCATTTAGTAAGGACTTTCTGGCCTTTGGTTAGGTAGTCTCTAGAATCAGAAATCATTAATATACTGTTCTTTGAGTGCTTGTTCATGTCCATTCCATCCAGGTGTGTGTGCACCGCGTGCATGCCAGCTGTGGCAGACAGGATGAAGGATCTCCCTGTCTCTTCTCAGTGTATCTTTTTGTGGATCACATCCTGCATTCAAGAATGTTATGACCTGGCAAAGGTGCCTGCTCTGACGATTACAGCCCACTGTACCAGGGCCCAGGCCTCCTCGCTCCGTTCCTGGCGCAAGTCCCCACCCAGGAAATTTGCAAGGCGGCTATGTGGTCCTCAGTACATATGTTCACAGCACACTATGCAATTACACAACAGGCCAGAGAGAATGTGACCTTTGGATGCGCTGTGCTCCAATCCGTGGATGACTCTGATCCCATCTCCTGAACTTTCGCTTGAGTCACCTGGTTGGAATGGACATGAACAAGCACATGAAGAAGAAAAAACGGTTACTTACTTTCTCCTAACTGGTGTTCAAGATGTGGTGTTCATGTCCATTCCAATACCCATCCTCCTACCCCTCTGTCGGAGTAGCCGGCAAGAAGGAGCTGTGGGGATGGTGGATCAGTGGGGCCCAATATTGAATGCTATGAAAGCGCCACTCTGAGGGGCACCCAGGCCAACCCTACAGACACTGCTAAGGGAAAAATCTTCCGGCTGGTGTGCACACACCTAGATGGAATGGACGTGAACAACACATCTCGAAGAACAACAGTTACGAGAAAATAACCGTTTTTCACAGCTTTGTGCAGTACTGTGGAGCCATATTAACTATAGATAACTTTCTTTTAAACGATCAAAAATATCAAACACTTCTCTGCTGTTACTTTCCCTCAGGCTGGACCTTTATTGCTTTTTCCTTCACATTTGTGTTCCTCTCATTGTCTTGTCTTTTGAATGAGGCCTTGCAGCATTGTAGAGGGGAAAAATGGAAATGGTAAGAGGAGTGAGAATCTGAAATTGTGCATGGCAGAAGACATGGGAACAGTGGGGAAAACAAATTCATAATGTAACTTCTAACAGATCAAATTCAGCTGGTGTTTTTCAGGCCTAATCAGATTTTATTAAACTAGAATGCTTAAATGCAATGCTAGTTTTACATTATTTCAAATGTCACACTTTAACTAATTGCAGGTTTATATTAGTTTACTGAGCAATTATTTATTTTTCTTAGTGGATCAACAACCTTGAAGTTGACAGCAGGTATAATTCCTGGCCTTCGAGTGTGCAGGAACTGTTGCGCCCCACCTTTCCTGGAGTAATCAGACAAATCAGAAAAAACTTCCACAACTTTGTAAGTAATAACCCGATTAGAAATAAGGTGCACGCTTTTAATAGTGAAGGAAATTTACCATTGGAATTACTTTCATACAAGTGTGATGAATTCTCCATCACTTGAAGATTAAAAACTGGGTGTTTTTCTAAGAGATGAAACTCAAACTCAGCTAGAAATTATGGGTTAGATGCAAGAATCACTGGGTGAAATTCTAGTGTGTATATTATGCATGAGGTCAGACTAGATGATTATAATGATCCCTTCTGAAAATCTATCAATTATTGTAACAGTGCTTTTCTATTGATGGGGTGAGTATGAAGTTGTATGAATGCCAGTTTCATGACCTGCTAATATTTGATGATGGCTAATGAGGATTCTTGAACTTGTCATTGGAATTTCACTTTGCCACATGTAAAAGGTTAAATTCACCTGGAACATCTTGCAGGATGACACTGGGCTGACACTCAGGAAAATCACGTTCAGTTTCCTGCTGTATTGCAAACTTCCTTTGTGACCTTAGGAAAATCACTCAGTCTGTTTGTGCCACAGTGGGTAAAATGTTGATGATAATACCTCTGCAGTGAAACATGAATAAACCTGTCCTCTTAACCATCAACCACTGTTTTGGCCTTTTAATGGCACAAATTCATGTAAATACCTTTATTTTGTAATTACCCAAAGGTTCTTATAGTGGATCCTTCCCATGACAGTACAGCAGAATTGCTTAATGTGGCAGAGATGTTCTTCAGCAACCACATCCCATTGAGGTAATACTATATTTTTATGGGAGGGCATTAGTTTAGCTTTCGTGGCTTTCATGATTTTTACAAAGTGTTTATCATTAGCCACCTGGGATGTTTACAAGTGTTCAACATTAAAAGTGGCCCAGAAAGCCAATCCCGCCAACAGAACAAAAGAAAATGAAGAAAGCAAGAAACAATAGGAAAAACGAGGGCAAAATGATCAAAACATGATTGACTCAAAGCCTATTTTCTTTACAGGATTGGTCTAGTCTTTGTGGTTAATGACTCAGAAGACGTTGATGGGCTACAAGATGCTGGGGTTGCCCTTCTTAGAGCATTTAATTATGTTGCGCAAGAAGCGGATAATAATTATGCCTTCCAGACTGTTATATCTGTAAGTGTTCATACATGCATGTTTAATATCTGATGTATAAGAGAGACTGTTAATGGGATAATAGGTAGTAAGAGAAATCTATATTGTTTCTGCAACTCCGAATCTCTAGTATCTGATGAAGTGCACTTCAAACACTTTTTGTCTCTTAAAATTTTGTTGGTAAAATTTTTGATAATGAAAATAAGGATCAAATAGAATTAACAGCACTGTGCAAGTTTTCTGTGTTACTGTACCTCTCATTCCCTAGTTCTGCCCACACATCTCAGTTCTAGCCTGCTCTGTCACTTACTATTATAATTCTGGGCTTGTCTTTAGTAGAGACTGTCAATCCTGCCAGATAATTTTGTGATGGGTACTAGAATGAGAAAAACAAACTCGTTTTCACTTAAAGTTTATGGTCTTCAGTCATGTTAACGTAAAATGGTTACAAGATGCACAATTTTTTTATGCAGTTAAATTGCTAGTGGCTTGAAAACTCTGATTTGTTTTGATATACTAATGATTAGTTTTAAATCAAACAAATAATATTAGCATACTAAAAAAATGAAACACAGATATTTCCTAATTTACAAGGGGAGTGTTAGCCTCCTAGATCATGGTTGTAAGCAAAAATCCTGGGACTATTCCGCAGAAAAACATGCGGCCCTTTTGATTTGTTTAATTTGAGGTTAGCTTTGCTGCACATCTTTCTGAAAATATTTGAATCGCAAGAAATGATTGCCGTTCTGGCCAATATCAAGGTTAGGGAATACAACAATAGTCTTCTCAGCGTAAGAACTCTCATATTGCAGGCTAATTTTCAAGACTAGCAATGTTTTATCATTTGGTTTGTATTTGTATATAGTCTATCATCACACATAGTAACTAAGTTGCCATAGATGTTCTATATTAGAAGTTGGAATATAGCGGATATGTTATGTTTGGGAAAGAGAGGGAAAAATCAGTCATGGCTATAAATCTGCATTTGCATCTCCTCAGATATATAACAAAGTAAAAACTGGAGATCAGCTGCAGGTTGAACAAGTGGTTAGCGTTCTCGAGAAGCAGTATCCTTATGTAGAAGTGAACAGCATTCTGGGGATTGATTCTGTTTATGATCAAAACAGGAAGGTAAGAATTTTGTGAGATAAAGCATTGTTATCCTGTTCACTGTTTAATATACCATTTATCAAATATGATTTCATCTACTATATTGACAGGGCAAATCCCATCCCTTCTTGTGCTGAAGGGCAAATCCCATCCCTTCTAGCTTATTGTCCACACTGCTGTTTTCCTGTTGATTTCATATCCTACATCCCCACTCCCATTCACTTTGTATGTAAATTGGGCTTCTATTCTGTTGTCTTACAATGCTTAATTTACATGTTGACAGAGAGATGAATATACTGCCCCCATATTTCTGGCAAAAAACTGTTTGAAGTCTGTATCAAGGCAGAGATGACAGACATATATTTCAGGGTATACACTCCTTACGTAGTATCTGTACATACATTTCACAGTAATATTAATGCCCAGCATGACCCTGGCTTTCTTTTAATACCGCAAGTGATACTCATTTGTGAGCCAGAATGTACATATCAGGATATTCTTGGAACCCCCTTGCCAGTTGGCATTGAGGGATTCTAAAGTCACAGTACTGAATTAGCTTTTAGATTACTGAATATAATAAAAATGAATGATAAGATAGTTACATGCAATGGAGAGACTTGTCTTAACAATAAATACCTACTTATGTATTTTTAATAGAATTGCGAAGAACTGTGTTTTAAAAAGGTTTTGCTTTGTCACATGCACTCACGGTTGAACTGATTTATACATGGACTTCATAGTGTGCATTCTCTTCTTGTCATTAATTCTACATGAGATTTTGGCTCAGATGCAGATATGTAACCATTTATATGTAGCTTTTAAAATTGTGCCTTTTCTCTCTGCATGCACAATAAATCATAAATTCCTGGTACTGGTTTAATAGAACAAGTGGTTGGCAAGTTGTTTTATTATTTGATAATATAGAGAATATAAAGAAGAACACTTAATTTTTTTTGAACTTCTCATTGCTAGATAAGAGTCTTCTATATAAGAGGTATTATAAACTGATGTTTTCTGTATTGAATATCATATATAAAGAATATGTATTAAAGCTTATAGTACCCTATTTGGGAGAATGTTCAGAATAGATTTCAGCTGAGTTAGAGTATGTTACAGTGAAGGCCATAATTCTTCTATGCAGTAATGAGATAATGTACTTATGTTTGTTCTTTTATATCAGGAAGGCAGAGGGTACTATGAGCAGACAGGTGTGGGCCCTCTACCTATTGTGCTGTTTAATGGAATGCCTTTTCAAAAAGAGCAGCTGGATCCTGATGATCTAGAAACCGTAACAATGCAAAAAATCCTGGAAACCACCAGCCTCTTCCAGAGAGCTGTGTACTTGGTATGTGATGTTTCTAAACAGGGATTTCAAGGGGAGACCTACTTTTCTGAAAGCTGAAGTCATGCAAGCACCTTAAAATAAATATATGTAGATATAGACATATGTGTGTATATATATGTATCTTATAAGCAAGATTACCAGCCACCTTAATTCACATGATTACTTTGTTTTCAAGCAGTTTAATAAAAATGTGTTTGTAAAAACAGTAGCTTATGCAGCAGCCTTTCTTCCGTCTTTCCTTCAGGGTGAATTGTCCAGTGATCGAGATGTGGTTGAATATATTATGAACCAGCCTAATGTTGTTCCAAGAATCAACTCAAGGATCTTGATGTCTGACAGAGAATACCTAGATCTAACTGCCAAGAGTAAGGGACACTTTCAACTGCAATAAACCTCATCTGTGTAAATATTTATTAATAAGAATTGGAATTTCCCAGTGGAATGCACAGTTTCAAAATGTATCATCATCAATAGTATAAGAGGAGAGATTCTAGCCCACTTGGTGCCCAGGGAATCAGGCTGTGCCCAGTAACAGCATAAACATTTATATGTATGTCAGATTTCTCATAGTAGTTATGCTTTTTCTATTTTTTCTTCTACCTTTTTTAGGGGAATTCAGTGACTCATGAAATTGAGACATTAACAGCACTAGCAAAAGCCAAGACTAATAGTCCTGTTCTATGTGAGACACATCAGTCAGTGCCACTCTATCCCTAAACCCCACTTGAACAGAAACTGATGAAGTCTCCTTGAAATACTTAGGATTTGCTAGAGTACAGACTGCAGTGAAACTTTGCATGGTTAAAATATTAAGCAGTTATACTCCATGCAGAAAGACAATGTAGAATAATAATACAGTTACAGATGCACATGTGTGATCTTACTTGAATGGTTTGGAGAGTAGTAACTCAGTGGATTTTAAATACATATTTCTTTACACAGAGATGCAGCTGAATTGAATGGGACCTTTGCTCGACTGATTTCAGTTGAACTTTGCATCGTGAGAATGATACGTGTGGTTCTGGTGTGTCTTATAACAGTAACATTCATTGATATATTAGCCATAAGCGGCAGAAATTAAATGCAAAAACAGTGTCAAGATATTAGGGTAATGTGTGGCTTAAATATCAGTGACTGTTAGTGATTTATTTCTTCTAATGGTATCATCAGTTTCTGCACCTAACATTTTATCTTTTCCCTGCAGATAACTTTTTTGTGGATGATTATGCTCGATTTACTGTCTTGAATTCCAAAGATAAAACAGCTGCTGTAGCCAATAGTATGACCTACTTAACAAAGAAAGGTAATAATCATGATAAAATATAAACGGAAATCGACTTCTGTTTTTGTGCAGTTCCTAATACAACTAAGTCTTGATTCTGATTGGGACCTCTGAGGCCATATAGTGACATAAATTTTAATAACACATTCTATTTAGTCAGAGCTTTACAGACAGACTGCAAGCACTTAAGACCAGAAAAGCAATCTTATTTGAAGAGATCTTTTCAGGGAAGGAAGAATAAGGAGAAAACTAGTGAGGAGGACATCAAAGAAAAGCCTTTCGTAAGAACTCATCTGAAGGCAGGAAGAGGTTGAGGCTTGGCAGGAAATGGGAGACTGTCAGGCATGGGTAGCAGGATAGTAAGTGCAAATCCAAGAGACTGTAAAAGATGAAGTGGAAGAAGTAAGGCAGAGAGAAGATTAGGCAGTGAGTTGGTGGATTCTATTAGAGTCCATCAGTTTCTCTAGGTTCCTTTATTCCCTTGCCACTGTAGTAACTGAGCTCTTTGGTAAGTAGAATCAGTCACTAACATGCTTCTCAGATATGTAGAACTACTTGCCTGCCTTTTTCCCTGGGTCTTCCTCTCCTGTCCCTCCTGAACCACCTGTAACCTTTTATGATTAAGGCTGCAAGTTTGTCATGGAAGTCAGTGACTTTTGTGACTTCTGTAGCAGCTCAGGCAGCCCCTGGGCCAGTTGCATCGGCTGCTGCTGGGGCAGTCTCAGGCCACCGTGCCTCCTCCTCCTCCCCCCATTCTTCCCCAGTAGCAGGAGTTTAGGGAGGATGGGGGTGAGGGGAGGTTGGGCTACAGGACATGGAGAGGGCTCTGGATGGCGATTACCCAGAGGAATAACCAGTGGGGTGGGGAGAGGTGTTGTGCTCCCCAGAAGTGCAACATACCCTTCCCTAAGCTCCTTGGTGGAGGTGTGGCCAGGCAGCTCTGCTTGCTGCCTTTGCCCTGAGTGCTGGCCCTGCAGCACCAATGGGAGCTGTGGGGGCGGTGCCTGCAGGCAGAGGCAGCATGCAGAACTGCCTGGCCATGCCTTCACCCAGAAGCTGAGGGGAGGGGGATGTCGCTGCTTCTGGGGAGACGTGGAGCCAGGTAGGAAGTCTGCCAGTCCCACCAACACCCACTTCCCCTACACCAGCGGGGGTCCCAGGCCATGTGCCACAGCCCACCCCCTCTGCAGCACAAGTGGGGATCCCTGGCTGCTCCCCCAGTACCTGCAATGCCCCAGGGCGAGCACCCAGGCCACCCCTCCCCACCAGCACCCACAGCACTCCCAGGCTGCCTCCACCCAAGATTTCATCAGGGCATATAGTAGAAGTCATGGACAGGTCACAAGCTGTGAATTTTTGTTTACTGCCTGTGATCTGTTCATGAGTTTTATTAAAAATGCTTGTGACTAAAATATAGCCTTATCTATGATTGATTTGTCTCCCACCACCAAACTATTCTTACAACAGCACTGTATTTCTGGTGTACTTATGCTAACATAGGCCCAGTCCTGCAAAGTGCTAGCACTCTCATCTCTACTAAAGTCAGATTTTAAAGATGATGTGCTGACCGAATTGAACATGGTATTCCAAGTGAAAATGTGTCACTCGTTAGAAGGGCAATTAATCAATGGATCTGACTGCCATGTGATATTACTGAATCAATGAGCCTAGATAAATACAGAAAAAGATTAGATGTCCTTATGAAAAAAAATAATCTGCAGTTATGTTGCCTAAAATAAAAATGTACAAGGGATCAGGACCCTCTGCTTCGTTGCCTGAGCTTCAGAAGTTTGCATAATTATCCAGTAATCACAATTACCATTTATCTGGTATGATCTTGCAGTTCTTGCACTTTGTGCATGAACTGCGTTGTCAAATATTGTATTACTTGTATTGCAGTTTGTACTCAAAAGATTAGGACCTCATTGTGCTACATGATGTACAAACACATAAGAATGGCCATACGGGGTCATACCAAAGGTCCTTTAAGCCCAGTATTCTGTCCTCTGACAGTGGCTAATGGCAGGTGCCCCAAAGGGAATGAACAGACAGGTTATCAAGTGATCCATGCCCTGTCGCCCAAGCCCAGCTTCTGGCAAACAAGAGGCTAGGGACATCATTCCTGCCCATCCTGGCTAATAGGCATAGGTTCATCAATCTTCCAAGAATCTAACTACCTTCCTTTTGAACTCCATTATAGTATTGGCCTTCACAACACCCTCTGGCAAGGAGATCCAGAGGTTGACAGTGTGTTGCGTGAAAAAATATGTACTTATGTTTGTTTTAAACCTGCTACCTATTAATTTCATTTGGTGGCCCCTTGTTCTTGTATTATGGGAATCAGTAAATAATACTTCCTTATTTACTTTCTCTGTACCACTCATGATTTTATAGACTTCTATCATATCCCCCCTTAGTCGCCTCTTTTCTAAGTTGAAAAGTCTCAGTCTTATTAATCTTTCCTCATATGGAAGCCGTTCTATACCTCTTATCATATTTGTTGCCCTTTTCTGAACCTTTTCCAATTCTAGTGTATCTTTTTTTGAGATGGGGTGACCACGTTTGCGCGCAGTATTCAACACACACAGATATGGTCCCTGACATGAAAAGTCCATACTCAGTCAGCCCTTCATATGTTGCCATACTGGCTATTTAAACTTCCTGTCTCGCCAATACTTGATTTATTTTTTTTTCTTTTTCCTTCCTATCTTTGAGACTACTCACGTTGTTCTTTAAGTGACTCTTTCTAGTTTCTCCTGACATTGTCCCCAGGCATTGCCTCCTTCCTGTACTGCTGTAAATGTTTCCATCGCTCCCTGTCCTCTGCTTAGCCCTTTGTTCATGTGTAGCCGATTAGAGCTGTTCCTTGTTTTTCTTTGTAGCACTTAAAATAGACAATACATCTCCAAACTCTCATTTGAAAGTACCTTTTCTATTGTAGCATACAGCACAGAAGCAGACATTTCCATGGAAAGTGGATGACAGCATGAATATTTGCTAACCAGCTGGAAGACTAGTTCCCCTTCACAGCTAGAATTTCTTTAGATCTGTTTAGCTTCACCTAGTATCCACTTTCCTATTGTCTGCTGATCTCAGCACCTTACTGGACTTCTGCTTATGGAGGCATGTTTTTGAGCTGTGCCTGCTTAATTTATAGCTTCTGGCTTGCTGCCTCTGAAGTTATTCAGGATACTGGATAGCTAGTATCTAATTACATGAAATAACGTGGCATGTTTCTTTTTCTAAACAGTGGAAAAGCCTAGGTTTTGCTGACTCACCAGTTTGTATTCTTCCCTTTGCAATGGTACTGAACTCGTGCTAAGGGTATCTACACAGCAGCTATGAGGGTGATTCCCACCTCAGGTAGACATGAAAGTGCTAGCTCTACTTGAGTTGGCATGTTAAAAATATCAGCATAGCAGTGGGGGCGATGGGTGGCAGCTCAGGCTAACCACTCGAGTACCGTCCCACCTGGATGCATACTCAGGCGGTTAGTCTGAGCTGACTCCGATTTTCACACTGCTATTTTTAGCACTCTAACTTGAACAGAGTTAGCACTGAACTGGGAATTACCCTCACATCTGCTGCATAGACGTACCCTAAGTGAGACATAAAAGCAATAGCTGGCCACATCTAGATCATAATATGCCACTTCTTGCAAAAATAGGAGTTTTGGCTCCAGTGCCTTCCTCGAATTCTGTTGTAAGGTCACTGTTTGGATATAATATTTTGCACTCATTTAAACAAAACCCAAGTCTTTATGTAGTGCTCATGGCAAACAATGCTTGTTCATTTACTCTGTTTTAGCGCTTTAGTAACGTCCCTGTGTATATTATGCTGTACAGCTAGCTTCTTTATACTTGTGGAGTTTGTCATAGAAATTAATAATGACATTTACCTTTTCTTCCACTCTTTTTCTTTGTGTCCAGGAATGTCCTCCAAGGAGATCTATGGTAACTCAGACTTCAGCACTTTCTCTTTCTTGGGTTATTACTTTAATATGTTTAGGTTCTTTGGAGACCTTTGGATATCTGTATAATGCTGGCGTAGAACTTTCTCGTAATCGAAAAACTATCTGATGCATGTGTGTTTTATTTTTTTAAGTATCTCTTTGTACAAAACTGATTCTGTAAGCTACCACTTAAAGAAGGGTGAAAAAAGCATGTTTGTACCCTACTGAGAAATTGTAGGTTACTTGCAGGTTCTTAGGTTCCTTTATTATTTTTAAATTTACCAAGTAGTCAAATAATAATTCAGTTTAGAAGCATAATAATGCATGTCTCTCCAATCTGTTAAGTAAGAAAATCAATCCTAATCTAATATTAATACCACTTTTCATGATGCATATGAGTATCACTGCTTAACTTAGCTACATCTTTTTTGTGGCCCTTTACTTTTGTCAAACCCCTGCATGTGTGTGTTTCCCAGAATAATGCCAATGTGATAATATTCAGAAGCTGCCCTTTTCCCCCAAGTGTTGCATTTTTATTCTTCTACAGATGATTCTTTTGTTAGACCAGTTACTTTTTGGATTGTTGGAGATTTTGATAGACCTTCTGGGAGACAGTTGTTATATGATGCTATCAAACATCAGGTAGGTGGTTGCATTTCAACTTAAAAGGAGAGGCAGTGTGGTTCAGCGACTAGAGCAGTGGACTGGGAGTTCCTTCTCCTCTCTGTTCCAATATTTCTCCTTCTACCCTCTTTCTGCCATCTCTGTCTATATTGTGAGCTTTTTAGTGGTAGGGACTCTCTCTTGCCATATGTTTTGTATGGGGCCTAGCACAATGGGGCACCCAATCTCAGTTGAGGCCTGTACGCACTTACCCTAATGCAAATAATAATGGACAGTTCAGGCTGACAGACCTAATATTAGAGTGACACTGCTGTGCTTTGACTTGGGCATACATGTGAGCATTGTACCATGAGCTGTGCTTTTTCTCTCCCTTCTGCACTGATTGTAACAGGAATTTTTCTCTTCCAGTGTTTTGGACAAAATAATCCTGATGTATTTCAATGCCGTACCTGCTCACAAAATTAATTACACATTCAAATAATCACAGTAAGTAATTACACAATAATCAATATTGTGTAATTACTTTTTTTCTCTTTTATTTGTCCATTTCAATCTCCGGACATTAACCTGTACGCTCCACAAAAAACACACTTGAGAAATACGAACTCTGCTCAGAGTACTACTTTAATATCTCTCTCCAATTCCCTACTCCAGGCAAAAGCCTGAATAAACAGCGACTAACAGGGCGAGGTATAAGGCTCTGAATTTTCTTTTTCAAGAGTGAGAAAAAAAAATCAGGTCCGGCATTGTCGCAACGGAGTGCTTTAACATAAATATTACGAAACTTACAACTTTAACTAACTCAGACACATTGCCAATACGCAGTAAGGATTCCAATTATGACTACTTAGTAATTCAGTACAAACCAGGAGTCAGGGAGGGGAGATTTGTTAGAGTTGTGGTGGGAATCGTGCCTTTGAATTTCTTGACTACTGTTCACTTACTTTCTCAATACACTTTCTATATTAACTTAGATTTTATATTTAATTTTGCATAGTTGTGGGTCACTTAGTAAAACAGCATGGCCAAGTTTCTTTCTTTAGCAATTTTCACTTTTCTGGCTTCTAAATAAGTTACAAGTATCTGGCAAGTACTTTGAATTTCTGCAGCCATGCCACCTAAAGCTGAGATTTTGTCAGATCTTGTCATGCTCAAGCTGGATCATTACTCTCTGAAAGAAAACAGATGCTGTGGGAAATGATGTTGATGTTTCATAGGGGGGTGCTGTTCCCTCTCAGTATTTGAAGCAGTGCCACACAAGGGTGTCAGATGTGAAGGGGTGGTGCTACCTGGTATGCCAGCTAAAAAGTTAACTCCTCTTTTTCCTGGCTAAATTTCAGCTTTAGTAATTACATTCTACCTGACTAAATCATCCTTTAAGAGCCAAAAATATATTTTTCATGTTTTCATCCAAAATAGTCATGTAGTATTGCCAGGTTTCGTTCTTGCAGTGACTACACTTCAGTATAAAGCAATGTAATAGTATAAAGCAGACAGACAATATATATGGCAATTGGTTTGCAGAGTTATTTGGGTTTATATGGATTGTAAGCTCTTTGTGGCAGGAACCTTGGGTTCATACTTGTCTCTAATATTCTTAGCATGTTGGTGCTATGCAAATAATAAATAAGTTAGCTTAAAGTCATTCATTATCATTAGTCCTGTTAGTCTTGAGCTGCTGACTACCTAATTTGGAATCAATATTTCCCATTAGGCAATACAGAACAGTTTCTTTTTGCTTTTTATTTTTATGGATTTATACCACTTATCTAAAAACAGACTAGAATTCTAAATGCATTCTAACTAGCACTTTATTAAAACACAGAAATCCAGTAATCATGTCCGAATTAGCATGATTAATAACCCTAGTGAAGATCCAACCAACGAGACTACAGTCATCATCAGAGCTATATGGGCAGCTTTACAGACACAAACATCAAACAATGCCAAGAACTTCATCACTAAAATGGCTAAAGAAGAGACAACAAAGGCACTGGAGGCAGGCGCTGACATCACAGAATTTGCAGTTGGTGTAAGTATTTGTGATGGCTTTTACCGGTGGTGGGATACTTTGCTAGCTCTTCTGATGAACTTCTTAGAGTAAATGCAGGTTGTAACTCTTGATGCAATATGCTTACACACACATTTTAATTCTTGTCCTTAACAGGTTAATTTCACCAAACTCAGCATGCTTTCACAATTGAGAGAGAGGATCATTTACTTTATTTTTATGGCTTTGAAACCCAGTGGGGTCTTGATTTTTAAAAAATACCTTTTTCTGTGCAAGTCTAGTAAAACATTGTTTAAATTTTCTCTCTTAAAAATTGTCCCCCAAAAATGCTTTAGATAATTACATACAAGACAGAAAACAATAGTTAAAATTAAACGCTTTTATTATAAGGTCAGAAAGGACTGTGGAATGACAGGCCGACTGTTTTACAATTTAATTGTAAACGTGTTGTACATATTCAACTTCCATTTTCTGTGCATATGAATTCTTCAAACAACAAAAGGGGAGAGAAAATATTAGAAGAAGAAAATGTGATTTTTATAACGCCAAAAATTAACAATGGGGCTTCCGTTTCAGGGTAGTACCTGAAACTAATGCTGAGTCACTTTTTGAAATTAGCTACGTTTCAGTTTGATGGTGTCATTTTAATAAGTACAGGAAAAGGAGAAAATGTTTTCAAATTAAACTTGAAAAAGTTATACCAAGTCATTAAGGATAAAGGAATTCATTCTGACTATTCCAAGTAGCAGGAATGGCAGGCAAACAAGGCTTTCACATCAAAAGTGATGAGATTGATTGATTGAAAAGCATAGAAAGAGACCAAGCTCAAACAGAGAACAGGAGAAAGGGAATAAATAGAAAAAGGGTTTGTGGGCTAAGTTGTAGCAAACTCTGAAAAGGTTTGTAAAAACTTGATAAGACAGATGGACATTACTTGTTAAACTATCACAGGGCATTTATGCAGAGTCTCTATTTTTTTTCTTTCAGGGCATGGATGTCAATACTTTTAAAGAGGCCTTTGAATCCCCCAAAGTGGATTTTATACTATCTCATGCCATGTACTGCAGGGATGTTCTTAAGCTGCAGAAAGGACAGAGGGCAGTGATCAGCAATGGAAGGGTGAGATCACTTCCCAGACTGGGAGACAGATATATTTAATATGTAGCAAATAAGGAAAACTTGAGTGACATCCGGTATCTAGAAATCCGATGCAGGACCTTTCTTCTTTAGGTCACCAGTTCAAATCCCGCCCAGGTTGACTGTGGCCAAAGGTTTTTACCATTGATGGCTCTTCGTTGTGTGTGAAATTAGTGGCTGCTCTCAATACAATTTCAACTGGACAAATGTCCAAGTTACAAAAATGTCAGTTGTGACTAATGCAAATTGAAGCACAAGGGCCTCTTATCCCAGAGAGGCTAACTCCAATTCAAAGCAGAGGCAGGTTCATTGGGCAGTGTGACAAAGTTGTGTTGCTACTGTCGGTGCCCAGAGCTTGGCATCTAGCACCTTCCACTATTCAACTTTTTAAATAAATCATTTCACTGTAAGATTTCACTCCAAACAATGAAAACTTTTGTCCACAGCAATTAACTTTATTTTTTCTCCTGACTTCAAACAACTATAACCACCACCAAAACAGGTGCCTCTGAGCATTGTTTTTTTTCAGTCCTAGCTACATTCCCTATCGTATAGTCCTACATTGTAAGTGTTTTATTCCTGTCATTGAGAATTCACTGGGCAACTCTAATATATCTGACACTTGAGAAATATGATTTGATAGTGGTTTGCTGAACAGCGGGATTCTGGTCTGGAATTCCACTGCACCCTCATGAGTTTGATCTACATAATACAATGCGTCTCAGTCTCCAGGTACTTAGTGGATGCTGTGAACGTATATATTTTACGTAGTGACAGGTCTGATCCTCCACATTGCTATGCATCCTTTGAGAGGTGATTGGTACCTTCAGCTCCCATTGATATTACTATGACTCAAAGACACTTGGCACCTGCAGGATTGGGCCCAAATTATGTATCTTCAGAATGTGTTTGAATTTTGTTTCAGTAGAGCACTTACCTAATAAGTCTGACTCCATTTTCTTTGTAGATTATTGGCCCATTAGAAAACAATGAGCTGTTCAATCAGGATGATTTCCACCTCCTAGAGAATATTATACTAAAGACATCAGGACAGAAAATCAAATCCCATATTCAGCAGTTGGGAGTAGAGGAAGATGTGTAAGTAAATATGAACAGGAACTAAGTGGACTGGTTGAAAGCAGGGCTCAAGTCAGTAATGTAGCCTTCTGCAATGGGAAGAGGGGAGAGGAAGCAGACTGTTGCCTCAGTTTGTATCAAGTGCACACTATACTATAAATAAGCAGTCATGTATTCATCTGGCCAATAATAAAATAGTTAGAGGGGATAAGGGGAAAAAGACATCTTAAGTTGCTGAACTGAGTTGAATCCACTTTGATGCCTTCTGCAGCCCATATACTCTCTTTCAGAAATAAATTATTGAAGTGACTGGAAAACCAAGAAACACGCTGTCTATAACAGTGGCTTTCAACGTGTGGTCCGGGGAACCCTGGGGGTCTTCAGACTATATCTAAGATTTTTCAAGAGGGGACGTACCTTCATTTAAATTTTTTTACGGGTCTGCAAATGAAAAAGGTTGAAAATCCCTGGTCTATACCATTAAAATAATCCTCTGTACAGCAAGCTTAATGGCATGGATGCAGAATGTTGCTCTGTTAGTCATGGGCTTCAGGTTGTGGTCTCTTGGCTGGAGGAAAGGGGCTAGTATGGCAACAGTCATGCAAAATGGGAAGAAATATGAAAAGGAATAAGGGTGGTACCCCCAAAAAAGAAAAGACAGAAGTGTTCTCTGCACTCTTCTTTCAAGCTAGGTACAGTTAAAACTCTGCTTTAGCTCACCCTGACTATAGAACAACTCCATGTACTAAGAGTAAAATAACTTTTTAAAATTGGAAAGAAATATGGTTGTTACTCCCTACGGTGGCCTATGTTTAGAATGAAATCTCTGACATTTCTACACACATCTCAACATATTGCTTAGGAAACATTCTGGTTTTTTGGCCATATAAGATTAGATTTGAAAATGTTTTAACCCACCTGCTTCTGCGTGCTTAGGTTTTACAGAATATGCAGATGCTGTATCACTACAATATTTACTTAACAAACAGAAGGAGGAAGAATAAAATGGGAAAGAGAACATGCTATTAGGATGCCACAAAGAATACGTTTTGTGGACATATTTGGGTTTAGCTTATGTTTGCTGATTAGCCTTTAATATTTATTTAAGTAGTATAGATCCAAAATACATTTCTGTATCAATAACAGTGACTATATAAGCTCATAAGCTTCTTTTTAAAACTTCATTCTTAATTTATCAGCATTTCATGGTGGGACACAAGAGGAAATAGTGAGTACAGGAGGCAAAAAAGGGGTGGAGAGACATACAGATCCTTATTGTGGGTTTAACAAAAGGTATTTTAAAAATCTCGTCATGTTCAGGTTCTAAGGAACATATACAAGTTTCCAAAAGACACTGATTCCTATACACTGCCATCTATTTACAGTTTGAGTTCATAGGATCTCTTGAGTATCCTGTTCATTTAGCTCATAAAGCTTTCAAAATTCACCCTCGCTTTCCTGTGTCCTCCTGCTACCTTTTAAAAGCCAGCAGTATGCATTTTTAACATAGTCAAACAGATTTTTAAGTGTAAAGACATTCACTATTGTGCTGAGCCCTTGCGTGCCACAGTTCTATCAAAGTGAGTATTAACAGTGCCACAGATCCCTTTATACCCATAGCCAGTAGAAAGAAAAGGGAGAACGCTTAAGATCTGTTCCAGCAAAGGGGCTGGGGGAAAGGGAAGGAGGATGTGGTTTGAACTTGTGCTGAATTTTGGGCACAGCAGAGCCAAGGTTCTAGCAGATGCAGACCCAGCTTTGGACTGAGCTCTGGATTAGAAAACATGCCAGAATGTAGCTGATTTCATCAGGCATATAGTTTTGTAATGAATGGCTTGCACAATTGTTGCTATAAACCCATGAGACTAGGAGTTAAATATGGGAAAAGCTAACGGATCCTTAACTACAGCAACACTAGCTAGCATTGCTGTACCATGCAACCCAATTTTTATTGTTTAGTGTTTCATTCTTGAGATTTATTATGTTGTCACAGAATTGGGTTTTACAAAAGTTGTTTTTCTTTAATCTGCAAAATGTAAATGATACTTAAAATACTAGATTAACTATTCAGGGAATAATAAAAAAGAAGTAATTGTCAACAGTGAATTTCTTTAACAGTGAAGGCATCATGTTGCATTCAGATTTACTCGATGCATAGAATTGCTTTCCAGTGCTCTAAAGAGAATTGTACTTCTTAAAAAAATTTCTGGAGCTGCCCAGGAATTTTGCTCTGCAAAGTTATGAGAACTGAGTTCAATTAATCTCTTACTGGTTTGGCAAAGGCAGGAAGAGCTTTGGAGGCAGCATATTCAGTCACTACAAATGCAATCTGATTTGCATTGCTCAACAATTAACACTTCTTGTATATAATGGAGTGATTTTTTTTCTGAGAGTCCACTGGTGATCATGCCTTATGAGTGCTTAGATCTTCAGAAAAAACAGAATTACCTCAGAGAAATCGTGGGACCTTAGCATGATGGGAGAAAGGAGGAGAATAGCTCCTATATTCTGGGTTAGATTTTAATTTCAGAAGTTTACACTATCTATTTTCACACTTATCTCAAAAATTGTGCTACTGCACATATAGATTGACAATAAAGAAGTTGTTTTTGAGAGGAGTAAAACATATAGTCCACGATCTAAGATTAGAACCCAGGCCCTTTTTTTTTTTTTTAATGTAATCTTCAGTAGTACTGGAGGAAATACATAAATATTTCAGAGAACTTGAAACCCTTCTCTCTTCCAGTGCAAGTGACTTGGTAATGAAGGTGGATGCTCTTCTGTCTGCTCAGCCAAAAGGAGAGGCAAGGATTGAATATCAATTTTTTGAAGACAGATACAGGTATCAGGCTAATGTTAAATTCAGAGTACATTTGCTGACCTATGTATTTTTTTCCTTGTCTTTGATGTATATTGGCTCTATATCTCATTAAACTTTGAATCGTCGTCGTCATCATCATCATCATGGCAAACCCCACATAGCCTCCTTGCAGATTTATTTTTCTGTTGCTACATAGGTGTAGCAATAGAAGTGTCTCAGGACACAGTAATGTTTCAGAGAAGTTTTGTTTCACAAAACATAATAAAATAAAACATTTAATGAGAAATTGTTTGGGTGCAAGCGCAAATGGCTAGTGCACTTATCTACTGTGTCACTATTGTAATAATTGGGCTTACAAATTTGCCCTACTTGTAAGTTCACTTATACAAAGTGAATAAAAGTTCATAAAATGTCACAATCTGTAACAACAAATATTGAAGAGAGAGGGTGCATGAGGGAGACAGACTGAATTAGTACAAACAAATAAGCTTATGGATATAACTCGAGGACTATGTTAAGATCATGCTTCATAAACAAGAAAAGAGTAGAACCAGAAATGAATGGACCTAAATTGTTGTCAGAAACTAGGCCTAACTGGTGGAAAAATGATGAGTGTTCGGGCCATTTTGCTCATCGCTCCCTTTTGGGGCCCTTAAAAGAAAAGATTTTTTGTTTTGTTTTTTTTTAAAAAGGAGCTTTTCTGACAACTGCTGGCTGGGAGATAGGTGGACTGGGAGGAGCAAGCATTACCATCGTGGCTGCCACCCATATTGTGTTCTTGGACCTGGGATCTACTATAACACCACTGGCGCTTTGTTATCCTGAGAGATGTCCTGACCAGGCCAAAGAAAGATACCCAGATGACATTGTTACTTCCATCAGTTCTGAGACATTGGTTTCTGCTTTCTCCCTTTCACCCCCCAGTCCTCCCAAAAAGTGTCGGGGGGAAACCCAACCACAAACTCACCCAGAGTCCTTTTCTTCCTCACAAGACAGTATATTTTATACTGCCATAAACCTGTGTGGCCAAAGAGGCAGTTTAAAGCAATGCCCTGAACAGCCCAATGCAGGTATGAGTTTGCCCAGTCTCAGAGTGGCCAATAAGTCCATGTGCTTTCCCAGCAGTGCAGTTGCAAGTGAAAGTCAACACTAGTGATAGTCTGTATTTTCTGTCTTTCCCTCTCACGTATGTTTGTTTTGTCATCTAGGAAAAGGGATCAGACTTCATAGATTCTAAGGCCAGAAAGGACCATTGTGATAGTTGCTCTGATCTTCTGTATAACGCAGGCCAGAGAGCTTCCCCAAAATTATTCTTAGAGCAGATCTTTTCAGAAAACATCCAGTCTTTATTTGAAAATTGTCAGTGATGGAGAATCCACCGCAACCCTGGGTAGATTGTTCCAGGACTTCAATAGCAACAGCAAAAACAGCAACTCCACCCTCGTTTAGCTAATTTTCTCTTTTACCCCAAAAGAGACCCTTACTACCATTTTTAGTACCATCTAAGAAATGGTCAAACAAAGGCTTTTCCTTCTGAAGACTCTACAACTGCAGGGAAGGGGAAGGAGGGATATTGTTAAGACAAAAGACTCACTTAAAAGCATTTGAAACTGTTTTTTCCTTCTCTTCTGTATCTTTAATAAAAGGTTAA
Source organism: Dermatemys mawii (assembly GCA_007922305.1). Taxonomy (NCBI): domain Eukaryota; kingdom Metazoa; phylum Chordata; order Testudines; family Dermatemydidae; genus Dermatemys; species Dermatemys mawii. The sequence goes on from ML677363.1 coordinate 3,664,855, forward strand.
ACTTTTAATGGTGTATTTGCCTGGGGCTGAGCAGGTCAGGTCTCTATATACCAAACCTTATTTAATTTTTTTTAATGTTGGACCGTGACAGTCATGTTAACACCTTTGATTTTATTTTATTCCATCAGAATTAATATATCACTAACCAACCTACAGATCATTAGGCTTGTTGGTCCCAGTTCAGGAATGTACTTAAGTACATGCATAACTATACTTAAGTATGTGTGAGTAGACCCATTGAGCACCTTCCTGAATTAGGAATTTGCTGGGTTTTTCACCCACATTATTTGTGATTCCAAGAGCAGAGGGGTTTATTTATCTATAAATCTTTTCGCTTGAAATGGCTTTTTTAATTCTTGATTTTGTTCTCTTTTCTTTTTGTTTAGTGCAGTTAAACTGAGACCAAAGGAGGGCGAGACCTACTTTGATGTGGTGGCTATTGTTGATCCGGCTACCAGAGATGCTCAAAGACTTGCTCCATTACTTATGGTATATATAAAGCATTGTAATGCATTAATCAGCAGTTAGAAGATAGTAAAATAGTTTAAAACGTTTATAATATAGTTCTGTAGTTATGGATTGTTTCTCTTTCCTCTTAAATGGATGTTGGATAGGAATCGTGTAATGGTCTGGCTGAAGCCTACAGTACAGTAAAAAAGCATTAGAGAAATTTACGGGTATCACGAGACAGACAAGATTAGGTTGTTATGAGAAAAGCTTCAATTATGTGAAGTGCAGAGCATTTGTTATGTTGGAATGTAACATTTGATACTCCTTGAAATCTCTTGTTAGTAAAATTATTACTTATTTGAAATCTCATCTTGCATTTGAAAAAATAGAATATACAGAGTTGAAAATCATGGTAGTGGATTTATTAATTAAACTGGAAAGAGAGGCTGTGGAGTGTGGACTGGCAAAGCTGAGCTTTGTATTGGTAAAGTAAAACCACCCCCCATGAGAAAAACAAACTATACTGGTAAAAGTATAGCTTTGCCTGAATGATTGTGTCTACACCAGTGGTCATCAAACTGAGGTGCACAAGACACCGCCGCCGATCCCACCCGGGAGACCGCCAATATCCTGGGAGGGCTATTTTAGTACCACCAAAATGCCACCGCGGAAAGCGGAAACTTTTGCTTTCCGCAGCAGCATTTTGACAGACATACCCCCGGGGGGCTGCCCGACTTTTTCCTTCGTGAGAAGGGGCCACCAAGGAAAAGGTTTGAAGACTCCTGGTCTACACTACAGTCTTCTGCTTGCACAACTGTATCACTGGTGGATTACCCCTTTTACGCCTCTGACTGACATAGCTACGCCAGTGGAAGACAAGTGTAGATGTAATCCTAGGTGACTCCATATTTTACAGTATTTTTCTGTTTTGACAGGGATAAAATTAGACTCACATCTCACATTTGTGAGAGTCATTTGGAGAAAATACATCAGATAACTAACTTGAGCATGTCAGTGAAATGCTAATTACAGTATACTATGTAATAAATAATCCAAAAGGCATGGTAAGGCCAGGGCTGGATTAACGCAGGGGCTTTAGGGGCTGCAGCCTTGGGCTAAGAGGAGCCCTGCAAAAATAAATCCATAATTGTATACAATTCACCAACCCATTGATCGATCAGTGGGTTGGTCGAGGCTCTAGGATTGGTCGATCTAGAGCCTCTGCCAGTCGATTGCAATCTCCGGGCCGCTAAAAGTCCAGTGGCGCAGCATGGCTCAGGCAGGCTGTCTGCATGCCCTAGCAGCCCCATGCTGCTCCTGGAAGCAGCCAGCTGCTGGCATGTCTCTGTGGCACCTGGCGGGGAGAGGAGGCAGCTCCGCACACTGCTCCCACCCTCAGCACTGTCCCTGCAGTTGGCCAATGTGAGCTGCGGGGGCAGTGCTTGCATGCATGGGCAGTGCATGGAGATGCATGCTTCCCCTCCCTCAGGCACGTGCAGAGACATGTCGGCAGCCGGCCACTTCAGGGAGCTGTGTGGGGTCATGGCATGCAGGCAGCCTGCCTGAGCCCTTCTGCACCACCGACCAGGAGTCACCTGTGGTAAATGCCTCCTGGCCGGAGCCTGCACTTCACACACCCTCCGATACCTCAACCCTCTGCCCCAGGTCAGAATCCCCTCCTGCACCAAACTCCCTCCAGACCCCACACTCCTCACTTGCACCCCAACACTCTGCCATAGCCTGGAGTCTCCTCCTGCACCCAAACTCCCTCCCAGAAATCAACTAATATAACAGCTGTTCTAAGGTAAGAAGTAAGCTATTCTGAATTAATGTAACTATATTCTACATGTGTTAAGACTGAAATGTAACCACAGAACGACTTTAATTAAAAGGCATATTTAGTATAGCATTAATACCCTCGATGCCATAATTGTGGTCATTTTGTTTTAAATTAGGAAAAAAACTTGTATACAGGGGTCGCACAAAATCTAATAGCCCCAGGCCCACAGAAGAGTTAATCCGGTCCTGGCTAAGGCCACACTCAAGTAATTTTTCATTTGGATCATTTAATACAAGTTCAGTTCCACAGACAATATTTTTGAGGGAGAATTTGTCCACATCTTGTCTACTACTTTAAAATCATGGTACAGCAAGAAACCAATTCACTTCACCAATTCAATCAAATAAAATTTGTGGAAGGCAAGGTGAGAAGGGAGATTGTTAAATGCTCACTAAGGCCTAATCTATAAAAACAGTACTCACCTGTCTCTAGGAATTTTAGGGTATATGTGTTTCTCATATTTTTAGGTTTTGAACCAACTGATAAACATGAATCTAAGAGTTTTTATGAACTGCCAGTCCAAACTTTCTGACATGCCTCTGAAAAGGTAAGGAATACCATGTTGGGGGAAAACACCTTAGTGTAAACAGCAGTGTTAAAAACATTTGTGGGTATCATTTCCAGAAGATAAACATGCAATTCTGAAGTCAGAAGAGGCCCCTGAGGGCAACAGTTCTGTTTCATGGCAACTTTGGAGGTTTCAGAATTTGTTTTCGTTCCACAATGGAATAAAAACTAACCTTTTTGAATGTTTTTGCAAAACCAGAGTTGTGTGAAATGCCCTTTTTGGGATCAAAACATGGGCTTTTGAGTTCAGGAAAGGGGTGTATCTGTCTGTCTAGAAACTTGTGGGTGTGGCACAGGATTTGGGAGATCAGCTTCAGTTCTTTGCTTTGCCTGATTTAAAGCAGAGTTTTAACCATTCTGAGTTGGACAGAGCAGGGACTTGAACATGGATTTCTCACATCCCACTGTCCTCCTAACCACTAGCCTATAGAATGAGTGTCTCCCGTCTCCTTGCCCCCAGGAAAACTTTATTAAAATCAGTATGTCTCAGCATAAATGCCCACTTCAGTCTCTGGAATCTCTGATGTGACTTTAACTACAGTGGTTCAAATGCAATATTAAGATATTATAGCTATTCTATAAGACACTTCAAAATTTAATTTGAATCTAGATTCTTATGGTAAGGTAAAATATTTAATTAGTCAAGATGAAATTTGACCTATGTTAAGTGTGATTTCTTAAGCAAAGAGCCCATCTGTAGAAGGGAACAAAGGTCTAATAATGGGCTTTCAGAGGCTCTGAGACTACCCTTTGGAAAGATGACTGTCAGAGCTAAAAGGCATGAAACATGGCAGCCAGTTATTCTAGGATTTTCCTTTTGAAATTTCAGCTTTTATCGCTACGTTTTGGAGCCCGAGATTTCTTTCACAGCAGATGACAACTTTGCTCCTGGTCCAATTGCCAAATTCTTGGATATGCCTCAGACTCCACTGTTCACTCTGAACCTAAACACCCCTGAGAGTTGGATGGTGGAGTCTGTCAGAACTCCATATGACCTTGATAACATTTATTTAGAGGAGGTAAGAGACTTCAGCATTTCCTATTTGTTTAGTGTGCTCGTATATGATTTTTCTGGGGCTCATCTTGGGAATCTGGAAGCTCAAACAATGCAATGCTCTAGACAGATGACGGGAATGCCACATTTACCCATTCCAGGCTTACTGCAGGTTCCACAGAAAAAACTGCATCACATGTGTACAGCATTTCATAAAAATGGTCCTGAACTAGAAAAGAAGAAACCTTATTATGGGGCCCCTAACTTTATTTTTTAATTTATTTTAAATAAATGATAAGGCTCCATATAGTGTCTTGAATTTTTTTAAAAAATAATTCGTTCAAAATTTAAGGGTTTTTCAACTCCTATTTGTTTAGAGGGGTTTTTTGGGTAAGCCTGAGAATATCACCTCAATGTTCAGGCCAACCCAACCCCTCCTTTCCCTTTCCCTCTGAACACGCACTTGTCTGCCGTTTGCTCCCTGTTCATTTTCAGTTCTGCTGCTGCTGTTACTGGTAGATACCCACTTTCAGGGGTTGGGGCATGCACCACCACCAATAGATAAATTGACAACATACAAAATAAACTGGAAAGAAATGTTCTCTATCTTTCCTTTATAGTAATCTTAGAAGTTGGTTGTCATAATAATAGTTCCATCATTTTCAGATGGAAATGAGATTTTTTTAATTTGATGGTGATCCTTTATATGCTGTCAGAGAAATCTGGAGGTGGGGGAGGGGAGAATAAAAAGAAACAATAAAAGACGTGAAATCAAAAGAGGACTCTCCATTTAATCCAGGAATGCTGATAGGAAAACAAAGGAAGTATATCTGTCTGTACGGTCACTGGTTGGCATTTAGACAAGCTTTACAGCATGGCGTGAATAAACCAATTACTGTTGGCAGTCATGACTTTCTGACTTGCTAGTTTAGCTGATGTCCATTATTAATCAGGTCATAGATACTAATGCTGGGGTCTCATTACCTGCATTCTGAGGTATACCACATTCACCTACACTAAGCTTAGGAAATTGCAAAATGATGTAAGGTGAACAGCTCTTTTTTGCTTCAGAGTGCAAGCTGTTAAGCCTGAGTGGGTCTGAAAGTATCATGCCCCCCCCCACCCCCCCCCCCGGTTAAGCCATTGCACTGTTGATGAGAAACAATTAGATTTTATTTAAAAAATAATTGTGTGTGTATCTAGTGTATGTGCAAGATGCCAAATTGAGTGCCCTGGAGGCTGAAGTCCTCTATTTATCCACAGAACAGATTTGGCATGGGCAGTGGCAGTGCAAGCTTCCCCACCAATGTGCCTCAACCCTGACCTGGAGGAACCACCTCTAGAGGTGAGAGGGTAGTTCAGTCTCCAGAACCATTCAGTCCTTGGCTTTGTCTGTTAAGATTATCAACAGTAGTGCCAATTTAGAGGATGGCTCTCTTGTGATACGGACTTCTGTCCACTGCAAAGTGGAGCAAGACCACCGAAATGACTTCAGATAGGCCACTCAAAAGCCAACAATTGATAATAACTTTTGGCCACTGCCAACCTGGATTATGTTCAGACTGAAAATCTTTATTACCAATTCACCTTTATTTTTACCTTCCTCTAATGTATCTTGTAAAGCCCAGTGTCAGATGCAGTACAATCGTTAGATAGACCAATGGTTGGCTCTAGCATCAATGATCCTGTACTAATTGTAAAGCAAATTGTATTTGTATCACTGTTAATTTATTGTCTTAAACAATTAAATTATAAATGGGGGCTAAAGAGACAATACTAATAATTTTAGACCTCTAAATTTATTTTTACCAGTTGTATTTTCCTTTTGCCTGAACACATGGAAATATTCTGAATGTATCTGAGACTTTTCTAATCTAATCACCATCCCAAGTCACTAAACAATGCTGGCAGTGTTTTTCTGTGTGAGATCGTTGAGATGCAGATCACTGAAGCTAACAATTAAACTGAGCATTCTGGAGCAGAAGGGAGGTTGGACCATCTCAAAAAATATAACATTCTTCACAACTGATAGTCTCCTCAGGAGAAGGTCCAAGCCCAAAATAGCAGAGGATTAGGATTGAGGTGCATTGAGAACTCCGGGTGGGTAATTTTGCTCTGTAGATTTGTCCTGCATTATTTGCAGACAATTGCATCAGTCTCTTTCAGACAGCACTTAGCATACTGTGGGCATTGTGAAACTATGTCTATGTATATAAAGATTAAATTATTAATGTTTGTTTTAAATTAATTGGGAATGAAGGATAGTCTTAGTCTGGAAAGAACTCAACAAATCTGGGTTTAGTTTCCAGTAGGGTGACCAGATAGCAAGTGTGAAACATCGGGATAGGCAGGGTAATAAGATCCCATATTTATTTATTTTTTAAAAAAAGGCCCCCAAATATCAGGACTGTCCCTATAAAATCAGTACATCTGGTCACCCTTGTTTCCAGCTCTGTCACAGACTGTGTGTGACATCAGGCAGGTCACTTGAATTCTCTTTGCCTAAATTCTCCATTTCTAAATGCTTCTCTTCTCCCACCTTTTCTCTTGTCTGTAAACTCTTCAGGGCAGGGAATATCTCATACTATGTATAAATACAGTGCCCTTTGGGACTTCTTTAATACCAGTTAATAATAATCCACCCAAAACACCATCCCCTGAGCCAAAATTTAAAAAAAATATTTTATTTAAAAACAAAAATTGAATAAGAAAACGAGTTAAAGATTTTAGAGCATAATCCAGCCACGAGGAAATGTAGTCAGAATAAGTGATTTATTTCTAAATGCAGCAATGGCTCTTTTATTTTTTTATTTTTTTTTGCAGGTGGATAATAGAGTAGCTGCAGAATATGAATTGGAATATCTGCTTCTGGAAGGACACTGCTATGATATCACTACAGGACAGCCACCTCGAGGACTGCAGTTCACACTAGGAACTTCAGCCAATCCTGTCATTGTTGATACAATTGTGATGGCTAACTTAGTAAGTGACTGGTTTTTATACAGGCAACAAACTACATTTCTCAAGGTTCTATCCTCTGTGTTGTTCATGATATATGCAAAATCTATTGGCAAGATCATTAATAAGTACAGGATGCCTTTTAATATGTTGACAACACACATGTCATTGCACCCCAATGGATCTTGCAGGTTTGTGGAAGAATGGTTGGATTAGGTTGCTGGTGAGATGTCAGAGCACTTTATTCCTAACACTGTCAAGGGAGAAATCTTGGTTTTGGAGAGGGCTGTCAGTTGTCATTATCAAGATACTCTTGGTACCTCTGTATCCCAGCTTACTGAGAGGACTCTTGCAGGTAGTAGTGTGCCATCTTAAGAATATTGGCATCATGCTGAACAGACTCTTCCCATGGAAAACTAATCCAGTTTATATAATTTGTATAATTTGTGTAGGCTGGCCCTTGTCTCCAAAATAACCTTGCAGTAGCAACTCGCATCCTCACACCCATGACACTGTCATTTTAATTCCTTCCTAGCATGGCTGCTTCATCACACCTTGTTCAGAATACAGTAGCATGATTGGTCACTGTTTTCGTTTTCCATTGGCTACCAGGGGAGTGTGAGCTGATCTGAAATTGGCCTTGTTGATAGTTAATCATGCTGTCTTGGCTATGTTCAGCGCCAACTTGAGCCTTGTCCAGAGAGGTCTTTTGAAGCCATCCATTTTTCAAGATTCCCTCATAATGTTTAAGGTCAGCAGACCCCACTTTAGCAAAGCTATGGTGTCTTAGGAGTGGAAGTAGTTCCTTCTTGACAGTTATCTCAGTTTATTCTCCCATTGTAAAAACAGGAAGTATGGTACGCTCCTTTATAGTCTGGGAGTTCAAAGTCATAAAATCTTATTCTGCGGGCAAGTGAATGATAGAAAGGAAAGAGATGTCATTTGTTCTGTAAAAATCTATAGAATCATCAATTCAATGGTGTCACCCTCTGCAGAGTGAGTGTGTGTGTGTGTGTGTGTGTGTGTGTGTGTGTGTCTGCCCTCCCCCCCACCCTGCTTCCAGGTCCTCTGGTTGGTGGAAATGTTGGTAATACAATATCATCGGAAATGGGTCAAGTTGGGAGAAAGAATTCTTGCCTGATACCCATGAACACAGTGTATCAAAGAGGACAAACCTAGAACAATTATGTAGCTATATATATATAAGAAAATGTTTTAAAATTATACTTTAACACAGGGATGCATGGTTTACATTAAAATAGGCATCCTATGGATGTTACCCTTGACATGTAGGATTGAAAACTTATTCATCAAAGTCATCATCAGTATCCTCTCTGTCAAGGGCAACACTGCTAGACATGTTATCACACTGATTCTCATCTGTGCCACACTCACACTTCTCCATACAAGCAGGCTGCAGGCCAAACGTTTGCAGGCCACTGAGCATCTGATCTTTGCACGCAAGCATTTGATTAACTGCAGGATTGATTTGGGAATGTGGTATTTCGCATATCACTGGTGTGATAAGTTCTTCTTCCAAGACCCATCCATCCCAATAGGGGAAGGTAGTTTTGGATGTGCTCAGTCATTTCGGACCCATTTCATTGCTTAAGAATTTGTCCTCTTGATAGCACGTCTAAATGCATCCCTTGTCAGTGGCAGTTTTTCTCCATTTGTCTGCTTCTTGAAAAACATCCATCAACATAGCTTTGTAACGGTCATAATATTGGTCTTCAAATGGTAAACTCAACATATGAATACTTATAGTGCATTTATGACCTCACCAGTGACTATCTCAGTTGTTCCAAGCACCTTCAGAGCAAGTAGAGTGGTTTTCAGAGACTAAATCCAGTGCCTTCCAGAAAGACAATTTGGTCTTTCCAGCCAATCTTTCAGTAGTGTCAGACCCTGAGAGGGTGTGGAAACCTGGAAGTGTGGTGGCTTTTAATGATTCTAGTAGTAGGAACACATCTCTGAGGGATATATAGTAACTCTGTTCCCCCGTAGCAGGCACAAAAACAGAATCTTGCAAAAAAGTCTGGAATAGCATCAGAGAAGGAGCACTAGAACATTAGTGTCCTGTATAAAAACCTTTATACACTAGCACCTCACTCTGGGGTACAGATAGTAAGCAAGTTTATTTTACTGTCAGTCTCCTCTTGGGAACTACAAAGAAATTACACTGAACAGTGCAAGGCAGCAGCTTTATTATGATGTTTCATGTGTTGAAACTGCTTGATGGATGCCTTCAGGCTTAGTGAAGAAGGAGCAGGTGGTGTGTTTGAAATGCAAGCCATGGGACCTAGTGTAAGGTGAGCCTTGCCCATAGCAGTCACTTGTTCCAACTTCAACTTTTTCCTGGTGCTTGAAGTACTACTTTTCCAACCTTGCCAAATACATTTTATGGGTGCACTTCCTATAGTATGTAAGGTGCCACCAAGCATTGTGTTTAACCAGGTCTTCCATGGTGACACTCTCCTAAAATTAATCTACTAGTCACTAATCTTTGTCTCCCCAGTGATGTCTAAAAATGAAGAAGACAAAAGTAAACGCTAGGATTTTGTAATAAATTACGGTGGGATTGTATTTAATTATGTTATGTAGCTATGTACATCCCATTTGGACATAGACTCCAGTACCTTCTGGCTGGATGCTGACAACCTAACTGGTGCCTCATCACAATTCTTTTGACATAATAAACAAAGCTGATACTCAATACCACTGAACTGTTTTTTTGCCATACTCCTTCCAATTAATCAGGTAACATGTTCTGCGCATTAAGAGACAAGTACAGTCAGTTGAGGGCCACAATTTAAATTTGTGAAGGCTGAATGTTTGACATTGCTGTGTTTAAAATATAATTTTAAAAAATTGGTTAAAAAAACCATTTTCTCAAATACATATCTACATAATTGTTCTAGATTTGGTACCACTGTGTTTGTGGGAGTAACAAATTCAACTTGATACGATACCCAACTTGGTCCATTTCCAATGACATTGTATTACCAAAATTTTCACCAACTGGAGGACCTGGAGCTGGGAGATGAAGGACAGTGAGCTCCCCCACTACCTCACCGCAGAGGGTGACACCACTGAAATTAGGATTTTTTTAAATTATTAGTAAATATTTTTTTAACACAAATCAGCTGACACTCCCCTTGCTTCCCGTCATTTACTTGCCCACGGCGTTACACATGCTCCCAGACTGTAAGTCTTTCTTTTCTATAATTGCCTGAGGCTATGGCTACACTAGAGAGCTTACAGTGGTGCAGCTGCAAGCTCTCTAGTGTAGCTGCCCTAAAGGGACAGGGGGAAATCTCTCCCGTTGGCTTAATTAATCCATCCTCCACAAGCAGGAGTTGCGGTGTTGTCAAGAGACACTCTCCTGTCGACATAGCACTGTCGACACCGGCACGTAGGTTGATGTAACTTGTGTCGCTCACAAGGGTGGCTTATTCACACTCCTAAGCAACATATGTCAACTTATGTGGTAATGTAGAAATAGCCTCAGTGTCTACTAAGGTGAATATAGGCCTGATGGAAGAACTAATGAGCCAGATTTTCACAACTGATTTTTCTATATTCTATACTTCTAAATAGTTCCTACCTCTTTAGCTGACAACTACCATAATTATGCTGTCAGATGAGTGGGAATTGTGACTGAACACCCACAGATGGGGAGTGGCTCATCTTTTTGTAAAACTGTTTGTGATTAGCCACGTTGCGGGGTGGAAACTACATGCTGCATTTGTTTGATTTTTTTTTAATGGATATAGACTTATCTATCTCACTTCACTGTCTTTTCCTTCTTATAAGTTTGGTCTCTGAACAACTGAATCTGAAGAGTTTTTTACCTTTACAGGGCTACTTCCAATTAAAAGCAAATCCTGGGGCTTGGGTTTTGAGACTTAGAAAGGGGAGGTCTGAGGACATCTATAGAATCTACAGGTGAGGCTATATGATATCTTGTTTTTGTTCTTGTGAACATTTTGCACTGGACACACACAATACTGGTATCTATGGATCTAACAGTTCTTTTACAAATAGCAACTAATTGTTAAATGAAATTTGCATGCCTTCCTAGACACACTATTTGTTTAATGAGATTAAATCAAATAAATTTCCTTTGTATTTCTTGTATGAGTGTGTTCACTTTTGTATTTATTGGATAGGTTTGTATGATTTATGGTGTTCAAGTTTTGTCAGGGAGGGAACAAGGCTGTTATGAAAAAGATTTTTCTGACAAGTGCTCATGAAGAATAAGAAACAAAATGGCCCCATTCTGTGATGGTTACAAAGCTAAATATTTTTTTTTATTTTTAGCCATGATGGTACAGATTCTCCGCCCGACGCCAGTGAAGTTACTGTTGTTATCAACAACTTCAAGAGCAAAATTATTAAAGTGAAGGTGCGTTTGAAAACTATGCTGCAAGAACTCTTCTTGCGGTAGGGTGGTTGGTTTGAGGTCTTGGACAATGGCAGTGGGAACAAGGTTTTTTAAGAACTAATCACCCCTGCTATAAACTTACACCAAAATAAAGCAGAAGCCTCGAGACACTTAGATTATGCATGCACTTTTGGGGAAAGGGATCACACTATACTGTTACAAAGCTGTTTATAACAATACATAGGTCTTTTATATGGCGTGATCCAAAGCCTGTTGAAATCAATGGGAGAAACTCACGGAAGTAAATAGGAGGACTCCAGTTGATTTCAATGGGCTGTGGATCAGGACCCTAATAATGCATTTAATCTGTAGAGTTGAAAGCACTTTACAAAGAAGTAGAAGTATCATTATCCCAGTTTTACAAAGGGGAAATACTGTTCACTTCCAGCACACAGTAGAATAACATTAATATACAAGAGCACAATAGCAATTATATAAGAAAAGTGAGATGAATTATAAAATTGAAAAGGAAGCAGTCATGTGAATGTAAATTGGAAGATAATTTTATCAATGAGATGCGAAGTTTGGAAGAGTATCTGTGCGGTGCTAGCAGTATTATAGTTAGGGTGACTAGATGTCCCAATTTTATAGGGACAGTCCTGATTTTTGGTTCTTTTTCTTATATAGACTCCTATTACCCCCCACCCCGTCCTGATTTTTCACATTTGCAGTCTGGTCACTCTAATTATAGTGGCACTTAAACTAAATACATTTAAGCCCTTTTTTATTGTCGTCCATGTAATTAGCGATTGTGTGTATACAATGAGGGATTTGACATATGGTTGCCCTAATTTGCATGCAAATTAGCAACACAATTGTGCTCACTTTTTACAGGCTCAAGTGAATGCAAAATCTTTAAAAATCTCCTTTAATCATGTTTAATATGCTTCCTCCTCCGCTCTTAGTAATGATTATATAACAAATAAATAGCCAGCCAGTAGTGTAACTACCATTATGGATACGTTTTTACCTACTAGCTATCATATACATGATTAAAGAGCTGTGCTTATCTACCTTCTATCATCAGCTCCGTGTTTATCTGATGCTCTCTCCCTCAGAGAGCACACAGCAGATGGAAGTGTAGCTACAAAATGAGACCAGATTAATCCATTGGTGGTGATGGTTCGAGCACAGCTTTCTCCTCTCTCCCTTCCAGAATTTCTATTTTGCATTTCTATTTGGCTATGGTTTTTGGATGTGACCTTCTTGCCTATTAAATCTGCTGTGATTAAGTTGCTTAGCTCTGGTGCTGCATTCCTAATGTCTTAGCGCTGGGCTACTCTGGGGCGGGAGGCTTTTGATCTAAGATACACAACGTCAGCTACGCAAAGTACCGCGGCCACTGTCCCGTCGACTTCCTCCTCTTGCTAAGATGGAGTTCCAGAGTTGACGAAGAGCGCATTCGGGGATCGGTTTATCGCGTCTAGATGAGACACAATAAATCGATCCCAAATACATCGAACACTACCCTCCGATTTGGATGGTGGTATAGACATATCCTTATGGACTCGTTTTCACCAATTTAGAGAGTAGTGTTAATTTTTTCTCCAATTTCTGTCATCAAAGATGACAGCAAAAGTGCATTTTGATAAGTTTTAGCCTTCTAAAATCAAAGATCTTAAGGCCTCTGGAACTAGTTTGGATTTTGTGCATTTTCCTAAAATTTTCCTAAAATTCACTAGTGAAAAGTGAGTTATTGTCCCTTATGATACGTTGTGTATAGATAGACATTCAGATAAAAACAAGGAGTGGTGATGACTGCTTAGTATTTTGTAGCTGTTTTCTCAGATATTAATAAAATTTGTTGACTAATGAAGTGTTTACATTTGCAGGTTCAGAAGAAACTAGACATGATGAATGAAGATTTGCTAAGTGATGGAACCAGTGAGAATGAATCTGGATTTTGGGAGTCTCTGAAGTGGTAAAAACAGTTCTCTCTTCACTAACTTCATGCAAGTCTCTAGAGACTGAAAGATTGGTACTTTAATGTGGACCTAAAGAACCAATAATCTATAGTAGTGGTTCCCAAACTGGGGTTCATGAATCTCCAGGGATTCGCAAAATGTTACAGGGGGTTCTTGGGGGAAAAAATTCCCTAATGGCAGACAGAGTTGTCCCTAGGAACCCCGGACAGCATGGAGCCAGCAGCCCCTGGACTTCCAAGAACTAAGCTGATCAAAGCAAGCATATCTGTCACACTGAGGAGATTTAAACTTCAAGTTTTGGTCTACAGTAGCGGGATGGGAGGGGGAATCAATCTAAGTTACACAACGTTAGATACGGGACTAATGTAGCTGAGGTAGACATACTTAGATCCACTTACTGCAGCGTCTTCACTGTGGTAAGTCGACTGCTGCCGCTCCCCCCGTTGACTCCACCTGCGTCTTGTGGTGGTGGAGTACAGAGTCGACGGGAGCACGCTCGGAGGTCAATTTATCGCATCTAGACTAGTTGCGATAAATCGACCCCTGCTGTATCGATCATTGCCCGCTGATCAGGTGGGTAGTGCAGACATATCCCAAGTCTCCTCATAAGAAATGGAAAGGGAGGTGGATATTTTTTGCTGTTTTTAAAATTAAATAGGCAGCTAATGTTGTTCTTCATAATAATTTTTAAAACAAGTTTAAGCTTTGTGGTTTTGCAAAAGCTAAGTTTTGCGTCGTTTGCCTGGACTGCTCAAGACCTGAATTCTTGTGTAGGAGGAACAGCATCTTAAATACCTTGATGCTGTTCCACATCTGATACTCCTTGAAACATAGTATCCTTTTCTTATAACAGGCTTATTCAAAGTGTGATATAAGCTACAAAAGTGAGATCTTGGAAGAATGTTGCCATTTTCATAATGTAATAAAAATATTGTAATGGTAAATAATAATTAATAATAGTGTGTAATAAGCATGTCATAAAAACAAATTTTATATTTCCAAGATCACTGCTTTTATCATTTATACTCAGGTAAAGAAGAAAATCCCTGGAAATATTCTTTTTTAGGAGGGGGCTCGTGAGACTTGACATTTTAGTAAAAGGGGTTCACAGGTTGTTAAAGTTTGGGAACCACTGATCTATAGCCATTCTGTTGTAAATGGTACTGGGTTTGAGAGTTTAATTTTTAAAACTACGCTATCAGTAATTCCTGAAAGTCCCCTTTATTCAGCTGTGCAGAACAAGATGGGCATTGCTTTTTAACTATGTTCCCCTTCTCCTTTCTGTAAAGTGTTACGGTGTACCTTGCTTCGTGCCTTGGATCACTGCACATCTTCTAAAGGCCCCACATCACAGGCAGCCCCTTCAGGGCTGCAGGGGTCTCACTGAACAGGACTCTTTTCAGAACCCATCAATAATATAAATCAACTGGCAACACCAAGCATGCCTTCCCTCCCAGGTCTGAGCATATTGTGTCTGCAGCACACTCAACCCCTGCCAGACTGGGAAATGAGAGATTTGGCCTGGGGAAAAGCCCTGTTTTCTACATGACATTGTAGACAGGAATAAGTATTCTAACGAGGACTATATTTTTCTTGATTTTAGGGGATTTACAGGTGGGCAAAAGAATGATGAAGTAAAACAGGATAAAGATGACGTGATTAATATATTCTCTGTGGCTTCAGGACACCTGTATGAAAGATTCCTCCGGTTAGTCTAGAGACTATAATTTTTGTTTCTCAGTTGGTAGATGTGCTGCTATTGCTATCTACTTAAATCTCCTTTTAAATAATAATCTGACAATTTCTGCCACATATGAATAGTTTGGGGCAGAGCTGTTAAACACTGGCTATTTCACATGGCATAGGTCATCTTAGTTAATGTTAAGGGTAATATTGAAAAAAGTGAATCCAGTGGTAAAACTCCCATGAGATTCAAAGCAATTGGAAGCTTTAGAGTATTTTATAAAAGTTTCTGTTTATGCAGTTTTACAGGAAATGAACTGTTAAGGCAAGCTTTGTTTAGTAGTTGTCACTGAGATGCAATATTATTGTAGGTTTCCCACTGCTATAAACCAATATTCATAGAACAAACCTTAAGGGAAAGATAAAAAGTTGATTTTTCAAAGCACAAGATATTTATTCTATGACTTTTATTTGTATTCTTACGCTATTTTGGTCTTTACAATAGCTAAAATAAATCTAAGCCGTTTATCTAATACATAATAGGACAGTTGATCACTGTCCTAATATTTGATTTACTGTATATTGGATTAGAGAATGACCCACTTTGTATATCGATGCATAAATTATTCAGTATTTTTAAAAAATTATTTTGTACTTAGGTGTTTAAGCTGATTTTAATAGGCCACAGCTGTATATTTTCGTTTTAGTGCATAATGGCTAGTAATCTGACACAAATTGCATTCACTAGACTAATGTAGGAAAATAGCTGTCTGTAATCTAACCATTACACTGAGAGCGCTTTCTGCAGAGCTGGGCTGTACAAAATTTGTCTTAGCGATAACGTTAGTGGTCTTTACAATTGGGTGAGTTTTTCCTGTTGATTATATGTACAAAAACATTGTTGTTTTTTGCTTTTAACAGTATAATGATGTTATCTGTTCTGAAACACACTAAGACTCCAGTGAAATTCTGGTTCTTGAAGAACTATTTATCACCTATGTTCAAGGTTTGTTACTAAATCTTTTACTAGGGGCACAAGTAAAAGTAAAAATCTTTTCTAAGGGTTATTATATTTGTCATCTTACCTTATTTTTTTAATATCTGTTGTTTGAACAGATGAGTTCCATGAAAAGCTGTGTATAATTTATTGATCTCTTTATTTTGACAAACAAAAGTGTAGTTGCAGTCTTATTCTTCTGGTTATGAAGTTTTTGTAAGTGAAGATCAAAGTTAACTTGCTGTCAAACTGTAAGGGGATATATAAGGAGGGAGTTGCACGCAGTAGCAAACTGAAGTAAAAGAATGCTTCATATCTTTGTTTCGATTTCTTTGCTTCTATTGTTTGAATTGCTTTCCCTTGTGGTTTGCATGGCAAAGTTCATGATAAACGTGTGGCTCTGAAATAAAGGCTTCTTTTTAAATTGCATGAGGAAAGTGTATGTGACCTGTGAGGTGCAGGGAGGAGATGTGTTAAGGACAGAGCAGAAAAAGTCCAGAGATAGGCAATGCCAATGATTACGGGCATTGTAAAAGTTCCATATGAAGAAACACTAAAAATATTAGGACCTTTAGTTTTTGAGAGGAGAATAATAGGTGGTATGAAAGATGTATATAAATCAACAGGGCTATAGAGGAGGCAAGTTGTGCACACATACTAAACCAAGAACAAGGGGAATCAAAAGGCAGCAAATAAAAAATGAATGTATGGAAATACTTTATGTAACACAATTAATCTGTGGCAATGATTTATAGAGGCAGAGTGCTTAGTAGGATTCAGAAAAGTATTATGTACGTATATGAATAAGATGGAGTATATACATGTATGACATATCAACCCTGATGCTTCAGGAGATGAGACAACCTTAAATGCCTAGGAAAAAACATCCTCCATGGCCATATTAGTGCATGACTGTCTATTAAAGCAGTTTTACGCTTTCCTCTGATTTATCTGGCATTGGCTACTGTCGGAGACATAACACTGGCCTTGGTGGGCCATAGGTCTTATCTGGTTTGGCAGTTCATTTTAAATGAAGAATCTGTTTATACAAAGAGAAATCAACTAAGGGCTAGATTCTGTGACTTTACAGTCTGAGCTGCCTCTTGGCCCTCTTTGTTCCAGTGGGGAAGTAATGTGCTACCTTTGGCCAGCAGTAGATTATTTCCCACTCAGTGCAGACTCCACATCATGGATTTGTTGGACAAGTAACAATCTTGGTTTAAGCAGCATCTTTTTCCTAAATTGAGATTATTTTAGTATGAGTAAGATTTCTGGTTACTTTTTCTTTTCTAATGCACATTTTCAGAGGGTGTTTTGTGACATCTTGGAAGCAATATAAAGCTGAAGTCATTAAGCAAAATCATTTATTGGACTTCAGTGGTATTAAAAACTAGGCATGAATTTGTGCCATTCTATTGTTTGAGTACTGGGTTTATGTTAAAATACAGCATTCCTTGAAGTACACGATTGCAATTATCAAATGAGTTAGAGGGCGATAGCAGGGGAAAATTTCTTAGGTTCTCTAGTCACAGTTCTCTGCTGATCCAGGTTTATTCTCTAATGTACACTTATTAGAATTTTTTCAGGGCTTATATTAATTGTTAGAGAGTTGGGGCTTCTCCCACTTCACTTGGGGAAACTTGCACAGCCAAGTGGATCTTGTTGTTGGGAATCTTTTCCTGGTATTTATCTTGACTTTTTCCCTTTTAGGTTTATTCCACTATTTCATATTAAACTCAAGTAATCTGTTCTTGTAAATCAAGTCCTTCACCCCTGGATCTGTTATAAAATAGATCAATGTCATAACTGTCAAGAATCAGAGGGGTAGCCGTGTTAGTCTGGAATTGCAGAAGTGACAAAGAGTCCTGTGGCACCTTAAAGACTAACTAAAGTATTAGAGCATAAGCTTTCGTGGGCTAATACTATTAGTTAGTCTTTAAGGTGTCACAGGACTCTGTCACTTCTGGAAGGAAAGAAACACTGCTTTCTATATATAGTTCATCTCTCATGCCTTGTGAATCCATCCAGTAGAGGGCAGTGGTACCAGCCCAGATCATGAATTACAAGCACAGCCATACTCGAGAGAGAAGGTGGGTGAGGTAATATTTTTTTTATTAGACCAGTATCTGTTGGTAAGAGACAAGATTTTGAAATAAAAGATGTTTCCTCACCCACCTTGTCTCTCTAATATCCTGGCTACACTAACACTGCATACAAAAATAAGACAAGGAAGACTTGTGGCACCTTAAAGACTAACCAGTTTA
>ML677363.1:3683379-3728817 GCA_007922305.1 Dermatemys mawii
TATTAGCCCACGAAAGCTTATGCTCTAATACTTTAGTTAGTCTTTAAGGTGCCACAGGACTCTTTGTCACTTCTGTCATAACTGTGGGGATTGAAGGGCTCCCAAGATATTTAGATGGATTTCAAAGACTACATTTTGACAGTTACATTTCTGATGTGTGACTTTCACACGAAGTTGGGACCACTTTAGTCAGTTTGTTTGCAATTACATTTACATTTGCTTAAAACAAAAAACCTATTTAGAAGAAAAAATTGTGCTTTACTCAAAGGCTGCAAAGTCTCTTGGGCCTTTTCTTCTTTTTTAAAATTGGCTTTTCTTCTACCCAGTTTTGCTATAATGGGACAAACCCAGAAATGCAGTCGAGACAAATAATTTTTCCGTCCCCAGGAGTTCATTCCATACATGGCAGAGAAATACAATTTCCAGTATGAGCTTGTCCAATACAAATGGCCCCGATGGCTTCACCAGCAGACAGAGAAACAGCGCATTATCTGGGGTTACAAGATCCTTTTTCTGGATGTGCTGTTCCCACTGGTGGTTGATAAATTCCTATTTGTGGATGCTGATCAGGTAAGCTATCTGATGACTTTGGGGTCATTGGCAGGAATTACGAGGTCAGCGTACATACACTAAATGGAGTGAAATACAAAAACACCTATATTGAAAGAACATTATGAGGATTGCAAAGTAAAGCACTCAAAAGTTAGAAAATGTGGATACAACAAATAGGATTTGTGTTATCCTCTTCTATCAGCAAGATAAGCAGCCATCACAGCACCTCAGGAGCCTACCTTTGTCAAGAGACAAGATGGGTGAAATAATATCTTTTATTGGACCAACTTCTGTTGGTGGAAGAGATAAGCTCTCAAGCTTCACAGAGCTCTTTCTCATATCTGGAGAAGGTAACCAGAGTGGCCAAATGAGATACAAGGTGGGACAGGTTAAGCATAAGGGGTTCACATCACTTAAAATGAAGTGGACAGTTAAGAATTAATAGGCAGCAGGATGTGGTACAAATTGTTGTAATGAGCCACAAAACCAGTCTTTCTTAAGTCAATGGCTTTTAGCAAACTTAGGATTTTAAATTCCCGGACTCGTCTGTTGAAAATGTTGTACAGGTTTCCTTTGAGGGTGAGGACTGAGAGGTCAGATATAGAGTGATAGCTCTGGGTTGTGTACACTGCAATTAGACACCTGCGGCTGGCCTGTGCCAGCTGACTTGGGCTTAAAGCGCTGTTTAATCACAGGGTAGATGTTTGGGCTCAGGCTGGAGCCTGTGCACTAGTACCGTCCCGTCTCTCAGGGTCTCACAGCCCAAGCTCCAGCCTGAGTCAGCTGGCATGAGCCAGACACGGGTTTTTAACTGCAGTGTAGACATACCCTAGATCAAGTTATTTGTAGGTACTATGACCTAGATACCAGATTCTCCTTTAATAGCTTTAACTCTAATAACAGAGTCTGTTTTCAGAGTAGCAGCCGTGTTAGTCTGTATCCCGCAAAAAGAATGAGGAGTACTTATGGTGCCTTAGAGACTAACAAATTTATTTGGGCATAAGCTTTCATGGGCTTCTTCAAAAACAGACCCTAACGAGAAACTGCTGAACTGGAATTAATTTGGAAACTGGATACCATTAATTTAGGTTTGAATAAAGACTGGGAGTGGCTGGGTCATTTAACAAATTGACTATTTCCCCATGTTACCTATCCCCTTCAGTCATACCTGTCTGAAATGAGCCATCCTGATTACCACTACAAAAGTTTTCTCCTGCTGACAATAGCTCATCTTAATTTATTAGCCTCTTAGAGTTGGTATGGCAACTTCCACCTTTTCTTGTTCTCTGTATATATACACATCTTCGTACTGTATTTTTCGTTCTATGTATCTGATGAAGTGGGCTGTAGCCTACAAAAGTTTATGCCCAAATAAATTTGTTAGTCTCTAAGGTGCCACAAGTACTCCTCGTCTTTTTGAGTCTATTTTGGATTCTTTATATCTTTGTTACCTGAACACTGATAATGTACATTATCCTATTCTGATTTGCGTGAGGCAGGGACTTTATCTTGGTCAACTAATACAATGTAGAATGCACCAATAATAAGTAACCTTTCTCTAAATGCTTATTCAACTTTAACAATGAAGTCCTAACCCACACCTCAAAAATAACACCCTATGCCAGCTTTCCAAAGTGTCTGTGTCCATGCTAAATAAAAAAGCATTTCTTTTCCCTTTGCTAGATTGTGCGCACAGACCTCAAAGAGTTGAGAGACTTCAATTTGGATGGTGCACCATATGGCTATACGCCATTCTGCGAAAGCCGTAAAGAGATGGATGGCTACAGGTTCTGGAAGTCAGGATACTGGGCAAGTCACTTGGCTGGAAGAAAATATCACATCAGGTACTGAAGAATTCAGTTTTACCAGATTGTAGGGCTCTTGTTTGGATTTAAAAAAAAAAAAGAAAGAAAACTTGTGGAAAACATGAAACAACACTTGCCATGGTTGCTGGCAAACTTTGGTTGAAGTGCATGTGTATGCAATGAAATCTGTGTCTGTGTGTTTGGAGGGTTTGCTCAATGCTTTCTTTTTCTGGGCTCCATCATGTAAGCTTGGGCAGCCTCTAAATTTCCACTTAACATATTAGGCTAGAGCATTTGCTGTAGCTTTTACAGATTAACTGAACTGAGGTTAGTTGTCAGTAGATATATCTGGGTTAAATTTGGAAGATAATCAAAAAATGGATGAGGAGACAGCAATACTAGGATATTGTTTTTAAAGAATCTTTAAATTTATACATCACAACCTAGTTTGTCTGGGAGAGTCCAAGATTATATTGTTTGAATTTTGTAAATGAATACATCAGTCAGGCTTCATGTTAACAACTGTGTTATTTTGTGCTTAGTGCTCTATATGTTGTGGATTTGAAAAAGTTTAGGAAGATAGCTGCTGGAGATCGACTAAGAGGACAATATCAAGGTCTGAGTCAAGATCCTAACAGTCTTTCCAACCTTGATCAGGTATGTGTACTTTGGCTTTTAGTTTTTGCAGTTAGATGTTGTTCTGAAGCCTTGATCCAATCTCCACCACTACTTGACTTCATCAGACAGAATGACAACTTTCAACAGCAATAATGAGTGTTACCATTATGCTGCAGCTTATATAGTACGTTGTATTCTGAGTTCTATAGAAGTTAGACATTAGGTGAGTTCAAGGCAGAATACTATTTTAGCTTTACATGCATTTTTCTTCTGGTCAGTTGTGTTAAAGATTAAATGTTATTTTCATTGACTATTAGCTTTTCAATATTTGGTAGAGATTTTATTAAAGTTTCAAAAAAATGAAACTAAGCCTCATGAAATGGAATTATGGAAGGCTCCTCAATAGGAACACTGTAGTCATTCTGTATTAAGTACTTTAGTTCTTCAGAGATGGCGTTGATACTTAAAACTTTCCCACTGATGTCCTCTATTATTTTTTTTAAAAAAAAAGAAAAGAGAAAAACCACCCACAATCATGCAATTCAGGTTTCCTCACTGCCTGGCAGATGGCTCTCAGTACAAGTTTAACACACATCTCTGGATGTGACAATTAAATTTCAGTGTGTGTTTGCTCCTTGGCCTCTCAGTTGATACAGTCAACAAGACAATACCAAGTGTTGTGCAGGCTTCTTTGATATGTACATCTTTCTCTTAGGAAGTGTCCTGAGATCACCAGTTCAGGTCATATTTTATAGGACAGTGAAAAGTTTTTAGATCATAATGTTTGGTTATTACCAACATTGACCAGATTGGAATTAGGGTTGTGGAGGTGAAAGTGTCTCTAACCCATTACCAATTTCTTGAGCTGTCCAGTCTGCCCTGTGTTTTCCTAGTTATAGGCCAAAGAAAGCTCTATGTATATTCAAATACTCATCTTTATTTATAATGTGCCATGTGCTAAACTGTAGGTATGTTAGTGCATTGACTTTATGCATCTGAACTTTATACAATACAGTAACTCCTCACTTAGTCATCCTGGTTAACGTTGTTTCGTTATTATGTTGCTGATCAGTTGGAGAACACACTCGTTTAAAGTTGCTCAGTGCTCCCTTAGTGTTGTTTGGCAGCCACCTGCTTTGCCACTGCTTGCAAGAAGAGTAGCCTGTTGAAGCTAGCTGGTGGGGGCTTGGAACCAGGGTGGACTGGCAGCCCCCCATCAGCTCCCTGCACCCCTAAGTTCCCTGTGTGGGCTATCAATTGCCAAGCAGTTCAGCTGTCCCTCCCCACTGCCTTGTGCTGCTCCTGCCCTCTGCCTTGGAGATGCTCTGGGGAGTCTCCTGCTTCCTATGCAATGGGAGAGAGGGGTGCTAATGTAAAGTGTCCCCATCTCCTCCACTCCTGTTCCCTGCTACTTTACCCCATTTCCAGAGAGCAGGGGGTGGACACAACAGGGCTCAGGATGGAGGGAGCTTGCTGGCAGCAGCTGCTGTCGCAACTTGATCTACTTAAAAAGGCAATGTACTTAAAGTGGGGTTAGCGTACTTACAGGGGAAATGCATGTCTGTCTGTCTCTTTCTCTCTCCTCTCACTCTCACATACATTCTCACACTCTCTCACACACAGTGTGTGTCTTGTCTCCCCTCCCTCCATTCCTGCTGCCTTGTAGAGTGTGAAGCTACATCAACAACATGCTAAAACTCTTGAGGGCTCGGCGGAGTGCTAGTTCATCATTTAGCAGTAAGGCATTCCCTGGGAAATATCCCACCTTCTGACTCCTCTACTTCAACCAAGCTTCACAATCATCATTGCTGTGTACAGTGTGTGTGTGTGTGTGTGTGTGTGTGTATATATATATATAGATATAGATATAGATATAGATATATATATATATATAGATAGATATATAAAAATTATAAAATATGTATATGTCTATTGTCAGGCAAAAAAAATTTCCCTGGCACCTACCCCCCCTATTTACATTAATTCTTATGGGGAAATTGGATTTGCTTAACATCGTTTTGCTTAAAGTAGCATTTTTTAGGAACATAACTATAGCATTAAGTGAGGAATTACTGTATTAGAATAATCTCATGTGTAGGTTACCAATGTTTCCATTAGTGTTACTAGTTGGACAGAGTATTTATGCTGTCATAATGTTGGAGAAAGTATTTGTGCTGTCATAATGATATGGGACCATTGGTCTGTTTTCTAAACAACTGTACAAATACCAAGAGGCATCTCTTGTTAATATCTCTTAAGAAAATAACATTTTGATCTAGTGTAGTGCAACAATGAGCATTTGACAGCTGGATTCATATCCCGTTATCAAATGGAGTTAAAACCTCATATATGCGGACTTCACAAAATAAGTGAACTGAAATTTAATTTTGAATACTGAACTCTTAAAATTGGTAACTGTTTGTTGAAACAGTCGGGGGTTCAGGTTTTCTCCAGAGAATCTAACTTTTATAGTTTGTTTTAGGCAATGTTATCATTCATCTTTTACTCACTAGAAAACCCCTGTGCATGCATCCAGCGAAGTGGGTATTAGCCCATGAAAGCTTATGCTTCAGTACTTTTGTTAGTCTTTAAGGTGCCCCTGGACTCTTTGTTGTTTCTGCAATTCCAGATTAACACGGCTACCTCTCTGATTCTAGAAACCCCCTGTTTTTCTTCTTGGGTGTAAAGTACATTCTGCTCTGCAGGTTAAGATTTCTCAGAAGGCATCCACTGGGAGTTCTAAAGGAAAATGATTTTTTTCCTCTCACTGTTGTAGATACTGCTAATAAATTTTGTCCTTCAAACAGGATTTGCCCAACAACATGATTCATCAGGTGCCCATTAAATCACTACCCCAGGAGTGGCTTTGGTGTGAAACCTGGTGTGATGATTCTTCAAAGAAGAGAGCCAAAACTATTGATCTGGTAAGGCCATTATGGCTCCTAAGTAGATTTAAATTGGTTTAGACATTGCATAGTGTTGTTGTGAAATAGAGCTATTAGCATTACCCTTTGGTAACTGACCAAAAAGTAGAAATCACTTGGGCTGACGTATTCACTTTTCCCCAAAATATATTGGTTGCAGCCCTTCAATTGATCATTGATAGTGGAATAAAAACTACTCTAATTCAGTAGTGTAATGGGGTGCAGACTCACCACCGCGGTGCCACCTCCTGGTTGATCCAGGAATTAGATCTGGCCTAACCATGGAGCGCTCTGTGTGGTGTCCTGCCCATTGCCTGCTCTGCTGTGCTGTCTGGGACCTGTGTTGCTCCTTGGCTTGCTGCATCCTCTTCTGGACACAGCCCTCCGGCTGTGCCCCACTCGGTTCTCCCCTTTTGGGGGTATCTTCAGTCCACTTTGTCTTTGACCCTTGCACCTTCTTGGCCCTTTCTTTAGGGGCCTCAGCCTAGCAGGTATCAGGCTGCAGCTTTCCCTTCACTCCCCTGAGTCTACCCATCACTGCTCTATCTAAGGTGCTATCCCTGGGAGCCAGTCCCCTTCCCTTACTTGTCAGGGAGAGACTGCTGTCTCCTCTGTTTTCCAGCCTTTATATAATGCCCTGACTGGCTGCTTCTCTGCCCTTCTCTGATTGGCGGGGTTCTGCACAGCTGCACCAAAGGATTGCTATTAACCCCTACTCTGCCAAAGTGGGGCAATTGCCCCACTACAAGTAGGAAGTGTTCCCCATATTCAGTTTTCTTTCAAGGTCAGGCAAATTTGAAGCTTCAAAATACTTGAGTGAACACAGACTTATCTTTTTCTGTATGTGTGCAAAGGTCATCTGTCTCAAAAATGAATCGTTTCATTTGCAGTGTAATAATCCAATGACCAAAGAGCCCAAGCTTCAAGCAGCCGTGCGCATTGTGCCAGAGTGGCAGGACTATGATAAAGAAATTAAACAGCTATACAGTCGTTTCCAGAAGGAGAAAGAATCAGGAACCCTTACTACAACAGATGGGCTGAAACAGCAAAACGGAAAAGGTAAATTGTACAGTCTCCCATTTAGAAAAATGGCTTTTATTCAAACTAAAAGTTTGCTGCCCAAATAGTGTGTAATGGTATTCTGGTGAATTTCTTCTCAGCTGTTGGAAAAAAGTTCATGCTTGAGCATTTTAATGCAAGTGTATTACCTCATGCCATGCAGAAGATAACTATGTCACTGTATGCTGGCGTGACTATCTTTTTATTTGGGTTTAGTAGAAGAGTCCATTATAGATGAGGAGAGAATTTTATTGGCCCATTCCTTGACAAATGCCTTAACAGAATCCAGGCTAAACAAAGTGCCTCACAGTTCTGTGAATTGAACAGAATGGGCATTTTTCAAAAGTTGCATATCATCCTTATTACTGGGGAAAGTTTGGCTGAATACAGACAGTCTACCATTGCATATTCTCAGTTTTCAGCAGTAAGTGCTCTTGCACCAGTGTAGACAATGGCTGAAGTACTCATGTAGGCAGAACTAAACCATTTTCAACACTTATCAGGAAAGCCTTCATCTCTCCCCATTTTAGCTAAATTATTGTGAAGCCTATCTGCGATATATGTCTGTACTTGTTTTGCAATGTATTTTGAATAGTGGGAATATATAGTTTATACAGTAAATTTCAAGTTATCATTAGCACTTCGCAAATATTAGTTAAAAAATGTACTTGAGAGCAGATTTAAAAGTTGGGCATTGTTTTGACCACAAAAAACAAGAGCATATATGAAGAGAATTGTTTGGCAGGGATTCATTAACATAAGCACAGATCTTAAGGCTGAGTGAAGGTTCATGAATTTGGGCCTACCTCTTAATTTTTTAACAATTGAAGAAAAATGTAATTCACTACAAAGATGAACAGGATTACTGCATACAGACTGTCCTTTCAATTCATAAGGGATTCATGTCAGGGATTCTGTTCTGAGAGAACAATCCTGGAGCTTGTAAAGCCAGTTTTGCACAAACACACACAGCTCAAATCCAACCTGAAAATGTGATTTTCATCCTATTTTTTTTCTTTTCTACAGATCTAGGTGCACACGTGGAATTATGATCCGTTGGGAAACATGAAGTTAGACTGTTCCATAGACAATTTTTATATCAAATGCTAGGTTTTTTTCCAGTATGTCTGCAAAACTGCTGAATAATTGAATGGGATGTTGATGTATGCATTTATTATTTGCCTTTGGGTTGATTTCTGCATATGAAATAGGATCAAGGTTACTGTTTCTGCACCTGTGTGGGGGAGATGAAAATGCTCACAGTGGAGTGTAGAATTTCAGTAACAGGAGTTCAAAGTACATTGAAAAGCAGCAGGTCTGACCATCTAGCTGTTGCCGCCTACAACCACTCTTGGCCACGATTCTATTAGCCACAGATATCTTACTCAAGAGCACATGGGAAATGCATACTCAGTGAGCCGTGGGATGGTCCTTACCTCAAACGAGTGTTTTGAGATGGAGCTAGTTTTTCCAGGCTACATTAAGCTTGGAATCATGCCTTGAACTGGTCTAATGTTGAAACTGCAATTTTCAGATGGTCCATCTTCTACAAGGCTCTGTTCATTATGCCACTGATTCTGTTACAGAACAGCAGTTTCATTATTTAAATTGAGACATAGCATCTGCTTCCTCACTTTTGAAGAGTTGGCTCAGTGCGAAAGCTACCCCCACCACTTAAAAGCAAACATTCACTTGCAGTTGTATATGCTAACAAGGTTAACAATACCTTGCAACTGATCTGAAAAATCAGGATTTTTTTTCTGACTTGCCCTTTCCTCCTAAATTTATTTAAAAGTGCCGTTTCTCCTTCTACACTCTTCAAAGTTTTTAAACAAATCTGTAGGGCATTAATACTGCTGTGGTTCATTGTTTTATAAATGTGTTTGCTGTTTATGAAAATCTGTGGAAATTTTTGATCATGTAAATTTCATTTTTCTTCAAACACAAGATATCACATCAATAAAACCTTGGAGTTCTTAGGGCTTTGCGTTAGTTCTCACATTTAACCCTCTCTTTCCTTTGATCTGCTTGGTCCTTCTTACTGTGGAACACAATAATGAATTCCTCTTTTGCACACACTTTTTAATTGCTTTGATGCAATAAGTTTAATTCAAGTATGCAGAACAGAAAATGTTTTTCTCCAAGTAACTGCTTCTTCTGATGATTAGTGTCTTTTGTTTCTTTAGCTGTAAATTTTCTAATAAATCTCTTTCAGGTATTAATTTTAAAACAAGCCATGGCAGTAATTCTGCCACAAGAGCACATATAAAATCAATTACTGTCTACTCAAGTACAGTGTGTGTACATTTTACCACTGCAGGTAACTGTGAAATATATTATCCAAACAGAAGTTCCTTTGAGAAAGTGGTGGTGAGATAAGTTGAGCAATTTGGTTTGTAATCAGGTAGCACTATTCTTTTGACCAGAACACCCTGGAGATGGAAATCCAAGCCCTTTATCCAAGATAAAGAAAAGGCTCCATAGTTTATATTTCAACAGCATTGAAAGAGCTAAGTCTTCATTTTCAAAAATATGCCTTTTGTTGAGCACATGTAGATACAGCAATTGTGGTTTTTTTTTTGTTTCTTTTTTTAAGAAACAGGCCCCTAGCATTCTGGCCAAGATGATGGGTTTCTGCATTAGTCTTAGTTTAGCTTTCAATGTTTTTCTTTTTAAAGCTGTATATGATGTAAACCTACTGCAACTGTCAACATTTGAGGTAAGTAATTCTCCGAAATCCACTTTAAAGTAGAAATTGGCTCAGATAACCCTAAATTTGTGTATAAAACTCTGTAGTGTTTTGTGACGGAAGGGACAGTTATTTTTGGAGGGAAGCGGTTTTTAGTTTATTTTTTTTAAAAAAATGTATTCACTTTTCCCCCACCACTGGTTCATTTTGATACACCACCTCATGCATCCGATCTAGCTGAGTGTCTGGAGATACCCCTCAGCCAGGACCCTAGCACCTTTAGAACCAGGGAAGTTGTTCATAGAATTCTTCTGAGTGCTGGACAGAGGGGAGAATGGCTACCTATGCCCCCTTTCCATCTGCACACAGCAGGATTCAGCCCCAAGGACTGTTGCATTATACAAGTGGGACTGAGTTTTACAGACATTGCTATGAAAGGTCCCTACAAGAACAGACACAGAAAATAAGGATGTAAAAATTAGTGTGCATAACTCTCACTTACATCTTTAATGTTTAAAACACATACCCAGAGTGCCTCAGCCTGCTACTAATTGATCCAATGTGTGTTGCTTACATGGCAGACAGTTATACTCTGCACACAGATTTCCAGTCCCCAAAATGGCAGCTTAGCACTAGCAAAATAGAGGCAACCCCTCTCTCGTGACCAAAGCCTTCGCTGCAGTTGAGTGGGACAGGGTTTCATCAACCAGATATTCAGTTCACATTTCATCATGTCTAGGTAACACAGCATATGTATCTTCTATCCAGCAGCTCTTAATGCACTACTCACTTTACTATAGCTCTGACAAAGCTAATTTACCAAGGCTGGAAAATGAGATGGTTTTTAATCTAGTTTTATACATTATGACCTTAGTTTTTCCAGTAAAAATATCAGAAGTCCAAGTACCACAAGTGTTAATAGGAACCTCGAGCAACTTTAAAACTAACATTCTTTCACAGCATACATGTTTGCATGCTGTTCAGAATCCTAACTTCAAATTTTTGCTTGTGAAAGCCTTTATACAACATTTAAGAGAAAATCTAACAGCCTGACTCTTGCAAGGTTTACTCAGTTTCAGCTACTTACACTTCTTGACACTAAATGTACACAGACTGGCAGAACAACAACTGAGACAGAAGAAGAAAGATGTAGTTCACTGTTTAAAAAAAAATTCATCCAAGCTTTCAAGGAGGTAATAGGAGAGTGCACATTCTGTAAATGACTGATGTCAATGCTGTGCAAATTCTGTGAATGTAATCAGAGGCTTGAGGGTGTATGATAAAGGAAATGTAGTACATATAGTCCAGTATGTGGGTCTGTTTGTATGCAGGTACTGTTAATGAAGTCTTGCTCACCACTCACTCTTCAATTACAGACTTGGGCTGTATGATGATTTTTGAGGTGAGTGCCCTAGGGAGAAGCATGATTTCAAGACAAAAACAGTAAATTCTTGAAATAGTTGTAGTTAGAGGTGTGAAGCGTAAAATTGCTATATAAATCAACTTGTTCTTCAGAATTTAGTAACTTGGAAAGCTATTAAATTGGCCAAAGCTATTGAGAGAGTTTTACGTTCCTTCTGCTTGATAAAGATTATTCCATTCAACTGTGTCTTTAGTCTGGGTCTGATTTCAAGTAAATATTTGTCAGTCACCTGGAAGCAAGTTAAAATCAAGAATGAGCTGACTGAGGGCTCTATCCTAGGGGGAGAGGTCCACTGAAGATATGCAACTTCAGCTATGTGAATAACGTAACTGAAGTCAGCGCATCTTCAGCCGACTTCGCTGCTGCCATGAGGACAGCAGATGGCAGCGACACGCTCCCCTGTAGACTCCAGCTTGCGCCTTTCAACAAGCTGGAGTTCCAGAGTCGCTGGGAGAACCATTGGCAATCGATTTATTGCATCTTGATAAATCGATTGCCAAAAGATCGATCGCTACCCACTGATCCGGCAGGTAGTGAAGACCTACCCTATGAAACTACTCTTAATATGAGAGATTCTGGAATTTTTTTGTAGTACATTTCAAAAGTTCTGTATCCTGACAGTCACAATACATGAAGTATGTATGCTAGCCACAGTCTGAATATGAAACTCTCCAGCTATATTTAGAATACCATCCTGCCTCTGTTCATAACTATAGTTGTTGCAGGTGAGCCAAAGTAGAGCAAAGTGTTCACCTTCTCTCAGAACTACAAGTAACAATATTCTCTAATGGGACTGCTTTTTTGCAAAAAGTTTTGTTTCAAGGAAAGCTGCATCTGGGGAACATGTATCACCCTCTGAACTCCTACAACAGAATCTTACTTAAGTAGAGCTGTTTGTGAGCCGATTGGCTGGGACTGCAGTGGAAAGTGACATCAGTTATACAGGGATAATGGTGACGTTGCTAAAATGCAGTTGAAGCTGGTATCAAATTCTGGGTCCCCATGCTACTAAGGGCATGAAAAAAATCACTATGCAGCACTGTTCCAAATACTTTAAGTAAAGCAAGCCTCTAAAACACAATTGTGGTGATTATTTCTATGACCCTTGCCCTGTGGACATCAGTGAGAAAAGGGGTACAGTTTCCTTATAAAGGAAGCTTTGACTACCCTCTTATTCCAAAATAGTAGTAATAAAGTAATGGAGAAGTGTGTAAAAAATTCTTGATGAGCTTTTTGCCACTCAGTTATTGGGACTTGGGTGGGGAGGAGCGTGAGAAAGGACATTGACAAAGGGAAGAATCTAAGATTTTAAGAAACCTAGATATCTTTTCTAATCTCCTTCCATATTCAGTTTCCTGTAATCCTATTCAATACCATGCAGAGTAAAGATGCTGATATTTATTGATGTGAGTGCTGGAGTTTTAAATGCCACCTGAACTGAAGTTACAATGACTTTTCCCAGAACTGTGATTTAAAAAAAAAAAAATCTATTCAACACAATAAATGTGTTTCCTCTTTTGTCATAATGCCTGTCTCTTATGTCAGATCTCCTTTTCTTGAGTTCATTGATAGGGCTATTGAAGTACATATATGTATAGAAATACATATATGTACTGCTTGTTTCTCACTTATTTGCTTTGGTTTTCATATTTGAGTGTTGTGGAGAATATTTGGTAATTTTTAGAGGCTTCTAAACTGTAATGGCTATACTTGCCGTCGCATCCAGGCCTAAGCAGTTGAAGGCAAGGAGGCGGGCTTTACAGCATTTTGTATCTATTATGACAAAGCTCCAAGTCTGTACTTGTGGGTCCTGCGCTTCCTGGCAGATTTAGGTGCCTCAGAAACTCATCTAGGCCCCAGAGTGACCTCCCTTTCTCAGTATAATTGGCAAGAGTCACCACCTAGTGAGTTACCTTCATCACAGGCCAGTATGGAAGATGGAAAAGGGGGGAGCCCGGGACTGCCCTCTACTCCGGACTCCAGCCCAGGAACCCTAATAGTATCAGCTAAGATGGCTGATCTTTTATCCACAAAACACAATACAATTCCCTAGGCTTCTTCCCCACAACAGTCCCTGCTTCTTCAAACTCCACTTCACCCTTACCTCAGGGCGTCCTTCCTTCTGTATGATATGTTGTCCACCACTCAGTCTCACCAACAGCATAACTTCCTTCCACAGCTCCTGATGCCCACAGCCCACCTGACTAACTGGGAGGTTTTTATCTGGTTTCAGCCAGTCCCTGATTGGCTTCAGGTGTCCCAATCAGGCTAGCTGTTTCTACTCCTTTCTAGAAGGTTCTTAATTGGCCCCAGGTGTCTTGATTGGCCTGGAATAGCCTTTGTTTGGCTATCCAGGGAACAGGGAGCTGCACATTCTGAGACTAATATACCTGCCTTCCAGCACTCTCCTATATCCTTCTGGTCTGACTCCATCACACTATTTAGTTGCTTAAAGTTAGACACCTGTGTAAGTACTCTGACTTTATTCCCCCAGAAGCTGCTGAGCATTCACAGCTGTCATTAACTTCCAAAGGAACGCTCAGTGCTCATCTTTGAAAAATTAAACCATTTATTTAGATGCCTACAAGCAGA
This sequence comes from Dermatemys mawii, assembly GCA_007922305.1. Lineage (NCBI taxonomy): Eukaryota > Metazoa > Chordata > Testudines > Dermatemydidae > Dermatemys > Dermatemys mawii. The sequence continues at coordinate 3,697,042 of ML677363.1, forward strand.
TTTGGAAGACTAACTTTAGGCACCTCAGTTTGGAACTTTTGGCCATATCTTACATGCAGCACAATTGATTGTATATACAGACAGCTGTGTATGCACAACAGAGCTCTGTACACTGCTTTATATTAAGACATCAAACGTTCAGATTACAAATGACTATTTTGTATATCAGGTCATGTATGTGTCACAAACCAGCAGACAGCTGTTTAACAGAGCAGTGAGTGCAGCGGTGTGGCACCTACATGGGTCTGAGTATCTCTGAATGTATCCAGAAAGTGCACAATCGCAAAAGAAACTTCCAGCAAGGCCTCCAGCTCCCATCAATAATCAGAGCCAACCCTTCCATTAGAGGGTTTCTCTGTCTACTTCATATTAATACAGGAGTGTCAACATTAATCATGGGCAGGGAAAGAGTGAAAGGTGTAATGGACCATCACCTGGACTCATGTTTTGATGTCTCATGGCACAGAATAAATACAACTGCAGCACAAGCCTATGGTAGACTCAAAAGATCAGTTTGACAACACCTCTTGGCTGAAATTCTGCTCAGTTATACAGCTGTGAGATTGGACTAAAACCAGAGAATTGGGCTTTACAGGGTTGTAAACATTAGAATTTGCCACTTGAATCTCTCTGCTGCATAATGTGCTGCTCAGTTTGGGCAGAGAACACCTCAAGTTTGCTCATTCTTTCCATTTGGAAGGGAATAGAAATTTAAAGAGATGCTGCTGTACAGAAACTGCAGCAGAGGACTAGGAAATCAGGCTCTGGCCTCTTGTAACCATTAATAGGAATGGGTTACTCACATTTTTCTGTTAACATCCTTCACTTGTGAAGTCAGTTGCTTTAATTCAGCCTACAGTCTTGGGTCTTCCAGGGATGCTGAGAGCCCCTGAACTAGACTGTAAACCAAAGTAATGGAATCCACTTCCAGATAAGGGGTGCAGCAGCACCTATGGGTTCTTTTGAATTCTGCAATGCTATTAGATGCAAAAATAGATCCCTTTCCATCCACACCTGCCTATTACATTACATCCCTTGCTAGCCACAGTATTCACAACTTGTAACCTCTGGAATTTAGAAACATAATTATATTTACGAACAAAGCCACACATTCTGAAAAAGCTACAACTGGTACCAACATTTCTGACTAGTATTCATAACCCAGGTTGCCATGAACATATCACCTCTCTGCTCCTCATAATGAGCCCAGGTTAAGTACTCTCTTCTGATATGCCAGGCCTTTCATAACATTGGCCTTAGATGTGAGAGAAAAGCTCCCTCTATCTCCATGAATATGACTCCCTTGATAGGTAAGCATGAATAATAGGAAAGTAACATTAAAACAAAAAAGAGGAGGCCGGTGGCACATTTAAAACTAACAGAGTGGTTTGGCATAAGCTTTTGTGGGTAAAAAACACACTTCTTCAGACGCATAGAGTGAAAATTACAGATACGGGCATAAATATACTGACACATGAAGAGAAGGGAGTTACCTTAAAAGTGGAGAACCAGTGATGACAGCAAATTCAGTCCTGGTCGATGTGGTCCACTCTCAATAACTGATGAGGAGGTGTCAATACCAAAAGAGGGAAAATTGCTTTTGTAATGAGCCAGCCACTCCTAGTCCCTATTCAAGCTCAAGTTAATGGTGTTAAATTTGCAAATGAATTGTAGCTCTGCAGTTTCTCTTCAGAATCTGTTTCTGAAGTTTTTTTGTTCAAGTAGGGCTACTCTTAAATTTGTTATAGACTGTCCAGGGAGACCGACTTTTGTATGTTACCATTCCTAATGTCTGATTTGTGTCCATTTATTCTTTCTGTCGAGACTGTCCGATTGGCCAATGTACCTGGCAGAAGGACATGATGACATATATGACATTAGTAGATGTGCAGGTGAATGAGCCTCTGATGGTGTGGCTGATGTGGTTGGGTCCCTGATTGTTTTGGCCCCGTCAACAATGGTACTCCAATTGTAAGGTAACTCCATTCTCTTCATGTGTCAGTATATTTATGCCTGCATCTATAATTTTCACTCCATGCCTCTGAAGAAGTTGGTTTTTGTATCCTCAAAAGCTTATGCCCAAATACATGTGCTAGTCTTTAAGGTGCCACTGGTCTCCTTGTTTTTTTGTGGATGCAAACTAACATGGCTACCCCTCTTATAATTAAAACAAACCCACCTCAGAACCTACACTTAATGCACGAGCTGGTATATTGGCACATCATACCAAACCCACTCCAATTCACATGAAATAGACACCGTAGTAGACATAGGCTTCCTAACATACTGTACATTCTTTTTTCCCCACTTCCTTGGACCATTTAGGGCTTTAGGGAATGCTCTTTAAAAAAATTCCCACCATTGCTAACAGTGCTGAAAACAGCTGATGGAACCAAAGAACACTCTATTCTAGGACTCAAGAGTGACGATTGCTTTTGATAAACCACCTTATGTAGGTACTGCCTTTGTTTGTTGATCCTATCAAGTCTCCCTAAAATGTGCCTTTATCCTATTTACCATTAGTGCATCATTACTAAGACAGAATGAACAAGCAGTCAATTAATTAACCATATTATGAGAATCACTGAAGGGTTAATATGAACTAATCCCAACTATAGACAAATGACAATATTCAGGGTGCCCTTGAAATCAGGACTCACAGAACTGGAGGTGGAGAGATCCCTTGCGAGTCAATCTTCTCAGACAAATTACATGAAGGCCATCATCTTGGACTGAGTCTCCAGCAAGGATAGACACTGCTGAGAGTCCATACTGGCACTTAAGAGTCTGGAAACAAAACAGAATACCTATGAATCCTCACTTTGATTTTTGGATGATGCAAGTTTCCTGTTGTGTTAGCATACAGCTAGCTGGGACAACCTCTCTATTCTAAATCTATTGTGAGGGAATGCTGCCAGCTGCCACAGGCCACATGGATATTATCTGATGTCTTATGTAGCAGGTGTTAGTGCTTTCAGTCCTGTTCCTAACCCACAGGTACTGTCAACTACTGGCACCAATAATAATCCATAGCACCTTCTATGGGAGAGCTTCACTGAGCTTTGCAAAATGAGGACTGATTCATTCCTCATCTCACCTCAGAGGTAGGTAAGTATTTTCCCTGATTTTCAGGCAGGGAAGCAGAGAGAAAGAGAATGAAGGACTTGGCAACAGTCCAAAAGGACTCAGCACTCCTGACTCCCAGTCCTATGTCTTCAGCATGAAACCCCCATAGCTGGCACCCTAGCTTTAGTGTCCTCAGTTAGATGAGGGGTAAAATGGGAGAGCAGATCTATCTATGCTCTCATCCCAGAAGTTGTCGCTGCAGCATAGGTTTAGGGCACATTACTTCCCCATCCTCTGAATTAAAACCCAATGCAACTGCTATGCCCTGGGCCTAGCCTTTAAAACATTGTGACTGAACACATCACATTTTCAAACTCTCCTCCTAGGTACAGCATGTTCCATGTGATTCCCCAAACCAGCTTGCCCAGTTTCCCCATGCCACGTTTGTACCTTTCCTTTTCTGCCCCACACTGTAGAAAAGTCTGTTTACTGAATTTGGAATTAAAGAAGTGGGAGACATGGCAAAGAAGCAGGTCTCAGAATTGCACCTTCTGGGTTCCAGAGTGAGTACTACTACTGGCTCGTTCACATCCTTACACATGTCCTTTAACCTGTACACCTCAAGTTAACCAGCTGTAAAATGGGTGCAATAATACCTGGCTTGGGGAGGGTATTGTGAGAAGTTGTGCTTGTGAGGGTCAAGATATTAGGGTGAAAGTTGCTATGTAAGTGCACAGTAATAAAAATGTCATCTAAGGTAAAAATTGCTAATGTCATTTGGCTGACAGTAAGATGAACAAGAACTGATGCCGTTGATGGTAGCTTCAGAACAGCCATGCCTGTATGCCTTAGTGATGGAACAGAAGCTAAGATCTAGAAGAAGCAATAACACTATTTACCCAGCCCTATCATCCAACAAACTCTTGCAGTTACCCATACATTTATCATCTCCCACAATTAATATGCAACACTGCAGTATCTCTTCAGCAACACAGACTACTACGAGCACATCATCCTATCCTCCACTTTTTTACACTGAATTTCCATAGAATATGAAGCCAAAGTTCTCAGGGGCTTGGGCTCAGGCCCTCTAAAAGTTAGCGTAAAGCTCCAGCATGATGAAAGTGGTCAACAAGTCTATTCTGCTGGCACAGTGGAACACTTTACAGACAATGAGTTGTTTATGTTGCTCTATATACTATACACTGAAATGTAAGTACAACATTTATATTCAATTGATTTATTTTATAATTATATGGTAAAAAGGAGTCAGCAATTTTTCAGTAAGAGTGTGGCTGTGACACTTCTGTATTTTTGTCTGATTTTGTAAGCAAGTAGTTTTTTAAATAACACTTGGGGGTATGCAAGACAAATCAGACTCATGAAAGGAGTTCAGCACTCAGGAAAGGTTGAGAGTCACGCATCTACACTACAAGTGCTGAAGCTGCAGCGCAGACACTTGATACAGCAGCAGAAGCAGGTTTTCTATCACTACGGAAAATACACACACTCAAGAGACAGTAGTTAGGTCAATAGAATAATTCTTCTGTCAACCTAGTGGTGTCTACAACTGGGCTTAAATAAGCTTAACTACAGCTCTCAGAGGTTTGAATTTCTCACACAGACAGACAGACTGACAGATCAAACGCATGCACCATAGCTAGGTCGACCTTAGGTTTAGGTGTAGACCAAGCCTACATATCATCATGAACCTCATCACTTTTTGCTCCAAGCACAAGGTGCACTTTTTCAACTTTCCTCCAGCAACAGAACAGCATATACATAATTTTAAAAAATCCCAAAAGCAAAATCTTACCAAAATAAAAAATTACACTTCACACACAACACTCTGTGAGAAGAGGATGAAGTGAAAGAACAAACCATATGTAACAGATGTTAGGCTTGTTGCTTGATACAAAAAATAAGCACAAGCACAGCGATGTCTGGTATCTTTTGAAACTAGTGCACAGTCTTCCTATTTCATTAGCCAGTGCTCTCATTACAATTCTGTAAAAAAACAATCAACTTTTGACTGAACATAGTGACCAGTTTGGCGCAATACTTTGTGCTCAGTCAAGTTTTGCCTAGCCCCTCCATCTATCTATTTAAACCCAGATTTTAAAATATTATGTTTGAGGTTTTCAAAGATTCATAAAGTTTAAGGCCAGACAGAACCATTAGAGGGTCCAATGCAGTGGTTCTCAACCTATTTACCATTGTGGGCTAGATATGCAGAGCTGTGTGTATATGTGGGCCGCATCCACTACGTGTCCATCTACCACACATCTGTGTGTATCCATCTGTTGTCTCTTGCCTTAGACTGTAAGCCCCCTGAGACAGGGACCATTTTTTGTTCGGTACTTGTACAGTGCCTAGCACAATGGGGTCCTGGTCTGAGAGTGGGCATGGTAGGCAATATTCTAAAATAAACAAAGTATAACAATAACAAACTCTTCTAGTGTTCTGAAATTTCCCTGGCATTACAAGACTAAATATTAACATCAGCAGGCCAGAGAGTTCCTCAACCAACTCTTTTAGGATTCTTGGGTGCTACTTATCCAGGCCTGCTAATTTAAACGTGTTGTTTAACATCCTCATTAGTTACTAACGGACTGGAAGGTACTTAGTCATCCTCACATGATACAAGCACATCACCCCATTTCTTTCCAAATACATATTTAGAGAATACTTCTGCCTGTTCTACATCACCATTATGAATTTTATCAACGCCAACTCCTCATTGTTCTTAGCCCTGAATTGTATTTAAAACCAGTTCAAACATTTAATTTTTTCCGCAGGGTAATCAAGGCCTTATCGGCCTCCATCCTTGGCAGAGGCCATTTAATGCCTGAACTTCTTCCTTATCCCAAATGGGGTCTTTCCAATTCAGTGTTGAGGCACGTTGGTGGGTTGCATGGGAACAATTTGCACTGCTGTTGACTTTTAAAAAAAAAAAAATCTGTGGATGAAAACAAAACTACTCAGTTTAAGTGCCTGTCGATCTGGCTCCTTTCATGAGCACTAAATTCACTTCAAAACCAGAATAAGACAATACACCTTTGGCCTTTTAAGCTTTAGGATGTAACACAGGACAAGAGTTTGCATCAACAGTTATGTGAGAAGTTGCCTATTTGCCATCTAGTGAGGTCTTGATCCTGAGCTCTGCCAGCTTTCAAAGTTGCATGGGGCTTTTGTGCACAATTTAAAATCTAACCCAAGAAGGCAAAGGTCCTGGTTTTCTACCTGAAACAACTTACTCCCCTTTCGATTGGCTGAACACTTGAGCTATCTTTCTTAGGATCACAGCATCTCCTATCAACATAACCATTGGTAGGCATATTTAGTGAATACGGTTGCCAATCCTCCAGGATTGGCCTGGAGTCTCCAGGGATTAAAGATTACGCCACGTGATGAAATCTCCAGGAATACATCCAACCAAAATTGGCAACCCTACAGTGCACGCTGACTTGGTTAGCCCTGGGCACTGTTTTACTAGGTTTCCTGACCTGTAGATGGAGCAGTTGCACTGCTGAAAGTCACTGTGTGCGCTTACTACTAAGCTTCCTTTTGCTCTATAATTCCCAGCAATGTTTAAACAGGGAAACTACTTATTCCATGTGGTCTGATGTGATATTCAGCCAAAAAAAAAAAAAAAGAAAAACCACATTAAAAAAAAAAAAGGCAGTTGGAACGTAGCTATCTTTCTCCAAATCAATTTGAAACTGGAAGTACAAGTTCTCAGCCCTGGAGCTGTACCACTCGCATTGCATGCCTGCTGAAAACATGCAGCTAAGTATCGCCTCCATCAAAGTTCACTGCACCCTATAGATCTGCTGTTAAATATTAAAGGAAGATTAAAGGCCAGCCAATTAGGTTTAAAAGTAGCTGCCCAGAGAATTCTTATTTCTGCTCCGTGGGAAAGAGGGGGGGCAAATATCAGATCCATGTCAAATCATTGCAGCATTTTTTTTAATCACTGGTCTTGGACTCCATTTTACTCTTACTCTTCACTCCCCAGTTACTCCACTGACGTCAGTGGGGGGACTGAATACATCCTAGTGTAACAGCAGAATTTGGCCCTTTTTTTCTTTACCAAAATTGACTGATTTTGTGCAAAGGACATAACTATTGGACAGTACCTGAAGCAGGGGCAGTGCATATAATAGGCTAGGGGAGGCTAAGCGTGCCCTAACCCAAGCCCTGGGCCCGCGGATGCTCTGCCCTCTCCCCGCAAGCCAGCAGGAGCTCAGCTCCGCTGCCAGCCAGAGGTCAGTGGGCCAGTGCTGAGGCTGGGCAGCGGCCCGGTGTTGGGGCCGGATGGCAGCTACAGTTGCCAACCCTCCAGGGAGTCTCCTGGATTCGGCACTGATCTCCTGGTGACTATTGAAAACAATCTGCGAGATTTTAACAGGATAGTTTAAGAAACGGACGTTACATCATTTTGGGGGAAAATCTCCCAGAACAGCTTCAGTCAGAGTTGGCAACCCAAGCAGCAGCCCAGCACTGGGGCCCAGTGCTGAGGTTGGGCAGTGGCCTGGCGAGGGCTCCTCTAGGCACAGGTAGGGAGAGGGCACTCAGGGCTCCCGCGGCTGGGGGGTTGGGGTGGGTCCTTGGGCAGAAGAGGCAGAGCTGGTGGCTAGCCTCCCTGAAGGAGGGGTTCATGTGCCACTCATGAACTGCTATACCAGAGGTTCCCCCTAGCTGACTACCCTGTCTCTGACAGTCAGTACAACAAGGTCTTTTGGAGAAAGATGCACGAAACAATGTAGAGGAAAATTTAGAGGACACTAAGAACCAGCGCACAGAGGATATTTCTTCCTGACCTCCACCACTGAGAGACTGAATTATGCCCTTAAGCATGAGTTTTACATCCCTTCCATTTACAGGATAAAGCTGCCAGCTAATACAGCAGTTCTCATTACCTTCCACTTGGTGAAGCACAATTGTCTGGCTGTTAACAGAAACAGGCTCCTAAAAAGTGTTTCTTTGAACCACTCACATTTATTTTAGACTAATTCCATTCACTGATTTTGAGAAAGCTTGGCTTTCTTTTGTGCTTGGCTAACACCAAAAGTGTCATGAAGTCCCCACTCCCCAGATTGATTTTGGTTTGTTTGGTTTTTTTTTATATATCTCGTCCTGATTTATATTACTGCAACATGTCTGTTGACCTTTTTTGAGCTAAAACTATGCTCTCTCTTTGCCTTCAGAGGCTCTCTTACAGTGTGTCTTTAAGTCTCTTTCTGCTTATTTCCATGGTTGGTACACTGGGGACAAAAAAGCCCAGACAGCTTAATGTTTTCCCCTTTCCAAATTCCCTAAGATAAGATGCTATCTTTCCCTCCCCGTGATCTCTGAAAGTTCTCGCCTTGCCTACTTTCAGTCTGTATATTTGCTGGAGAGGTGATGCATGAGGAGCCCTTTGCCAGCTCATATCTGTGGAATAATAAATGCCCCTGATCACTTTGTGTTGCTGATCAAAGCAAGAACTGTGTTCTAAAAATGGAAAAGTGATTTCAAAACAGCTTCAGCCCCCATCAAGCACGAGCCAAATATTATAATCTTTGGGGGGGGGTTTAAAGCTGTCTCAGCAAACCACAGGTATTTTGGGAAGAAGAGGATGGGGAAGGAGCTATTAGACAGCTCCACTTCATGTTTTCAAAGTCTCATTGCAGAGGGCCTGACCTTGCAACCACTTAAAAGCTGTCTGATCTGTTCATTCACTCGTTCATTTATTTTAAGGTTGTAAAGTTTAATGCCCGTGCAGCAAAAAACTAGACAGGGCTGCTCTCTTGCAGGCGTTTCAAATCAGAATGGTTGCATGGCACATTAACCAAAACAGTGGCCCTGTGCACGTGTTCCAGGGGACTCAGAGGCATGATTGTGACAGTGGCCCACGTTTTAAAAGAAGTCAGTTGTGGTGGGGGTCAGATCTGCTTGGCTGGGAAGAAAAGGTGTGATGGCTTTTCATTGTGATGTCCTGAGACAGCTACCACCAATATTCAGCTAAACTCCATGTAAAAGTCTCTCTCTTCCTTTCTAAACATCTCAGCCTTGCCTACAGAGGGTGGCAGGAAGTGAAGCGACCCAGCCCCAGCCTGCTCTGTTCTGCTGGCTCCCAGCCACGCCGCCGGTGAATGCTGGGGGGCAGTTCCCCCCAAGTCCCAAAACTGGGAGCCAGGGGAGCAGAGTGGATCATACTGGGTCACTCCACTTCCCGCTGCATTGTCGGACCCCCCCTGCAATCACCAGCGGCAGGAAGTGGAGCGACCCAGACAAGACCCTCTCTGCTCCACCAGCTTATGCTGAGGGAAGGTTCCCCCTTTGTCCGCCCAAACCCGGGGAGGAGATGGAGTGGTGGAGAAGGGACCTGGAATGGGGAAGAGAAGGGGCTAGAGGAAGGAGAGATGGGGGTGCGGAGGGAAATGTTGGGGAAGCTTAACACAAAAAGGAAGCTTACAAGCAGCAGCTTGGACAAATGACCAGCGAGGAGTATAAAAATATTGCTCAAACATGCAGGAGTGAAATCAGGAAGGCCAAACCACACTTGGAGTTGCAGCTAGCAAGGGATATTAAGAGTAACAAGAAGGGTTTCTATAGGTATGTTAGCAACAAGAAGTAGGTGAGGGAAAGTGTGGGCCCCTACTGAATGGGGGAAGCAACCTAGGGACAGAGGATGTGGAAAAAGCTATAGTCCTCAATGTGTTTTTTTGCCTCTGTCTTAATGAACAAGGTCGGCTTCCAGACTACTGCACTGGGTAGCACGCTATGGGGAGGAGATGACTAGCCCTCTGTGAAGAAAGTAGTGGTTCAGGATTATTTAGAAAAGCTGGACAAGCACAGATCCATGGGGCTGGATGCACTGCATCCAAGGATGCTAAAGGAGTTGGCAGATATGACTGCAGAGCCATCGACCTTACCTTTGAAAACTCATGGAGGTCCTGGATCACTGGAAAAAGGCTAATATAGGGAAGAAGAAAGATCCAGGGAACTACAGGTCAGTCAGCCTCATCTGAGTCCCTGGAAAAATCACGCAGCAGGTCCTCAAGAAATCAAGTTTGAAGCACTTAGAAGAGAGGAAAGTGAGCAGGAACAGTCAGCATAGATGCACCAAGGGCAAGTCATGCCTGATTAACCTAATTGCCTTTTATGATGAGATAACTAGCTCTGTGGATGAGGGGAAAGCAGTGGATGTGTTATTCCTTGACTTTAGCAAAGCTTTTGATATGATTTCCCACAGTATTCTTGCTAGCAAGTTAAAAAAAGTATGGGTTGGATGAATGGACTATAAAGTGGATAGAAAGCTGGCTAGAGTGTTGGGCTCAGTGGGTAGTGATCAATGGCTCCATGTCTATTTGGCAGCCGGTATCGAGCAGAGTGCCCCAAGCATCGGTCCTGGGGCCAGTTTTGTTCAATAGCTTCATTAATGATCTGGAGGATGGTGTGGATTGCACCCACAGCAAGTTTGCAGATAACACTAAACTGGTCACAGTGGTAGATCTGCTGGAGGTAGGGATAAAATACAGACAGACCTAGACAAATTAGGGGATTGGGCCAAAAGAAATCTGATTTGGTTCGACAAGGACAGGTGTAGAGTCCTGCACTTAGGACAGAAGAATCCCATGCATTGCCACAGACTGGGGTTCGAGCAGCTAGGCAGCAGTTCTGCAAAAAAGGAGCTAGGGGTTACAGAGGATGAGAAGCTGGACATGAGTCAACAGTGTGCCCTTGTTGCCAAGAAGGCTAACGGCATTTTGGGCTGTGTAAGTAGGAGTATTGCCAGCAGATCGAGGGACGTGATCATTCCCCTCTATTTGGCATTAGAGTACTGTGTCCAGTTTTGGGCCCCACACTACAAGAAGGATGTGGAAAAATTGGTAAGTACAGTGGAGGGCAACAAAAATGATTATGGGGCTAGAGCATGACTTATGAGGCGAGGCTGAAGGAACTTGGATTATTTAGTCTCCAGAACAGAAGAATGAGGCAGGATTTAATAGCTGCTTTCAACTACTTGAAAGGAGGTTCCAAAGATGATAGATCTAGACTGTTCTCAGTGGTACCAGATGGCAGAACAAGGAGTAATGGTTTCAAGTTGCAGTGGGGGAGGTTTAGGTGGGATATTAGGAAACGTTATTTCACTAGGAGGGTGGTGAAGCACTGGAATGAGTAACCCAGGGAGGTGGTGGAATCTCCTCCCTTAGAAGTTTTTATGGTCAAGCTTGACAAAGCCCTGGCTGGGATGATTTAGTTGGGGGTTGGTCCTGCTTTGAGCAGGGGGTTGGACTAGATGACCTCCTGAGGTCCCTTCCAACCCTGATATTCTATAATTCTATGAGGAGGAGATGAAGTGGTGGGGAAGGGGCATGGGATGGAGAAAGTGGGGGCAGGGGGAAGCTGGAGCCCAGCATGCTCATCCTCTTGGTAAAAGCTGGGTCTTCCCTGTTAAGCAGGCCCATCAAACTCTCACCTTACAAGCCCCACCTCCCCTGCAGCTGTACCACCCTTATAAACCTCCCCAGACACCCACCCCACTAGCCCTAACCACCTGCACCTGGACCCTCATCCAAATGAGCCCCACCTCCCCAGCACCGAGACACCCTGCCCCCGCTGAGCCCCAAACACCTCCACCTGGATCCCCTGCAGAGTCCCGTTGCCCCTGCACCTGGAACCCCGCAAAGAGCTTCTGTGCAGCCAGATCTCCCACTGAGCCACCCACACCCAGACTGCCCCACAGAGAACTCTCTCGCCCCCACCTGGATCCCCCCACCCTAAGTCCCTCTGTACTTGGATCCTGCTGCTGGGCTAAGCCTGCTCACCCACACCTGGCACAAGGAGGGCAGGGCCCCAGGAAGTTTCTGGGGTAGGCCTGGTCCTTGCACTGTCTCAGGGTCAGGTGCAGCTTCACTGCAGAATCCCTGTCCCAGGGTGGGGTTGGGTGAGGCTGCAACATGATCTCACGTCTCCATGCAACCAGTGACCAGGGCCGGCTCCAGGCACCAGCATAGGAAGCACGTGCCTGGGGCAGTACTCCGTAAGGGGCGGCCAATCTTTTTTTGCTCCAGCAGCGCTCCTCTGGCTGCGCCGCCCTTTTTTTTCTTGCTTGGGGCGGCAAAAAAAAGTTAGAGCTGGCCCTGCCAATGGCCTGTGCGCCCCCACTGCCATTTTGGAGCCTCTACGCTTACTTATTGACAAATAAAATTTGCAGAATTCTAAAATACTGTGCACAGAATTGTTAATGGTTTGAGTCAGAATCCCCTCAGGAATATGGGGTGCTGTGCAGCTGTGATGGTGGGACTGTGAGGAAGGTGGTGGGCAGGGGGCACTGGTGAGCGGAGTGGTGTCTAGGGTGCTATGCAATTGTGGTGGGAGGCCAGCGGGGGAGGTCTCTGGGAGGGGTGAGGGCTGGGCATAGAGATCTGTGGTGGTGGTGGTGGTGGTATCTGGGCGAGGGGGGTGCTAGGCATAAGGGTGGGGCACTGGGCAGAGGGGCAGTGTGGTGTGGGCCCACCCTCAAGGGGAAGGGGATGCTGGCAGCACAGAGCTGGGCAGGCCAGTGTGCATCTGACAGCAGCAGGTTCGTAAACAGTGCCCTCCTGCTGGGCTGCGCAGAGCAAGGCTGCTCCCTCCACACACTGCCTCATTGCCCCAAGCCTGCCTTTCACTCAGGAGACTGACCATCCCGGCTCCCTGCACCTTGCCTCATCGCGGCCCACAAATACGTTTGGTGCCAGGCCCATAAAAAGTTCATCTGGCACTGCTCATACCCTATGCAGTGCTGTCCAGTGCCCACCCTCACACACATCCTATCTCCCTGGAGACTCCTTCTAGGGGTCACAGGAAGAAGGATGTAGTGCTGTGTATGAAGCAAGGTCTCTCAGCAGACGTCCTCCCCTGTTGGTGGCTTTTGGGTCACCACCTGGCCCATTTCCCTCCCTCTTGTTTAACAAATATGTAACACCTTCCCCACTTCTCCCTGGAAGCATTAAAATCTAGAGGATGCAGCTTCCATAAAATGAAATGACCACTGACTCCCGATGCAAAGGATTATGGGTTTTGTGTGAGAAATCTCATAATCCTATGTGGAAGATGGAGTGGAGCACCTTGCAAAATTACAGTCCTTGGTGCAAACAGTTGCTGCTGGAGTCCTATGGGGGTTGCCCAACATATCCCATAATATGCTCCTAAAGACACAGTTAGACTAGATACTAAGTGAGCACGTAAAACATGTCTGTGGCGGCAGAAATGCAGGGACACAAACAAAATCATGGAACTTCTAACTGGTTTAACCAACTGAGCCCCTAAGTAGTTATAACTCATGGTCCCACCTGCAGTGTAGCAGGAGTGTAAGAGTCAGGCAGGGGGTTGTTGATTTCTATAGTAATTACAAGCACCAATTTTGCTCACAAAAGAACAGGACTCCAGGCACTCACTTTTCTGGCAAAAGTCAGAGAACAGACAGCAAGAGTCACTGTATTTGTGGCAGCTGGAGAGAACCAAGTCCTGAAAACATTTCTCTATTCTTTCCTTTCCTTTTTTAATAGCATAATACTGAGATAAACCCAAACTGGAACCTTTTATAGAATCCCAACCTGGACATTAGGGATATGGATATCAGGCAGATGAGATCTGCATCCAAACTCTCCTCGCTTGGATTCATGGTTTTGCAAAACAAAACCCCATTATGCATCAATCACAGAGGGGCCAGAAACAGATTCAAGCTTTCAAATCTTTCCTTCAACACATATTCTGGGGACTTGGGGAAATATAATCTGGACCAACCTACAGAAGATGGTTTTACAAACTGAAACAATCCCACTCCACCACTTTGTCTCTCCAGTAAAAGTTTGTATCTAAAGTCATAAATATGAATTCTATCTCAAAAACTAATGTGTTGTATATTCTCAGTCTATACATGACATGAAAACAATAATCAAAGCTTTGTTAAAATCAGTAGCTGTTCTTATCTGATAATAGATATAGCAGAAGGGAAAGGACAGGAAAGAATTAATGCTCCATTTAATTACAGAACATATTTCAGAACCTGCTGCAACTAATCAGCTAGCAGGACGCAGAGTGAGCAATTAAGGCCAGGGTCGGGGAGGGGGTGAAATCCCTGAAATAGGAAGGGGGAAGCAAACAAAAACACTATAGTTTAAACAAAATAAGTATGGCCTGACGGAGGGATACATTCATTATTCTGACTCTTTATGTCCTTTCTGAATTCACTTGTGGCTCTGATTTGCTGTGTCACTGGTGAATTACGAGATCATTAATAACTCATGGAAATGAATAATGTATCTGCAGTCAGCCCAAAGGAATTCTGTATCTGTGTCTGTCTGTCTGAATACTGTGATGGGTATTTATTATGAGTAAGGCATTTGTGAATGGTAACAGAGCAATGTATACAACATCTAATAATATATTTGAAAATTAAACACAATTTTGCAGCTCAGCATTTTTGTAGAAGTACCAAACACAAAAAGTAGTCAATAACCAATTTAAATTCTGACTTCTCCCATTTAATGTGAAACAAAGGACATAGAATCTTTCTGCTGGAAATTCCATAAAGAATACATTATCTGTAACTATAACAACCAGTCACTGGATGACCAAGTTCAACTGAAGTACATTTATCTAAAGGGTAAAAAAAGTCAGACAATTTCCACTTCCCCTTATCAATACCTCTCCAAGAAGCAACTTAAAGGCCTAACCATGCAAGCCTCGTTCTGATGAATAGAAGCTACCGATTGACATGAGGATATGGGCTACTCCTGGCATGAAGAATTTGCAGCACTAGGCTTTTATATTGTGCAATCTGGACTAACACATTTCTATCTGGGACTCTTATTGTTACATCCTTGGAAATGGCATTCCATGGTGTGGATTTACAGCTCAGGGTGCATAGGGATTTGCACAGCTGAGCTGGTCTGTGGAATAGATTTTTATTTAGGGAAGTGTGAGAAGTAAAGAATAACCCTGCTGGTTGTCCCATCTCAATTACAGTCTGCCAGCCCGGGCAAATAGTTAAAGCCATAATTTTATTTGTAAAATGACCACGTGGTTGTTATTGGGAAAATAACCATTCAACCCAAGATGCCGAAGCTGAATCATGGATTGGAGCTGAACCACACTTTAAGTCACTAGTTCCATTAAAGCCAGGAATAAGTCATTAAAACAGTTCCCTGCACATTCCTCTCATTAAAATATATTCTTAACCTGAGTATTACTGAGCATTCACTGTCTATTATCTAAGCACCTTTAAATACACTATAGTGAAATGTAAAGATATTCCATAACGGCACCATCCTTTTGCAAAGTAATGCAAAGATTGGAAGGCTCCTAAGGTACTTGTTGAATTGTGAGCTAATTAACGAAGAGCACAGCAAATGATAAGATTTAAGCATAGTGTTTTGAACTAAAAGGGATTATGACAAACCACTGCATTTTCAGGTATTATTGATGAACTGATCCAAAAAAAGATCTTGGTTTGCATGGTATTCTTCTTTATCAAAAAGGCGGTCATAAAGGATGGAGTGTAGTGAAACCAAGAACTGCAAAGTAATGAGCCAGATCAATCAACTGAAGCAGCTCTTGATAAGTTTATTCAGGGGCTGGTATGATAAGACTGGCTACAGTAGTATGTAGCCAATCTGCGACTACTAGCAGCAAACATTTCCAACGGCCGGTGATGGGACATTAGATGGGGAGGCCTCTGAATTACTACAGCGAATTCTTTCCCAGGTGTCTGGCTGGGGAGTCTTGCCCATATGCTCAGGGTCTAAACTGATCACCATATTTGGGACTGGAAAGGAATTTTCTCGGGGGTCAGATTGGCAGAAACTCTGGGGTTGTGTGGGGTTTTGTTTTTTTTTGCCTCTCTCTCCCGCATTGGACACAGGTCACTTGCAGATTTAAACTAGAGTAAATGGTGAATTCTTTGTAACTTGAAGTCTTTAAATCATGATTTGAGGATTTCAGTAACTCAGCCAGAGGTTATGGGTGTATTGCAGGTGGGTGAGGCTCAGTGGTCTGCAATATGCAAGAGGTCACACTAGATCAGAGGTGGGCAAACTGGCCTGCAGGCCACATCCGGCTCGCGGGACCGTCCTGCCCGGCCCCTGAGCTCTTGGCTGGGGAAGTTAGCCCCCGGCCCCTTCCCTGCTGTCCCCCCTCCCCTGCAGCTTCAGTTTGCTGCACGGGCAGCGCTCTGATCCACTGTTCCTGCCAGGCAGCATTGCAGTGGCGTGGCTGGCTCCGGCCAGCTGTGAGCTCCTGCCCCTCTGAGCAGCACTGTTAGGGAGGATGAGGTCCTCTTCTAGCAGCTGATCTGGAATAGAACTGCTAGAAGAAGACCTCATCCTTCCTGATTAGAGATAACAAGCTGGTTCAGCCTGATTAGACTAACCTTGTTATCTCTAACCTGGTCCTTGCCTCTTATTTATTCCTGCTTATGGATACTTCCATTGTATGCATCTGACAAAGTGGGTATTAGCCGATGAAACCTTATGCTTCAATACTTTAGTTAGTCCTTAAGGTGCCACAGGACTCTTTGTCATTTTTAATTTTGTTATTTATGTCCCAGTTATGCCAGTAGGGCTAAAATGATGAGAAGTGATTTTAGGTGCTCCAATATTTGCATCTTGAGTCGCCTGAAAGGGGCCTTGCTCTCAGACAGGCAGGTGCTCAGCCCTTGTTGAAAATCAGGCTCCTTTAAGGTCTTCAACCAGACAACCAAAATCACTAGTTATTTTTAAAAATCATGGCCTAAGCTCCTGTTCCTGCTGAAGTAAATAGCACAGATGTCACAAATGCCTCCCAGAGCTCCCCCAGCATATCCTTGCTGCTATACCATTTATTTACATAGCACCCCTGCACACCAGACATGCTCGATGGGCCAATGCAGTGAGGAAGGGTGCTGGGACAGAGCCATTTCTCTGCTAGTTTAGGGGTGCTGTGCACTCCCAGGTTATATAAATAGAGAGGTCCATGCAGTCAACTGAATGCAAGGACTGCAATTGTGCCCAATCCCTACAGTGTCTTTCCTCCCTCTTCCCCTGCTGCTCAGGGGGCAGGAGAAGTCTGGCCTTTAGGGAGTTTATTGTTCAGTAAAGTGGGATTCTAATAGCATCACCTTGAGCTAGTCACGTGCAGGTATTGCTCAAACTTCTCCTGCCCCTACAGAGCTGTGTTTATGAACCCCAAACCTGACCTGCAGCACCCTTGAGAGTCCTGCGGAGCCTGCTAGTCATATAAATTGTGGGATAATTCTGAGACCTGCATAGAATCTAGGGCAGTAGACAACCAAACGCAGGATTCTGAAGGTGTAAGAAAATGCACATTAGAGATACCCCCCTCACATGCTATTTGATTAGAAGAAACTGAAAATTAATAATGTCACCATAGTACATAAACAAGCTATAGGACTGGCTACCTTTGAAAGGCTCACAGATCTCTCTGGCCAGGAATACGTTGGGGGCGGGGTCAGCCTAAGATACTCAACTTCAGCTATGCAAATAGCGTAGCTGAAGTCGATGTATTTTAGGTTGACTTACCTGGATGTCCTCATGGCAGTGAGTCGACTGCTGCCACTCCCCCGTCGACTCCGCTTCTGCCGCTCGCGGCGGTAGAGTTCTGGAGTCGACAGGGAAAGCACTTGGGGATTGAGCCTCAGAGTCAAGTTAACTGTCATCCTTTGCAAATCAAGCCTAAAAGCAGAGCTATCCTGAGCCTTTAGCAGTTGTCACTAATGAACACTCATGTATCGAATGCCAGTTAGTATGTGTTTACAAAATAAATAGAGGGTGACTTAACATATCTTCTCCTTCTACTTCCTTTCCAAGAGCCATCCACTTCCCTCTTGCCCCTCAGCTAACACACTTGATGTTCAGGTCTGAGTCATCTCCCAGCTTGATCAGCAAAACCATCTCTTCCTCCTCTCCAAGGCTGCTTCAAAGATCAGCTTTCTCAATCAATCTGACCACATCAACCCCCTTCAATCTCCCAGTGTTCTCTCTCCCTTCTCCACTGTACTATATTCAAGCTACTTGTTCTTGCTTTTAAGGCCAACCATAATTCTGACTCCCTGCTTAGCCACCTTTGCCTCTTTTCACATCACACTGTATCCCCTGCTCTGCTAATGATCTGCTCCTTTCACAAGCTTCTCAGTGCCATTGTCCATAATGCCCAAATTATCCATGGTATGCCTCTTCCTGAGTTGGTCCATATTCAAATGTCTCCTAAAGACCTACTTCTACCAAGATATTTACAAGGGAGGTTCTGATGGATTGTGGTGAAGAATCAGGCTACCATGCACTCAAGCAGTATTTACAACTCCCCAAATGTTCAAACATTATTCAGATTTTTTAAAATTGTACATTGTGGTCTCTTTTTATTTGCCTTCTAGTCTTCGAGGCTTTAGGGTTCAGATTTTCAAGATTATCTCTGTAAACCTGAGGGCTAAAAATTGAACTTTTTTTTAAAAAACGACTCTTTAGTCACACAACTCCAGATACTGGGGCTCTAAGAAACAACACCGAGTATTGCAGGACTTGTGATAAAATCACAGGAGTTGGCAATACTGCAAACAGACACCACCAACACCCCACCAACTCATTACGTTGTAATAAAACTGCCTACCATGATCGGGCTCCCAACAAGTCCCAGGTCTAGACCTCCTGGAAAAGAGATTTTAAGAGTGGAGTATGAGAAGCTGCTGAAGATAATGTTGAGAGGGTCAGTATTATCTAATGGGGGAAATCCCTATGCACTTGGAAGGGGATTACGCTGTGAAAAGCGGCTCTCCTGACAAGTCACTCTCCTCCCCAGCTACACCTCATTAAAATCTACAGAGTGTGAAACACACAAAGATACTGAATAGGGCCTTTCTTTGGATCTGAGGGAAATGAAGGGGATGGTATTTTGGCTTTTGCTCAACTCTCTCCACAAACCTCTGACAAAATCTGGGCCATTTTTCCAGCTCTCCATGCATAATAGCAGAGGGCATCACCCAGACTGTTAAACTGACAGCCAGTTATGGTCACTGGACACTCTACATTCCAGACAACAGAAGTGAGCCCAAAACATCATGCTGCTGCCATACTACAGTACATAAGCAACAGACGTACAGAGAACACTGCCTACAAATAATTTGTCATTTTAAAGTCAGTAATTCTAATATTTAGTCAGGGTTATCTCTGTAATATCCTCTGGCCATATTAATTAATAGCTTCTTGTTAGACTGTAAATCACAGCCCATCATTTTCAAATTGGAGAATTTCACCTTTTTTTCTATTTTAAAAATAAGTGAAATATAATCCTGGGAAATTTGCTAATCAAAGTAAAGCAACTAATAGCTTATAGACTTATAAAACCCACTTCTAACATGATAAGAAAACTTTGGAGAAAAAACAGACCATCTGGAGATATAATAAATCTGACAACAGGCAGCAATCTCAGAATCAAAGACAGAACTTCATTACATTAGGAAAAATGACTTTCTAATTAACTCATGAGGAAAACCTTGTGATTCATTCACCCTAATGGAGTTAGAGAGTTCAGTCTTCTTCATCAGTGTCATGAAATCATTGTCCCTCACAAATTATAACTCATTCTCTGCTCTGTAGTTTAGGAGAGTATGATAGATTAATTAGGCATTTAAGCAGACTAAAGATAATTTTAATGAAGCCTACATTTGACATTCACAAAAGTAACCAGTTTTTAAAAACTGCTTAAGAAAACTCTTTTGAGGTAATTAACATTAGCTTTTTGGGGATCTGCTTCCTAGATTTACATTCAACTTCATTTGTAAAGAGGAAAATTTGCCAGTCTTTGAAATGTTATAAGCCAGAAACTCTTAGCTTTACCCTTAATGATAATGGTCTATAATGTAGGCTTGTGGTGGGGCAGAATCAACTCCCACTGATACATGTGGAGATATGTGTACTGTTTCTTTAAATAAGTATCAAGCTGCCAGGCAGCATGGCTCCAGAGGTCCTAGGCTGAAGCTCTACAGTGCAAAACCGTAAGGGATGGAATAGTTCTAAGGATAACACTGTTTTCCTTATTCAAAGCAAATTCCTTGTTCAGTGTCAGAAGAAAGCATCTTTCTGTGACTCTTTAAGGCTACCACAAGACAACACCTTAGCAGGTTTAAAGTACCATAAGAGAGAAGTAAACAGGAACAAAGGTTTGGCTTTCTCCCACATGCTTTTTAAAATGTCAGTTGTTTGAAGTGTCTCAGAAATTCAGAACGTTAGAAATAGTCCCAGGGGACAGAGAGACCAATGGTTAAAGTGCAGGTGAGATGGTGAAAAGTGCAATTAATTAAAAAGCACTCCAATTCATCACAGGGATATCACCTCCACATGTGATACATATAAGAGTCTGCTTCTTAATATCTCTAAATTAGCAACAGATGTTCCAACTACTCTCCTTTATGGCATTTGATACTACTAGCTTTTTAGGCAGCATGGTTTGGATCATAGCAACTACTACTATCATTTGGTTTCAGTTCTCCCCCCAGCAATGTCTGTTCATAATCCATATTGGGTTATATACAAATGTCAGCAGGTTCGCATGGCATAATCATATACTAAAGAATCTGTGGAAGAAAATCATAGGAAAAGAAGTAGAGGATTAAGGTGTATGACTTATGTAACGATGACTGGATAACATGCTATTTTTCTCACATTCTTCTTGTATTCAATACTAGGATCATAACGGGAGTATAACACACAGATATAACTTTTCCTTTCGTTTAGGAGGAGCAAGGGAAAGTCCGTTGAAAGGCATAAGTGGGCACTTGTGATGGTATTCTTTTATCCTGAACTTTCTCTTCACAAGGCACTAGTGCAGTCTCTGAGGCAGATACATGATTCAGAGGTATTAGTTTACTTCTCTGCATGGGCATATGGAAAGAGGAGGTTAAAGACTAGAGCTGTCCTGCTAACTGCTCTATATCAGTCCCATTGACTTCAGGCGGAGTAACTTGAAGGACTGGAGTCTATGATGGTTCCTAGAGCCAGTATTTAGATGAAGGGTGGGTAAGGTCAGAGTATTTAGGAGATAGGGATAGCAAATAGGAAGCCACAGTATGGTATAGGGCACTGTAGACAGAACTCATTGGTACACCATCATTTGAGAGAGTCTTACTCAGAGGTAGTTTGAGAAGTCCTGGCCACCAGCTGTATGACTGGGCAAGAGCAGGCAGTTTGAAGAGAGAAATTGGAACTTCTCACACTTAGTATTCAATCTGTCATTCATGCCACAGATGCCCTTTTCAGAGGCAGTTTTTTCTGCCATTAGGATGTACCAGTCTCTTACTAGTTATGATTCCATGTCACTCATCATCAGTCACAATAAGTGAAGTGAATTTGGTATGCTTCTAAATTGGCTCAGATCTTACATTTATTAACTATAACTTCACTGAACACACACTCCTTGGAGAAGGTAAGTCCCCACAAATACTTCCATGAGCATAATATTAAGGTCCTACAATGAGTATTCCAGTTCACAGCCATCAAAAATATGAGCTAGGATGCTGTGACTAAGGGATCTCTTGGTGCCAAACAACAGAGGGCACAAGAGGTTCATAGGGCTTTACACAGGGGTCAGGTATATAGATAACAGTTCATCAAAGGGCACAATGGGAGGTCTCTACTGAGAGCCAGTAGCCTGCTGCTTGTTATAATCATTGCAAAATGTAGTACAGATAATATTTAAGGACTTATGTATTTATGCTAAAATGAATCGGCTTGGAATTAAGGTGGGTCATCAGGAGGTGACATACATCAGAAATCTTTCTTTCAGGAAGGACGTAGCAGACACCTATCACCCTGTCTGGTCATCCATATACTGTATGCCTCATAGTGTAGGCCTACTATTTGCATACTGAGCCACAGGAAAAAGAAGAGATTGCATAAAATCTACCTGAGAGGAAATACAGAAGGTGAAACAAACAGTATATTTATCCTGCTTATGAATAAAGACACAGGATGGGACTGATAGAAACACACAGAATCCCTCACCCGGGAAGCAAGATGACAGAAGATTAGGTGATTGCCTAATGTACCATTCATGATCTTTCCAGACTATAAGGCTTAGATTCATAACCATTCTCAGGTGTCTCACAGCAAATAACTGAATTCTCCAAAAGTATTTGAGTAAGAACCAGCTTCCACATTTTAAGGCGAGGGAAACCAAAGCCCACAGAAGTGAAGTGATGTGGACAAAGTGACACAAGTTAATACAGAACAAGGAATAAAAGTTAATGTCAAGATTTTTTACAGTGACTAGTTCTTTCAGGCAGGGACGGCTCTACCACTTCTTCTGTCCCAAGCAAAAAACCCCCAAACAAATAAAAAATCCCCTCAGACTGCTGCCACTCCAACAATGGACGGAATGCTGCCCCCTTAGCAAGTGCCGCCCCAGGCACTTGCTTCCTCCACTGGTGACTGGAGCTGGTCCTGCTTTTGGGTGTCTGACTTCAGATGCTGTTCAGGGGATCGATCTTCTGTGCTGAGCACCCACCATCTGTCAATCAGGTCCCAAAGGAGTCCGAAATTGGACAGAAAAATTGAAGCACTAGTCAATTTTTAAAATCTTGGCCCAGCTCCCCTTATTCTCAGTAAACTTCATTAGGCCATGACACATACTATTAGAGGCAATAGTAGATATTTTTCTAGTCTCCAAATTTTAAAATACATCAGTGAATCCTATTTGTTAAAACTCAAGAGAAATTTAAAAACAAATTCACCAATTTCCTGGGAAACATTTTTTCATTGTTCTCTTACCTGGCACTTGTCTATAAATTGAGACAGCTGGCAATTTATTCATTACTACATACTGTACTGTACCTCCTTGTGGTAACACCCCTTCATCTCACAGTAATGTTGTAAAAATAAATTCATTATTGTTTCTGGAGCACTCATACTATACTGATGAGCATCATAGACCAGCACATGAGAAAGCAATCATTCTGTATTCAGTTTAGGGTTTGAACAGTGTGCAGTAAAGAAGGCATAGAGGCCACACATTGAACATAGTGGCATTTCCTAAAGTTTGAGTGATTGACTTTGCGGCCTTACCAGGCTTGATGGTATTTTTGTATTTAAATTTTCTAAGTTTTTAAAAAAACAAACTGAAAAAATCCCCAAAAATTTATCCCGTAGCATCATATTGACTGCCACACAAGTCATCAGGAGGGTTGGAACCTTCAGTTCCACCACACAGAACTTTGCCACTTGAGGTTATGGAGGAACTGGTAGCAGTAGTAGGTTTGCATTGTCAGTGTGAACTAGCACTAGAATGGGATGGGACACTTCACCGGTGGACTTAACAGCTATTTGCTGGCAGCAAAGGAATGGTGAGATGCAGAAATTTTGAATCCCATTTCAAGTTCTGGAGAAGAGTATGCGCTAGAGCACTGGTTTTCATCCTTTTTTCATTTGTGGACCCCTTAAAATTTCAAATGAAGGTGCAGATCCCTGTGGAAATCTTAGATACAGTCTGTGGACCTCCATGGGTCCACGGACCACAGATTGAAAACAACTGCTCTAGGGAGCACAGAATCTTCTACTCTTGCTCCCTCTCCCCTTTTGCCCATCTGCTCCAGTGTGTCTCAGTCCTTTATAATCCTGGGTAATCCTGAGTTGGAGCTTTCTCCATACAGAGAAAATCTTCAGAGAATTTAGCTGCCAAATTCTAACAAGCATCTACTGAAAATATGCAAACAGATTTTGTTTACAAGTTTTATAACTTGGCCAAATTAGGGCTAATTTTCACAGGGTTAGCAAAAGGGGCATCTCTGATACAGGGTTAGCCTTCCCCCTTCCTCTGCCAAATTTCAATGCTATGTTCCAAACCATGGGGGTTCTAGACATTTTAAATTAAATTGTTAGATTTTTTTATTTTTTTTTACATGGACAAAGTAATGCTTTCCCCCTGCCCCCCCCACCTCATTCTCAGAAGTCCCTGACCCATTTTAACTGAAATAAATAATAAATAATAATAATAATATTAATAATAATAATAATAAAAATCAGCACGAGGCAGACACAGAATGGGAAATTTTATTCTGAGCGGTTAAAGTTTGGCAAAACAATGAGCAATGTAAAAACAGAGTCTTACACTGAGAAGTGTCAGGCAACCTTAAACATAGGAGGAGCTGCTAGCACTGCCTATAATGGCTACATTTTTAATAAATAGGAATACAATTGTATGCAGTGTTGTTGTAGCTGTATTGGTCCCAGAATATGAGAGAGACAAGCTGCGTGAAGTAATGTCTTTTATCGGACAAACTTCTGTTAGTGAGAGAGCAAGCTTCTGAGTTTACACAGAGTTCTGAAAGTTTGCCTCTCTCAGCAACAGGAGTTGGTCCAATAGAAGATATTACCTCACCCACTCTGCCTCAGGAATACTACTGGCATTTGAAGAAAGAAAGGCTTTCAAAATATTGTTTCTGTCACAGAGAAGACTGTAATACACAAAAGGCAACACTGGACTCCCTTGTCAAGCGGCTAGTCCCAGACAAGAGATACTACGGGGGAAGATGCATTTCCTACCCACTCCCCAGCCTTGAGTGAGAACACTGCAAACCATCTCTCTGGACTCATGTTGCAGTAACTAATGTCCAGCTAAAGACGTATGTTGACAGTGCGTTGTAAGCCCAGAGTTGACAGAACTTTGCAGACCATGGGTTTGAGCATCTACACTCATTTGTAATTCCACGTTAGGAATTATTAAACCCTGGTGCTCCAGCGTCTACACATACGCCCTGCTTTTTTTCTACAGAGACTCTTAGATTCTCTATACAGAGAAGGAGGAAGAATCACACAGAACTAGTGGAGAAACACATAGCCATCAATTAACCTTTATAAAGAAGCCACTGAAAACAACATAATTTAGCTAACGAGATTCCCAAATGGGGGTTGGGGGAAGAGGAAAAATAAACAGTAAAATATGTTGATTTAGCTTCTAGTTCTGATCCTCCAACAGATGTTACTGACATTATGAATTTAAGTGCTTATATTTAATACAGTTCTTCTCTCATGCTGAGAGAGACTAAAATATCTGCATACATAAAAACAAAGTAGGAGGCCAAAGGAGACAGACTCTAACGAGCAACCATTAACTAGTGAAATAACATTTGATGAGGCAATGGTAAGGGCTGTTGGCATGCAGAGAACTTTATTTATCAAAATAATTGTTTTTCCCAATAAACTGCCCCGGAAGATTTATAGCTTCTGAGTTTCTCACAGAAACCCTTAAATGTCCAAATAAAAAGTTAAAGTCTATGCTCTGTGTAAACCATACAAGAGTAAAAATTCTTGGCATGGGTCTAGTATGCCCACCAAGGCTGCAAAATTAACTTTAAGGCATTATTTTCTATTCCATCCATGAGGATGGATGGAATATGAAATACATAGCCACTTTTATACTACAATTCTCAGACATGGGAATCCTCTTTGGACGTACTATGGAATCACATACAGGACATCTGCAAAACTGACTAATTACTGTGCCGATCAGCAGAGCCCCTTTGCGGGAGGGAGCGGGGGGCTGTAGTGTAGTCAGCAATCTATTCCAGGAGTGCTTAAACTGTGCCAGGATTTAGCACTTGTCTGTTAGGGATTTTTGCCAATTGGTACAAGCCCCCGGTCTAGCTGCACTGCACTGGCACAACCCCTCCGGGCAGATGGATACACTGCACCAATGTGATCTATGTTTAGCCATGTTGTGCAGGTCCTGTTTTTACCATAATGCAGTGCAGGGGTTTGCACTGATAAAGCAGTCTCTAACGTACACAAGACTTTACGCAGAGTCTATGTGGCAATGCTGCAGTACAAACTGTGTTAATTTGCAAAGTAAGGAACCAGGGAGCTACAAGGTCTCTGAGAGTCCAGCATCCTGAGTATTGGCACAATCCTCTTTTTGTTTATTGTACCCAAATCACCTCTGTTCTCTACCACAAGCGACACTATACTAGCAACAAGGCCACATAGATGCAGCAGCAGTAAACACAGAAAACAACTTCAGAGCCAGCACAACAGTTGCCAGAGGATAAAAAAAAAAAAAAAAAGAATCCAGAATACCGAGACCCAAGAAGCTGTATGTAAACACCTGCTATAACAAGCCTAGCTGAGTGGGGAAGAGGATTTAAAATCTTTCCACTGCAGTCATTTGGGTTCAAAGCAAAAATGCTGGTGAAAAACATGTGTACAAACCAGCTCAGCCCAGTGGCATTCCCAGTCTTCACTTGTTCTGAACATGCCGTGTTTGCTTTTCCCAGGCTAACCACATCTGCTATGTTTGCTTGCTCTCCACAGATGGAAACCTGAGCCTCATAACAGGAACCGAGTCATGTCCTTAACCCCTTTGTAACGAAAAGCAAGGCCATTCTCCCACCCAAGCCACCCTTGGTTAAGTGGCAGGGACCTCTACGCTCGCACAGGAAGTCAGCTATCTGCGATCATGAATCTGTCAGAGCACTGCAAACAAGGTAGGACTCCTCTAGCAGCCATGCTGAGTGTCGAGTTGGCCTTAAAGGGCTTCAGCCCCATAAATTGAACATTGCCACTATTAAACCCAGAGAGGAAAAGTGTCAGAGAGAAATCAGCTCTTTCATTGTCCGAAGCTGTGAACACTGCCCTTTATAACTATACCGAGCATCACTCACTATATTCATGGGGCATGGCTACACTTGTAGATGTAGAGCTCTTAGGGTTAAGCCAGCCTTCGTAGAGCGCAGTAGGGAAAGCGCTGAAGTCTGTCCACACTGACAGCTGCAAGCGCACTGGCGTAGTCACATTTGTGGCATTTGAAGTGGCACTGGGAGCGGTGCATTATGGGCAGCTCTCCCACAGAGCACCTCTTCCCATTCTGGCACTGTGGCTTGTGGGAAGGGGGTGTGAGGCATTCTGGGCCTTGTCCCAACGCATCCCAGCAATCCCTGTGCTTCCATCCACATTTGGCACCATCTTTCAACGTTTTTTTCTGCAGCGTGCTCTGTCTTCCCTTTTGGTCTGCTGGAATGGAGCCCGAACTGCTGAGGAACATGCTGACGAGTCTCGCCAGCATATCATGTTTGGCAGTCAAGGTACTCCTTAAGATCCAAACTGACAGTGAGGACTCCGACAATGATATTGACTCGCGTAACGCATATGACACAGGATTGCTTGTGGCATTCATAGACATGCTCACCACTGTGGAATGCCGCTTTTGGGCTCAGGAAACAAGCACTGAATTGTGGGATCACATCATCATACAACTCTGGGATGACGAGCAGTAGCTGCAGAACTTTTGGATGAGAAAAGCCACTTTCATGGGGCTGTGTAAGGAACTCGCCCGCACCCTCCGGCGCAAGGACATAAGATTGAGAGCTTCCCTGACAGTGGAGAAGTGGGCATCTATTGCAGTCTGAAAGCTGGCAACTCCAGATAGCTTCCGATTGGTCACTAACCAGTTTGGAGTGGGAAAATTGACCGTTGGAATCATGTTGATGCAAGTTTGCAGGGCCATTAATTGCACCCTGCTCAGAAGGAGCGTGACTCTGGGTAACGTGCATGACATTGCGGCTGGCTTTTCACAAATGGGTTTCCCTACCTGTGGAGGGGTGATAGATGGGACACATGCCAATTCTGGCACCAGCCCACATAGCCTCCGAGTATGTTAATCAGCAGGGATATTTCTCTATGGTTCTCCCCGCGCTTGTGGATCACTGTGGGTTTTTCATTGACATTAACACAGGCTGGCCCAGAAAGGTGCATGACACACGCATCTTTTGGAACACTGGCCTGTTCAGCAAGCCGGGACTTTTTTCCCCCAGACCAGAAGATCACTGTTGGAAGTCGAAATGCCCATTGTGATCCTTGGTGAACCCACTTACCCTTTAATGCCATTGCTTCTACACAGGAAGCCTTGACAGCAGCAATGAGCGGTTCAACAATGGGCTGAGCCAGTACAAAATGACTGTGGAGTGTGATTTTGGCCGTTTAAAGGGCCCCTGGCGCTCTCTGTATGGGAAGCTGGACTTGGCTGATGACAACATCCCCGCGGTTATATCTGTGTGCTATGCCCTCCATAAGGGGGAAAGCTTCACCAGGTGTTGAATCTCTCAGGTCCACACCTGAGAGGCTGAATTTGCACAGCTAGAGAGCAGAGCTATTAGACGGGCCCAGCACAGGGCCACAAGGATTAGGGATGGCTTGAGGGAGCAATCTGAGTCTGAAAGCCACCAGTAATGTCTGGTGTCCTGCACGGTAGTGAAGTGCAGTGGTTCCAATATTAGTAGGAATTTGTGTTGGCTACATTGACTTGCAATGCCTGTTGCTTTCCTGGGCTAAAGTATCTTTTACTTTATGCAATAATAAATAATGTTTTCAAAGCCAAGAAATCCATTTATTGAAAAGAAAATTCATTTACTGAAAACACTAGACAACTGCTTGGGATACAGAAAGAGCAAGGAGGTGGGGTAGGAAATGGTTCAATCACAGACTTGCACATGTCCTGCTACCATACTCACTTTTCTGTCTGGAGAGATGTGCAATGAGTGCTGCACTTCAGAAGGGCTATAATGCATGGTGATGGGGGTTGAGTGCGGTGGATAAGGGTCATAGTTTCCATGGCTGGATGCTGAAGCTACAGGTGTTGGAGGCAGCTGAGGGTGGTAAGAACCTAGATATTAGGGAACATGGGTTTGAGGTGACATGGGGGCACAAAGGAAAGAGTTTTGGGACAAGGGCTGTAGTGGGGGCAGGGGCGGTAGTGCTCCGCCTGCATGGCTATGAACGTGTGGATAGAATCTGCTTGGCGCTCCATGATGCTTGTCAGCCGATCCGTGCTTTGCTGCTGGAGCACCGCATTTTTCTGCTGGCGCTTCTCATTCTTCTAGTGGATCCTTCTTTCACTCTCCCTCCATTCCTGCACCTTTAGATTCTCATTCAGTGACTGCTGCATAACATGGATGACTGAGATCTCAAGGCTGCATCTGTAAAAGCAAAATGCAACACTTAACAGACAGAGCAATGATTCCCTCGCACTTAGGGAGAGCAAGCACAGTCTACACAATAGAGTAATTTGCCTGTCCCAAAGCGAGTGCACATAACCCACGGGAGCCCCAAAATGGTGAGTAAGCACAGGGTCAAAGGGGACTGATTGTTTCATGGCTGTGCTGTCCGCTGGATTTCTGTGCCTTGAGGAGAGCCAACAGCTGCAGGGGGCCTCTATACTGAACACTGTCCCCACAGGAGTTCATCCTGGAAGATATCTCCCTGCTGAGGGTTATCTGGGAAGCAAGAGAGGGTCTTCTACTACAATGCGGATTCCACCCCAGCCCATATGCAGCTTGCCCATGTGCAGAAATGATCCTCACGCCACTCATGGCACAGTGGCGCCGACATGTTAGCCTGACTGGGACAAGAATCACAGTGGCTCTCCCAGTAAACCTGCGCAAGCGCATTGCCCAAGTTCTGGATGAGACCTTTGAAGAGATCACTGAGGCCAATTACCACAATGTGAGTGAGCACATCAATGCCCTATTCCACATCTAGGCATGCATGCAGCCCTAACCCTCCTCACCCAAAGAACCCACACCAAATATTCCACCCCACCCCACCCAAAAAAAAAGCTGCTTACTGGGAACCTCCTCTGGTGTTTGTCCTTCCCCAAGCACCAGCCCCCACGACTGGCTACCTTCCTCCTGGCTTGAGAACAGCTCTTGGCTGCATGCATCTAGGGATTCCAGGGTGTCTTCCTCTGCCTCAGCACCCTCGCTCCTGCTTTTCTCCTCCTCCTCCCCATTTGTTGGACTGGGCTCTGAAGTGTTCATGGTGATCCTCGGAGTGGAGGTGGGGTCACCTCCAAGTATCACGACCATCTCTTTGTAGAACTTGCAAGTCGCAGGGGTAGCACTGGAGCAGCCATTTGCCTTGCGGGCTTTGTGGTAGGCATTCTGCAACTCCTTCATTTTAACCTGGCACTGCAGCACGTCCCCGTCATGGCTTCTTTCCATCATGTCCCTTGATATCTTCCCAAATGTATCATAATTCCTACGGCTGGAGTGAAGCTGGAACTGCACAGCTTCCTCCCCGCAAACACTGATGAGCTCCAGCACCTCGCTATTGCTCCATATTGGGGATCACCTGGTACATGGAGGCATGATCACCTGGAAAGATTCATTGAAAGCACTACACTCCTGGCTGAGCAAACAGGAAGGGGATTTTCAAAATTCCCAGAGAATTTAAAGGGTGGGTCTGACAGTTGGCCACCTGAGGGAAGGGAAGTAGAGTTCAAACTGATGACCAGAGTGGCTAGAACAGGTATTGTGGGACACTTCTGGAGGCCAATCAGAGTGCTGGCGCTGCGATGCTCCAGTGAGGGCGCATCGGATGTTATTCCTCTCGCTGAGGTGGATTACCAGAAGCACATGGGTCAGAGCGCTGTACGTGGCTTGCCAGTGTGGATGGGGAGTGGGTTGGAGCGCACTGGGTAGCTGTGGTTCGCACTAACTTGCAAGTGTAGCCAAGCCCAGAGACCACAAACTTCTTGGACATCCACTCAGCAACCCCCAATGTAAGCTGCCAGCACACATGAAATGGTGGGCACTTCCACTCCACCCATCCAAGTTCCATATGGCCCACAGAGATGATGAAAACAATCCTGCAGACTGTTTTACCACCCCACTGCAAATACACCCAGTCGAGAGCCCTCTCTGATGACATGACACGGATATGCATTTTGCTGCTATACATCCCTCAGCACATGGAACATACCTAGCAAGAATTTACAATCAAACAGAATGAGCCCTCCCTGTCCTTCACCGAGGAGGATGAAGTGATCATTTTTAGCTACAGAAGTAGATGGCAAATATTATGGCTTGTCTAAAAACTGACTGCTACACAGGAGAACAACAGGTTCCAGCCTAGCCTCTCACCAAGGGGCAGCACAGTCCAGGGTTTAGTGCACTAGCCTGGGACTTGGGAGACCTGGGTGCCACCACAGATTTTGGCAAGTTCCTTAAACTCTCTGTGCCTCAGTTTCCCATTTATACAATGGAGATAATATTATTGCCCTACCTCACTGCAGTGTTTTGATGAGAAATACACTAAAGATTGTGAGACAATCTAATACTACAGTGACAGCGGCCATACAAGGACCTCAGAGAGGCAGACAGACTTCAGGAAGTATGATAACCCCAGCCTGCGAACAACTTTAGACTCCTATTAAGACTAAACAATTTCTTCATTAGGTTGACCAGATGTCCTGATTTTATAGGGACAGTCTCAATATGTGGGGCTTTTTCTTATATAGGCTTCTATTACCCCTCACCCTCTGTCCCGATTTTTCACACTTGCTATCTGGTCACCTAATAAGAACATAAGAAAGGCCGTACTGGGTCAGACCAAAAGTCCATCTAGCCCAGTATCCTGTCTACCGACAGTGGCCAATGCCAGGTGCCCCGGAGTGAGTGAACCTAACAAGTAAAGATCAAGTGATCTTTCTCCTGCATTCATCACCCCCCTCTGACAAACAGAGGCTAGGGACACCATTCCTTACCCAGCCTGGCTAATAGCCATTAATGGACTTAACCTCCATGAATTTATCCAGTTCTCTTTTAAACCCTGTTATAGTCCTAGGCTTCACAGCCTCCTCAGGCAAGGAGTTCCACAGGTTGACTGTGCGCTGTGTGAAGAACTTCCTTTTATTTGTTTTAAA
>ML677363.1:3733817-3931594 GCA_007922305.1 Dermatemys mawii
TTAGTGTGTGTGTGTGTATAATATATATATTAGTGTGTGTGTGTGTATAATATATATATTAGTGTGTGTGTGTGTGTGTATATGTGTGTATATATATACACACACACACATACACATATATACACACACACATATACACACAGGATATATTTTAAACAAACAGTTTAATATTGTTCACAGCAATGATGATTGTGAAGCTTGGTTGAGGTGGTGAAATCAGAGGGTGGACGAGGGTGGGATATTTCCCAGGGAATGCCTTACTGCTAAATGATGAGCTAGCTTTGGTTGCACCCTCAAGGGTTAATACACATTGTTAAAGTAGCCTCACTCTACAAGGCTGCACGAATGGAGGGAGGGGATACAGCATGGCAGACAGAGACAGAGCCACACACCTTGTGTGTGGGAGAGAGAAAGAGAGATGCACACTGCCCCTTTAAGTACGCTGACTCCACTCTTGAGTACATTGTCTTCTTAAGTGAATCAGGAAATTGAGACAGCAGCTGCTGC
Organism: Dermatemys mawii; assembly: GCA_007922305.1. Taxonomy (NCBI): domain Eukaryota; kingdom Metazoa; phylum Chordata; order Testudines; family Dermatemydidae; genus Dermatemys; species Dermatemys mawii. The sequence goes on from ML677363.1 coordinate 3,734,325, forward strand.
CCCAAGCTCTTTTTGTCTCTCTCTGTTTGTGTCCCCACATATGGAGAAGGGGTAAGTAGGGTGCAGGAACTGGGCAGCTGCTTCACAGGGAACTTAGAGTGTGGAACAGATAAGGGGCTGCCAGTCCACCCTGGTTTCAACCCCCCACCAGCTAGCTGCAATGGGCTGCTCTTCCTGCAAGCAGTGGCCAAAGCAGGAGGCTGCCAGATGACGTTAGAAGGGAGCATTGCACAACTTTAAACAAGCATGTTCCCTAACTGATCAGCAACAACATAACAATGTTAACCAGGACTACTTTAAGTGAGGAGTTACTGTACATGTGTAGCCTCATTGGAGGCAGTTGGTCAATTCACAGAGCAAGGTGGAATTTAGGTCCATATCTAACTCCCTGACTGGGTACTTGCCTCACTTGTACTTCAGGGGAAGACGGGACTGCATTGTTCATGGAGAATCAGTTCCTAGAGCAACAGTAGTGTCAGGGTGTTGGAACAGACTTGCTCACTCTGATCACAGATACAAAGGGGAAAGGACTGCTATAAAGGGACTGGAAAGTAAAGACAGGGTTAAAGCAGCCTATGACAGAGACACAACCAAACCTTTGACAGCAGCTCATCAGCACCTCTTCTGAGATGGTGTTGTCAGGGTCAGCTTTTCCATACAGGAAGAGCAGGCCATCACCTGGGGCACCACAGTCAGGGATTGTTTATTGTTAGAATAATGGCAGGATGTGGAAAGTGGGGGGCAGGGGAAGGGCAGTTTCCAATTAACCTGAGGCAGCAAATTCCCCAGAGCAGGCACTGGATAGCGTATGAGAACAAAAGTATTATAGGATCAGGATATTTGCCAACATTCTGGCCTGAAGGATAAGGACACATATGGGTACTGAATAATCTTCAGTGCGACCAAGGGTCCCAAAACAGAAAAACCCCTCAGGAAGCCCATCCCTCTCTTAACTTGCTCACTACTTTCCCTACTTCTTTTACCCCAATCTTACTCTCTGAGCCACCTTTCTGTTCCCTTCCCCACCCCCTTTCTTTCTTAGCTCTCCTGGATTTTTATACCTGTCTTGTTTTCTCCTTCAGAGAGGGCATTCTCTTCCCAGTTCTGCACGTTAAAGTCTGCATCCTGCCTGTGAGCCAGACCCACACTGGTGCACAGATGGTGCAGAAGCACAGTGTGTAAGTAACAGCAGCCTGCAGAGAGGAATGGAAGGGAGAGTGCCTTGGGGTGCAAAGGGGAGCATGTCCACAGGTGGCAGATGTTATGACTAAGTGTAATACAGCAGCAACTCACCTCTGCAGTGCCTCCTGCTGGTCTTCTAGGGAATCAGCTCTTTCAGCATCCAGAGCGCCCTCTGCAGGCCAATGTCCGGCTTGCTGCTGGCCTTGTATCCCTCCCAAACCCCGGTGCCCTCTTCCCTGGGATGCTGCACCCCTGCAGTACTCCCCCAGTCTCACTGGGTCTCCCCTGCCCAGGGAACCCCCACCCACTATCCCCACCTTGCCTCAGCCTATGGGCTACTGCCAGTCATCATCAAGATCCCTTTCACTGGGGCTGACTGCAGTCCATATAAGCCGGTCATCATAGGCAAGGAGGGTTGGCATGCTGCCTCTGCCTACCTATGGGTTGCCCCCTGCAACTCTAGTACTCCTTCTAGGCCTCAGACTAGGCCCTGCAGCCTGGGGAGTTGCCAGCCTGGAGCTCCCCAGCTCCTCTGGCCTTGCCACCAAGCCCTGCTCCACTCCTGGTACCTTCTTAAAATCCCCAGAAGCCAGGCCTGTCTGCCTCTACAGCTAGAGGAGACTCTTTCTGTGCACCAAACTCAGGGCCCTAATTGACCCAGTCACAGCTGTGGCTGCTCCACCCCAGCTGCTTTCACTTGTAGCTTTCTGCTGGGCTGCCCTTCTCTAGCCACAGCCCTTTGCAGGGCTGTTTTAACCCCATTTCTGCTGGAGTGGGGCAGCAGATATTTATAGTAAAGGTCATGGACAGGTCACTGGCCATAAATACAAATTTACGGAAGCTGTGACCTGTCTGTGACTTTTGCTGCTGCAGCATCAGGGTTTCCCCCCGTGATGGCTGGGAACTGTGGGGGTCCCTCTCCGCCCAAGATGGCTGGGAGCTGCAGGGTGACCATATTTCCCAAAGAGAAAACGGGCACCTCCCCAGCCACTTACCTGAGGCACCCCTCCCCGCCGCGAGGCTGCCGCCCAGGGCTGGAAGCCTGAGGAGACCCCCTCGGGAATCTGTCATCTGTCGCTGGAAACCTGCCAGAGCCCCACTCCGGAGACCTGCAGCCCCGGGGGCTGAAGCGGAGAATGTCAGCGGGTCTGTTCTGTGACTTCCACGACCTAGCTCTAGTTATGACATTTAAAAAGTGCAGCATGTGCACCGTCCCGCGGCCGAGAGCTTGTGGTTGTACAGCAGACCCCAACCTAGTCAGTCATGCCACCTTAATAGTGTGAAGGACCATGCTAGCCAGTCCTGCTTGTACACAGGCAGCACAGCTCCTGCCCAGGTGGGCAGCCAGAATACAGCCATTAGGGTTCAAATACCCCTCAGCCCCTCTCTTCCACTACTTACTTCCCAAAGGGAAAAGGGACACCCCTGCCACTCACCTGAGCTCCCCCAGGCTGCCCCGAGGCTGGTGTTGGAACTCTGCTGCCTCCCCCCGCCACGAGGCTATTGCTGGAACTCTCCTTCCCACCTACCCCCTGCCCGCCCGCGAGGCTGTTGCTGATTGAGGGAACCCTGCCCTCTGGCATCTCTGCTCACTTCCCCGCACCCCACTTTTTCTGTCAAAACTGGGCATTTGTCCTGTTTGCTCTTGCCAACTGATCAGTCTGGCCAGGGCAAACAGGACAAACATCTACTTCTACACACACACACACAAAGTTGGGACAGCCCAGGACAGGGCTTAAAAAAGTCCCTGCCAAAACGGGATGTCTGGTCACCCGAGCTATGGGACTTAGAAGATCTCTTATCAGAGCTTTCTAATAAGGAGGCGCATGCTGTTGTTAAAGAAGTGTGGCTTTCCTGCAGCAAATTCTCTAGAAATCAGTAAAACAAAGATGGCAGACACCAGCCTTTGTGGGCTTTGTCTGTAACTCCCAGACGTATTCTTTGGCACCCTATGGATCTATGAAACAGGCTATGAAACTACTCCGAGTCAGCACTGTGGGCCGCTGAGTGATTTACACTTCAGCCATAGTAAAGGCAGTGTCCAAATGCAGCAGGAGTGACAACTGATATGCCAAGAATCATAGCACATCATCTGCCTCTCTTATCTTAGCCTTGGGAAGCCTGTCTCTTCTCCACTATGTATTCTTCTTACCGAAAAAGCAACATTTGTGGAAAAATATTCCATGCTGAGGGGGTGGGGAGAGAGAAAAGAACCCAGCCTCTAAGCCAAACACTTTTGTAACAGCAGGAGACCACAGCCCCACTGCCTTGTGCCCAATGACACAATCAATGCCTCTGAGGAATTGTGTGTGCAGAACCCAATACACTGTGTATATAAAGTAACTTTCAAAGGTACTAGGAAGCTCTTAGTTAAATCAACACAATATGAACAGTTCTCAAACCCAAACCTGATGCTCTTACAGAAAACGGTGCAGCCAAACATACTCCTTTTCAAATGGGTAGCCGCCATTCTGATTATGCACCAGTCTATGAAGGGAATGGCTGATACATCCCTTCACACCGCCCTCCCCAGCACCACGGAAGAACCCACAAACAATTCTACCCTCTTCATTGTCCATACAGATGATAAACAGTCCAAGTCTTGTTACCAGATTTGCCTGTTACTTTGGGGTATGTTCATTTATTAGGGTTACTTTTCCAGGGTGGTGGTTCTGTAATTCTATCAATTGTGATAAAGCTCCAAGTTTGTACTTGTGGGTCCTGCGCTTCCTGGCAGATTTAGGGGCCTCAGAAACTCATCTAGGCCCCAGAGTGACCTCCCTTTCTCAGTATAATTGGCAAGAGTCATTGCCTAGTGAGTTACCTTCATCATAGGCCAGTATGGAAGGTGGAAAAAGGGGGGAGCCCGGGTCCGCCCTCTACTCTGGGCTTCAGCCCAGGGACCCTAATAGTATCAGTTAAAATGGCTGACCTTTTATCCACAAAACACAATACAATTCCCTGGGCTACTTCCCCACAGCAGTCTCTGCTTCTTCAAACTTCACTTCACACTTACCTCGGGGCCTCCTTTCTTCAGTATGATATGTTGTCCACCACTCAGTCTCACCAACAGCACAACCTCCCTCCACAGCTCCTGACACCCACACCCACCTGACTAACTGGGAGGTTTTTATCTGATTTCAGCCAGTCCCTGACTGGCTTAAGGTGTCCCTATCAGGCCAGCTGTTTCTACTCCTTTCTAGAAGGTTCTTAATTGGCCCCAGGTGTCTTGATTGGCCTGGAGTAGCCTTTGTTTGGCTATCCAGGGAACAGGGACCTGCACATCCTGAGACTAATATACCTGCCTTCCAGCACTCTCCTATATCCTTCTGGTCTGACTCCGTCACACAATGTACTGCTTGGGCCACTTGTGTTCTTATACTTCTCCCTTCTGCAAGTTCTCTCCCAATGGAGCTATCCTGCAGGACTCAGGTTCCTCAGGGTTGGGTTCTTCGAGCCCCAGAATCAGATGAACACACACATTAACAGAGAGTGTCTGAGAGGACTGAGTTAATCAGCACTCCCAAGCTGACCTTATATGTCTGTGGACTCACTAGGGTGGGTCAAGCAGCATTTCCAAGCTGTCACCCTCATACGCCACTGGCACTCACAGGAATAGAGTACACCTGAGCAGGTTGGGTCAAGCAGCACTTTCAATCTGCCACCCTCATATGCCTCTGGACTCAGCAGACTCATATGTCCCAGGTTCAGCACATCCCTATTCCTACTTTTTTACAATTGGTTTGGTTGTAACCTACTTGATGAGCAAACCCCACAGGATTTTTGGGCGTTGCAGGATCTTTAGTTTAGGTACGAGGAGTGTTGCTGCAGAGCGAATGAGGAAGCCAAAAAACACCCACTGGTGGGGAGAGGACTAGTGGCAAAGCCAGGGGTTGAGCAGTGAGAACCACCCAGCACATTGGAAAGTTGGCATCTGTAGCTCCAGCCCCAGAGTCGGTACCTATACAAGGAGCCGCTTATTAACTTTTGAAGAGCTGCATGTGGTTCCGGAGCCACAGGTTTACCACCCCTGGCCTAAGCCATAGGTTTAGCAATTCTCATAATTTTATAGGGAGTCCCATTGTTTTTTATTGTATTCTTGAAGCCCTAGACCTTGGAGGCAGGTGAATACAATAGTATCTCAGCTTTCTAGCTATGGTGGGTGTGCAGAAATGCCTGAATATGAGACACCCTCCCGCAACGCCTCCAGGTGCAAAAGTCAGAAGGCAAATTGAGTGTTTCTAAAATCTCATGATTTTTAAGCCAGTCTCATAACTGTGCTGGGCCTAATGCAGGATTTTTGACTGGGGTTGACACCACTATAAAGAAAAGATAAAAATGTATCGGTTTTGCTTGGTTTGTTTATAGGGGTTTTGTTGTTTGTATCTTCTTTCTGCTCAGAAGGAAGTAAAAAAGGTAGAAAGTATTTTTATGGAGAAAATATACACAAAAGAAAAAAGATATTTGCATGGAGGAGGAGAAGGAGGTGGTTGCAACTGATTGGCTAAAGCAATCCAATAAGCAGAACCAAGTGACTATAAAGCTTAGGGGTTCACTCCAGGTCAGGAGTCCAGAGGTCAGTCCAGATTAGGAGCTCAGCAGAGATGGGAATTTAATGTTGGTTAGAGTCACCCTTTTAGGGGGTTTTGCCACATGCCTTTTTGCCCGTAGAGGCTGATTTTATTTCATTTGAAAGTTACCATTGGAACCATAAGTCAAAGTGTACTTTTATGGGATTTCAAATTAAGTCTAATATGCTGCATGAAATTAACACAGATTATGCCCAAATGCAGTTCTCTTGTCATTCCTCCCTTTTCAAACAAAAAGCTGTGGAGCAACAGCAGTCCAATCCCTTGTGCTTCTCTTCAACCTGGTTGAGCGGAAGACAATACCAACATATCCTGAGAGTCAGGACTGCTGGGTTCTAACTCTAGACATGCAGTAGATTCTCTGCATGACTGTGAGTAAATTATTCATCCTCTGTTTACTTCCGCTTCCCCAGAGAGCAGACTGAGATGGTACTTTCATATTAGCACTTATCTGGTAACTCCATCAGTGTCTGCAGAACATAACTTGAAATGTAGCTCTTTTTTGGGAGTCCTTCTGAATGGGAACTGGTGCAATGCTGTTTTCCTGACTAAGGACCTGATCTTCCACTCACTCCCATCAATTCTGAAGTCTTGATTTACCTATGGTGTGAGAGGAAAATCAGAAATTATAGTTCTTAAGGTATAAAGCTATAGTGCGTTGTATGTGATGTTAACTCTGAAGTCTAACGATGTTTGTATAAATGCCAGGATTATTAATTATTGCACTAGTGGCGATCTGAGCAGAAATATCTGACCACTCTTTGATTGTAACTGGAATTTGGGATTGTGGAAAGAGCTTGCGTAGAATATCGTAATTTCGCTCCTTACTCCTAAACCTCACAACTAGTTTCCCAATAAATAAATAAAATAAAATATTTTTAAATGGATGCTGTGCTATTTAACACAGTATAGTTTTATTTCCTGTTTGGAAAAGTAACTCCCAGAATATAGTTTGTTAGGAATATTTTTAACACAATTTCCTGTGAATGTTCAATACTTGCATAACATTCACTGTTTTGCTGAACCTTCCTGCCTATAAATTCGTACACGAGAGTATGTGTGAAAAGCAAACAGGAGGCTGGGAGGGGGGCACGAATTTTCAAAGTTAAAGTAAACTCATTTAGAAAGCTGAATGATCAGTGGCAGGATTTTCTTGCTACATTTTGTGTCACGCTAAGAATAAATGGGCTGTACTGCTTGTATTTCTTTGGTAAGAGTGCCGAAAATCTGAAGCCAAGGCCCCTCTATCAGGCCCACTGGCAGCTTTTTCACTATGTAATACAGCAGAGTGAGGCATATCACATTGTCAAAATGGCAGCCAAATCACTGGAGAATACAAGTTCCAGAAGGCCAATGGCAAGGATAACACACAGAACAGACGCTCAGTTTTAGGGTTTATTTCATCTGCTAACATTCATTCTTGATCTAGACAAAAACAATTAGATTATAATTATTTTGAATCAATTTCTTTTGTTGTGGAAAGAAAACAAACAAACCTTAACACTTCTTTTTTTGTAGGATGCTATAAATAAATATATAAAGCTTTAAGTGGTACTAGGCTTAAGTTAAACAGTTTTTTTAGTTCCTGAAATGAAAGCACAAATCACACAGATTCAGCCCAATGGAAACACTTAGGTGGATGACCTCAGCTACTATTATTTTTAAAAGAAGCTGAATCTGTTTGATCTACAACTGGGGGAGGGGAGGGAACAGGAGTGAAGGGTTTTATTTTAATTCTAGTTTTTACCCTTAGTCACACAACTTCTAGAAATAAGAACTGAATTCCTTGGTAGATAAAATACACAAGAAAGGGGAAGGAAATGAATGTTCTGCCTGCATTGTCCATTACCTCTGCTATACTCCTTGTACAGCAGAGTGGAAATTAAAGAGAACACAAGTGAAACCTCAGACAGAAGCAAATGACATCAACACAAAATCAGATCTGTTACCAGTAAAACTGGTGGTAAATCCTGTGGCTTCTGTTCATTTGCCCGGCAGACTACACACACATAGAAACTTCATAGTTATTTTTTTAAAACAAGTACAATGAATGAAAAGGGGCAATAAAAATAAGTTAAAAACATATTCCAATATGTACAAAACAAATCATGCTCAGAAACCATTGTAATATAAAATTATTCATTATAGAACAGCTCTCTCAATTCAGAATGTTGAAGGGACACCTGGGAGGGCTGAGAAAGTGGGGACTTGGGGGAAGAAAAAGGCTTGATTTCAAATCCTGCTTTTCATCTTGGATGGATAAGAATTGTACTGAAAACCACCACCCTCAGGGTGGGCAAAGCAAGCTTTAATACCCAGGTACTTATAAGGACCACATTCCCCTTGCCAGAGTTCCCATAGATAGGACAAACAGGCAGACACAGATAACTCTGATTGTCTATGAGGGACCCACCGATCATTGCTTTAACAGGAACTACAGTACTGCTAACTGAGCTGTGCTTTAAGGCCTGGCTCTACAAGCATTCAGCCAGCAAATCTTGTGTTCATCTCTGCCACTGGAACATGATATGCTAATATTAACAAAAGCTAATCCAGTAGAACTGTGATTTGAATGCAGCAAATTATGGGGACTGCACACCGAAACATACCCTTTGAAATACTACATTTAGTAAGCCGGTGTGCAGATTACTGTAGTGCTACCTATTTGTTACCTTCAAAAAATTCTAGAGGGGAAGGCTAGCTCAAAGAATTGGTAATAAAGGGCAATGGAGCCTTTTAACTCGTTCACAAATTAATGTCATACCTTGCTCAGTAATAACACAGTCAATACCATCTGATAGCTGTTCAGTGGTCAAGTGAGCAGGTGGCCGCTGTGCCTTAATCTAGTTTCTAATGGGCAAGTGTCTGGATCGCTATTGACAGCCGTGCTTCTTTCTTGCTTGTGACGCTAGCAGACGAATAAAGCTAAGAAGCGAATGACCATGGAGTCTGAATTGTAAGAAAGGTTCAAAAAGCACACTGGAGGCTTTTGATGCTATTGCCTATGCCGTCCTTTTGTGGATAGACATGGGACCATAGATGCTGGAACTAGGGGTACTGGACGTGCTGCTGCACCTCCTGGCTTGAAATGGTTTCCATCATATACAGGGTTTACAGTTTGGGTTCAGTGGCTCTCAGCACCTCCACTACACAAATTGTTCCAGCACCCCTGCATGAGGCTGCAGCTTGCAGGAGTAACACAGTCTGAATCACACTAAATTCACTCCAAAATTTTGCTTTCAAAGCATTCTAACAAAAACTCAGGCAGGGATGCTATGGAAGAGAGACCAGCCTGAGAAGAAAGGAAATAAAGACCAGAAAAATGAGCTGTGCTAAATGGTATTTCATTCACAAAGAATCCTGTTGTGAGATGTTTTGCCTGCCTCTGCCACAATGTAACATATGACTGACTGGGCAAAAAGTTACAGGACACAGCATCCTTTCCAGTCAATATGCAATATGCACATTTCTTTGATGACAAAAGGTGGCATCTAATTGGCTGGGTAGTGTTTGTGTGGGCAGTATCTCATTCGTATAACCATTCAGATTCAGGCTCATCAGCAAAAAAACATTTCAAGCAGTGAAGTTTCTCTTTTCAGGAGTCTAAAAGCACCCAGGGGTCTGGTTTTTGCACTTACAGCTGTGCAAATGAAAGCAAGGTGCTACTGGATCAGAATTCTCTGTTCAGTGGTGGGAGCATGTCAGATCTCTTTTTGCACAGGTGTAATGATGACACGAACTCTAAGCAAGTGGAGAGTCAGGCCAAAGTCTTTCACTAATACCAACAGTGCAGCTCTCCAATGTAACCATTCACACTATGCATTACTGCTTGGATAAATTCCTATAAACACTTCATAAAGATCCAAACTGCAGTGAAGACTTTCCCTGGAAACTCCCTGCAATCATAGCAGGAAAACAATGCAATAGTGAGTGTTATATTGACTTGGGACCTGATTCAACTCCCACTGAATTCAATGGGCATCTTTGTCAGAATCTCACAATTGGTCTTCACTACACCTACTGCTGTTATGAAATATTTCCTTGCTTAATGAAGCAGCATTGTACTCTAAAGAAGAAGCTCTAAATGTAGAGAAAGTTCAGGGAGCAGCAGGAAACATGTAGTGGAAGAGAGGGGCACATATTTAACAACAACAAAATAGATGGCCAATAATTCCATTGGAGTTTTTTAAAGCAGATGGTGTCTATTAATTTTAAAACTACATATACATTTTTCATGTTATTGTAGCATCAAATAATTTGCTCCTAAAAACTGGTACCACTCCAAATTGTAGTACATATAAATCACAATAAACAACATTCACATTATGTCAAAGAAGTTCCTTTAAGCCCACTAAAGCAAGAAAATTCTGTGTCAGACAAGTGATGTATCCTACAACTTACTGCCTGGCACCCAGCCCATAAGAGTAAATTAGTGTAAGGTTTTGGCCAAACAGCTGGGGATAGTGGGCTGGGTATCCTTTATTTCCTTTAATCACACTTAGAATTTATCTTTGCTCCACTTTGCACTAATTTACCCTCATAACCTCTTTGCATTGAGTAAGTGTTGTTATTCCTAATGAGCAGATGGGGAAACTGAGGCAGAACTGAAGGGATATGTCTGAGCCAGGATTTGAATATGAACATTTCTGACTCTCTTGACTGAGCTCAGACCACTTAAAATCATCATACCTCTCTCTTTTTCCTTGTGTGTGTTAAGTGAACTGTTAACAATACTCTGTAGTTTCATTTAATTTGTTGGTTACTGTGATAGATTACAAAGCAAATGTTGAAAAAAAAGTCTACCACTGACACACTCTCGAGGTCAGAGGTTCCTTCTAATTTTGAACCATGTAGACAGATCCACTAAAATTCAGCCAGTTATTTAGAGCCCATAACAGAAATAACCTAGAAAGACTGGACAAATTCTACTGTCAGCTTTGCTCGGGCAGCTCCATCCATTGTCAACCTTTGTGTAAATGAGGGCAGAATTTAGCCCTCAGTATATAATTGTTCTCAGAGTTCAGTACTAGTGTATATGGTACTGCACGAGCATGCACAAAATGCTCTCTTGTGGAGCTGTTTGGATACGTTCTTTGAATATGGATTAGATTAGTAACCATTTGTACATTATGGATCCATAACACTGAATACACAGTGAGAAGCCTTTGGGTAAAGTTTGATAGTATGCACATAAAACAGTTGCTTTCGATAGTTCATGTATAGTTTTGTGGATAAACAGCCTGTAAAATTGCATTTTGTAAAAATCAATTTTTTCTTTAGTTACAGAAACACACACGAGCGCTGGGAACTAGCAAACATGGTTATTCCTAATCCTGGAATTTAGAGGTGAAGCAATGGGTTTGTAAAACCCTCTGCCCCCAAACCAATGGCTTTGAGGGAGAGGTGTTTCTTCCCACATCTCAGCCTGGAGCAAATATTTATGGTCATGTTCTACACATCTCTGAAAACTGGGAGTGGCTCTTAATAGAAACACTGACAGACCTTTAAAGAGACAACACTAGCAGGTGTTGATTGATAAGCCTGAGCTAACACAGCACTGCAGCATGTCTCACTATGGTTAAGTTAAGATGTGCGTAAGTACTCTGCTGGCCCAGGCTGTGAGGGCCTAATCCAAAGCCCACTGAAATCAAATGAAAGACTCCTGCTGACTCAATGGGCTTTGGATCAGAGCCATAATAGGGTTATGTTTTAACCCCAAGTGTTGCTCAGGTTTTCTGTCCAGATGCTCTATCACCTTTCCTCTCTTTTAGGGAAGAGCATCTACAAAAGCAAGCTGTGTTGCTCACAGTTTATGTCGTAGAAATCAGGCAGCTCCTGCAGCGGGCATCCACCTCCCCTGCAAAACTCAATTTGAATTCTACAGTGTTGGTAACAGTGTGCAAAGGCAGAGAGAGAATTAAAATACAAAGCGAGCAACACTTCAGTGCATTCCTGTAAAAGGAAAGACAACTCCATAGAAAGGACATCATCACTCTTCCTCTTCTCCTGTGATTTCACTGTCATAATTGATCCGCAGTTAACACAGCCTCTGAAAATCAAGGTGTCTCCCATTTGATTCATACTTAACCCTAAACAGTAGCCAGTTCAGGTCCTAGGGGCCAAGTAATAATGGATGATGTATGGAACAGACAAAACCTGCTTCTTTTCCATGTTTCAGACCAATGCAGAAGTGCTTAGAATAGCAAAAGCAATGATAAAAAATAGATGGATTTAAAAAGAGTGTGGGGGAAATGTGATAATCCACTGCTGTTCTCTGAATCAATGTGAGTAGGCAGAAGCTGGTTACACTACCACCAGACTGGGGAATGAAAGTTACCAGACTCTAAAAATAAGAAAGGGGCTGGTCTGATCAGGACCTGAGACTGAGTGCACCTTGTTTAAAATATGATCGACAGAAAAGGCCATTCTGCCAGAAGACAGCATGCACTATTACCAGATTAATTCAGACCAATAGCAGAAAATCTTATTGCCCTGGAACAAGGTCCCAGACTGCTCCCTTTGGAATCAGTGGGAGTTTTTCTATTGACTTTGGTGGGAGCAGGATTGGGAACATAAATTATCTTTAAAAAATAGCATTTTGGAAATTTAGGTGTGTGTAAATAGATGTGTTCCCTGTAATTCCGATCTCATTTCACACACCCACACACCAGCCAAATAAACACGTCTCCATCGATAACGGAGTACTCATGGGGTATTACTAGAACTCTGCTTGATGCATGCAGGAGTGATGTTATTCTTTCTCTCTGCTTGTCTTGTCTCATGTACAAGGATTTTCATGTGCAGTTTACAGGTTACATTGATTACGGAATGTACTGCACACGGGAAGGGATGACAAGATTCCACCTGCGTGTACATGAGTGATTCTACACGGAATTTGGTTGGCTTTTATTTGGCTTTTGGAACTTCTTTGTGAAGCAGAAGCAGAGGATGTTTGTGCATAAATTCACCTACTATTGCTACTATGGTAAAGTGGCATACGTGTGTGACACCAGTGCAATGTATCAAAACCGTTGTGCTAAGTATATATTCTAGGCCACAGTCAATTTGCTTTAATGTTTCTCAGCCTCTGCTGTCTTTCTTCTTTTTTTTTTATTCTGCTCCATTTTCTCGGCAGTGGTTGCCATTTGAGTCTGAGCAGCTGCCCCGTGGCTAGATAATACCCTAATAGCTGAGCATGCAATCAACCTTGCCACTACTATCCTTACTTTAGCAAAACAAAAATAACCCCTCATTGCCCTCCCCACACCCACAAAAAAGAAGGGAAACAAAGGGAAACCTTGATTTTAAAAAATTATCTATATACATGTGTGTGTTTGTATATCTGTCTTTATACTCAGGGGAAAAACAGATTAATAAAAGATCCTACCTCTGCCATCTGTTTCTGAATTTGGGAGGATAAGAAACATTACATCATATTTGGTCTCAAGTGGGTGGCTGAATTTGTGCATTTTTAAATCTGAGTTATAATGTTGACCCTTTTTTATTTTTTATGTATTTATTTATTTTTTTAAGAATCTCATTGGTCTTGTAAGAAACAGTAAAAAGACCCATTGTTTAAAGAATTCTACCTTCTGTTTTACAGACTTGGTTTTAAATAAAAGATTTGGTGGTGGTGGTGGTTTTGTATTTTTATTTCCATGATCTTTTAACAGGAAACCCTAGAATCCCATTCAGTATAAAAGTCTGCTTGGCTACCACTTCTCTATAATATGGCTCATGTAGTCCTCGGTAGGCAAGCGTCCTTGCTCATCTGTCTCTTCCTTGGGAAGTGCCTCGTTGGACCGGTGAAGAAGCCTCTCTTCCCGATTCTTTATCCTTTGCTCCATCCTCTCCAGCTGCCGCTTGTACTGGTAGCGCTGTTGGAAAAGGTCCTTTGCATAGTCATAGAGCTGCATGTCCAAGTCATTGAGCTCCTCAATCCTCCGTATGGTGTTGTTATCCACCTCCACTCCGCCTGCCCTTGTACTGTTGTACTGCATGAAGGGCCTGATGAATTTCAGATTAAAAGTTCTCTCAAACAGGTACTGAGTCTTCCTCTGGAATTCTGTCAAGCCAAAAAAGGCCATGTCTCTAAGGTTCTTCTTTGCGCTCTCCAGCAGGATCTGTGCTCGCTTGTTCTCAGGGATAAAAGACATGTTGTAGCAGCCCACCAAACTCAAGTCAGCCAACATCCTCACTTGGCGGTTGTTTGCCAGGTTATAGGGGCAATCCATGAACTCCTGCAGCGTGCATCCTGACCAGTCTGTGCCTTCATAGCATGATGGCAGCTCTTCAGGGGTTGGTGTCCGACCATCACACATATGCAAGGAAGTTTTCCAAGTAGCTCCTCGTTGGACATGCCTCCATTCACTGAGGTAACGAGACACAGGGTCTCTCAGCAGCGTGATGTAGTAAAATTTTCTACAAAAAGAAAAAAAAAATATTCAGCATGTGACAAACTGTTATGTGGCAAGCTGGGATCAATAGCACAGAACAGCAACAGTCAGTGTCTCAACATTCATTTAATTTACCTCTCACAGATTCTTTTCTTCCTAGAATCTGTACTGCTAAGCAATCTGAGTGACACCAGGAGTGTGTTCTCCTCATAACTCATCTTTTCCATTTTAGTTACACCAGCTCAGAACTCCCTCTCTGGGATATCACTTTCCAGCAACAGACTGCAATGTCAGAACAAATAATCAAGATTCAACTGATCTACCAGCCTCATAAACCAACTTTGGCTTTAGGATCTGACTGGCCTTTCACACTAACATGCACCTTCAGAGTCAGCGAAGACTCACTCTGTAGCACTGGCTAATAACTAATTTAATTATAAACTGACCCAATCGCTATCACCGCACCGACCTGTTGAGTGGACAACCTAGTACTTTGTTTATCTCACTGCTGAACTGAAACTCAGAAGCCTGCATTGAGAAATGGAGCACTAGAGTTCTTTCACTGAATTCAGTGGGCACTGGATCAGACCCTTGGTGTGAAACACTTCTAGCTGCTAAAGCAGGCAGGGTACTAGATCCACTGAGGCTTAGCTGGCTGTGAGCACAAGGGGCTTTTCTGGAGACATGGGATGCTCTGTATATTGCCCTTCATGAAGGATGTAGTGTGAGGACAGGAGCAGAATTCTTTTTGTGCTAAATGAGTGTCTGTGGAATGCTGCTATGGTTTGCTGCATTACTGTGATAGCTAGATAGATATAAATGTGATGGACATTAGCACAGTTGTGAGGGCTCTGCGCTGCTTTTAGAGAAAATAAAAATGCAAAATAAAAAATTTGGTCATGATTGAAGTTAGCGCACACTCATACTTTCCCAACACCTTCCATATTGTGCTTCCCAATGGTCATGCACATTGCTGTGTGAGATGGAGCAATTTAATTTAAAGAAAATGCATCAAAGACCTTGCCAGGAAATCTAATGGCAAAGACTGTTTTCTTTCCCCCTTTCCTATTAGTTCTCTAAGAGCCACATCTGAAGCCCACAACAGTGAGTCAGAGTCTATCAGCGTCAGTAGGTGTTGGATCAGGCCCCAATTACTCTTTCACTTTCTGTTTTTGTGACCACGACTGGTAAGAATGTTGGCTATTCATGGGAGGTTTCCAACTTTACTCTGTGCCAGAAACATCTGTAGAATGGAGGGTGGGGGAAGGGGAGAAGGAACCTCCCTTAAGTTTCTCTCTCTTCCTTTTACATTGCAACCCATAATAATGATTCATCTCCCCTGACTGGGATGCAGCTCTGGTTTATATAAGCAGTGCTAGGAAACCTCTAACAGATGAAGATAAAATATGACAGTGGAAAGACCAGGAAAGACCCGATGGATGCCAGATGTTCAAGTGACAGACCCTGATGCTAAACACAGCTCACATTTTTTGACTTGTGAGCTGCAGTGGACTTTTTATTTATTTTTTTAATTTACTCCCATGAAATCCAAAGGGCATTTTTCATGAAGTGGCTATAAAACTGTATCTTATGCAGATAATGGTAGCACTTAGATGCTTCAATCAAGTTCTGGGCCTCATTGTGCTAGGTACCATACAAAGTCATAGGAAGAGATAGTCTCTGCCCTGAAGAGCTTATAATTTAAGTAAGCAAGGGTGAGGAAAAAGGAAGCTTTAGTATGCCCATTTTACATATGGAGAAGTGTGGCCCAGAGAGATTAAGTGACTTGGGCAAGGTCACACAGGAAGTCTATGGCAGAGATAGGAACTGAATCTGAATATCCTGAGCCACAGTCCAGTGCCGTAACCACAAGATCATCTACTGGCCGACCTCTTACCTGCAGAGATAAAATGTACCTAGTATATGAAAAAAACTAGCATTCTAGATGCCTTCCCATATAATGCCTTGAAATGCCAACATTCCATTAAAACAGAAAAAACTAGCACTTCAGCATTACTATGCTACATCCTGGAACCATGCAAAAGCTACAGTAGGGCACAGAAGTGACAGGATTAAAAAGCAATATCCCCTTCTCCCCAGGATAACTGCAAAAGCTATTTTAATGGTGGGGGAATACTAGCAAATATTTTACAATGTGTGGTCTCTCGCTAAGATTCTAGCAATGGGTGGCATCATGGGTATGGTGGGCACAGGAGACCGATGATACTGGAAGATTTGGAGGGCTCACTTTCCAGCACAGCAGAAGATTGAACTAGCAACCACTTCTCCTCAAAAGATGGAAGCTGATTTGCTGGTGAGGAAGGAGGATGCACCTTTGGAGACTGAAATACCAGCAGCAGGACTGAGTATTTGGTGATGTATTCAGAAACTATGCTGAGCTGAGGACAAAGTCCTAGAAGCAGTGAGGTCACCAAAGGGAGCTTGAAAAAAAGCTACACAAAGGGTACAGAGAGACAAAGAGAATTATAAAGTGGGCCACCACTTCCCGCAGCTCCCATTTGCTGGGAACGGCAAACCTTGGCCACTGGCAGCTGTGAGCGGCCGTACTTGTGGATGCTCAGGTAAACAAAGCATCTTGTGGCCTGCCAGGGCTTACCCTGAACAAGCCGTGAACCAAGCCTGAGAACCTCTGATCTACGTGAATAAAGATTTTAGGAGTCTAACTTTAGGCACCCAAGTGTGAACATTTTAACCCAATATTTTCAAGTTCTCCAAATAGAAGTTTTACAATCTCTACCTCTTAAGTTACACTTAACTTCAAAGAAAAGTCAGCCACAGAGCAAGCCCCATCTTTTAGCAACAGTAGGCAGAGGTATTATTATTGTTAATGCAGGAACAATGTATAAGGAAGTCGGAAGCCTAGAATTTTTCTTCCGTGTGGTTAAAAACACAGGCATTGCCACTTGTCAGCATCAATTTATGAAGAATTATGAAATTTATGAAGAAACACTTGATTAGTGAACTTCTCTTTTGTCATGAGAGATAAAAGAAACCCATACCATACATGTACCTGTAAGTGCCCCTTCCTTTCAGCAGGGTGCTCTATGCAGCTACTTAATTCAAATATGCCTAAAGACTGCACTGCTCACGTCAGAACTGTGGTCTTCTTCTAACCCAGATAGTCCTATTCAACACTGCTTCATAAAAAAGCCCCATCTCATTTTGGTGATGTCATGCCAGGCCTCGCTGACCTTTCTGAGTTAACAGCTCCAGCAAAAAAAATGGAAGCCATATTTGGTAAGGTACTTCGAGTTTTTTTCCCCCCGTGTCAGAGGCAGACAAGGCAAAATCTTAGTTCCTATTCTTGGGGACTCCCCTTCTATGCACCTTCTTGGGGGCACAGAACCCCAAAGAGGGCAAAAAGAGGCTGAGCCATGATTGCCTCTCTCCCTTTCCCTCCATCCCTTTCCACCCGGTCCTGAGCTACAATCCAGCCTCAATCTCCCCCAGGGGCATTGCAACTTCAACACCATCTCTTACACTGATCTGTGTGCAAGCTGCATGATCTAGCCCTGAGGAAAGAGGTTTGAAAAAAAATGAAAATAATTTGAATTTTCATGGTTTTGGTACAACAACCAAGTTTTATAACCGCAATTTGTGAAAACAAAGAATCATAATTACACCAGAGGAAGGACAGTTCTGTGGTTAACTCACTGTACTAAGTTCAGAAAACCTGAGTTCAATTCTTGGCTATGCTGCAGGCTTCCTGTCTGCCCTCAGGGTGGCAAGTCAGTCTCTCTGTGCCTCAGTTTGCCATCTGCAAAGTGGGACCAATGCTTCCTTTGTCCATCTTGTCTATTTATCTTGTGGCTAGGACTGTCTATGACCACGGGTACGAGTAGCTTCCTAGCGCAAAGGGGTCCTGATCTTGGATGGGGCCTCTACGTGCTACGATAGCACAAAAAATAGTTAAAATAACCCCTTGTGCCATTAATGGGAAGGGAAAACCTTCATCTTATAAACAACACTTTCCTGCCTCGCTCTTGCTACCTACCAGCCAATACGACTCTTAGCAACTGAGCAATAGCTTCTATGACACTTGTTCTCTCCATTCATTTTATTTACATTTATTCCCTGCCCCCTTTGATACAGACCTCTTGCTTCTCACAGCTGGTCATTCAAATGTGTTTGAAGTTTCTAACCTTATTTCAGTGAAGCATTTATGTTGACCTTCAGTACAATACCCTCTTTGCTGTTGAGATTAACCACTTCCCCCAGCTAGCTGAAAAGGGCACTTTAGTATTTTTTTCTTCTGGTTCTCACTTAACATTCAAAAGTCCTCACCGGAAAATGGTCTTGTGCTAAACCCACAAAACTACTGCAAGCCCTTCTTGTTTCCTTTGGTGGCTCTCAGCCAAGTAAACACCAGGCCTAGCTGCTTCCACTCATAAGTGCTTCATCTTGCCTGCCAGAGAAGGGGGAGGAAAAGGAAGCTGCAGGGGTCTACTTCAGCCATATAACCTCAGTCTGTCAGGGCAACATGCCTTAGGGCTACAATTTCTCCCTTAAAGCAAAACAAAACAGGCTCCAGCTCCACTGTGTTCTTGATGAACTAACTGAACTGAAGAGGGAGCCTACCGGCTTATAAGACTGAGAATGCTTTGCTTGGTTAAAATGAAATGCTAGTATAGTGTGGAACATGTGGCGGGGGAGAAGGCTTCTATGTAAGCGAAGCCCATGTGTATCCTCGCTTTAGTTAAAATACTTTTATGGTGGTTCCTCAATCCATAATGTTCTTTGTCATTATGTCAGTTCTTGCTGTAAATGGCCTATGTGAGCCTGTCTCCCATCTGTCAAACAAAAAGGAAACTGGGTTAGGAGTGTACAGAACAAATTTGTTTGCACTGCTGTTTATTCTGCAAAAAGAAGGGTTTGTTTATAAAAAAGAAAGAAAAATTCTCATTCCATACAGCAATCATTTAAACTCTCACCTCATGGAGGCAATTAAGGGAATTACAGTGTAAGTACTGCTTTTCATTTGCCAAGGTTGCCTCCCTTGAAAACAGAATGGCTTCTAATGAGCAGTTCAGGGAATGAGGTTAGTGGACTGAGTGGTGGTTCTCTGGTGATCCCTGAGCCGTGAATGAGGTAGCAAGCAATTTAAATGGAACTGAATATCTAAGTGGTTTATACATTTATGATGAAGTGATCCTAGAGGTAACTTTTAAAAAAATGATGTAAGCTGTATTCTGCTCCCCCCTCTAGCGCCATAATGGAACTGTCTTTTGTTGTGGAAAGCATTTAACTGGAGAACGTTCTCTGTTTAGCCAATTAAAGCACTTGATTCAATGAAAGTTCCTGAGTGCTTTACAATTTATTTAATATCATGAAATGGAATCTCTACTCATCTATTTTAGGGCTCTCTCCAGCTCCACATTGTTCAATTTCTATTTTTCTTCTATAATCAGACCTCTTACATAACAACATGCTCTTTCTGGTAGAGATTGTAATTTAATATATCTATAATGATCACTTCCTTTGGTAGCAAATAGGTCTAATTTTCCTCAGTCTATTTCCTCTCATATGGTGTTCATTTAAACTTCCTGTATTTCACACATAATAACCTCTTGGAGTCCTTTTAAAGTCATAGTCAAAAAGAAAAAACAAACAAAAATGATTAACCCCTCCTATGTTTAAATAAAAATTGTGACACATGAACCAAAGCCAGGAAATTCAGTATTAAGGCCAATACTTTGTCCTCAACTCATGCAATGCATGCTCAACCAATGCATGCTTTGATACCTGCATTCATTTTGCATAGCTGGATTTCTTTTGCCTGTTGGCCTGTGCTCTTGGAACCTTTATTTTTAAAAAGGTAGAATTCTTTATGATGTCATGTACACTCTTCTGAGCTCATAGGTCACTGACTCAATGATGCATGCTAGCATCCCATTATATACTGTACACTAATCCAGAAGATACACCGGTCCATTGGTTTGGTGCTTATAGGTGTACCAGATCTAATGCTTAGAAACATTTCAGTTTTGGGGAAGCTGGAAAGAGGAAAATGATGTTTTCATAATATAGTAATTAAAAAAAATGCTATCAAAATAACAAGAAATTGGACTATTATGGAATAATCACCTGAATAAAATCAGGTTCACAGGTACGCTTTTTAAAATTAGAGACATTTCATAGTTTTATAAGTACAAAATGGTGACATAAAGTAGGCAGAATCCATTCCCCCTAGTTTCAAACTAACTTCCCACTTGTAAAGAGTTTAAAAATCACCTCCTTGTGGAGCTGGGTTTTACTGTCAAAAGGGGTGACTCAAAAAGAATCACAACACTCCAGCCTTGGCGTGGCTGCTTCAAACATTCCTTTCCTTAGGTCTATCCCAGCTCATAGCTGCTCCTTCCATAAAACTTCTCTTACTTCTAGTCCATTCAGAGCAGAGTCTAATGAGCCAGACCTGCCCCAATGAGTTCAGAAGTAATTAACCTTCTAACAGAGAGGGACAATAGAAGGATTCTGTCACAATGACTTTTTTCCAGTGTAATGAATACAAAATATTTAAAAACAAGCTGATTTTTTGTAAATGTTTTATAAAGTGAATTTTAGAGTCTGTGAATGGTCTAGATCTGCCAGTCCTGGAGACAGAGGGTCTATTTAGCCACAGAACAGATTTAGCATAGACAGTTGCATCAGGTCCCTTGTCTGGATTTTATCTGGAAGGCAACAGGTTGAGCAATGTAGTTCCTGAAAATGGATTGGCTGTATATATGTCAGAGCATACACCTATCTGCATCCTGGGGCTGTGACCTTGCATATATGCCACCACTTAGCACCCATTTTAATTGCTATGGACCTGTAAAAGTGAGCGAGTGAAGGAACAGAGTTAAAAATGGAAGAGTTGACAACTTTAACTAGAGCAGCAAGTGTAACACCATTATTTTAACAGATAGTAAAGGCTAAAGTACAATAGCACTAGGTTTTAGGGCAGAAATGGATCTTGCATTATTTGTTTGGGATTTTATATTATATGTTTGGAATTTTTAAACAGCTGTAGTTGCTTGTTACAGTAAGAATCCATGGCTTGCATTTCCTTATTTTACAACAAATTAAAATCTGTTATCTAATACCACAGATGTTTCAGATACCTATGACTCTATAACAACCAGAAATATCTAACACAGGACTGAATGAGAATTTATCTCTTGATAGCCACAGAAACTATAAACGGAAGGGCATACACCTTTAGCTGTTTTTTCCTGTTTATTTCTCAAAGTCTGAGGTATGATCAATGCATCATGGCCCCTACCTACAATCCTTTTTTGTAATGTGAGAAGTCACTTTGGAATGCCAGAGAAATGGGGCAGACAGTGAGTGAGTGAGTGTGTGTGTGTCAGTGACAGAAGGCTTCCTCCGTGCAAACTGCAGAAAGGGTAGCAGAAGCTGAGAGCATGAGGAAGGAGGCAAAAAAGCAGCCACAATTTAGTGTTTAAAAAAAAGGAAGGAAAAAAGAAAGAATACATTCTTTTTAAAAAAGCATTTTTCATTCCTCTCTGCCACCCACAAACCCACACAAATTTCTCCAAGTTGGCTCCACCTGTGATGTCCGCATGAGAAAGGATACCCAGGCACCTCCCCACAGTTTAAAATAGGTCATGCTGGTTCAAAGAAGACTATAATGGCTATGGTGAGAACTCTACACAAACCAAACCAACAGGAAACCTCCATGTGACTTTGTACAGATCTTGAGAGGGCCAACTGCCATAACTATTCAGTTCCAACCAAAGTGAGGGAGAGGTTTGCAGTAACTTGGAATAATCAAATGTTGAATCTTGAATCTGGCAGTAGGAAAAATGTGCATCTGTGCATGATACATTCTTTGGATCTACATACACAGTTGTTACATTATCATAACTGCTCAGAGTGAGCGAACCCTATTGCAAGTTGACCTGCAAAGGAAAAAAATATTGGGTTGTGCCTCTTTTTGCTCATCTAACATGTATCATAAAGAAAGCCTGGAATTCTGCCTTTGCTCATGCACCTATCCCCACTATTCTCTCTCTTCCTCTTCCTCACTCCTGTCTTTCACATGCTCTCCCCAGATAGGTCCCTATCCAGGAGTGTGCACAAGGGAGGCACTGGGCCCCCCCAATATTCATGTAAAAATATGTATTTCTGGTCCAGCCCTGGCCCCAGCGGCTGCTCCAGCCTCTGACGGCTGATCTAATATGCGCCCCCCGCAAGCAGTCAAATTTAAATTCCCGTGTACACCCCTATCCCTACCTCACCCTCTGCAGTATTAAGAGTGTGTGTGTGTTGCGGAGGCTGATGATAGTGCAGGCCAACAGTCTCTATTCCTGTCTTGGGTTAAACTGAGTGCGCCCAGTTCTAGAACACTTCCTCCTTCCTGTTCAGCAGCACTTACGAGGGCTGAAGAATTGGAGAAAGGAGTCGGAGTGAGCCCGGAAACAGGTGGCTTGAACATGGTCTCTACTGGAGGGGAGGGAGAACATATCTAGCCAATCTTGATATTCAGGAGGCATTGCACCCTTCACTTTTCTTGCGCACAATGTCAGTGTGGCCTAGGGAGAGGATCAGTGCATTAACGCTTGCCAGCTTGGGAGCAGCTGATGCTAACAAACAGCCACCAGATTTTACCTGTAAGATCACTTTGAGCTGCCACTGTCTAATACTGTTCCTCTAATTAATTGCATGGAAAAGCACTTAAAACACCAGATCAAAGAAATCAACTGTACAGCTTGAATGAAATCCTATCTGCAGCAAAAACCTTGGAATTGGAACTGGATTGCTTGTTAGGTGTTCAGAATCCTGGGTACCAGTGGTTTAAAACAACAGACAGCTGTGTGGTCCTTTCAATGGAGTGGGTGGCTGAAGTCTCTGGAATGGAATACTGTATCGTAAAAAACCTGTTCAGGCAAAGACTTTTCGCCGATGAAGACAAGGGAAGCCAGCATATGGTGCTTTTGTGAAAGGTCCTGGCTGAGGGAAAGTCAGCCATGGCTGGGAAGAAAAACAGCTGGTGAGAGACAGCATCTTGAATAAGCCTGGATCTTGCTAGATTACGTTTTAGACTTTTGGGTGTAACCCATTTAAACTTTGCTCCTTTTCCTCAGCATCACTTAATCTATTTCATTTTTACCACAAACCAACACAGTGCTAAGTTTAAAGGGAAGGTCTGTTTATTCCCACTTAAGTTAATAAGCTGTGATGTGTTCAGTGTCTTTAGAGGAACAAACTAACCATATTATTTCTCTGAGATGTCCAGGAGAGGTCAGGACAGTGCAGAGCACACTGTTCTGGGGAAATTCGGGAATGAGGGTGTGTTGGAGGCACTCTGCAAGTGGAAGCCAGAGCGGGGCTGTGGGCAGGCTGCCGGGGTCAGAGCTGCCGACCCAGGGCTGTCTAGCACATAGACATTCAGGGTGTGACCTGCATGTTGGTAGGCCCAGGTTGAGAGCTACAACACCAAATCTTTGGGCTGGTCTTCACTAGCGCGGGGGATCGATTGTAGATACGCAATTTCAGCTACATTAATAACGTAGCTGAAATCGGCGTATCTACAGCCAACTTACCTGCCGTCCTCAAGGCGGCGGCAGTGCGCTCCCCCGTCTACTCCATCTTGCACCTTCTGGCGAGCTGGAGTTACGGAGTCAACGGAGGCGCTGCTGGCGATCGATATATTGCGTCTTGATGAGATGCGATAAATCGATCGCCATAAGATCGATCTCTCCCAGCTCTAGTGAAGACAAGCCCTTTGTGAGGCACTCTAGGTTACGAGGCAGGCGGTGACATAACCACTCACTGGTCTGAATTGCACACCAGAACATCACAGTGTCACTATTCAGGGCAACAAAAAGTTGATCTTTACATCAATTTTTTAAAAAATTCATTTTTAGGTAGGGTTGAAATCTTCTCAAAATAATCATAAATAAAAATGACTGGGGATAGAGAGGTCATCAGTTGGTGCAGCAAATCACTGTCTGTTTCTGTTTCACTCTCATGGTTTACAATACTGTCAGCATGCTGTTGATTGATTTACAATTTAGTAATCCAGCCATCATCATCCATAATTCTACAATAAACACCACCACTTAATGTAGCTGTTACAGATGTTCAGAAGTTCCTTCCCTGCCTTTTAGGGAGTGATAGCTAACAGCAGCTGTAGGCACCAGGATTAGTTGGGGAAAAATATCTGTCTCCAGCATAATAAAACATCCCTATGCTGCTGTAACAATACCCTGTCTTTAAGACTGAAAGACATGCTACTAGCTATGGTGTGCCCCTGTCCAAGTCTTTAATAGGAAGAAAATAATTTTCCTTGCAGTGGCAGGAGTAGGAAAATGGACAGCTTCTGTCTAAAAGGTACTATTTCCTAGGATGAAGGAACACTCCCCTCCTCTTCACCCCCAGGCCTTATATAAATGATCCATCGGTGGACATGTACTGTACAACCGCTGATCCTATATCAGGACAGTACTCTGTATGAGACACAATATTTGCAGAGATGGTGAAAGTGTGGTTCACAATTTGTTTTTAAAACTGTAAATGGGATTGCTAAGCACACAGGAAGGACTGTGGATTGACTGCGGCCATGCTATTCATTATCCTATTAGACAAACTAATACCCATTGCTTTCTGAAAACCCGACTAGCGACTTCATGGGCACCGTTACTTATTCTTCAGAAATTACTGATGTGGAAACAGTTGGTCAATTCCTGGTTTCAACTTCTTTTGCTTTAGTCTGAAAACAGCACACCATGATTTAAGCTGGAAATTAAGGTTTTAATTACTTTTAAAAAAAAAAGAATACGGAGCACATGAAGTATAATTACTTTTCAGCAAACAGCATTGTTTCCGTCTGCCAACTTGAATAGCCACAATCCATTTCAAGCAAGCCAGCAGAAAATATCACAGTAATGAAGTAGGTAACAAACACGATCATTCCAGTGAGTGAATTACCACTTTGAGGGAACCGTCTAACATGACTGCTGAATTCATAAGCTACGCAATTCTAGGAAGATCGGAATAACCATTCTAAATCAGACAAGTGATCCATCTATCCCAGCACCTAACGGGGCCAGAACTCAATGCTTCAAAAAAAAGTGCAAGAAACCTTGCAGTAAGCACTTACAGGACACCAGCCCTTAGGAAGTTTCTTCCTCGCCTCACCTGAGGCAATCAACAATCACATTCACACTGGATTTGCGTGCCTCCACCTGGCTCCTTGAAGAGGCAGTGCTGGGTTGGAATCTGATTTCATTGTTGAAGAATTCTCTGCCCCCATGCAAGATGACTATATCTTTCACCCATCTGTGAACACCCTGCATTGCTGCCACCATTTTTCCATCTGATGATTGCATGGGATTTTCTTCCAAGGTTGTCAATTCTGCTCCAGGAGGACTAGATTGAAACTTAAAGCAGTGAGTGTGGGGTGGAGTGTAGTTGTGGTGCTCTGTGAGGAAACCTGTGAATGAAGGAGTCACAATTCTTCCTCTGTTCCCCATTGCTCCTGGAGTTGAAAGGGAAAATGCTTGGCTACAGGCTTTTATCATATGTAGACTATTGCCCCCTCATTTTGTCTCAGCTTTGCTCTGCCCACTCCTCACCACTGCTACTCCTCCTGCACCTATGACATGACGTGAGGAGAGACTGTGTGTGGGGGTGTATGGTGGACGAACTGACTCCCCTGTATAGACACGTTAGTGTTGATCACAATCCAGCCCTAAATCAGTCACAGGGATTGCTGTAGAGCAGGGGTCTCCAAACTTTATGAGACGAAGGCCATATTAGATTTCTGAAGGGGCTTCGTTGGCTGAAGCGACCGTGAAAAAATTCAGTATATGAAAATATATGCAAAATCCCCCCTTTACTCCTCTGGCCGCTCTCGCACCCCACCCTTTGCCCTCTGGCTGCTGCCACGCCCCCCCCTTTACTGCTCCGGCTGCTGCCGCAAGGGCATTCACCCCTCCACACAGGGGGCCACCGGCAGCAGCTTGTGGGGGAGTGGGGGGCAGGGCGCCACAGTAGCAGCTTCTCCACAGGCCTGCTCAGCGTGCCTGCTCAGCTGGAGGGCCGGACAAATGGAAGGCATGGGCTGGATCTAGCCCCCGGGCTGTAGTTTGGAGATCCCTGCTGTAGAGTAACACAAGCCTTGTTTCCCCTGCCCCAACACATACCCAAAAGGAATCTGGGAGATGGGTCTCCCAGAAAGCAATATGAAGCACTAAATCAAGGGGTGGCCAACCTGAGCCTGAAAAGGAGCCAGAACTTACCAATGTACATTGCCAAAGAGCCACAGTAATATGTCAGCAGCCCCACATCAGCACCCCCACTCTGCTCCCAGCGCCTCCTACCCACCGGCAGCCCCACCGATTAGCTGTTTTGTGGTGTGCAGGAGGCTTGGGGGTGGGGGGGAGAGGAGCGAGGACACTGTAGGTTCCAGGAAGGGGGCGGGAAGGGGCAGGGCCTGTGGCAGAGCCCGGGGTTGAGCACTGAGCACCCCATGGCACATTGGAAAGTTGGCACCTGTAGCTCCAGCCCCAGAGTTGGTGCCTATAGAAGGAGCCGCATATTAACTTCTGATGAGTTGCATATGACTCCGGAGTCACAGGCTGGCCACCCCTGCACTAAATGCTAGACAGAACACATGTTTCTGAAGGGGCGGGTGGAAATGAACTTGTTTGCTTCTTTGTGAATTTACATTTGATTCCCAGACTGCCCAAACTGAACCCTCCTGCTCCACATCTGAAACCTCACAATCTTTCGTAATAAGACTATTGGCTTTGCCCAGATCTCACTCATTTCAGCTGCATGAAGAAATTGACAAGACCAGGAAATACTGACTGCTCTTTAATATTTCTCCACAATAGAGTTCTATAGAAAATCACCCAGAATCAGATCTAACAAGCTTTCACATTTATTCTAAGGCCTTGTGTTAAGGGGAAGGCCCCTTTACACAACTCTGCCAGCATAAAGGTTAAAATGGGAGTATGTTACATTTAAATCCATATCAAGGTCCTTTCGCACTGCCAGAGTAGTGCAATGGGAACTGAGTATAAATAAAACTCAGGCCCAGCAGAATT
Source organism: Dermatemys mawii (assembly GCA_007922305.1). NCBI lineage: Eukaryota > Metazoa > Chordata > Testudines > Dermatemydidae > Dermatemys > Dermatemys mawii. The sequence continues at coordinate 3,761,568 of ML677363.1, forward strand.
GAATAGATGATCATCTCTCTTCTCCTGCGGTTTAGAATCACCCTACAGGATTCCATAGCAAGAATATATTATAGGTGTGTGGGTAGCACTGCCTATTTTCAAGGTTGCCCAACACTTTCCATTTTAAGCCCCTATTTTCAGTTGCGTATAACTTTGTCAGAACTTAAATCTTTCAGGTTGCAATTTTCCATGCTGGGTTTCTGCTTCAGGCTCATCAATGGGTAACCCCTGACCGGATCAACAAGCGTATAAGTGCCACACCCAAAGGATTCACTTCCGACTAAACTATCATTGCTATGCTACAAATGTTAAAAATGCTTATAGATGGCCCAAGGACCACATTGGGGTTACAAACTGTATGGAGGGTTGGGTCGGGAAGGCTGTGCTTCCCCAAATAGCCTGGTCCCCACTCCAAATCTGCCCCCTCCCACTTCCTGCCCCCCTCAGAATCCCTGACCCATTCAATCCCTCCTGCTCCTTGTCCCCTGACCACTCCCTCCTGGAATCCCATGCTCTATCCAACTCTGCCTACTCTCTCTCTCTGTCCCTTGACTGCCCTCCCCCCGACCCTTATCCATACCCCTGCCCCCTGATAGGACCTCTGGAACTCCCATGCCCTATCCAACCCCCTCTGCTCCTCATCCCCTGACCGCCCTCCCCCCTGAACCACTGCCCCTTCGTATTCCCTCCTGCTCCCTGTCCTCTGACTGTCCTCGGGGACCTTCTGCCCCATATCCAACCCCCTCGCCCCAGCACCCTTCCATGCCACTCAGAGCAGCAGGAACTCACAGCCCCAATGCTCAGACAGAGCCAGCTGCGCTACCGGCGTGGCGGCGCAACTGCAAGGGATGGGGGACAGCAGGGGAGGGGCCGGGGGCTAGCCTCCTTGGCCAGGAGCTCAAGGGCCGGGCAGGACGGTCCCACAGGCCGTAGTTTGCCCACCTCTGTTATAGAAGCTCTAATACAAGTAGAAAAAACTAAAGACTAATTATATTAGGCTTTGCTATAGGTATTAAGGTTTAAGAATTAGTATAAGGCTTAGCAAGGCCTGGTTGTCAGCTTAAATTGGCATAAGTGCTTGGCCTAAATTCATGAAATGTAGCAATATGTGTTTTGGAATAAATAAACAAACCACAAAAGAATAAGTACCCTTCAGAATTGCATAAATAAGTAGAAAACAACAGATTTTCTACCATGTTTTGCAGCAAGGTAACCATGGAGCTACCCACATTGATGTATCAAAACTACTGGGAAAATGACTGATGCAAATGATTGGCTTATGTCAACGGGAAATCTAATTATGGTAAACCAAAATACCACACATGGGCAAAGGGCACATACTTGGTCAGAGATGGTCACAGACAAGGATGGGTGGAATAAAAAATGGTATATAAAAGATATGGTTATCCCACCTTTAGCTGGGACATTAGGGTGACAAGAAGGCAGAAACCTGTATTGTCACATCCCTCTTAAGGTGCTCTCCACTTTCTTTCTTTCCATCTTCACTTCTGATAATCTCCATAAGTTAGTCAGCACAAATATATTGTGCAATTGCATTTATCAGTCTGTTTCTTTTAATTTTAAGTAAGGTTTTAATTTCTTTATATGCGTGTTGCCAATGCCCTTCATAGCCACCTGTGTAAAGTATCTATGTTGTATTAGTAATTTTGTGCAATTTGCACTTAAACTGAACAAAGTCTAACGGCTGGATTTTATTTTATTTTTTTGAACGTTTCAGCAAAAATGGTTCAGCCATTTCTGAGACTGGCTGAAATGCATTGCTTTGCCCAGGTAAATACAAAAATCTTCCAATTGTTTCATTAAGAAGCTCCATGCTTTGGAGAAGAGATTTGAAATTTGGCAGGGAATTCCCTTGGTGCCAGTGATGTGCCTTTTGCTGTTTCTGTGACAAACTGTCCACATTTGGCCACGCTGTAACCCTTTGAAATAGTACAGTTTGTACCAGCTGAGTAGAGACTTTGGCAGCTAAATTCTTCAGCGACTCCATTTGCATGGAACATGCTCCAGATAGCAGCAGTGGGGGCTCACCATGACTTCCCCCATCTCTCTGTAGCCTGTCTCTCCTGTGTGCTCAAAGTTCACTTTGCTGACACCTGGCCAGCATTTCCACAAACCTCCCAGTGCACTATTACCATCTTCAGGAAGCCCTCTCCCCTGGCCTACTGGCCTCCTCCTTTCTGTCCTATTGAAATGATGCTAGCTACTGGCTCATCTGATTTATCATTTTTAGGGAGCCAACAAACAGGACCAATGCACCCTACCCAATGCCAGTTTCCTGACAGGTGGGAACTAGGAGGCAGCATACTCCCCATTACCTGCTGCAAGAACTGAGCACTAAACTGCAGGGGCAGGTCAGCACATCTTTAAGCCTGGACCTTCCTAAATGTTTCAGAGGCTCCCTAGGAACTATGCACCAGGAAGTGAAGCCCCACAATGCCTTGCATTGGCATGGAAGGTGGCATGGAAGCTGTGAGATATCTTAGCTCCCTCTCTAGGATTTCTGGGGAGTTCCCTGGTCCTGTGTAGATTACTAAGAACTGTTGTAGGAGGGTAGGGCCACTACCACTGCCCTTTGGTGGGCAGGTCACTCTGCCTTCTGATACTGTAGTAATTTTTGGGACTGGGAGCTAAAGATTCAGGAAAGGAACAAACATCCTCCCTCCTTTGGGCCTCAGGAGTGGCAAAGCTCAGGAGCAGCGTTGTCATTCTCATGCGTTCAAGTATCATGAGATTATTGAAAAATTATACTTGGTGGGTGTTTTTTCTTTGCCTTCTGGTTTTGGAGCCATTTCCCAAACTTCTCTCTCCAACCACACGGGCTAGAAACTCACTTTAAAAAAAATGACAAGCTGAGATTCTCATGTTCTCATTTGCGTCCAGGAGCTGAGGCTTTAAGAAAAACACCATAAAACTTGAGACTTATGATAAAATCATGGGATTGGCAACACACTGCAGGAGGCTGCAAGGGTGGGGAAGAATCATGTGCTGGACAACCAATGATGAGAGGAAAAGAGGCACCAGTCAGCAAGGAGCCCAGAACCTGCTGGTGGTCAGCAACTGGGCAGGAAGAGCAGACTGGCTAGTTGGACGACAGGGAGGAGACATTCCAACAGAATTTCCCTGCTGAGTGAACGAACACCCTTTTCCAGGTTAGGAACACACATGGGTCCTGGAAGTCAGACTCAGTTTGACAAGAGTTCAAGATTCAGTACTGCTGTGAAAGTTTCACCGTGATTACCATGGAAAGCAGCTGCATGCCTGATGGGGTTTGCGTGATTTAAAAAAATAACTTTGTAATCAATAAATGTCCTGGAGCAGATTAAAAAAAATGTAAACACACATTACAGTTTAACCTGCTGTTCAGATGGGAACTGTAGGTGCTTTGATACTTTGACTGAAAGATCATCTAGCTCAGTGGTCTTCAAACTGGGGAGCACGCCCCGGGGGTGCACAAGACCCTAGTGCTGCCACTGATCCTGCCCAGGAGACTGCCGAACTCCCGGGCAGTCTATTTTTGTATCGCCAAAATGCCGCCGTAGAAAGCGGAAGCTTCCACGTTCTGCGGCGGCATTTCAGCAGACATACCCCCCAGGGGCCGCACGAGTTTTTCCTCCGTGAAAAGGGGCCGTGGAGAAAAAAACTTTGAAGAGCGCTGATCTAGCTCCCCTGGATCTCCATTAAGTGCCTCTGAATCCTGTGCTTAAAAGTTAATTTTCCAATTCCACAAAGCAATTCCTCTCAGTGACTCACTGCAGACAGCCCTCTGCCTCCTCCAGAAAAAGTGCACAGGGAACTTCTACAATGGTAGAACCACACCAGTGTTACAGCATAAATTGAAAACCTAGCTCTCCCACACAGATACAACGAATGGTGCATGTAAAGTACAGATCTAAAATTGAAGCATGGGTCAGTGATGATATTATTTCACCAAACATCCACTAGAGGGCACTTTGTTTCTTTGAATTCTTGAAGCTGACAACACTGTAGCACTCAATACAGAGCAAGAGACAGTAGAATGTCTCATTATTACAATACATTTACTTCACTTCTCATGGGATTTGCTATGTGTCTTACATATTAAGGTCACAAGTGGGATTTAATTTAATTGGATGCAGGGAAAAAAAACCCAATTTTGAATGTCTCCATTTCTTCTCTTGGTCTCAGCTGCAGGACAGCAATGCCAGAGTGCCATCCGACAGAGACCAGCATGCAGGCTCATCGCACAGCTGGGTACCAACAGCACACTTTGCTGACAAGGCAAGGCACTGCAATCAAGACAAGAGCATTCTCCTAGGGTGATTCTCTGCACACAGTCTCCTTTCCAGTGTAACTTCTAGTACATGCCACTGTGATTTGAATCATGTTAACACTTCCAGTTTAATAGGACACAGTCAGTGCTTGCTGAAACATGACATGCAAAATAGCTATTGTCCTGGAGTAAATACAGTATATAAATAATTAGAACATGCTGATCTGAGAGTTCAGAGAGCTGGGTTCTATTTCTACAGTGTCTTGTACCTTAGTCTTCTGGCTCAACCATGACCTGGAAAGATCACCTCCGGAAGTGACAGAGTATGGGCTCCATTCTTAGTCTCTCTGCTGAAACCATTAACAAAGGCAACAACTATTTCTCCCTGAATTGGTGTTTTTTGTCATAATAATGGTTTACATCCATAGCCCTTTCTGTGATGAGAATACATGTCCATTGCATCCTACTGGGCTAAGATCATCAACCCTTTCACATACATCACCAAATTGCTGAGAGGGTATTGCAGTTCAGTCCCTACCAGCCTGGGCTGGCTATGAGCTAATGATCTTGTTATAAGAAGCTCTACATCTGCCATGTTACTATTTCCTGGAGTCATCCAATCCCCTAATTGTCTGTTTTGTATAGGAATTTGTCTGAGTTTAGGAATGGAAGTTGAGGGATGGCAGGAACATTAAGATACATTTCTCTGAATATTTGTATAGGCTCTTAGACCCCTACATCTCAATTTTCTCATCTCAGACAAGGAATATGTATTAAAGAAGAGAACTTGGAAAATGTTTAACGTCACAGAATATGTAGGCGACACTCCCTTGGTTTGCTTCATTTAACTTGATGATGTTTCCCCTTTGCAGCAATTAACTCAAGCAGCGAAAAGTGCCATCTGACTAGTCAATTGTAGGATTTGGGAGTGATGGAATTCCCCTTACTAGTGCTTCCATCTGTCAATGTAAAGCTGGGTTTGACGTCTCACTATTCCAGTCAGCCTACAGACAAGTACGGGTGCTGGCTTGAAATGCATGTGTCTGAGACTGAGACGAAAACAAAGGTAAATATCTCCCAATCAGTGCTTGGAGCTGGGCGTGCCTGCCACTGCATGTATATTCTCAGCCCAGAGGTAACAAAGAAAGAAGTACAAGAAGAGATTGGGAGAGACAGAAAGGGGGCAGTTCATACAGAAATTAGTATTAACAGAATCCGTACAGCAGAGATTCACAATGCACAGCTCATGAGAACAAGGTCCTAATGCTAGAGAACTCCCTGCAGGAAGAAGCAGCATCGCCATATTAAAAAAAAAATCCAATCACAGACTCTATTTAAAAATTAAAAAGTCTACCAGTTGCAATTACATTCATGATTAGAAGATCTAACAGAAGCATATTTAAATTCATTAATTTGGTCCACACTTGCTACCTCGGGAGACCAGCTGCTCCTGGAATATGGGGCAGCAAAATGCAAACTATATCTTACTTGTATTTGATCAAAACCTTTTGGAAGTTTCAATGATCGGGCTGTTAACGTCTCTTAGGTGATAATTAGACTCTAGGGGCAGCAAACATTGTTTCCACAAAACATTTTCTCTCCCAAACAGTAGAGCCTTTTGCTTTAGAAACAGTTTGTTATTTCCATATTATGTGAAAGATAGAGAAGTAAGCATGGCTGTTTTCAAACAAAAACACATCTTGCCTGTGCATGTCAGAAATTAGCCGAGGCCCATCTGTGTGTAAACGATTCATCTTGGATTTTCCTCACTGGGACAACCTCCTGCAATACACATCTCATCTGGAAGATTCAGTCCAGCTCATATTGCTGCTCATTAGTATGATTCTTCTCTGGAAACTGATGCCTACTTGGTTTTCAGCAATGTACAGTAGCAGATTTGTGGAATTAGGGCATCAAGGGTTAGAGAATAACCAGGTGCCTTTCCCCTCCCTATCTCCCCCCCACCGCCCCCAAGACCCCGTATACAAGCAGAGTCCAAACATACACCGCTCCTGCACGCTTCACTTGGCATGGATTCTCTTAGCTTATATCAGGACCACCCAGGTCCTCTCACTTGCCAGATTCCTTCTTTTTCTTATATCAAGGCAGAGTTAACGAGGCACCTGCAACAGTGAATCAGCAGAACCCAAAATCTCCCAGCAGGTTCAACACCTCCTCACATGGTGGATACACAGGAACAGTGCAGCAGAAGCTGGGATCCCCTGCATTCACTTCCTTTTCATGAGACCAGGGGGCCTATTTTCCTTTGTCAGGGCAGGAAAAGGGTTAATTAACAACAGAAAATAACTGTTTTCTTGCTGGATCTGATGCAGATTTGCATCTCTCTCTGGACATATATGCTATGCCTGTCGGTCTTCCCTGTGTTTCACAGGGCAGATTTTCAAAGCTCACCTCCCTTCCGTAGATGCCTCAAGTAAATCATTAAGATATTTTGGTAGCTCTGTGTGTGTGTGTGTGATGATGGCATGGGAGGAACCCATCTCTCAGTTATAAATGCTGCTCATATATGGAGACATCTTTCAAGTTCTGAAGCTTCTCAGGAAGTCCATGGGGCATGCTCCCATTAGGGACTGTATCAGAAATTTAGCTGACTGCACATCAAGCCTCTCTCTCTCTGAAGACTTACTTTAATGTTCTTTCTTCTTCAGGAAAAGAGTAGATCTAAAAATTCCTCAAACATTTCCTGCTTCTCTCCTGTGATACCCCTGTTCAAAAACATGGAGAGTTGAAGGACCACAGCCCTTGTAGAGTGATGGTTCCAAATGCTACCAGGTTCCAGAACAGACAGACTAAGAGCCAGGACAGAATTTTTTTTTCCTAGGTGTGGAACCACCCAATCTCCCAGAATCCATTTGGTATCCTAGAACACCATGACGCAGGACTTTAACTGGGCTAGAATAATAAACGAACCATTTCTTCCCATCTGCATGCTGGTTGGCCTGTGTCAAACGGACACTGCATCACAGTGACGTAAAGGTTTTATTTATTCCGCATTAAAGTGTCAAAAAATGGCAACTTCAGCTTCCCACTATCTAGTCCCAAACAAAGTAATGCCACTTCACTGCTATTTCCTATGTGTCTGTTCCCTTCCATATAAATATGCAACTCCTGCTTGTATTACTAGATTCTGTGCAGGCGTCAAGAAGAGACCCCTTAATTCCTATGTCTCATAATCAGGCCTTCATCCAAATGAAGTCAATGGAGATTTGGATCCATCTGCGGTGGAGGTGACCTCTTAAACTCTGATTTTCCTTAGTAACTGAAATACTGGAATGATTTAGTATATTTTTATTTTATTTTAAAAGCAACATAAGGCAGCTGGCTCCCTTTCGAAAAACTAAAAGCCAAGAACAATTCACATATCAAAATTATTGCGTCAGAACATTCTCCACATTTGAGTCCTACACACTCAGTCCCCACAGCTGGGAGTACTGTGGCAATGGCTCCTGCTGAAACTGGAGGATAGAACTGTTATGAGACTCATCAGCAATCCCTCTGGTGAATAAGAATAAATTGACTAGCTTAGTTAGAAAGGTGATTGCAACACTTGGCAGCAGGAAATTAGGAGGGGAAAAGTCGAGGGGAGGAAAGAAAAAATGGGGAATCTTTGAGGTTATGTTGGTTATGAAACCCTAACCCCAAACATGCAGCTATGAAAATAAAGATTTTCTAGTCATCTACCTGCCTTAATTTTTTTTTCTCTGTGATCAGAATAAAGGGAAACCTCAGCTTCCCATTCTGGCAGCTACTAACACCACTGTTCCCTAGCTGCAGCAGGGAAAGTTCCCTCTTATCCCCAAATCTGTGGGACAGACCAAATCTTGCCCTCATATGGGAAAGGACTTAATTTATGTTTAAATGTTTTTCTGCATAGGGATGCTTTCTTGAACAGGGACCTGAACTGGGTCTGTTCCAAACTGATTTACACTGTCCCAAATATATTTAATGCAACACTGTAAGTGATGGGTCATGATAGAGTGTCACACTGACAATATTGTGCATTCCTCTTGCAATGACATTGTATTTTCCAGTCACTGTGCTGCATTAGTAAGCGGTGGTATATGGCACCACCATGATGTAAGATCATTATGCAGTCATACAAAAGGACAGTCCAAAGGTGCAAAATGAATGTTAAATAGATGGCGGTAGGATCTTCCTTCCTCATTGCTACAGCTGCAGCCATCCCTACGTACACATGCACACACACTCTTGCTGGAGACAGAAGGTCCAGTGCAACCTCTTCTCATCGCAAATACTGTACTGTACCATCAGTCTAAACAAAAAAACTAGCTATCCATTGGTACCTCCACCAAGCAGATGTCCCCTGCTTGGTAATCAGCCTGGTCTCCTCCATCTGGGGGAGGGACTGGTGAATTAAACCCACACATACTTTCTGAAGACTAGACACATCAGTTTGGGGAAAATGTAGTTATAGCTCCAAGGTCTGTGCTTCCTTTGACACGAAAGAGGTTTCTGAGACGGCACTGGAGTTTTGCCATCCCTGTGTATCAGCCAAGCTGAACTGAATTCACTCACAACTACTAGAATCACACACAACTCATCCTGTACTGCTTCTTTTTTAAGTCAAAGTGACAAAAGAGAGGCAGGATCAGACTGACAGGATTTCTTCTTTGGAAGACCAAGATGCACAGTGCTAACCACTAGCCAAAAACAAGTCTGTCCCCAGGATGTTTGCCAGAGTGTCTCTCATTAACTGGCTATCTATAGGCGCTCACGTGATATAGTTTCAGCTCAATGTGTAGTTACCTGGGTGCCCATTCAGTGCTCATAGCAAGAGGTGAATGCTCAGCTTTTCTTTTTACAAACTAATATTCAACACAGGAATGAATTCTCAATAATACATTTTCCCTGGGGCTGTGATTTTTAATACCATAACCAAAGGTTTGATTTGAAGGTCAGTAATTGTAAAATACTGCCCAGTGGAAATGTTCTTGAAATGGTGAAATAATGCCCACAACTCGCAGGCTAACTGAGAGCTGAGAAATGTTTTCTAGCCCAGTGCTAGTGGATGAAGTGTCTGAGATAGAAAAGAAAGGGCTTGCTCTCTGTGGGGAATTTGTATGAAACTAGAGTGGTGGTGGCCTATCTTCCTGGAGGGCCTCTGTGTCAGAGTGAGGAGAGATTCTTTGTGTACAAATAGGTGGCGGTCTCTCCAGGGTTTTAAACTGGGACCACTCTAAGATGGAGATTTTCTAAGCAGCCTAATGGAGTTGGGTGCCCAAATCCTCCCGTAAGTGTTTACATTGAGGGGAAAGTAATCTGTTCTTTATATTTCTACCACCCACTAGAAATCACAAGGCTTGCCATGACACACCCTTGAGATTGGCCATTGGGCCTGATGAATGTTTGGTTTACAAACCACATTCCATTTTACACCTCAGTGAGTGACTTGCAGCCCTCTGCCAACTATTCCCCCTTGGCTGAGCGTTCTCAGCATAATGGTGGGGAATGACTGCACCTCAACTAGTATTTACTCCCAGTCCAAACGCGTGCTTTCCTAAACAAAGACCGACACTTGCCGAAGCCCGAATGTGTAACAAAGGCTTTTAAAGACAACTGTGGACAAAGATTCAGAATGAGGGATAAAACCAAACACATGGAGGTGTGGGGAGCAGAGGGAGAAAGAAGGAGAGAAAATCTGAAGATGAGCCGGGATTATATTTCTTTAACAAAAATAAGCAGATCCTAGAATTCACCAGCCTTGGGTTTTTCGCAGGTTTATTTTACAGTAAATTAGAATGAAGATAAACAGTCCCAGTGGGAAGCAGGTAAATCTGATTCTGAAACAAAGGGTTGGCTTTGAAAATATTAGTCATTTCCCCCATTAAAAACAATTTCTGCAGAAGAATATGTTCTGGTTGCAAGTATCAAAATTAATTTTCCTTTTGTTGTTTAATTGGGGTGAGATAGTTCGCATGTACAATAGCTACAGTTAAGACCCAAAGGGTTTATTTTTAGATCTATATCTACTGCAATCTTATCTTGTATTTTTGGTTATTTGGATAAAGCATCACATGCCTTGGGTAAAAGATTCTTTCCCCCTCCGAAATGAAAAACAAAGACTTTTCAAATTACCGCGATTCATATGGCTGAATTTTAAACACTCCACTGTGTTCTGAACACTTCACTAGCCATCATCACCTCTAATGCACTGCACAAGCCTGCAATGTATGTGGCCATGCAACAATTGTGAATATTTTCCCTAGAAGTGATATTAACCTCCTTCCACTCTTTTCCATTCTTCATTGCTCAGCCTCTTGCAATGATCTTAGAACTGATCACATGATGCACGTGCATTTTCCAGCCCTTTTTGTTTTTCTGCTATAAGCCTCTTGCCTGTCTGATTTCCAAGTCACACCCACTTTATTACATTGTTTTGCCAATTTATCCCCCCTTTCTGAGCATGATCCAAAGCTCAATGAAGTCAACAAAAACGACTCCCACTGACTTCAACAGGTTTTGGATCAGGTCCTGTCTCTTCATCTACCAACTGCTTTCCCTGAAGCCAAAGCAAATGCTACATCTAGACTTCCAAAATGCTTATGCATCACGTGTAGCAATATCATTTTTTTCCACAGTTGGCTTTTGCCATCTCAGATCACAGGTTGCCATAAGAAATGGAAAAAGCATACATCCGTGCTACACACCACGAATTTACCATTTCTTGTTTCTATCTCTACTTCAGAAAGTGTCTGTAGGCTGGCATGGACCAGACCAAATGGTGATCCAAATTACTTTCCAAACCTATGCACCAGACTAGATGGAATCAAGTCATAGTTGGTGTTGAGGGACTTGTGTTTGACTCATTTTTAAACAGAGATTAGGCTCAAAAGTATGACTCAGTCAGCGAGATTTTCCAGACCTGCCCACCAAGAGAGACCATCTTTAGCAGAGAAGGGTATTTTAGTCTTCATGTTGTTTCAGGGCCAGGCATTTCTGCCAACACTGACAATGAGGAGCCCAGTTGTGATGGTGCTTTTTTGTGAAGTGCAGGTGTGTTTGCTGAGAACTCACAGCTTCATTTCACCCTCTAAGTCAATGATAGTGACTTTTGAAAATTACCTATCTGAGCTGGATTTGAACAGTAATCTAGTGACAAAAGGCTTTTATGGTGACAACAATTCTCTGAGTGACCCAAATCCTTTGAAAGGACTTTTCAAAAAAACCCCAAAACAAAAAACAAAAAAAGAACCCACCCTCAAAATCTGGTTAGGGAACAAAATACTGTGTCCTCTCTGTAGTAATGTCTTCTGTGCCATTATTCCATATCAACCTTCTGTACCCAGTTTGCCAGTTGGGACTCAGACAGATGATCTCATCCTAAATAATAGATAAATGCAGTTGGGGGCTCCCAGTGACTCAGCAGCCAGGCAAGCGAGTTAAATAATTCTCGCTGATTATTTACCAAAAAACAAAGTGTAGAAAATAAAAAAATATTAGTATGCAGCTGAGCTTCCTTATTTCAGTCTCTTCCTTTTCATGACCACACCAGAGCCTCTCAGTCTACCCTCCAATATGTGGTACCTATTGACATTAATTTCTCTCCATTCCACACACCCTGGTGCTGGTTTCATATCTTTGTGGCTAAAGTTCAGGAAAGCCAAATAGCTCTGTAGCATTCAAAACCAACCCTGAGCATTCAAAAACCATGAATCAGCCCCTTGAAAACCATGAGCACAGCTACAAAATCACATCCCATGAAATGAATCTTAGGCCACTCAATTCTTTCTGAGTACACATGCCTTAGAACTTGGTGCCCTCCTGGCTCCAAGTCACTTTTTCTTACTACTTGCCTACTTCATTTCAAACTGGAGGCTGTTTCTGTCACAGTGGTGAAACGTGTGTCCGTTACCAAGCAATCATGTGTCCTGTTGGTTGGAGTCCAATCCAGGACTACTGGAGGGTTTTTAGAGGTATTTTAAAAGTAATTCCCACTCCCTGCTCCACCCCAGAATCCCAATCTCTCAGGCCTTGGATATACTGGCACTTTATAGCACTATAAAGCCTCCAGGAGCGCTATAACCTCCTACCCGTCCACCCTGGCGAGGCACGTAGAGTGCTATAAATCCACATTTATACCAGTCTTGTTAATCCTCCCTTCCCCGAGGATTAACTGCTATAGCGTATTCATTGTTGCGTATTATCGCAAGTGTGAATGGGCATTAACACTCCAAGCGCTACAAGCGATCTCTGGCGAAGCCCTGAGCCATTTAAGGCAATTGACGTCTCTTCCCTTTGTTTTGAACTGGCTGGAGGAATGGGGAAGTTTTCAGAGTTTCTCTCTTAACTCTTAAGCAATACAAATGTTTAGGGAGGGAGCTGTGTGCCAGTGAAGACTAGCAGGCTTTGTATTTCAAAGGATATTTGCAGACAGGCTCTCAAAACAAAGAAAATCCTCTCACTCTCTCCGTCCGCATACACACAACACGTTCCTCCTCACCCCCTCATTTGAAAAGCACGTTGCACCCAGCTGAATGCTGGGATAGCTGCCCATAATCCATCACTCCCCGTGCCACAGCAAGTGCCGCAAATGTGGCCACGCTATACTGCTGGCGGGTCTCAGTGTGGACACTCTATGGCGCTATCCCTATTGCTGTATCCGAGGACAGGTATAATCAAAACTGTTGTAAAGCTGTAAGTGTAACCAAGCCCTCAGCTCCATGCACAATTGCACTGTCTCTTTCTTGTCTGACTGTTTCTTTGATGTGATCAATTTTTGGATGACCCCAGAGTATCTGCAAATATACAGGGTGATAGAACCAAACTACTAAATAACTTGGAGGGATTCAAGTAGTTGCGACTCCTATAAAGAGGGAGATTTGCTACTAAAACAGAGTCCTAGGCCTAGGGAGAGGAAACAAATAAAGAGATCCAAAAATGAGGGGACAACCATGCAGGAGCACTCTCAGAATTAAAGCAAGCTTCGTGTGATCTAGACGCCTTAAACCAGGGGTGGGTAAACTTTTTGGCCCGAGGGCCACATTGGGTTTGTGAAATTATATCGAGGGCCGGGTAGGGAAGGCCCCACCCCCAATCCAGCCCCCTCCCATGTCCCGCCCCAACTATCCCCTCCCACTTCCCGCCCCCTGACTACCCCCTGAGAATCCATGACCCATCCAACCCCCCCACCATCTTGTCCCCTGACTGCCCCTTCCACAGACCCCTAACCACCCCCCAGGATACCACCCCATACCCAATTCCCCTGCTCCCACTTCCCTGACTGCCCCAACCCTTATCCACCTTCCCACCCCTTAACCACCACCCCAGAACTCCACTCCCATCCAACTCGCCCTGCTCCCTGACTGCCCCCTCCAAAGCCACCCCCAACCGCCACCCTGGAACCCCCCGCATACCCCCTCTTACTATAGCTGCTCGGGAGGGGGGAGGGTGCACAGCCCAGGCTCCCAGAGCGCTCCCCGCACTGCGCGGCTCCGGGGGAGGGGGGAAGAGTGCACAGCCCTGGCCCCCAGAACGCTCCTCACGGCTCCGGGAGAGGGGCCAGCGCGCGGCCCCAGCCCCCAGAGCGCTCCCCACGCAGCGCAGCTCTGGGGGAAGGAGGGGGGAGTGCACAGCCCCAACCCCCAGAGCGCTCCCCACGCAGTGCGGCTCTGGGGGAGGGAGGGGGGAGTGTACAGCCCCAACCCCCAGAGCGCTCCCCACGCGGCGCGGCTCTGGGGGAGGGAGGGGGGAGTGCACAGCCCCAACCCCCAGAGCGCTCCCCACGCAGCACGGCTCCGGGGGAGGGGCCAGCGTGCAGCCCCGGCCCCCGGAGTATTGCCTCTGCGGCGTGACTCTGGGGGTGGGGGGAAGCATGCAGCCCCAGCGCACTGCCCGTGGGGCGTGGTGCGGCACAGCTGGGGTGTGGTGGTGGTGCAGCCCCGGACCTGCAGCGATGCCCGGTGCCCGTGCTGTGCGGCTCCGGGGGAGGGGCCACGGGCCGGATGGGATGGTCTCGCGGGATGGATGTGGCCCACGGGCCGTAGTTTGCCCACCTCTGCCTTAGACTGTAGTAGTTCTCTGTAAAAGCAGTGATTTATTACTCAACAGATTTGCTCTCTGAGTGCATTTAGTGTCACATCTGCTGACTTTAACATAAGCTATATAAATATTTTTACTTCTGTTAGCACAGGATAGCCACCACTACTATGAGAATGTGAGCTGGATTCTACCTTGACTTGTGTATCATCAACCGAATTGTTAATTATGTTCCAAATTCAGAGCCAAATTTTGTCCCTAATTGCATCTGTGTGGCTTCTATAAGGTTGCACAGGTCTGAGGGCCTTATTTAAAGACAATGGGTTTGAACAGGTGAAACTGAGGCATAATTTGGCCTGCAGAATCTTTACGACTGGCAATGATACACAAACCAGAAGGAACCTGGCTTGATTTTCAGACTCCAGGCTGAATTTGCAGGACACACAAAAGGTTTTATCTGAAATCTGAATAGATGCACACTTTACTACTAATCTAACATTACTTTCTAACGTAAGTCCTGGTCTACACTAAGGGAGGTGGGGATTGGTCTAAGTTATGCAACTTCAGCTACAAGTCAATGTACTCAGATCTATTCACCGCAGTGCCTTCACTGCAGTGAGTCAATGGGTGATGCTCTCCTGCCAACTCCGTCTGCGCCTCTAGCTGAGGTGGAGTACCAGAGTTAATGGGAGAGCGCTTGGAAGTCGATATCGCATCTAGACTACACACGATAAATCGACCACTGCTGGAACGATTGCTGCCCGTCAATCCTGCGGGTAATGTAGATGAGCGCTAAGTGTGAAAGAGAGAACGGGTGCTTGGAAACTGAGGTGTCCACGTGGGGACCTCTATTTTAGGAAGTAAAAACATTTCAGAACCAAGGGACTAGATCACGTAGCTTTATAATGTCAACCAATGTCACTGACCACCTGCACATGAACAGCTCATATTCCAAAAAATAGACTGTTGTGCATGTGTCTGATGGGGAGGGTAGAGACTCTTACTGGCATCCAAAGCTCAATATAAGCACTAATGAAGTACAACTAAACATCTCTCAGACAGTTTACAGGGTTTATTTCTTGCAGTTGGCACCAATCTTGACCCACTGATAAACCTCTGCTTCACAAAGTCCAGGAAGGCAATTGCCCATGGGTCTGTCATTTACTGTATGTTTGGACAGTGCCTGGCACAATGGGGCACCAGCTTTATTCACCTCTAGGAACCACAGTAATATAAATGTGTAATAATAATATCTGCTGCTATGGCCAAAGAGTGCACAGCACAGTTCAGGATGAGCTGAGGTGGGGACAAAGATGGCCTCTGAGCTCCACTGGTCCTGAGCTTGATCTAAACCAGTCTGGTTGCCTGAGCAGTATGAAAGCTGAAAGTTACATTCCCTGTCAGTAGCCCCAGGTAATCAGTACAACAGTCAGGGATCTGTGGGATTTGAGGAAACTCAACTACACTCCACACCGAGGAAGGGGCACGGCACAGGAGCCGCTATGTACGTTCTGTGATGCCAGAGGATTCCCCCTACACTACGAGTAGGGTGACCAGACAGCAAGTGTGAAAAATAGGGACAGGGAGTAGGAGTTAATAGGAGCCTATATAAGAGAAAGACCCAAAAATTAGGACTATCCCTATAAAATCGTGACATCTGGTCACCCTAACTACAAAACAGTCTTGTGGCTAATTATGCTAGCTTTAAGTCCACAATCTGCCATTGGTGCAGTGCAAAGTGATTGCACCACACAAGAGGATCTATGTCTGTGTGCAAACAAGGTAGAAGGTTGGAACAGAATGCACTGCCCATCTGGTGCTGAAATACCATGCAATATCTGTCACTCTCATTATAACACAGAACATCCTTGAATTTCATGTTTACTGCATGCTCTACTGTTTTGCTTTTGAACAGATATTCCCCTTTTTCCTACACACGCATACAAATCAACAGACAAAAATCGAATTTCCCTGTTTTTCAATGTCCTTACTGAAATCTCTCTCTCAGCTCACTAATCTAAGTCTCATTGTAGTATCAGCACTCCCAACAGTAGCTTTCCAAAAGCAAACTAAGCAAGCAAATCAGTGGAAACTTAGCAAAAGGAAAAGGAAGTAAATACCCAGAGCAGTCCCTGGACTTTTCTTTCCACCGAGTTGTTTGTTTGTTTGTTTAATAAATAATAATAATAACAAAAAAATATTCGGATCATGGTCAGGATTTATTGGTGATTCATCGGGATAAATTTTAAGACTGTTGCTTTCACTTTTTTTTTTTTTGCTTAAAAATCTTGTATGTTATAAAGAAAACAAAAATCCCCACAAAGTAATACTGAGCGATAACACTAAACAAAATTTTTACCTCATGTTTGAAATGGTTCAGCTGGGTTATCTCATTATAGAAAGAACAAAGTTGGGAGAAAGGTTTAAGAGGGAGGAGCTTCTGAATTGCAGGTTCTTGGCTAAAGTGGAAAGGAAATTATTTGTAGTGAAATGGGCTCCCCCCCCCCCCCCCGTGAGGGGTGGGTAATCATATAAGAAAATGTCTCCATCCCAAGAACCAATTATGATTTGCATTAACTGAAACATATGGGAACACCTCCCTGGGGTGTCTCTGGGGCCAGCCGCATTGGCCGCTGCTCAGGTGGCCCCAGGCAGCTGGTCCCAGGTGCTGCCATGGAGAAGCAGTCTGCAAGAAGCAGCGGTGGGGCCATAGGCCGCCCCATCCAGCTGGAGGAGCAACGGCAGGGCAGTATTCGCTGGAAGCCCTCCCCCAGAAGGGCAGCAGCGTCCGCCAGAGCGCCCAAGTTTTAGTGAGGAGTATTTATATAGTACAAGTCATGGACAGGTAATGGGTCATGACTTTTTGTTTATTGCCTGTGACCTGTCCATGACTTTTACTAAAAATACCCATGAATGAATTGTAGCCTTAATCATGAGTCACGCTCATCAAAAATCAGGAGATTTGCTTTAAAATAATGAAATTTCGTAAAAATAATAGATTTGATATTATTTTTATTTGCCACCTGCTTTTGGAGCCTTTAGGGTGCACTAAGGTCATATTTTGAAGCTTTCTCCACAGCCATGAGGGCTAGAAACTTTTTCTTTAAGGATGAAGGCTGAAATCATTGCCTATCCACTTGATGCCAGAAGCTGGGGCTTTAAGCAAAACAATAATTATCAGACTCATGACAAAATCATGAGAGCTGGAAATACTGATACTGGTTTCTGCTGACACTGGGATCCCACATTATTAGTGTTAAAACTGTCACTTCAGCAGAAAGGCCAGCTTTGAAAGAAGCTCTGGAACGCCAAGTCAAAACTTTAAAATCAGATAACCCAGGGAAACAAAATGGCTTACAGGACAAGCCATGAGAGATAGCGACTTTCACATTTAGGTCAAGTGTTTAAATTTGTACTGGGTGAGTCGTGACTGAAAGCAGTTTCTAACCGTTTAGCAGGCTGTGCAGAAATAGGTCATTGCCTCAGTCCAGAGGGCAAGTGTCCATTTTATAAAAGCTACTATCACCACCACAAATGGCATTCTTAAAAAGAGGGCCAGGGATGGACATTAGACTCAATATCCCTTGTCCCTAGACATGTTCTCTTTGGGTTACAGCTGAAGCACATCAGTGGGGCAGGCTAGGGAAGCTTATACAACAACTGCCAATAGTGTATCTGCTCTGTGGACAGAGTTCACTCTCCCTGTGGACTTAGTGAGTCCCTGGACAGGGCCATACTTAGGCATATGCAGCATACGCAGCTGCCTAGGGCACCTGAAAATCTGGGGCACCACCCTCGCTGGCTGTGATGCGGATTCCTCTCTGGCCCCTCCCCTGCACTGGGCCATCAGGCTTCTCCCCTACCCAACCCCACAGCCTCCCCCCACCCACTCCTCAGCCTGCAGTTTCCGTCTTGGGCAGGGCCTCAGGCAGGGCCTCACCGGGCTAGGAGCAAAAATTTGCATGAATGAGCAGGGAGAGCCAGGCCAGGCAGAGGGAGCTGGGCAAGGCATGGGGAGGGAGAAGGGGGCCAGGCCAGTCTGGGAATAGAGCGGGGGGTAGAGGGGATACCCAGAGGCTGGCAGGAGAGGGAGGGAGCTGAGCTCAAGGGGTAGAGCCAGGCACAGGCCTTCGGGGAGTGGGGAGGGGGGGAAAGGAGGAACAGGGATGGGGAGAGCCAGGCTGGGAGGGGAAAAGGGGGGGTGTCTTTGGCTCAGTGAATGAGCTTGGGCCTCTTGGGGAGCAGGCTGGTGGCCCCAGGGGAGAGCAGCTGTTCTCAGTAGCCCCACATTCTGCCTGAACCTCTTCCCTCTTCTGCTCACATGCACTGCCCTATGGCAACTCCCTGCAATCTCTCTCCTAGTCTTCTTTTCACTCTGCCTCCCTCTTCTCTCACCCCTCGCGGAGGATCCCCTTTGGACTGTCAACTTTCCTCTCCTCCCTTCCCCAGCAGGGATCAGCAGCAGACAACGGCTGGGAAGAGGGAGAGGCACACACACAACCTAGCTGGGGAGGAGGGAAAGTTGAAGGAAAATAAAAGAAGGTGGTGTGGCTTTTCCTGCCCATTCACAAAATTCCAGTGTCAACAGGAGGAAACTGACATTAAACAAAAGGAGGAGGGGGATGTACCTGGGGCAGAAAAGCAGCAATTAGGACTAAAGAATGCAAGAGCAGGAGTGACTTCTTAGCTGGAGAGGAAGATGGACTCGCACTTAACAAGGCTGGAGTAGCTGAAAACTTCTATTTAAGGGAAAGGGAGATGATTTTTCTTCTTGTGGATCCAAGTGTCTCCAGGGGGTAGCATTTTGAACGAGGGAGAGTTCTAAATAGTGCAGAGCTGAGTGGGATTTTAAAGGTCCCTTCGAGAATGCAGCATCTTCTTCCTTACCCATGCGAAAGATTTTTAAAAACTGGCTTAAATAATCCAAAACAAGAGTCACTGTTCAAATGAGACGTGGCTGGTTATGGCTCCAGTCCCACTCTTGAAGCGTTGTTGAAACTGCGTGCTGAGCTATACCCAGTCAGGGTCATCCCTACTCATACACAAAGTATGCAGCTGCACTGTGCAGCTGCTCCACCCAGCCCCGTCCCCACTCCAAACCCCTCCCCACCCACGGCTCGTGGGGGGAGGGGGGGCAGCACAGGTGAAGAGCCCCCAGAATAGTTAGGGATGACCCTGTACACAGTACAATTTCACTGAGCTGTGTGTGGCAACCAGGTGTGTAAATCAGGGCAGAAAAAAAGACTGGCACTGAATGTAATTCCTTTTCTTAAACTGCACACCCCAAGCGCTTGTTTACTTCTCAGGATTAGAGAGAAATGCTCTATTTTAGGGAAAGTTAAAGGCTATTTTGGAGTTGATGGTCCAGAGCTGTGGCAGGCAAGGGCCTGGCTGAGGGCTGTCATTCAAATGGATTTTGGATCATGGCTGACATCCCAGCCATCATGTAAAATGCTTCCCTCTGGCCTTTTGACAGGCACACAGAGGTATCTGACTGCCAAGTCCCTGTGCTAGGATGGGAGGGGAGGAAGAAGGCTGCAGGGTGATCTCGCAGTCCATGAAGCCAGTGGCCTATGCTTACCACCACCACGCTGGAGCCTTCAACATTTATTTATTGATAACATTTGCAGAATTTTAAAATATTGTGCACAGATTTTAATTTTTTTGGTACTGTGGGGTGCTGGGTAGTTGGGGGGGCTGTGAGAGGGTCACTGGGCTGTGAGAGGTGGTCTGTGGGTGGGAGATCGCTGGGCACAGGGATCTATGGTGGAGATCCCTGGGTGAGAGTCCACTGGGCATGGAGATTGGTGGGCATAAGGGGGTGGGAGGTACTGGCAGGGGGCGGTGTGGCAGGACATGCTGGCAGCGCAGGGCTGGGACTGGGGGTGGAAGTGGGAGGGAAGTGCAGGGTGAAGGTGGCACAATTAAACTGGTTTTGATAAAGCACATATGGCAAGTTTTCCAACACTCTAAGCTTATGTTTGTGTTGCTAAGAGCACGTCGGACATAGGGGCACCAGTTCAATAATACTGTGTAGGTCCCCATCAATCCTAAGGACGGCCCTGCCCCTAGAGTCAGGGTTTTGCAAATGTCAACGTTTTTTGGTGGGGGGTTGGGAAGAGGGTCTGACTCTTCATTTTGCATGGGAGTGGGGAACATGACATGCAGAGTCCCCTCCCTGTACGACTCTTGAGGGGATAATCCCGCTGCGCCATTTTTTTTTAAAGGGAGATTTAATTTAATAAATTAAAAACATTTTTCAAATCAAAGGGAAGTCTGAAGTAGGAATGAGAAGGAATCCCCTCAAAAGCTTGGTTTGCATGTGGTAATGCCCTACATAAGGTGTAAGAGTGTGTGCTCTCCCTCTCTATTCAGTTTTTACATCAGCG
This sequence comes from Dermatemys mawii, assembly GCA_007922305.1. Lineage (NCBI taxonomy): Eukaryota > Metazoa > Chordata > Testudines > Dermatemydidae > Dermatemys > Dermatemys mawii. The sequence goes on from ML677363.1 coordinate 3,782,244, forward strand.
TGTTTGCTCTCTCTGCGGCAGTATCTGTTTGCCAGCTAGGTTTTCACCCTACTTTTCACTGGCATTTTCCCACTCCTTATTTCTCTCCTAAGTAGAGCACAAGCCCAATAACGTTCAGGTACAAGACAACTCTCAAGCCCACGATGTCCAAGCTGGCTAATATTTTGACAAAATGATCCTGCTCATCCCTAGCCTCCAGCGCTGTCAGATCTGATACTTTTCACAAACTCAAGACTCATTTTGAAAATATGTTATCTTGGCTGAGCCAGTCCCTTCCCCTCCATCTTTGGCCTCTCAAGTACACTGGGTGACATTGAAATCCACATGCCACACACCAGATATGTTGTGGAAGAAATACCATAGTTGGTTTGTGGGAAGACGGGCAAGTCACTTCCCCATATTACAAGCTCTGCCATATGATTAATGATGGAAGGGATTGCACATTCCAATGTTGCGCCATAGCTGCCTGTTGGCAGCCGTGGTAAACCAGGAGAGTGGAGTCAGGACAATTCTTGAGCAGGAAAGCCCCAGGAAGGAAGTGTGTGGGTGAGATTTGTTTGTGGACAAAGAAGCACTGTGACAAGATGCAGAGTACAGAAAAGTGCGATGGTGTGCACAATTCTGGTGAGGCACAGAAATTAATTGAAGAAGCAGCAGGCTGTCACACAGCAATAAGTAGGCACCGTATGAACTCTCTATTGCCCCCATCCTGGCAGACGGTATAATTTGCAGGGAATCATCCTACTTGGTTTAACTTTCACTGATGTCCTTCACTCCTCCTGAGTTACAGTGTAAGTGACATTACAGTATGATTCCATGCAGCTTTGAATGAGCCAGACTATCTTGCTGCAAGCCATGCTCATTCCCTACGTAACTGAAGACTTTAAGAAGCTAAATCCTTCAAGCTATTGTTGCAAACAGCAGCACTTGACATGGTGACCTGAGACTGGAATAATCCTGTCCTCGGATCTACTTAAATATCTCTGACCTGTAACTGCCTGAGGCTTTCATACAGACAGCAAGAACTGTGAAAATAAAGCAATATTACAACTAAAAAATAAATCACGTGCATGTAACATTTCTGTGTCAGAATCCTCTCCAACGTGGAGGTGACGGGACACATAGATGGGTAGGGAGAGATTTAATGAATGGATAAACTATTCAGACTATAATTTACTTTAGACCGGGGTGGGCAAATTACAGCCCGCGGGCCACATCCAGGCCATCGCACCTTTTAAGCTGGTCCTTGAGCTCCCTCTGGTGATTGGGGTTCGTAGCTTTCCCTGCTCCGGTGCTCCAGACGAGGAGCGGGGCTGGGGGCTTGCCTTGCTCTCCTCTGTGCATGCAGCAGCTCTGGCCGACTCCTAGAAGCAAGGGCAGCCGGGGGGCTCCGCACACTGGCCCTGCCCCAAGTGCCGGATCTGCAGCTCCCATTGGCTGGGAACCATGGCCAACGGGAGCTGCAGGGATGGTATCTTCAGATGGGGCAGTACACAGAGTGGCATGGCCCCGCCTCCACATGGGAGCCAGTGCGGGGACAGGCCACTATTTCCAGGAGCTGCATCAAGTAAGCACTGCCCGATCCTGCACCCCTGAGCCTCCCCCTGTGCCTCAATCCCTTGCGCCAGCCCTGTGCCATGCCCTGCCTCTGTTTCCCTCTGTTCAGGGCCTTTTAAGTACTCTCCATTCAAAGATGGCTCTCACAAATCCCCACAAATCACATTTATTTTATATTGGCCTTCTCGGCCTCAAGCAGTTCAGGGGCTCTCTCCCGATTAACCCAAAACCCCCAAAAAACAAAGTCAGTCTTTGCATGCTGGCCTTTACAGTCTCTCTCCTGCTTGTATGCTGGTGTGTGTGTAAGTGTGCACGTGCACATGCTATTCCAAGACTCCCTCCCTGGAGAGCTCTCTCACACTCTCTCCTCCTTCTTCCTCCTCTGCTGACTCAGGGCCCTGAAGGAGCCTTCTTTCTCCCTTCAGTGTCTACAGACTCAGCTGCAGTTTCCTGGGCATTCCCCCCCTGGAATTGCAACTTTCGGATCTTTTTAGCCTGGGAGCACCTGATTCACCCCAGGCAATCATGGCTCAGGCTCTCCTGGGGCACGCCACCATGTCACAGTGGGTGGGCCCTGGAGAGTCCTGCTCAAACAGGGCTGAGGAAAGACCGTTTCTGCAGGCCCCAGACTATATAGCCCTGTTTGAAAGTAGGCTGCTGAGGTATGTTCTAGTATAGAATCACAGCATGAATGTGAGTCACCAAGAAGAACTAACTGTGTTACACGCAAAAGCAATCCCCAGAGAACACAGGAAGACCTGGCTTAATAGCAGCAGCTCTTGAATGAATAATAATAAAAAATAATAAATCTGGAATCCATCAGTAAATAAACTAAAGCCATAGACAAAGTTGGAAAAAATAAATGACAGTGGAATGTGTTTCCTTTAAATCAAGGCAGCTTGTCCCGTCTTCCTATTTCCTTCACTGCTGGAACATTTCTCTTTTAAATTCTATTTCAGCTGATTAGCCCATTTGACATTCCCTATCAGTCCTCTCAGTGCTGCCAGAACTTGTTAACCTCTTCACTGCTATCACAAACATATTTCTTGACAACAGTTTTATCCATGCAAACCAAAAGAGAAGCTAAGCAGGTACATCCCAACCTCACTGAACTGGTGTGCCATTCCTCTAGAGCTGGAGGCACCACTGCTGATTACATTCAAGTGCCATGCTGACCACAGGGATACAAGTCTTTCAAGTTCACTTACCACATGAGATATGTAACGTTCAGAGGTGCTAGAGACACTTCTCTTGCTCTTCAACAGAAGCAACAGTTAAAAAAGACTCTTAAAAATTCTTTGTGCATACTGTCCTTAGGCTGCCGCTATACACCCGTTCCTGGATGGGGTCCAGAAGGGTTAAGTCCCTTCCCTTCCTATTGAAAATGATAGTCTAAAGCTCATTGTGAGACTCTCTGTCACACACACTGCACAATGAGGGCGAATGAGACCCCAGGGCGTCCCACAGCGATAATCTACCATCATATAATTTGCCTGAGGGTTTGCAGATTAACATTTTCAGTAACTGGGTAGGTAAGCTTTCCCCACAGCCTTTTTTGGCACTGTAAAGCACATCAGAGGTTGGCAAATTCCAGTGGTTGCCACACAAACTATGCAATGTTTATTATAACCTTTTACTCTGTACATGCACTTCGGTACAACTCCAATCTGCCTCCTTGCATGTTTCATTAGTCTTTTATCAATTAACTTTCTTATATATACACATCTTGCTTAAAAGGGCAGTTTTCTATGGGGAAATCAGTGTTTATAACAGGGCTCTACTCTACAATGTAGTGTGAAAAAAACCAATAAATGTAGCATATTTGGATGCATTTCTTGTAACACACTTACAGTTGCTGTAATTCTGCCTATAACACTGGCATCCTGCATGTCAGTGTTTCCCTGACTATTCCATTTCAGGGGTTAAATTTACATGTTTTACATAATGAGCACACACAATTTTTGCTTCTACTAATTATATTCATCAAGTCTTCTGTGACTCCACTGTCACTATGTAAATGCATGAAACAGTCTTCTATTATTGACAGAAGCACAAGGCTATAGTTCCAATCCATTCATTCACACTCTGGAATGCAGCCAGACTTTAGCAGGACTGAGGTGGGGTCCATGCCCTATCATAAATAGTGTTGCAACCCAAGTTTGGGAGACAAAGTGCAGGAAAATAACAGGATCTTCAGGGCTTTGACAGGAACCCAAGTATCTCAGGAAAGGGCAGGGAGAGACAGAACTACACCACATGCATCCTTTATTTGTTCACATAATAGTTGTTTATTTTAATAAAGTCCCATTTTTTAATAATTATTTTCAGCAAAGCTTTGTACATTTCAGACTCCAAAGTAACCCTGGAAATTGTCTGAAATACATGAGGACTCAGACACTACCTAAGAACATCTCCACCCACCAGTGCTTCTGAATTCTGGCTGGGCAAGGTTGGACAGAACTGGCTCCTCTATGAAAACACCTTGATTTCTCAGTAAGAAATCAGTGGCAAAAAAGCATTTAAAAGATCTTAGAAAGCATGTGCTCTGGTAAAAAGCATCTGGAACAATTCTGCCTCAGACTTGGGAGCACCCGGAGAGAGGCAAAGAAGCGCAGTCTATCTGTAGCTGTGTGTCAGAGTGAAAATGCGGTGAGCTCTTTAGGGTAGCAACAGTGTCCTTGTTTGTTCAGTGGCTAGCAGAATGGGGCCCTGAACTTGACTGGAATCTCTGGGCACTACTGTAACTTAAATCCAGAAATAATTGTAGAAGCTTAATTCATTGAATCCTGTGTAAGCAGACACAATGTACTCCCAGAGCCCTACCACAATCTGAGGGGGGTGGTTACCAAGTTGTTTAGGCACCTTCAAACCTTCAAGAGCTTGTTTTGCTTACTGGTCTTGAACTGGCTGCTGGATTGCCCCATCTCAATGTTTGCTTGCCACTCTGTTGTATACAGAGATGGACAGGGAACGTAGAGTGGCAGGAGAGAGACTTGGCACAACCTTGCAAAACTGAGAGCAGATTCAAAGGGGGTTGCCAAGGAAAACACTTTCCAAAGGGTGCAAGATTCTTCTCTTTTGGGTGCATCCCCTCACATAGTCAATGGTTAGTGAAGTTACAGAATATAAAACTGGCTTCCTCATCTGAATGCTTACATGTCAACTGGCCACTAATCATTTTGCCTCCCTACAGATCTCTTTTTCAACGTGGCTTCAGGTGATATTTTCACATCACGAGAAAGACCTGAGATATCCATATCATATAGACTAGGAAAATAATGATCTTACCTTTAATCCAGAGGAGAATAAAGGCACACGCACAGAGATCAAAGCCATCGGAAAGACAAAAGCAGGTCAGATGAAGGAAGGAAAAACAAAAAAATATAATTAGTTTTATATTTCATTATGAGCATGCCAACTAAACAGGAAACAAAGAAGTTTAAATCAGATTTATTTTGCTTTCTTCAATCAAATAAAACAGTGAAACAATAGCACAAATGAATGAGTGTAATGTAAAGAGCTTTTGTGAGTTGATAAAAAATTTCAAAAAATTTTCTCCTAAGAAGTTTTCATTAACATTCTTTTGTGACATTTGCCTGCTGTCACCAAAGAAAAAACAGGAAGAAATGAGTGCAGATACACACAATAGGAATGCCATGTATCAATATATTTGTCTACACACACAAATAATATTTCCCTTTGGCAAAACTTCAGTGGTGCAAGACGAAGCCATCGATGAAGTTGGTGTGTTTCCTCAGAATCCAAAATGTCACTTTAATATTCAGTAACTATTCTTTACCATTACTTCTTACCCTCAGACCATAGAAAGCCTGTTAAAGCTAAAACAAACCTCTGTTAACACCAAAAGCATCACTGAAACAAATGGGTGAGGATTTAATGATTACTTAAGAGAAAAGAAAGCCTGACTTGATTTGGAAAACTCTAAGATCTGCCATTATCCCATTAGAGCAGGGGTAGGTAACCTATGGCATGCGTGCTGAAGGTGGCACATGAGCTGATTTTCAGTGGCACTCTCACTGCTTGGGTCCTGACCACTTGTCTGGGGGGCTCTGCATTTTAAGTGAATCAGATTCACTGCCCAACCTTCAGTAGCAATAGAAATCTTTCAGTTCCTCTAATGCAGGGGTCGGCAACCTTTCAGAAGTGTCGAGTCTTCATTTATTCACTCAAATTTAAGGTTTCGCGTGCCAGCAATACATTTTAATGTTTTTAGAAGGTCTCTTTCTATAAGTCTATAATATATAACTAAACTATTGTTGTATGTAAAGTAAAAAAGGTTTTAAAAATGTTTAAGAAGCTTCATTTAAAATTAAATTAAAATGCAGAGCCCCCTGGACCGGTGGTCAGGACTTGGGCAGTGTGAGTGCCGCTGAAAATCAGCTTGCATGCTGCGTTTGGCATGAGTGCTATAGGTTGCTTCCCCTGATCTAGCAGAACTATTTAGAAAAACTGATGAGTGAGATATGAGAAAAAGGGGCTGTAATGAAATACACAATTCACAGGGTCGCCAGAGGAAAAAGGACCATAAACTACATCACGACTCTCCCTAGAAAACACATGAACCTGTTAATAGGCTGCCTATTAACAGGTTCAGATGCACATATGTACACGCTAAAAGGAAATAAGCTAAAAGGAAATCTGATTTTTAACTTGTATCTCAGACAAACTCCCCAAATATGCACGTGGTTTTGGAATCTAGCACATGCTCAGCAGGTTAGTCACTGGAGATGTGCTTTGACATTGAAGGACAAAATCTCAAATCAGACAGATGAAGTTTAATTCCATATAACCAACCAGAAGTACACGTACCCTGGGGTTATAGAGATGTCTTCTAGAGGATACGTCAATTCATCTAAATCAGTGTTTCTCAACCTGGGTTTGGGGGGGGTCAAAAGTGCAGGGCTGGTGTTAGGGGGTGGCAGGCAAGTGCCAGGGTCCCCATACCATAGGGGGTCCCCGTGAAGCCAGGGGTGAAAGTAAGGGGGTATGGGCCAGTACGGAGTACTGGTAAAAGGTAGTCGCCGGTACCAGCCCGTACTGCTGACTTTAAAGCGCTGCTGCGGCAGTGCTTTAATGTCGCTGCCTCCTAGCTGCCGACGGCGGAAGGGGAGAAATAGTTGCCCTGGGCCAGGGAACATAGATGGACTGGCTGGGGGATGCTGACCCCCAGCCCTGCCCCATCTGGGGGGCCAGAGAAGCCCTGGACAGGTAAGAGCTGCATTTTACTTTCACCTCTGTGTGAAGCTAAATTACATTCCTCCGTCCTACATGGCAGGGCTCAGGCTTCAGACTCCTGAAAGGTGTACAGTAGTCTGGAAAGGCTGAGAATCACTGCTCTAGGGAGGCATCAGAGATACACAGAGTCCTCAGATTAAGATAAAGGAAGGAAAGGACGCCATTAAATATATATATATCTCCAAATTTCCTTAAGGGGACAATTCTGCTCTCTGACAGACCTGAGTCCACTGGAACAGAATCTGGTGCTGAAGTTTTGACTTAATCAGACTAAAGCAGGAAAATACCACAACATTTGCAACGCACCCTTCAATCCCTAAGGTACCATAGTCTGAGGCCTGTTATATTATGCAGTATGAGCCAGTTTTTCCAAACACTGATCTTCAGTTTCTAAAATGTGGTCACCGACTCAACTGAGTGGGCAATTTAGATCATTCAGGTATCTAAATCCCAGATTTGTAGGCATTGTGAGAGACTCAATGACATGATTCATTGACATGACATGAGTACACATGACTAGGACTCTGGTCCTGCAAACAGTTATGCAGGTGGGTAACTTTATTCACACAAATGGATTCAGTGGGACTATGATCCTGAGTAAAAGTACTTGCTTACACACGTGTTTGTAGGAATGGGGCCCTAAACTGTGTCGATGATGATGACAAGCTAAAATTACTACAATTACTCGTGCTCACAAGACTGTAAACAGCCCATAATGAAATCTAACACTTTCTTATGAGTGAGTGGTGTTGCGATATGTCACGTGGGGTTGCAGCACTGCTCATATTTGACTCAGCTGTACATCCAACATGACCCAGTGTGGGTGGGAGCGGACAAGGAGGACGCTGGGTACGGGCTCCCTTGGGGTCTCACCCCACTCACTGCCCTGGCTACAAGCTGCCACCCGCATTCAGCCTTTCTAGTGTTGGTCTTCAGCCTGGTACAGTTTCACCTCCCCAGTGGTCTGGGCAGGACCCACTAAGCAGCATGACTTCTGCATAACTCCAGGATTTCACTTTCTACAGCTGCCTGGTTGCGCTGACGGCCAGGTTTGGGGAGGCCCCAGTGACTGAGGCCGGGGAGACAGGGGTTAGAACATAGGAAAGACCGCACTGGGTCAGACCAAAGGTCCATCTAGCTCAGTATCCTGTCTACCGACAGTGGCCAATGCCAGGTACCCCAGAGTGAGTGAACCTAACAGGTAACGATCAAGTGATCTCTCTCCTGCCATCCATCACCCCCCTCTGACAAACAGAGGCTAGGGACACAATTCCTTACCCATCCTGGCTAATAGCCATTAATGGACTTAACCTCCATGAATTTATCCAGTTCTCTTTTAAACCCTTATAGTCCTAGCCTTCACAGCCTCCTCAGGCAAGGAGTTCCACAGATTGACTGTGCACTGTGTAAAAAAGAACTTCCTTTTATTTGTTTTAAAGCTGCTGCCCACTAATTTCATTGGGTGGCCCCTAGTTCTTCTATTATGGGAACAAGTAAACAACTTTTCCTTATTCACTTTCTCCACACCACTCATAATTTTATATACCTCTATCATACCCCCCCCTTAGTCTCCTCTTTTCCAAGCTAAAAAGTCCTAGCCTTTTTAATCTCTCCTCATATGGGACCTGTTCCAAACCCCTAATCATTTTAGTTGCCCTTTTCTGAACCTTTTCTAATGCCAGTATATCCTTTTTGAGATGAGGAGACCACATTTGTACACAATATTCAAGATGTGGGCGCACCATGGATTTGTATAAGGGCAATAAGATATTCTCCATCTTATTCTCTATCCCTTTTTTAATGATTCCTAACATCCTGTTTGCTTTTTTGACTGCCGCTGCACACTGCATGGACGTCTTCAGAGAACTATCCACGATGACTCCAAGATCTTTTTCCTGAGTAGTTGTAGCTAAATTAGCCCCCATCATATTGTACGTATAGTTGGGGTTATTTTTTCCAATGTGCATTACTTTACATTTACCCACATTACATTTCATTTGCCATTTTGTTGCCCAATCATTTAGTTTCATGAGATCTTTTTGAAGTTCTTCACAGCCTGCTTGGGTCTTAACTATTTTGAGCAGTTTAGTATCATCTGCAAACTTTGCCACCTCACTGTTTACCCTTTCCTCCAAATCATTTATGAATAAGTTGAATAGGATTGGTCCTAGGACTGACCCTTGGGGAACACCACTAGTTACCCCTCTCCATTCTGAAAATTTACCATTTATTCCTACCCTTTGTTCCCTGTCTTTTAACCAGTTCTCAATCCATGAAAGGATCTTCCCTCTTATCCCATGACAACTTGATTTACATAAGAGCCTTTGATGAAGGACCTTGTCAAAGGCTTTCTGGAAATCTAAGTACACTATGTCCACTGGATTCCCCTTGTCCACATGTTTGTTGACACCTTCAAAGAACTCTAATAGATTAGTAAGACATGATTTCCCTTTAGAGAAACTATGTTGACTTTTGCCCAACAATTTATGTTCTTCTATGTGCCTGACAATTTAATTCTTTACTATTGTTTCAACTAATTTGTCCGGTATGGACGTTAGACTTACCGGTCTGTAATTGCCGGGATCACCTCTAGAGCCCTTTTTAAATATTGGCGTTACATTAGCTATCTTCTAGTCATTGGGTACAGAAGCCAATTTAAAGGACAGGTTACAAACTCTAGTTAATAGTTCCTAGTAGAAATAGTTCCTAGTTAATAGGTTGCTGGGGCTTGTATCTCCTGCAGGGCATAGGGCTGAGATGGGGAGCCCTGGCAGTGCCAGCTCTAGCAGGGGCCTCAAGGGGTCTCTGAGCTGAGGCTGGCTAAAGGATATAGGGGCTCTGGCCCCACCCTGCCCCGAGGATTGAAGGAATGTAGTGGGGGTGCAATATCCAGCCTGCTGGAGGATAAAGGATCCTGCTGCCATCCTGACACCTAGCCAGTTAAAAAACAAGAGTTGAGTTTATACCCACTCTCAGCCTCCCCCCACATACCTGCCCTCCCTGTCGAGAGGGGCCCCCACACTTCTGTTCCAAAGGCCTCCTGCCTGCAACCTCACCACACTTCTGCCTCGAGGGCACTTCTCTCTACATACACCTGCCCGTTATGGTGGAGAGGTGGCCGAGCCAAATTTGAGTAGGTTTGCTACCCTGTCTGCCAGGCAGTATCCTCCTTGCTATCAGGTAGGAGGGAGGGCCTAGTTTAAAAAACAAACAAAAAAAAGTTTGAGAACTTCTGGTCTACATGGAATATTTTGGGGACAACGGCCACTTCTTCCTGTTTAGACAGTGCATAGCACAACAGGACCTTGATCAGGGTCTTCTGGAGCTACTTTAACAAAAATGAATGAACCTCAACTCACAATAGCACATCCCCAAACTTTTCTGTAGACCTGCAATGTGACTGGCTTGACTCATCTGTGATGCAAACAAATGTGCTCAACCCAGTACAATTGTTTGATATATACTTCGCTGTACAAAAGAATTACTTTTTAAAACCAATACACATTCCTCCCCCTATAAGTACCCAGCTCTAGCATGGAACCCATTCTGGTCTGAAGCCTTTCATCTTTGATAGCCGAGCCTTTTCCAGCTAGAGAGCAGGAGAGAAAATATTACAATAGCCTCTTCTCTTAAAGCCCTAATTTATGTCATGGCTGACAATGAGTTTTTGCCATTTCAATCTTGTCTAGTGGGGATACCTGCCTGCCACACAATTCACAGAAGCTTAAATGCTCAAGTTCTTGTTGACTTTATTGAGAGTTCCCCAAGTAAGAATGACCCAACCACTTTTTGGAATGGGGGGGGGGGGGCAAGGACTGGAACAACAGGAATGGTGCACCTCAACTGTGCACTGAGATTGACGTGTTGGGGCTGAAGGTGGGAATAGCAAGGGGCATAAAGATGAGAACAGAGACGTTCTGACAGAGAAAAGGAAGGAGAGGAGGAACTTTGGATCATTTATCATCTTCAACATCTGGCTCAGGCTAGGGTTATAGATCCCCTGATTTTAGAAGCGCTGGGGAAAAAAATCAATCATAAAATTAAAAAACAAACAAAAGGGAAAGGAAAGGAACAGCCCATCTAAAAATCATCTCTGGTACACACACACCTATCTTCATTTGGGCTGCTAATTTAAAACAAAACAAAGAGCTGGACTTATTGAATACAGGTTTTGCTGTAAACCGGATTTCAACACTAGATGGACGATGGGAGGGTGGGTAGCCCAGCAACTAGAGATTTTTAACTGTGATGGCCCTGACAAGAGCTGCCATTACAGTAACCTTTGCCTTGCTGAGGAGTGCCAAGAAAAGCCAAGTAAATAAATAAAAGGCACCAACAGGACTCTGAAGCTGGACTCAGTGCTATGTGATTTCATGTGGCTTTGTCCACAAAGACAGGAGTTAGAGGCAAAAGGATACCAGTTAAAAAAAGAAAAATAAAGATTAAGGGACATATTCAGCTCAATCATGTGTTAGGCATAACTAGAGTTACCAACTCTGACAGAAACTATTCTGAGAGATTTTTTTTTTTCCAACATGACTGTCATTTTCTGCAAATACCCTATTAAAATGTCCTCAATTGCTTTCAATGGTCACCAAGAGATGGATGCCGATTCCGGGAGACTCCAGACCAACCGTGAAGGGTTGCAACCCTAGGCAAACCCCATGGGGTAAATCCCTGAGTCAGGCCAACCTGCCTCCAGCCCAAGACCTGCGGGTGTGGAGGCAAAAGTGGCTGTGACCCACCATTACGATCCTTCAATCCTAGAGCTAGTGTGACCTCAGTGGTTGTTAGAGCAATTGGGCTCCTCTAACACCCCCAGCCCCCCATAAAGGGCAGTTTCTGGCAGCCAGAAATCACCGGTGTGCAGCAGTATTCCAGCCACACTTCTGTCCCCACCTGGACACCCTATGCTGCATGCTGGGGCAGCAGCATTGTCCTGGCTCATGCCTCTCTTTAGATGGGAGGCTCTCACACACAGGGACTGTCTCTTCTACATGCTCTGTTAAGTACTTAGCTCATCTCGCGTCCTATATATATTAAAATAACCATGTCTGACATGACTTGGTCCTCCCTTGGGGGAGAACAGGGAAAGGGGAAAAACAGAAAATGTTTATTATACCCTTCTGTGTTCAAAGTCCTTTTGCCTACATTTGCGCCTTCTCTCTGGTTGCCTTCACTTCACTTATACAACAGCCTTGCTTTTGGAATCCCAGTCAGATGTGATATGTGCCCCAGAAACAAGGAAGTGGTCTATTGCCAAAGGAAGACCAAGTGGATGTTTTGTGGGTTAGGGGTCCCCCTCCAGCTGAGTTTATTGTTTCGCTGTCCCTTGCACTGCTGTTGATCTGCTCTCAGAAGCCTGTAAGGCTGAGTTTGCAGTAGATAATAGTGCTAACAGTAATGCTGCTACTACTACACTGTGTTAAGGAGCTTTGTCACTTTAACCCTCCAAACCTCTTAATTTTACAAAGCAGGGGACAAGACACAAATGTGATAGGCTGATTTTGTGCCACTGTACATGATCTGGTAAGCACTAGTTCAAATTTTGTCTTCAGTTATATCATATATTCCCACTGACTTCAATGAGAATTTAGGCTGATCAGACCAGTCTCGCACACACCAACAGTATTACCAACCACAAGTGTTTAAAAATAAACAAGTCACACCCCTTCCTCAAATCACAAGGTTTTAACGATAATAACTGTGTTCTTGTTATATGCCTTCCTGTGTTGGAGCCCCGCCATGCGGTCACATTTTCAAGTTTTTCTTTGCAACCACGAGGGCTAGAAACGTGCTTTTATTTTATTACATGAAAATTGAGATTTACAGGTAATAAAATGATGACAACAGCTGGGGCTATGAGAAACAAAACAGCAAATATTGCAACACTCATAATCATATTGCAAGAATAAGTAACACACTCTGTAGTTCTTTCTTTTTCTATATGTTTCAACTACTCTGGCTTAACGTTTACTGCCATAAAAATTACTGTGTGTATAAAACTCAAACATACAAAATACAAACACTACCCCTTGAAAATGGGCTATCTGTAGTGAACAATTTAACTAATGAATTTCAACTCTTTTTCTGTTTGCAAATTGTCCATGAACAGCATAGGATTTTTACTTAAAATTACTTAAAATTATTCAACAAGTGCTTCATGCAAAGAAATTTCAAAATAGATTGCTCAAATATTGTCTTCTGTGCATGTTTGTAATTGCTGATGTAGAATTAATCACCTTAGTCACACACTATTATTTCTCCTCCCTGACTGGATGCTAAACTGTTACAAAGAGGGAGAGGGCATGAGCAAGCCAATATATAGCTAGGTTCTCACACCATGTCCACCACTGTGGTATCTAAGTCCTCTTCTGGGGTCTGAATGCTTTTGAGTCTCAGCTATTGTTTCCCATACAGAGAGGGTAGGAGCTGTTTTTGCAGCGAGGAGCAGATATACTAGCAGGAATAGGGCATTAAAAGCTGTTTCATACAGAGGAGGTGCAGCTCCCCACTTCTGCGCATTTAGGCTCCATTCTTCTCCCCTCTGCAACAGTCAGTCATGGAGAGATGGAGGGAGAATTTGGCATTCTTTTGGGGTTTTTTTTGAGGGGTGGGAGGAGGATTCAGAGATTAATTAATAATTATAGTGCAGAAAATGTGCAAAGAGGATTTATTTATGTGGAAACTGCATTTTTTAAAGTTATAATAAAATTAATGCAAAATACATGCATTCACACAGATAATATACAGTGGGGCTGGTCTCTGGGTGAAATCATATCCAAATACATTGTGCTATAGGCTCCGTAGGGTAGAGTATTATCTTCCTCTGGAAATCAATCCTTCAATCCCAGAGGCAATTATGTTTCCTTTTTAAAAATCCAGACAATAGTTCCCAATTTTTAAACATGTACTTAAACTTCATTTAATAAAAGAAATGAAAAAAAAAAGTAGCCCAGTTTTCTATGTCAGTATATTCAAATATCCCCCACAGAACTGGAAAGGAAAAGAGCAACACTTCCAGGTATTAGGTTGTCCTCCATCATTGTCAAAAATTATGCCAGGCCCATTCCATTCTGCTACAATACTTACTCCAAACTAAGAGGCCTTCGAATCAGTGAAGGATGAACTCTAACGGAATTCACCTGGACCCCAGTTCAGCAAAGCATTTAAGCATATGCTTAAGCTCATTCCTTTGCAGTATGCAAGCATATGCTTAAATTTAGGCACAGGTTTAAGCCAGTTGCTGAAAGGGAGGGGCTACTGAATCAAGGCACTGGTGAATAGCTGCTACAGACAGAATGAGAAAGTACTGTCCAGTATAAAGAAGACACTTGCTTGGGAATGATGAAGATGAAGTTAGTAAGAACCAGTCTGCTATTCTGTTGACTGTAGAAAAGGAAAAGGATGAGGGAAGGAAGGTGGCTCTTAGGATTTACTTTTAGACTACTGGTAAACTGACTATGAACCGATTTGGAAACAATGGCACAAACGACTTCCAGTCATATAATCTCAAACAACCAAGTTCAATGATTTACTTGCTTATTCTCCATTTATATGCATGAATAGGAACACACTTCTGGGTTTGACAATGACTCTCATGTGTCCTTACAATGAGAAAGCCACGGAGCAAAGCTGAGTGCATTCAGGCTACCGAGGATGTACCAAGACACACCCCTAAGACATAAAGATGATTGCATCTGTGCCAATAAATGTGCATTTGTAATTTCAATTCTGCTTTAAGTTTAGAATTTTGTTAGTCTGTTCTGTGTACAAGGGACTCTTGTCAGAACATGTACAGTGCATAGAAATCAGATATGCAGATTTTACATCTACTTTCTGAAATGTATTCATTTGCTAGATATACATTACAGAGCTAAAATGTGTGGGTGATTCTAACCCATTTTACTATGCAGCATTGTGACATGGTGTATAGACTATGTTCAGAGATTGGCCAGGGAAGAGGTTAAACTGCCCTTCTAGCTAGCGTGTGCACTATAGATGTCTGCTCACAGAACAGGGATTTGCAAGATAGTGGGGTGTATCAGCTGTGAGAAATTCCCTCCAACAGATCATCAGAAGGACATGCTGTGGGGAACTGAGGACTAAGCAAGAGTCAGGATCTGCAGACAGAGAGCTAGAGGTGAGAGGACAAAGGAGGGTCTGCCTCTCTTCACTGTGGAAGAACCTGATCTATTAAAACCAAATTGCAGACTTTGGCAGAAGGAAATCCTCGCGTGGGATTTTCAGAAATGCTCAGCACTGGCGTTAATTCAGCTGTTACTGAAGAGAATGGAAGTTTTACCGCTGAATTCAATGGAAAAAACGAGAGGTAGGCCAATATTGAGTGCTTCTGAAAATCATACTGCTAGTATTTGTGATTGTGCCATGCGGACAGGTCATTCTTTACACTTACTTCTCCATATTATATTAAAAAGCACACCACAAAGGCACTCTGTCTTCACCTAGGCCAGTGAAATTCTTTCCTGATCTGACTGGCCTGTCAAGCACACTGTATTTGAAACCTAAACAGCAGTGATTCCTCCCAGGAAATATGCGTATATGTCACAGAGGTGAAGTGTTCAGACCCGGCAGATAAGAAAGATGGGGAGCTGCAGTAATCTCACTTATCTATGACTTACTGTTCACAGTCCAAGAGAAATGATAGCTGTATCACTGAGAAACAGGCCCCACTCATCTCAGGACTGCAGCAACTACCTTCACATGGCAAATAGCTAACAATATCCTACATATAAAAGAGCATGCAACAACTGATCTTCAATTGTTCCACTTGAAGACTATTAATCTAATTTCTTCATGATTATCTCCTTAGAAATTGGATCCAGCTGTTCAACAATCTTCAGAGGGAAGTTAATGAATATTGCTGAGCTTGCAGGACAAAACGTTGAGCTTCAAACAACTTTCGGATTGATTTTAAATGAAATATTTAAAATTCTTTGCTTTTATCTCTTTTGAAAGCTTCAGAGGTAACCCTAATGCTCTTTTAAGTTGCTTCCTCAGTTTTATTCATATAGAGAAATTCAGACTCATTAAAATGAATCATACTGTTGCCCCTTTTAGCCTGAACAGTTAGGCCTGGTCTATTCTATTGGAGGGCGGGGGGAAGAATCGATCTAAGATACGCATCTTCAGATACGAGAATAATGTAGCTGAAGTCAACATACTTAGATCCACTTACCGTGGCATCTTCACTGTGGTGCATCGACTGCTGCCACTCCCGCGTTGACTCTGCGTGCATCTTTCATGGCGAAGGAGTACCACAGTTGATGGGAGAGCGCTCGGGGGTCGATTTATTGCGTCTAGACTATATGTGATAAATTGACTCCCAATGGATCAATCACTACCCACTGATCCAGCAGGTAGTGTTGACATACCCATAGCCAGTATTCGGGGCCTTGCTAGATTGTTTCCATTAGGAGGAGGAGGCAGGTTCTTCATTCAGAAACCAAGTCTGTCTTTTCAGCAAGTACTCTGCACACAAGAAGCTATGTCTCTTGTCTTCCTCCCAGGGCCATATTGCACTGCTTCTTCTGCTCTCTTTCTCGCTGTCTAGTTGCTTTCTCTTTCACACAGGCACAAACAGCTTTAACCAAACAATATCTCATCTCCTACATTTGCAATCAGTGTTCAACGAAACCATATGGCTTAGCTTCTACGCTGGCCTAGTAATCACCTTGGGTGACAGCTTATATTGTTTCAGTGATCACAAAAAAGGCAAATTTAATTGCTTCCTCATTTAGCCTGAATAAAAGGTGCTTAGTAAATCCACTGAGTTTTACCAGGTTTGTGATTGATGGCCACCATTAACCCCTCCTAGCACAATGTATTAGACAGTTACCACAGGGATCGAAGATGATGGTATTAATATTTTTTTCAGCATACGAATCCCTGCATCCTGTGTAATAGTGGATTTTTTTTTATTTATATTACAGCAGCACTTGAGCCCTGTACAAACACATAGTTAAGACATTCCCTAGCCCAAACAGCTTACTAACTAACACAAGACAGGTCACAATAAATTGACAAGAACGAGGGAGGAAGGATGACAGTGTCAGTAATAAGAAACACTTGATTAGATGGACTAGCTATGTACAGAGCAAGAGGGTTTTTAGTAAACTGAAGTTTATAAAATATATTTTGTTGGTTTTTGCTTCCAGTATTCACTTACTCATACCCCGGTAGTGTAGACATACTCAGACAAGGTCTCTGAAAGCCCCCAGCAGCTAATATGGTTTACTTCACTTCCCATTTTATGGATAGACTCTAATTCATGTGCCCTGTCCTAAGTACATCAAACCAAACATTTCCTGAACTGCTAAGTAGTTATCACTAGTGTCCAGTTGTGCAGTTGCATATACACAGCTGCTGATATTGTGCCCAATTCATTTCTTCTAGGTCAGGTACAATGGGAGAGCTACTGTATATGTCTGACATGGCTTTGTTTCAATCTCTTCCTCCACATCCACGCACCACTTAAGAAGGTGAACACTATTGCACCCTTCTAAAGGTGGAGTTAGAGACTCTCTTTTGCAGCCAAATGTTCCTCCTGGCCCTTGCAGGCCTTAGGGAGCAACTCCAGGAATGAAGTTTGGATCACCAATAAGGCAGTGTAGAGTCATTGACCACCATCCTGTCCTTTCCTCCCAGGCAACCTTTTAAAGCAGCTGTTCTGCAAAACTATTTAGTAAAAAGTAGTCAAGCACAGATGTAAGCTACATAGATGTAAATACTTAAATGATCACTTTTGTACTTCCCAGCATTTAAGTTATGCAAGTTATGTATAAACCTCCAGGGCAAGTTCAAGTTTACTCCTTCATACGTTTAGCCCCTAACTATATGTTGACAAGCATAAGTGTGATATATATATAATCTGTGTTTAACTATTTCTAGCCAAGCAATTTTGAGGGTCACAATGCCTGCAGGGCAGCTGCATAGACTTCCATGTCATGCTGACTCCTTCACATGTTTACCCCTTAACTAAACATTGGCAAGCATAAAAGTGAGAGACCATTTTTTTCTGGGAAGGAATAAACTGACCGCCTGTCCGGCTTTGCCCTTTGTTGTTTAAAATAATAAAACAAGAATAAAATAAATAAATACATAAATAAATATGAATTAACTTGCTAGGTAGGCAGTCCCAGTAACCAGCCACAAGTGTGCCAATCTGCTGTGGATGAGCAGATACAGTTTATTACAATCCCAGCATTTTACATCAATTTACTATCAACAGGAAGCAAGCTGCTTGAAAAATGCCAGACAAATGGCTTTATGAAATCTTTCAGCCTTGCAAAGTAATGCTTTTAAGCAGCTAAACTGGGGAAATCTCAAATGAAACTATGTAGTAGCTTTCCACCAGATGCATTGACAGAGAGAGCAGTGTTTCAACTGGGAGAAAATCCTCCCCACTGTCAAGTTAAAAGCTGCACTATACTAATCATTAACCTGGGACAATAATCATGAGAGAGAGGAAGAGAGAGAGAGACAGTGCTCCTTACAAGTTGTGAAACACATTTATTCCGTAAAGAAACTCTCCTGCTTCAGCACTGTCGAGAAACACATGGGGTTTAGAAGCTATAATTAAATGGATTGCCTTGGCAATATATATAACATGCATAACAATTAGGCTACCAATTTTACAATGTTGTCTGAAAGGAGTTCTATAGCATCATGGAGATGTCTTGTATATATGCCATGTTTACTTCCCTGATTATGGAAGTCAGTTTTTCTTAACTTCTTACCTTTTAATCTAAGAATGAGAAATAAAAAATGTGTAGAATATGACAACTTTAACATTTTTCTTTGGTTTACAGGGGGAAGATCACATAGGGGCACCCAGTTTACTAAACGATCCAGTTCATTCTGAATCAATGACTTGCCCCTTGTCCCCTTCATTATTTATCACTCTCCCATTTTTTGTTTAATCTGAAAACTTTATCAGTGATGATTCTGTTTTCTTCTAGGTAACTGATAAAAATGTTAAATAGTTCAGGGCTAAGAACCAATCCCTGCAGGGCTCAACTGTAAATACACTTGCTTGATGATGATTCTCAATTTGCAATTACAATTTAAGACCTATCAGTGAGGTAACTTAATAACTTGCATGTTATTCGGGCAAATGGGAGGAGGCCATTTAAAAATGTCAGTATGCATACAGGCATGTCGCGTCTTGTGCAAGGGTTCCGTTCCGCGGTTACCGCGTAAAGCGGAAACCGCATATAGCCAGAACCCATTCACTTCAATGGGAGGCGAAATTGCGCCCCCTGCAGGAAGTTTTAATTTTTTCTCCTTTCTTCTTTTGTTTTTACGGACCGCGTAAAGCTGAAATCGCATATGTTAAATACGCCTAAGACATGACATGCCTGTATTTCCTTCTCCCTTGTGTCATTTAGAATATGAGTCTCTACAGGTAAATTTGTTAATTGTGGTATAACAAGAGGTATGGCCTGGGAATGGATGGTGACTGTATGATTGTACTCCACTGGTTCTATGCTATTGCTGATATTGTGTTATTTTAAATATTGGAGGGGGCATCATGAGTAGTGGATAACGGCTCCGAAAATGTAGGTTTAAAAAGTCTAACTATAAAATGACATTTACCGACTTCAGTAATTAAATAATGTTGGTAATGAACTGCATAATGGCAAAGTATTTTAAGGCAAGATCGGACATAGAATACTGTACACATATTTAGAGATACAATTATACACGACTTCGAGTGCATGTAATGTCTACTGTATAAAAGAACTGTGTCATGTGCTATGTAAATATTTGTGAAGTAACTTCAAAGGCTGACTGGAATCTCTTCTATGGAAAATACGGGAACTCTAGCATTACGCACATGGGGAAGGCTATGTAGCTCAGGGTCTAGGTAATCAGATACAATGTCTTTCACCCCAATGTCATGGCCTTACATCAAGCCCTGACAGATCTTTCCATTTAACAGCTGTTCAGTGCCCTATATAAAATGAGGCCATCATAATCCAGGTCCTAGTTAACAGGTGCCCACGTTAAAAAAACCACACTGTATACAGTAATTGGCAGAGCCAGCAGAGAGGCTACGAACTGAAGAGGCATGTGACTGAATTACTCTCTTGGTGTGGAGAGGCTCCTTTTTAGGGCATTCACTCAGCTACCATGTTGGGTGCATACAGATCAGGAGGATGGGGGAGGGGAAGAGTGAGAGTGTGTGTGCGTGCGTGTGTGTGTAAACATTACTCTTCTACTCATAGTGCTGTTCCTGTTCTTTAGCTAAACAGAGATGTTCACCCCAAGGGTTCTCAATCCAGGACCTCCCAACAGTGCTATATTAACTTTACTCCTCCTGCCCCCAGCCAGATCTGCTCTGGTATTTATTTACACATGCAGAAATTGAAAAGATAACTGACGTGTCAAAGGTCACCAAACAATTCTGTGCCAGAGACTGGATTAGAACTCAGTCCTCCTGAATTCTAGCTGCATGCCTGAGCTGCTGGGATACAATGCCTCACAAGCAAGTCATGTGCCCTCTCTTTGCCTGTGTTTTTCTACCTGTACAACTGAATCAATTATTTCACATCCATGCAATCTCCAAATAGATGGGGGGGGGGGGGCCCAAATTCCACATTCTGGAACATGGGTGAAATGGGGAGGAGGGGGCAAGGGAGTTTGACCTTCAGTCACCTGATCCCAGCCTAAGTTAAAGTGGCTGGGCAACTCTGATTTACACCGCTGGCTTATCTGCGGCCAATTGGGCATAGCACAGCTCTGCTCCACTGTGCCCCCTTCTCCATACTGTCCACAGTACGTAGGCATGTGTGAATGGGTGGAATCCACAACTAGCTCCAAACCAAACTATATGTTGCAAGGGAAAAAAACATTATCTTTCCTGGGGTCTGATTTATTAGCCACAAACTCTTCCAAAAGAATATCACATGAAACCCCAGTTTAAGACTTCTCCTAGGCTAGGCTGCTGCTAGGGTTCCTGCCTCCAGAACTGTCTGCCCAAATCCCAGCCCTCTCTTTCAAATGGCTATTCCCACCTGTTTTATACCTGGGTGATCCAGTAACTCAGCTGCAAAGTCAACCAGTAACCCCTCTTAACAACACTTGTTCAGCAAGAGAAACATCTGTTAAGAGAGTGGGGTGTTTCAAGCAAACGCTACCACCTTGTCACAGTATTATGCCCCTTTTCCAGATTCACACAGTGAGGCTCAAAAATGTTAAGCAGCTGCCCAGGAAGCATTCTGGTCAAGCAGACAAGATACATAAGTGGAAGTGTCACGATATATGGTATCATAATTCCTCTTAGGAGAAGCTTATTAAAGAAAACAGATATAAACACAGGCACAAACAACAGACTTCTATAGAGCTTGAGTTTCCGCTTCATCTATTGGTTCCTAGGGACCTTGAATTCTATACAGAGAGACATGTAGTGACTGAACAATATACTGTGAGTAAACATATCATAGGAGAGTTCTAAACCTGGCTCTGACAATGACTTGTTATTTGTCCTTGAGCAATTTGTTAGGTCTTTCACACAGTTTTTCTTTCTCTAGCATGGTGATTAAGGTATTTACCTAATTCATAACTATTTGTAAAGAGCCTATATAAATAACAAATTATTCATATTATGTACAAAAAGGCACTCATAGTACATATGTTTATCTACTAGCATGGTACAAAGCTACGATGAAAATGTAGATGAAAGTGAAAATTTAAAAACTGCATTAAGGCTGAAGATATAGTAATGATAGCAGCTCCATAGTTGCTAGTCTTCACTGCTATTTTTAAAGCAAGGATAGTGTTGCATGTTACACTAGTCAAAATATTTCCTATACATAACACAAATGAGTGATTACACCTCATGAAGCCAAAACCACACCACTAGAGTGTGGTACAGTGTAGCATTCCAAAATAGTATGCTCTTTTCTGGAAATTTTAGGTTATTAATGTACATTCTAAGTGCTTAACTGTTCCCGGGTCCCTCTCATAACTAATGTGGCCAATGCAAACTCAAAAATAAATGATTACTACATATGTCTTGTCATATCATAAGTGTGTTTAGAGAGAGATCTATACACCAAAACCTCAATTACTCAGCCACATAAGAGACCGAGGAAAAAAAAGTTTCCTCTTAGAAAATGGTCTTTAACTTAAAGACTGAATAGTTTTGTACTAGATGCCTTGGACATTCTCTGAAGTTGTTGTTTTGAGACAGAAAGATGATTACTGAAACTGTTTCTCCTTTCAGGTTTCACTACAGTATGCACCACACTAATACATAACTATACTACACCATAATATATAATGTATATACACTTTCTGTGTATCTTATAGCTAAAATCTATATTTAGAAACATGCAATTTACATATGAATATATAAAAATAAATACTGTATGACTCAAATTTTCAACCAGCCTCAATTAAGATGTCTGCAAAATTCAAGGGAGCAAATCTCACATTTGCTTGTTAAATCAGGTTTGTGGATTTTTGCTCCTGGAAATGGATGTGTCCACAAATACAAGAGGACACTCATCAAGGCCAGTTGAAAAGTTTGGTCCCCTGTGGCCATCTACATAAATCATCTGTGACTGTGAAATATCTAAATATGTAATGACATAAGTTTTTAAAACTGCAACACCTATCACACATTCACACTTTGGACAGTAGCTGGAGAGATTAGGCTTTTGTTTCTCAGAAATGACAGGAAATGGGGAGGGAATTATGAAAACTGATGTAATTGCCATGCAAATCACCAAAGTGCATTTGAGATGCAAAGGGATTTAAGTCATCAATTTGTACAGATTAGGAAAAACTGAAATTCATTGTATTAAGAGCTCCTATTTGTTTCTTAAAACCCTTCTTGGCTGGGAGCCATTAGGCACTTGTAAGAGATTAGAATTATTGGTGTTTGATGGCTTCTCCTGAAAGGAATATGAAGGGAAAAGTGGCAAATTTAAGTCATTAGGATCATTTTCTGTTAACTCCTGTATTTTACAAAAATATACTTTTGAAAGCATAAATAGCCTACAGATTGCCTAACAAGTCCCTAGAATGATTCCAGGCCATTTTCACTTTTACTAAAGTATGCTCTAAAACTGCACCCCTTCAATTGACTGGTGTTCCTTTTAGTTACACTGACATACATGCTGAAGGTCTCATTTCATAGACTGTCTTGTTTGTCCTGCCACATGAACAGTCAACATCTAGTTATTGTTGGGAAAACAGCAATAATGTAACACTAGGCAAGCTCCTCCTCTCTTGCAAGTATTGTAATTGGACTGAGGCCAGGTCTACACTGCCACTTACTTCGGTATAATGTACGTTGCTCAGTTAAGCCACCTCCCGATTGATGTAAGTTACACCAACCAAATTGCCGGTGTGAGCAGTGCTATGTTGGTGGGAGAGCTTCTTCCACCTCTCGCAGAGGTGGATTTATTATACTGATGGTAGAGCTCTCTTCACCAGAGGTCTACAGCCAATGCAACTGTGCCAATGTAGCACTTCTAGTGTAGATTAGCCTTGAGTTTACATGAGGTAAGGACTAACATCACTGGCTTGAAAACATCACACAGGCAATTGGTTCTGTGCAAACTTTCTTCACTCAGCAGCTGCCAACATACCACAGTTGCAACCTGCAAGATCCTCTGCTATTATAACTCTTGGTTTCCATTGAATTGAGGATGCCTAATTATGCCAAAATGACTGGTAGGTTGTGCCACGTGAATCATTATCCAATGGGAACCAAGATCTATCCAGTCAATCTGACTTGTGAGTGAAGGGATTTTACCTCAATTTTTTATTGGGGAAGAGACTAGTACCTAGAGTGATCAGAAAGCAAGTGTGAAAAATAGGACGGGGATGGAGTGGGGAGGAATAGGAGCCTATATAAGAAAAAGACCGAAAAATCAGGACTGTCCCTATAAAATCAGGACATCTGGTCACCATACTAGTACCCCAGTGCATTACACCACATCATCTATTGGCAGACCAAGATGCTCAATTGGCTGAATGTTCATCACCCTATAATTCTGCACTGTTCCTCATACTGTATAACCAGTCGTTCTTAAATATGCTTTCACTTTTAACTGAAACCCTGTTTTTCTGGGGCAGAATTGCTTGCTGTAACTTTGCAGTCTGACAGACTAATAATCAGAGGTGTCCATAAGACACTGCTAGAGTACACAGAGATGCCCCACATACCCACTCAATGTAAAATAATTTCAAAATATTACTGATAATTAATTTCTAAGACTAAGTTTAGCTAATCCTGTTTTCTGATTGAAATGTTTTAGTAGTTTCTTTCATCTCTCTTCAGTATTGCATTGTCCTCTGCCTCATAACAATGTAACTTTGGAAAATAACTGGAATTGAGGGACCCAATCCTACTTATTTTATGCTTGTGCCAGTGAGGAATTTACAGAGCTGGTTGGCTGGCTTACCCTGTCAGAGCTTGTCAGAGGTTGTGTAAAGAGAAAACATTAGACTTGTGCTCTCTTCAGACTCTTTAAATGTTATAAATAAAGCCTGAAGGGGTGTGTGTATGGGAAGGGGTTTGTTTATTTAACGTTTTCTTTCCTGTTTTTTTACATTAGACATTCAGCTCTTGGCTAGCTTGGAAAATCATGGCGACTGGAAAACCAGTGAAATTATGACATCAAAAGAGCCAACGGAATGAATTCTGAGCAACTGAGACGAGAAGACACCTGTAAGTCAAACTAATTAGAACTCTTTGGTGCTTTCCTTTAACTTCAATGCTCCATGAGCATTTCTGAGAAAGGATGTCTTTGTAGAAAATTCAGCAGCTCCATTTTTACAATGAATTCATGGGATCTCACAATATTTATCGCTGAGACACTCTGGAGGTCCTTCAGTGAAACCCGGGAAGACCAGAATATAAAATACCTGACATGTCTAAGGTAAAGTAAAACCATTTTTTTTAAAAAATAATCTTTTCTTTATTCCTCATAAAGAAACAAACATGGGCACAAACCCAATTTAAAAAAATCTTTCGACGGTTACTTTCAATAGACAGAGAGGGTAATGCACAGCAACTGTTCATCTTCCCCCAGTGCCCAGCATGTCACAACTCCTGTTCTCTGATAATTTAAAAAAAAAAACACAACTCACCATGAGGCAGCCCCATCCCAGGACTGAGCTGTGCATGGACCTTCTAGTTGAGGGCCAGTGTCCGACGTGCTCCGGACCCCTATTGGGAGCTCATGGGCCAGGGCTCAGCACGCCAGACCAGCTCTCTGCCCCACACAGAAATAACCAGCTGCAAAGGGGCCTCCCACAGGCTCCCAGAGCCAAGGCCTTCCCGCAACCCTGCTGCCAGTGGCGTTGGCTGGGGATGCCAGGAGGGCAACACTGACCGCCGCGAGATGGGGCCAGGAGGGCAGCACTGACACCCGCAAGATGGGGCCAGGAGGGCAGCACTGACCCCTGCGCTCTCAGCTCCCGCCCCCTCTCTGTGCCAGCTCCTGCCTCTGATCCACTACCGTCAGAGCCCGGCCACTGGGCCCACGCAGGGACAATCGCTGCCACCTCCAGCGCTGGACAGGACAGGACAAATCTGAGAACCACCTCCAGGATCCCGCCCATGGATTGCCACCAGTCCTCGGGGCTCCCCGCCCTCCCGTCCCCCAGCAACACACCCCCCCATGGGTGCATACGAAGTATTGCATCTGAGACCGTGACGTTGAAGCGTGGGGCCCTCAAAGGTCACCCCAATTCATCCTACCCAAGGAATGGCTCTATATCTGAAGGATCACGTCCCATGAGTCAACTTCAGGAAGTAGCACTGGTTATAAACTGTCTGGTTTATAAACTGGTGCAGGGTTATCAGCTATGAGCCCCTGCCTCTGACATTCACTCACCATGGCAATCTCCCAGAGCCCAAGTCTAGTGAGTCGACTTACCTTTTTTTGATTCCCCCCATATATATTTTTTTAATTCCTGACAAAATGTCAACACGGTTGCTAATATTTCTGTAAGCAGCAGGAAAGGTTATATGCAAATTATATATTCTCCCCCTCTTTAGTAAGATCCTAGCTCCTACAGCAAATATTTTATTTATTTTTATTTTAATAATGCCTACTCCCAGGAAAAGTGTTTCCATTTTACTTATACCCTCCCCCCAACACTTGACATCTTGTTCAACAAAATACATTAATCAAATAAAAAATAACAACAACAGTAGTCGTTCAAAAGCTGCTATTTACTACTTTGCTCCAGAATTATTAAAAGGGTGACTGTGAGGGAGAAATCCAATTTGTGATATTGTGGGTTTGGGTGGGGTAGTTTTTCTTCACATAAACTATTATCTGCATTTTGGGGTTTACCTCTATAAACTATCAGAGCAGATAACTTAAGAGGATGAAGTGGAAAAGACCCAAAGCAGTTTAAAGCCATAAATCAAGTCCTCAGAGAACAATGATTGGCTGCAACCTGATCTCTCTCAGCTTAAAAAGAAGATTTGAAGGCTTTCAGAAAAATATATTTCTGCAACAGAGAAAGGGTTCTCTCAGGCCAGGACAATCAGAAAACAATCAAACAATTGTCTTCAATAAAGTGTGGTCTTGTGAATGTGAAGTTATTTCTCTGAGTGACAATGTGAAGTAGAAAATAGGACATGAGAAGATATTACTTTATACTGTGATAACAACAAACAAATATGAAAGTGGCAAGGGCTGTTTGTCATTCACCTTGGAACCTCTTCAAAGAAGAAAAAATAAGCAAAAGGTTTTTCGGACTAGGGAGGCACCAGCCCTCAGTCTGGGTAGTTATCTGTCAGGTTTCAAACATCTAAGTTTGGGTCAAAATTATTCAGTTCAGTAAAATGAAGCAATGGAAAACAGAGCGCTCAAAGGAGGAAAGCCAAGAAAATGAATTTGTATTTGTCAAATAGGTTTCAGTTCCCCGCATGCTTTCGAAAAAAAAAAAAAGCCATTTTTGTTGAACTTACTTTTAGTTCCACCCCACCTCCAAGGGTCTACTGATTGGTGAAGCAAAGGGAAGGACTGCAGGGTTCTCACACAGCAGGCCAGTGTAACAAAATTTACAAGTATCTGGCTGGTCTTCCCCATTCCTCCACAAACAGAACAAAACAAAGCATAACGTTTATTTGTTGTTCCTTTGTTAGACTGTGACATGCAAATAGAGCCACTGTGGGCGAACAAGGCCTTGGCAGCAAAGAAGCTGTTGCTTCCTTTCCTCTCTGTAGAAGATATTGTGTGTATTTGTGCACGTGTGTGCATATACACAGGCAGGGAAAGATGTAGTACGGATCCATTTTTGCCCTACGCCAATTAACATTCCTTTGGAGGTTTTTAATTAAACTGAGTGATTGCCCAACAAAGAGTGCAAGTCTGGGAGGATGCCATCATCTCCTTAAAAACTCACACAGAGACCCGTCTCCCAGATAAAGTCCACTCAAGAGACTTTCTGGGATTCATTCCCTTCTTTTAGTTTCATCTTGGTTTAAAAGCCTTTTTCTTTTCTGTCTGACATGCCCACACAATGCTTAATTGACTTGCCTGGGGTCCTAAATTTTATTTATTTGGGGTTAGGGGAAGAGTCTGCTCTTTTCTGCTGGCAATGAAAAGAATCCCATAGTAATGCCATCCATTAGAAAGAGTGACCACCTAGAAGATACTATGGAAACAATTTTCCTTGCACAGAGGGTGGGAGCTGGGAATACAGCAGGGCTGAATTTTGGACTATTTTGACTTTTTTTTTTTTAAATGAAAAAAACACGTTTGCATAATTCAACTGCTTGAACAAAGTTGGATTTCACAGGTGCTGGGAAGTGCAAATTCTCATTCTTCCTTGAATCCCAGCTAGTTTGAGCGCTGCCAAAGAGGGTTTGTTATTAGTAGGGTTTGTTATAAGTATAATGGAGTTTCCAGTCAAGAACAGCCCACATGACTTCAAGATGGAACAGAATTTGGTTTTATGTAACAGTTTACATAATGTGGGTGAATCAGCATTTTATAAGGCAATGGCTTAAATAGGGGTAATGCAGGTATTGAAGACTAATAAAGCTGTACTTATGCACTGAAAAGTTCTTCACATAGAGCCACTGGGTATTAGCTGTTATAGTTGAAACAGGGATGCAAGTAGGGATGATAGGTAGGGGCAAGATATTAATCTTCCATAAGAGATGTGCAATAGAGACCTTGGCTTACCTGTAATGTCTTCCAATAGCACCATACAGCAGTGTCATCACTGAATAAGTCTAAATTCTGAGGTGGGACTCAAATACATTCCTTTTTTATGTAGATTAGAGCGCTGCCTGTCTACCCATAAATATTTCCTAGAGGTTATTACATGAATGAATAGGCATCTCCAGCTTCTCTAGCAAGCAGTTTTATCTCACAGTTTGCCAGCAATCTATTTTCAACTGCTGCATGAAGACATAGGTCTCTCCATGAAGATCTGAGAGACAGTTCAGCAAGCTTGGGGTGGCCATGACAGATTGTGCATTAAATGAGTGATAAGGGAGTTCATTCCTCCATCTGTTGATCCTAGGACAGTATTTTGAAAGGGCTGCTGGTAGAAAAGGAAGGGACCCCATGCTGCAATGTGAGAGGTGGTGGCAGAAGCACTAGGCATCTCTAAGCATTCTGAAATTTGTGGCTCTCACTGTATCCATGGATGTGGTGGGCCACACAAACACTGCAGCTCTGAAGAAACAAACGGAGGAAACTGAGCAGAAAACTGGAAGGTTCAGAAGCTTACATTGTTATTTCCAGTGCAAGGGTTGAGATGCCCCATAATTAGCAGATTAAATTGAAGAGGAACGTACACTATTAGTCTCTTAGTTGATCAGTTGTATTAAAATTAATTCCCATCATTATGCAACAGAAAAGAGAATAAAAGGGGTTGGTCTAAATTTCCTCTCCTTTTTATTACATTAAGGATCAAGAGACTACCTAAACCATTTCTATATTTTCCCCGTAAGGTATCCGTTCTATCCTGTATTCCAACATTACAGGATAAAGTTTCTGCCACTCCACTTTCCTAATCTTGTCCTCACTACACCAGAATGAAATGCTTTCCAAGAAGTAATCCTGAAGCCGACAAGCACTAAACAATCTTTCTGAATGTTCTGTTCTCACTGTCTGATTAGGATACACTGTAGAGTAGGTTCCCAAGCATAGGTGCTAACTCTATGGGTGCTCTGGGGCTGGAGCACTCACGGAGAAAAATTGGTGGGTGCAGAGCATCCACTGGCAGCTCCGCGCCCTGCCCCAGCTCACCTCTGCTCTGCCTCGTCCCCTAAGTGTGCTGCTGCCACTCCGCTTCTCCCCGCTCCCTTCCAGGCTTGCCATGAATCAGCTGTTTGGCAGGCAAGCCTGGAAGGGATGGGGGAGAAGCAGAGTGGTGGCGGTGCACTCAGGGGAGGAGATGGAGCAAAGGTGAGCTGAGGTGGGGAGCGGTTCCCCTGTGCACTTCCCCCCAGGTTACCTGCTGTGGACAGCCCTCCCCGTGCACCCCGCCCTCACCCCAGCTCATGTCTGCTCCCCTGCTCCTGTGAGCACGCTGCCACTCTGCTTCTCCCCTCTCCCTCCCAGGCTTGCCACGCAAAAGCCTGGGAGAGGGGTGTAGGGGAAATGCAGGGGAGGAAGCAGGGCTGGGGATTTGGAGAAGGGGGTGTAGGGGAAATGCAGGGGAAGAAGCAGGGCTGGGGATTTGGAGAAGGGGTCAGAATGGGGGCAGGAAAGGGGCGGAGTTGGGGCCAGGGGCGTGAGCACGCCTCAGTGCTGGCTAAAGTCAGCGCCTATGTTCCCAAGTAAGTACTCTGGTAGTGGGTGTTATAAAGCTTCCCTTGCTTACAGGGGATTTTGCACATAAATTAACTAAGGTAGCCAAAGTGCTTTGAGATCCTCAGGTGAGTGTTTTAAGTGCAAAGCATAATTACTAAACATAACATCAATGAATGGGAATAAATCAATAGATATAATACATTATGTATTAATATATTATAATTAATTCCCTCTAGTACTAATGAGGGGTTGGCCTGTAACCAAAGCAGCTGTCTTGGGGGATTCTCTGCATGGTATTCCCACTTAATTACACTAGAAGCAGACACATATCCACTTTTAGGCCTTTTATAATGTTTGCGTGGACAAAAATAGCAAAAGAGGCGAAGATGGGGAGGAGAGAAGAATAAAAACCAAAAAAAGAAAGGCAGCCTGGAAGTCAGAAAAAGTGAGCTTCCCGCAGCATAGCTCCAGGAGGTGATTTCTAAATCTCCCAATAGTGATTCAAAGAGCCAACGGGAGGAAACCAGGCTAAAGCGATTATCTGAGTTTGCAATTGTATATTGGTTTGGTTATTCTACATGCTGCTTCTGCTGTCCATTTCTATTCCAGAGACGAGCCAAGAAGCTCTACTTTGTTTGCTACAGCTCCAGAAAGGGAAGTGGCTTTTATCAATACTGTAATGCAAAGTTGTCCAAGCTCTCTCCAATCTAAGTCAAGTGCTACATTCCCCGCTCCCGTACTGCCCCCGCCCGTGGAAGTATGCATCTTTGAAAACAGTTCCCAATATTTGGTATATCAGGCATTGAAATGTATTCCGCAGTGACCCACTTGGGACTATACTCCTTGGATTAACAAAGAGACTGGTTCTTTGCTGCTGCCTGCTCACATGTACAGCTCAGTTTTCCACTGATCATTTATTCCAGAGAACAGCCAGAACACCATCAAATATGTCAGACAGCACGACTGGAGCAACTGATTCATGGGTAAATCTGGCATGTTGTCTGACATAAATGAGTTAAACAAAAGATCAGCATTCTGCAATAACGAGTTTTCTTAGAGCTCATTTTTGCGGTCAGATAGCATGCGAAGGGTAGTGTAAATCTACAGTGCTCTAAAATGCTGCACGCTAACTGGCCATGTGGACCCTGCTGCTGCGGACTAAAAGTTCCCTAGAGCTCTTTGACCTATTGCTGTGTGCAATACCCTAGAGCACTGCAGATGTACACCTCAGTTTGCGGTGCACTCTGTCAGCATACACACATGCTGTTAATGTGGCACGTGGTCATCTCAGCCTGAAAGACAAACTATATCCTTAACCGAGAGTGCCGTAAGATTAAATGTGACTGATTGCGACATATGGCGAGAAAGGGTTAAATATCCTGCAAAATAAATAACCCTCAAAAGACAGGTGGGGAGATAATGTTTATGTTTTTGTGTATTTACATATGTATGAGTAGGGTGGACAACGCAATCAACAGTCCCTGACTATGATGTATTCTGATAATTCAGAGGTCAAAAGAACAACCTATCATTGAAATGAATTGTAAACACAGGATATCTTGGTATTCATCTTTCTTTGAAATGTACTGTGAATGGTGGAGGAACAAGCAAATGGCATTGTGTTAACATGTATAGCTAAGTACCGGTGATGGACCTCTTTCAAAGTCACCCCAATTACCTTTTTTCCAAGAGGAAATCCCAACTTGTCAAAGAGGACATAAAATTGTCTAGTGGGTGCTGATTCTGTCATCTCAGCTCTGCTTAGACTTCATCAGGGGAAGTTTGAGGTCCCAGTTATGCTGGTATGCTCTGAGTATGAGATTTGAACATTAGACTATGGCCTATGAACTGAATTCTGAAGGAACTCTTTGCAACTACAAAGCTCACCATCTCTGCTATGAATCTGAACCTCAATTAATTGAACTCATGTCTGTATGTATAACGATCTTTTAACCATTCTCTCTCTTGTTTTTTAATAAATTTTAGTGTAGTTAATAAAAATTGGCTGTAGCCTGTATTTGGGTAAGAACTGAAACATTCATCAACCTGGGAGGTAATGTGTCCGATCCTTTGGGATTGGTAGAACCTGTTCTTTTATGTGATGAAATAAGATTTATAGAAATTTTCATCATATTTATTTGACATGGGTACCTCGATGGAGGCTTGAGGCTGGATCACTTTAAGGGAACTGTGTTGTTTGGACTTCTGAGTAACCAGTCAGGTAATAAAGAAGCTGTTTTATGCTGTCTTGGTGAATCTTAAGTATTGAATATCCACCAGCTTTATGAGGATTGTCTGCCCCATTCTTTGCAGTTGAGAACTCCCCTTGGGACCTCGGTCACAGTGATACAGGCATCACAATAAACCCTCTCTTGGTCTTACTACCTAAGCCTGGAGAGATGGGGGCATCTCAATCCAAAAAATTAGCAATCCAAAAGCCTTCTTGGTCCACCCCAATCCAGGTACAGACCTAGATATAACACAGAGAATGTCCTGGTGATGTTAAATGACAATCTCCTAGCTACTGGTGAAGATTAGATGTCCATGCAGATACTGATAGATCTATTGGCTGCCTTCATTAGCACTGATCATGAGGAGTTGGTGACGTTTCTGGAGGACTGTAGTGGGACATGAGAGGGTCATTTCTGGGTGGCTCTGTTCCTTCCTTGCGGAGTCTTCCCAGAGGTTGGTTTTGGATGGTGCTATAAGAAGGGTTAATGAAGAGGTAAGAGGCCTCCAATATGTTGATGACACAGCTTTCCCTCCATCTAATCTGGCCAGTGGGGTTGTATGCTTTATCCAGTGGCTGGGTGAAATTGGGGCATGAATCAGAACTAGCTGGCTGAAGCTTAATGCTAGGTAGGACTGAGGTAATATTGGTAGTTTGGGGAAAGGAAGTGGAGGATATAGCAAAAATAGCACCACCTCCTCTGCTTGAGTGCGTGTGCCCATCATTGCTTACTTGAGCTTTCAATCTGGCATCCTCAGATGCTACTGGATAATAGTAGAAGTGACCTGGAAGGCTTTTTATTTTTTTTCATCTTTATCTTGTCTGGAGAGTGTGAAAGACACTGTGTCTTCTTTGGATTCAGATCTTCACTACCATAAAATCCATCCATGCCTTTGTTGTTTTTATAATGAAACAGATGCAGATTGCAGCACCTTACTTACTAAACTGTACATCTCACTAGCAGCACATAACACTAGTGCAGCATAGTGAGTACTGGCTGCTTATTGGTTTTCAAGTGGAATTGAAGGCACTGGTTTGTCCTAGAAAACCCCCAAAGGCTTGGAACTTTCCATAGCAGTGGCCAGCACGGCATTCAAGCTAACGCTCCCTCAGCATAATAGAAAGAGGGCTGCTAGTAGGTCGCTTCCATGAATGGCCCTCAGCTTTGGAGTTTACTTCCCACCTGCATCTGAAATAACTAGGTTTTTGCCTAATGGATATGCATACCTATTTACTCAGGCTGTTGTGGAGGAAGGAGCATAAGGGCTCGTGATTGTTGGCATGGCTGTAGTATAGCTCAGATCTGATTTCATCACTGATTTTGTTGTTGTGTTTGGGACACTAATCCTCTCTCTTTTGTTGCCTTATTTTTAATGTATGACAAAAGAATACAGAGGTTGGGAATGGATGTTTTTATATACAACACAACTTCTTCTAATGATGATACCCAAGGATCCTTCTGAACAGAACAATGTTTCAGTGCATCTTTGTGACAAAGAAAGAAAATTAAATGAATGAACCTTCGCTGCAGCATCTATTCCTTGGAGCTGAACTTCACAAAAATGATGCAACTGCTCTGCCTCACATTGCACTTTAAAAATATAAACTTTAAACTATAACATACTGTAATATTTTGTTTTGACATGCATCGTAATTCTTTCTGCATCACTGTTGTTCTTTTTTATACCAGCAACACCAAATATCTTTACTAGAGCCTTCCCTTTTCTCTTGCACTTTCAGGAGACCCTACTGTATTTGCTTTGCTTTTGTCAGGAAATTTCCAGTCTTATATCTGCTAAGGTTAATAAATCTCACTGTCTGTTCTGCTCCTTATTTCTCTCCCTCTCTCTCTGCTCATGCATGTTCTGAGAGCAGTGTCATTATTATTTATGACATTACTAACACTCTTGCCTGTTCAGACATTTTATGACTTGTGGCCACATTCCAAAGCCCAATGTTAAGGGTTTAATGGCTGAGGCTGAAAACATTTGAGATGTGACACACATCTCATCCTAAAATTGTAATCATCTTCTGCTTTATGTGCAAGGGCTTGCGCCCCAGCATTTGTCAGGTTACAGTTCACTGGTAAGTGATGGGGTCTTCAGCAACCCTTCGCCCAAGGGAGGCCTCACCAAAATGCTTATCAGGGCACTCCGCAGCCCAGAAACTTGATGCACTCTGAACAATAACCACCTGGCTTTCAGCCAATTCTCCCTTATTTTGGCTAGCTCCTTCAGCACTGAAATAGTTAAAATACCTGACTTATGTCACCAGGAAAAACAAAGACTTGGCAGATAAATCTATTAAGGTAGAAAGAGAGTAGCTGACTGGAGGGTTGCGAACCTGCTGTTCTCATTCCCTGTGCCTCCTTACTGAAGTGAATTAGCTAATATGCTTGCAACCAGTCTTCCTTAGATGATATAAACACCCCATAAACCACTGTGTCCATTCCCTTGGGTCCTCTTATGAAATGCTTGGGGATTGGGGGGGGGGGGGGGGGAGAGGAGATTGGTATCTCTTTGATGTACCAAAGAACTGGCACAAAGCATTCTGAAGTGAATCCGCAGTTTTGTGTTAGTTACTTATATTTTCAAAATGGGCTACTAAGATTTAAAAAAGCAAGTAAAGAACTGTCAGGGAAATCAAAAATACACAGAGCAGCTTAAATAGGGAACATGAGGAAACTGCAGAAAAGGTCCCCAATTTCATATTTTCAGTGCCACATGGCCATTTAAATGTATGGTCTGGAGCCACAGTCAGCATCAGTGTTTTCAATCACTGCTTCTTTTAAAAAAAATTGGCACTTTATATCTGAAGACTTCTGTGTCATGTCCATCCGTAGGTGGCTATCATCCCAACTATCATCCCCAGAAAAATTGCAAGGGACTGCTCAAATTATAGTAAGGAGCCTATGGATGTGGGGGTCCCAAGCAACCCACAGAACATGTCAATTTAAATAGAGGCCGCTTTCTTTGCTTGTAAATAATTATTTATACCCCCTTCAAAAAGGCTGGCCCTCATTGCACAGAGGTGAGGCATGAAAAGGGTTATATCCCCTGACTAAAAAAGCTTTGTAGTAGGGCTCATCCAACGTCACTCAGACACACATCTCTCTTCCCCACAATGCCCAAAGGAGAAGACCTAGCTGAGGGTGAACAGAAGCAGCAGATAGAACTGATCAATAAAAAAATCCCTCAAAACAAAACTTGTATTAAAAATGCATGCAAAACAGATGTACCCCTGGAGCACTGACAATCTGCTGATCATGTGCTTCAAACAATAAAAGAAAGACCAGCCCCATTGAGAAGCTTAGCTTACCCTTATTAAAAGAAGACAAACACGTAGAAACAGGCCTGACGTGGGAAAGGCATTTCTGAAAATAAATGCCTGTGGCTTCATTTTTTTAAAAAAATTCATCTTTAAAACTTTTTTTAAAAAAATCTCTCACACAAAGAATTTTTTTTTTTTTTTTTTTTTGCATAAAGACACAAACACATCTACGGACAAGGTGCTATGCAGATCTCTCCTGCCTGTCAAGAGGCTCATACCTTCAGCCTGTTTGATCCATCGTGAATTCATATTTGAAAAGATCCCTTTTAAAATATCTCACAGCAGTCGAGAATTCAGAAGGCCACTTGTTTCAAAAATAAAAGTAATAAAAAATGAATGTGGCCCATTGCAATCACAATGCAAGTCTAAAAGGGCATTTTTATAGTATCACAGAAGCAGGAAGGTCTGTTTTAATTTCATTCTGTGAGCAACTCAGGCCCCAGATCAGGAGTTAATGCAATTTGTAGCTATCATAATAATCAACATTGTCTCCTTGGGCTCCCCTCTATGTTAAGAGCAACCTTTTGTCTTATACTTACACTGTGAGCTCTTTAGGGCAGGGAACATCTTTCTGTTGTGTTTGTACAGCACCTAGCCCGATGGGGTCCTGGTCCATGCTTGGGGTTCCTAGCTGCTGTGATAATACAAATTATAAATAAGGAAAACATCCTTATTCAGCAAAGCACTTGAGTAAATGTTGCTAAATAGGAATGGACTTAAGCACATACTCAAGTGACCCCCTGACTCAGGGCCTAAGTTGGTATGAAAACTAATTATGGCAAACATAAAATCAAAGACTCAAGTCCTGGGCTAGTTTATATCCTCTGCACTTGCTATGCAGGAGACCCACATTCAACTCACAGGCCTGATTCTTTGGTCTCCCTGCTGAAGAGGGGCTGGGAATCAGAATGCTAGTCAGGCTGTTCTCATGTCCCTGAGGAAGGAAGGAAGATACTTTGAATTGCTCAATAGCTGATTGCTAGTACCATTCTGATATGCAGCCTTAACAGAGAAGGAATCTCATTGCTCCCAACAGGAATACAGAGGACCCTCCTCCCTCTCCCAGGCTTCAGGAAAAACAAAAACAAAAAGATTCAGGTCTCCAAACATGTCAGACATGAGCCAGCCAACATAATTCCTTGTTACAAGGGGTATCTGGCAAGGGATTTGCTCAGAGATCTTATGAAGAAGAACAAAGTGAAAACATAATAGGGAAGACTGGATACGATGGCACATTACAGACGCCTCGAGAATGCAGCGTCCCACACACATTTGCATGCCTGCTTCCGCCACTGAAAATCCCACTCCTTCTACCCCCTCCGAGGCTAGGCACTGCCACAGACACTCCGATCACCACTGCTTCGATGCAGAGGAACCATCTCTCCCAACAAACTGACAGAGAATTTCAGTCTTAATAATCATCCTGCCCTGCACTTCAGCTTGATCCACAGTCCCACAAGGATGATTAATCTGCTAAACCGCTCGGCTCCCAGAAATGATACTCAGAAGCAAATGCCCATCCTCAGTGATTCTTCTTCTCAAATGATACTTGCAAAAATGCCTGTGTCTGGCTCACTCTGACAAGCTGATTTTAAACCTCAGATGGAGCACAAGCTTTGCTGGCTCCATGGATAACTGCTGCCAGCCCCCCTGCTTTCAAATGTCATCAGTGGGGGGAAAAAACATGGCAGGGCCTACACAGAGGGGCTAATGTGCATGATTCAAAGGAGCAAATCCTGAGCACCTCCCACACCATATTTGGGCTCCACTGGCACCTGCAGACTCCATGCGGGGCCCCTGAGCCAGCCATATTAAGACCTTACATGGTCACTCAGGCCTAGATCCTTAAAGGTATTTTGATGCTTGGGAGTTTGGAGCCTAATTACCTTTGAGGTTCTGGCCCTCAGCTCCTTTCCCTCCCTGGGGAATCACATGTGCTGTCCACTACCACTTCAGTATGTCCTATGCTATGGGTAGCTTGTATTACGGGAAGCCAGTACCCTCTCCACTATTAAGTCTGAAGCAAGCTTCCTTATTACACAGGTTGAATGTCATCAATGAAGACTTTTAAATTCCCCAACACCTCCTCATTTTTAAGTGGGTCATCTCTCCAAACTCAGTCTTGGCTTACAAACTTCATATTTGTTTTCTTCATTTAGGCTGTAAACTCTTTGGGGTAGGGACTATCTTCTAGTTACGTATCTACACAATGCCTACCACAATGGGACCCTGAGCCACTATACAGAATGTCAATCATAATTTGTCACTGCTGAGGAAGAGTGCCTGTCTGTGTGTTCTTCCTCCTGGTGTCAGAAGGGAGGTGATACAAAGATACAGAATACGAACGGCTTGTAATAAGAGTCTAGTATCAGAGGGGTAGCCGTGTTAGTCTGGATCTGCAAAAGCGACAGAACCTTGTAGCACCTTATAGACTAACAGATGTTTGGGATCATGAGCTTCCGTGGGCTAAGACCCACTTCATCAGATGAATAAGTGTAACAAGTGGTGACTAAACCACATTAGGGTAGGCAGGTTAACTAGAGCAGTGATATAAAGAGGTGGTGGCGGAAAACGGGGAGAAGCAACCGGGATGGAAAGGGCATAGCTTGTCTAGCCCAGCTATAGTATGTGGGTCAGGAAGCAAGTAAACTGAAGGGATTTATCACTTAAGTCACACTGTCTAGGCTTAAAACTTTCTATTGCTTAGTAAACCCTCCCCTAGATTTGGCCATGAATGCGTAAGATATCAGGACAAGGCAAACACTATACTTAGTTAGGCATTTGAGGAAAGAGGATGTGGCGGCACAACGGATCCAAAGCTGGTGTGACGGAGTCAGACCAGAAGGATATAGGAGAGTGCTGGAAGGCCGGTATATTAGTCTCAGGATGTGCAGGTCCCTGTTCCCTGGATAGCCAAACAAAGGCTACTCCAGACCAATCAAGACACCTGGGGCCAATTAAGAACCTTCTAGAAAGGAGTAGAAACAGCTAGCCTGATTGGGACACCTGAAGCCAATCAGGGACTGGCTGAATCCAGATAAAAACCTCCCAGTTAGTCAGGTGGCGTGTGGGTGTCAGGAGCTGTGGAAGGAGGTTGTGCTATTGGTGAGACTGAGTGGTGGACAACTTATCATACAGAAGGAAGGAGGCCCTGAGGTAAGGGTGAAGTGGAGTTTGAAGAAGCAGGGACTGCTGTGGGGAAGTAGCCCAGGGAATTGTATTGTGTTTTGTGGATAAAAGGTCAGCCATCTTAGCTGATACTATTAGGGTCCCTGCGCTGGAGTCCGGAGTAGAGGGCGGGCCCGGGCTCCCCCCTGCTCTTTCCACCTTCCATACTGGCCTGTGATGAAGGTAACTCACTAGGTGGTGACTCTTGCCAATTATACTGAGAAAGGGAGGTCACTCTGGGGCCTAGGTGAGTTTCTGAGGCCCCTAAATCTGCCAGGAAGCGCAGGACCCACGAGTACAAACTTGGAGCTTTCTCACACTGGTTTAAGTCTCCAGTGAAATTCATTTGGTTTTCCCAGCCTTGGGCCAAATTCATTCCAGAATTAACAAATCAAATCCCTATTTATCCCCAACTGGAGGTCAATAACACACATGCAGAAGCTAAACTTTCCTGATGGTTTTCTCCTGCAAAATATATTTATTTAGCTTGGGAGCTCGAGGCAGACATGAGTCCCCAATGTCCTAGTCACTGCAGCAAACTGAAAATGAAATGAAAGAAGGTGGGAGAAAGAAGAGATGTTAAGGGGTGGAAGCAAAATTTGTTGTTGGTTTTTAATTATTTGGAGCTAAGTTAGGTGGGAAAAATGCTCAGAGGCAATTCATCAAAATATTTCTGTACAATAAACAGATACAATCAGAAGCTTGTGTAAAGCTCTTCCTTCTGCGTTCTCCTTCCCCTTACTCTGTAGGGTAGAAGGGTTTAAAAATGGCTAAGGATGGAATACTATGTAAAGCCCCCAAAGTGCATAACTCAAGCAGGTCACAGGGGGAGAAGTGTGAGCTCACCACTTGCTCTAATTAATTCATTGCTCTATAAATCACTCCGAATAGCCTTCATTATTTCAGCACCTTCCTAATACCGCTGGAAGGCAGCTTTCGCAAACTCACACCCACATTTTGTTGTCTGAACAATCATTCATCTCACAGAAAACCAGTTAATCTCCAACACATCCTCCCACACAAACATGGCCTTAAAAAAAAAAGTAAAGGGTTGCACTGTAACCCATCCATTTACCCTTAAAAAAACTCAGCAAGTGTCACAAAAGTAACTAAGATTTAAAAACAAACACTATACCCTCCCATGGTCAAATTTAACATCACTGGAGGGCTCTTTTTCTCCCTCATGTGCCGTCCCTCTTTTTCTAAAGACTTTCTTGATACAGTTTTGTCATGGGACTAATTGTGTGTAACCAAAGTGCACTAACTGAAATACAAAGTGGTCATTCCCTTCCAGATAATTTTTTCTTAATATCAGTTCTGCATCAGGGTTTTGGTACTTGGATGTACCCAGTGGAGGGATGGGGGTGAAAAGATTAGCTGGAACAGAGATGATGGAAAGTGGAGAAATAAAAGGGAAGGGAGTAACAGAGACAGAAGGCTTCCTCTCTTTAGTCAAAGCAATTGTATATTCCACACAACTCTCCAACGCTGAGCCAGCATAGACAAGTTGGCGCTTAGTTCCCTGAAGGAACAGGCTGGCATTTTGGCATGAGGGTTTGAAAGAGAAACTGAATCTGTATCTGGATCCAATGCTTGCTCTCCAGCTGACACCTGACTTTGGACAGAGCTCAACAGGAAGCAAGACATCTGCAAAAAGCCTGTGACTCCCTATCTGGGGAACAATGAGAAGCTAATACAGTAGCCTAAATGAGACATGACTCAATTAATGAGAGCTGATGGGGCTAATGACTAAACAGATGGTATTCCTAGAAAAGGAGGAGGAGGGGGAATATAGCTGTGGTAACCAACCTGCCACAGCTTACATGACAACTGTGAGGCTGTCCTTGTCCGTGCCACTGGTACAAGAAAATTTTGGCGGCTTCAATTATTAAAGATTGAATTAAAAAAATTAGACTATAAACTCAGAGCTAAGGGCCCCTTCCCTGTCCATGTAGACAGGAAAACTGTTTATTAAGAAAATTCTCATTAATTAACCACCATTCAGTTAAAACAGTGGGAGTCCCATTGTAGGCAAAGCTTCCAGGATCTAGACCAGTTATTGCATCTTCCTAGAATTTTGCCAGGACACTCTTGCAAAAAAGTGCCACAGAAACATTAATGACCACAAGTGGTCAGAAACTGCACCTCAAGACGTGATCTGAAAAAACGACACCTTGAATAGCTCAGTACGTTGCATTGTGCTAATGCGTTGATTTAATACTTACTCAGAAAGGCTGTCCCCTACAAAATCATCAACACCACATTCTTAGAGCAATCTGGTTTCTTAGCAGATCTGATATGGGTTGACTTTGTTTAAACTTGTAAAATCAGATGAGATTACAACCCAAAATGGCATGGCCCACTGGACAGTCAAGGCAAGTCAATATCAGGAAGAAGGGAGAGCTCTTTTCTTTACATGATACGTCAACTATATTCAATTATATTTGTAATATTTTGTAAATGCACCCAGCAAATAAGATTGGCAAAAGTTCTAGAAATCTAAATAAAACAAAATATTTCCAGGTCTTCTTAGGCAGTCTCTCTTTA
Organism: Dermatemys mawii; assembly: GCA_007922305.1. Lineage (NCBI taxonomy): Eukaryota > Metazoa > Chordata > Testudines > Dermatemydidae > Dermatemys > Dermatemys mawii. The sequence continues at coordinate 3,823,101 of ML677363.1, forward strand.
CTGTTACCAGCACATTCATTCATAATTATTCCTCGATTAAGCTGGTGTGATCAATACATAGAGTGTTGTTAAAGCTTCCTGTGGATTAACTACATCTTTGCAGCATGTCTGTTCTGATAACAGGCTTTGTAACAATGAACCCCACTACGATGTTTGCCAGCAGGAGGAGGCAGGTTTCATCTTGCTCACTGATGTGCTATGATCAATTGCAGTGTCTGCTCTAGGATGAACTTCTGATTTTCTCCCCATATCTACTGAAGTACTACACAGCTGTCTCCCCCTCTCAATTAGCCTAATGCAGCAAGCCAAAGAGAAGCATTTGCATCTTTCCTGGATGCTGCTGTTGGGAAATTCATTAAAAAGAAAAATAAAATAGAGCTGTTGACTAATTGCAGTTAACGCATGATTAACTCAAAAGAATTAATTGCGAATAAAAAGATTAATCACAATTAATCTCACTGTTAAACAATAGAATATCAACTGAAATTTATTAAATATTTTGGATGTTTTTGTACATTTTCAAATATATTGGTTTCTATTACAACACAGAATACAAAGTGTGCAGTGCTCACTTTATATTATTAGTTTTGATTACAAATATTTGCACTGTAAAAATGATAAACAAAGGAAATAGTATTTTTCAGTTCACTTCATGCAGGTACAGTAGTGCAATCTCTTTATTGTGAAAATAACTTACAAATGTAGATTTTTTTTGTTACATAACTGCACTCAAAAACAAAACAATGTAAATCTTTGGCGTCTACAAGTTCACTCAGTCCTACTTCTTGTTCATTCAATTGTTAAGACAAACAAGTTTGTTTACATTTACTGGAGATACTGTTGCCTGCTTCTTATTTACAGTGTCGCTTGAAATATGCCTGGCACTTTTGTAGCCAGCATTGCAAGGATTTATGTGCCAGATATGCTAAACATTCGTATGCCCCTTCAGGCTTCGGTCACCATTCCTGAGGACATGCTTCCATGCTGAAGATGCTTGTTAATAAAAATAATGCATTAATTACATTTGTGACTGAACTCCTTGAGGGAGAATTGCAAGTCTCTTTTTCTGTTTTCCCGCATTCTGCCATATATTTCATGTTATGACAGACTCGGATGATGACCCAACACATATTGTTCATTTTAAGAAAACTATAACAGCAAATGTGACAAAAAGCAAAGAAAGTTCCAATGTGAGATTTCTAAAAATAGCTACAGCACTCAACCCAAGATTTAAGAATCTGAAGTGCCTTCCAAAATCTGAGGGGGACGCGGCGTGGAGCATGCTTTCAGAAGTCTTAAAACACTCAGATGAGGAAAATGAACGTATGTTGGTCCACTCTGTTTTGGATTGTTATCGAACAGTATACATCATCAGCACAGATGCATGTCCTCTGGAATGGTGGTTGAAGCATGAAAGGACGTGAATCTTTAGTGCACCTGGCACAAATATCTTGCATCACCAGCTACAAAAGTGCCATGCGAACGCCTGTTCTTACTTCCAGGTGACATTGTAAACAAGAAGCAGGCAACATTATCTCCTGCAGATGTAAACAAACTTGTTTGTCTGAGTGATTGGCTGAAGTAAGACTGAGTGGACCTGTAGGCTTTAATGTTTGACATTGTTTTATTTTTGAATTCAGTTATTCTTAGGTACATAATTCTACATTTGTAAGTTCAACATTCAGGATAAAGAGATTGCACTACAGTACTTGCATTAGGTTAATTGAAAAATACTATTTCTTTGTTTTTTTACGGTACAAACATTTGTAATAAAAAATAAAGTGAGCACTGTATACTTTGTATTTTGTTTTGTAAATGAAATCAATATATTTGAAAATGTAGAAAACATCCAAAATATTTAAATAATCGGTATTCTATTATTAACAGAGCAATTAATTGCAATTAATCTCTTTAATCACTTGACAGCCCTAAAAATAAACAAAGGAAATAAAATTGCTCTTCTCCCTCCTCACACCAGTTAAAAAATGGAACATGCCTGCCAATCTCTTTAATTCATTAGGATTCCCCCTCTTCTTATTTTCTGGCACCCCTGCTGTGGTGCCTGCAGTATCATTTGTCATATATGGCTGGTCTCTAGCAGTAGAGGGCATATTTCTGCTTTCCACTGAGCACCCCTTAGCAGCATTTTACACAGAGGGAATGCTAACAACCTCCCCGCCCCGCCACATTCCTGCTGTTGCATTATGGTTGTTTCCTCCTGAAAAAAAAGCTTTGAACTGTTTACCTTTTACATTCAGAATAAGAAGTGCAACTGGTTTCTCTCTATGTAAGTGGGGCCTTTCAGGACCGGCGTGTTGATGAGATTTATGGCAGCTCTGTACAATAACATTTATTCAAGGGATATTTGAACTGCTGCCATTCATCCTAATTTTTAAATGTAATCACTTTTATATGCCTCATGATTAGAAACAGCCTGTGACATGAATCTACTTTGAGTGCAAATAGCAATGGCAGCTACCAGTAACATATCTGACACAGTTGTGTGTAATTTTACTTTTTAAAAGGGATGTGTGAGGGTCTCAAACTGTCTTTGGGGTTGTGGTTTGTGTACTGGGGGCATGGGATGCTGAGGAGGAAGGAATGTTAACAATGGCCCTTCCAGGACTTTGCCTTTTTAGTACTCTTCACTCTGACCTTCAGGGGTGAAGTTAATGGGAGATTTAAAGTGGGACCTTTGGGATTCTGCCTTATTAGTGTTGTTCAATGCTGACCTTAAAGCTCTTCCTTCTGCTGCAGGGGAAAACAAAAAGGAGCATTAGTAATCTAATCCTGGCTCCTTTCTGCCAAAAGGAACATGAGAAAAGGGCTTCATAAAATTAGAAAGAGAGAGTTAGTTAGGTTTTGGTGCAAATGCACCCGAAGCAAGAAAAAATAAATTAAAAAACTACCTCTGCTCATTTATGTATGTCTGTTATTGTACCTGTGCTACTTTTCCTTCCAGGTTCTAATCCAAAGCCCACTGAAGGTACTGGGAGTCTTTCCTCTGACTAGAGTAAGCACTTGATCTGGCCCCAAATGGCCGCCCAGTAGAAATGGAGAGAGACAGAGAGGGGAAGATGGGGAAGAGAGGAAGATCAGACAGATAGTACAGGCTTTATAATTCAGTGATTTGTTACTATTTGCAACAGCTAACCCAGAAACAACTAGATCAAACCTGATTTCTCAAATGATGGAAGTAAGATATTTTCCTTGTGTTTCTTTACCGCAGTCAACCTGTACCATGTTCATTCCTCTTTACCTCCATTCCCACAAGACAATCTAATGGGTAGTGGGTCAGGAGAGACGGACACACTTAGACTAGGCTTTGGTTCACACAGAGTTTATGATCAAGAGATAAGTTGACCCACAAGTCGGGTGCACATTTCCCCAAATCGAGTTGCTGAGCTCCGCTAAGCCTTTCTCAAATGCAGCTGCCACGGCCACATCTGGCCACCAAGGGCTTTTCTAGTGGCCCCATCCTTCTGGGCTGTTAAGCAGGCAGGGAGGAGGAGCAAAGCAGTGGCCCCTTCCCAACCCTGGTACTCCTGGATACATTTCCTTGGTGTTGGTTGCTGGACTACTAGTAGGGGGTTAGGCCCTGCCCTGCCTCAGAGACACCTGGGGCACAATACTGGAGAAGTGGGCAGCCAGCAAATTCCCCACCTTCCCAGGGACGGTGCAGCTCAGGCTTTGGACTTCAGCCCTGGAGTGGTGCAATGGCAGGCTCTGGCCACAGAGCTTTGGGCTCCAGCCGGGGGCTCTGGCCGCAGAGCTTCAGACCCCATCCTCTGTCCATGGGGCTTCAAGCTGCAGCCCCCTCCTGCCCCAATCCAAGGCTTAATTTGTCCCCGGGCTTGCCTAGGTCTGAGTAAGTCTGCTGTGCAGTGATACTTGTAGGTTTGTTAATATCACTTTTCACAACAGGCTTATTAGCTACCAATTACAATGATTTGGACATGTACATGTGCATATTTGTTTTTTCCTAAAGCTAATTAAGTATTTTAGAGAAAAGTGTGAGAGCAGCCAATAGCAAGAGTTGGTGGCCACACTCTGAGGCCATCAAAATATTTGTCCTGAAAATGCCTGCATGACTAGAGAATACCTGGTACTCTCTGTATTGAAATGCAAAGAATGATTTATGAATATAGGAAGTCTTAGGTAAAAAGGACTTCCAGAAGCATGAGAGAATTAAACTGAACATATTGGCACAGCATCAACTTGTCTTTCAGAGAAACGCCGACAGTCTTGTAAAATAAATCTACCACCTCTTTGTTAGGAGACTCTGCTCAAAGACTCTACTAAAAGCATTGCTACAGCAAGCCCTACTTATACCTACGTTCACAAAAACTCTCCTACCCCACCCACTTCTTGAACAATCAACATGATTAGCTCCCTTGGATGATATAAATGGTGCAGCTTCAGGGCTTGTCCAGGCATACAGCGCTGCAGTTGCACCAATGTAGCAGCCCCGTTGCAGCACGTTTGGTGAAGATGTTCTATGCTGATGGGAGAGAGCTCTTTCCTGTTGGCATAATAAAACCACCTCTGTGAGAGGCGGTAGCTATATCAGCAGAGGAAGCTCTCCCACCAGCATAGCGCTGTCCACATCAGCGCTTATGTTGGTGAAATTTATGTTGCTCAGAGGGATGGTTTATTCACACTCAGGAGTGACATAAGTTATACTGATATAAGCTGTACTTCAGACATAGCTTGAGTCTGTAAATTATAAGAAACAGTGTGTACAAATTAAAAGAACGAGGAGTATTTGTGGAACCTTAGAGACTACATTTCAAACAGCTGACAAGAAGGTGTGAGTAACAGCACAAGAGAACTTCGCATGGGGAAGTAGATTTCAGTTTGTGTAATGACCCAGCCACTCCCAGTCTTTATTCAAGCCTAATTTGATGGTATCCAGTTTCCAAATTAATTCCAGTTCAGCAGTTTCTTGTTGGAGTCTGTTTTTGAATTTTTTTTGTTGAAGAATTGCCACTTTTAGGTGTATTATGAGTGACCATCCCACCATAACCCTCAGCCCTGACCACTCCACCCAAGTGATCCACTTCCTGGACACTAGAGTGCTAATAAGCGATGGTCACATAAACACCACCTTATACCGGAAATCTACTGACCGTTATACTTACCTATATGCCTCCAGCTTCCATCCAGGACACATCACATGATCCACTGTCTACAGCCAAGCTCAAAGATACAACCACTTTTTCTCCAATCCCACAGAGACAAACACCTACAAGATCTCTATCAAGAATTCTTAAAACTACAATACCTACCTGCTGAAGTGAAGAAAACAGACTGACAGAGCCAAAAGAATACCCAGAAGTCACCTACTGCAGGAGAGATCCAAAAAAGAAAGTAACAGAACGCCAGTAGCCGTCAGCTTCAGCCCCCCAACTAAAACCTCTCCAGTATAATATCAAAGATCTACAACCTGTCCTGAAGAACGATCCCTCACTCTCACAGATCTTGGGAGACAGGCCAGTCTTCGCTTACAGACAACCCCCCAACGTGAAGCAAATACTCACCAGCAACCACACACCACAAACACTAATCCAAGAACATATCCTTGCAACAAAGCCTGGAGCCAACTCTGTCCACATATCTATTCAAATGACACCATCATAAGACATAATCATATCAGCCATGCCATCAGGGACTTGTTTACATGCACATCTACCAATGTGATATATGCCATCATGTGCCAGCAATGCCTCTCTGTCATGTACATTGGCCAAACTGGACAGTCTGTACGCAAACGAATAAATGGACACAAATCTGACATCAGGAATCATAACATTCAAAAACCAGTAGGAGAACACTTCAATCTCTCTCAGTAACAGACCTAAGAGTGGCAATCCTTCAACAAAAAAATTTCAAAACCAGACTCCAACCAGAAACTGCTGAACTGGAATTAATTTGGAAACTGGATACCATCAAATTAGGCTTGAATAAAGACTGGGAATGGCTGGGTTGTTACACAAACTGAAATCTACTTCCCCATGCTAAATTTCCCCCTTCTGTTACTCACACCTTCTGGTCAACTGTTTGAAATGGGCCACCCTGATTATCACTACAAAAGTTTTTTTTCTCTTGCTGATAATAGCTCACCTTAATTGATCTGTCTCAGAGTTGGTATGGCAATTTCTACCTTTTCATGTTCTCTGTGTGTATATATATCTTCCTACTGTATGTTCCATTCTATGCATCTGATGAAGTGGGCTGTAGCCCATGAAAGCTTATGCCCAAATAAATGTGTTTGTCTCTAAGGTGCCACAAGTACTCCTCGTTCTTTTTGTGGATACAGACTAACACGGCTTCCACTCTAAAACCTGTGTACAAGTTAAAATTTAGAAGGGCTTAAAAAAGGTATCAAAATAATTATGCTTAGCTTTCAGTAGTGTGAGACTTTTTTAAAAAAACAAACAAAAAAAAACGCGCACAGTCTCTCTCACCAACCTTTCTGGAGCAGATCCAACCATAAGGCTGCTTATCATATCCCAGGGAGAGCATGAGAGAGGAGAAAGCTCATCTTGTTTTTTTTAATTGAATTTAGTGCTTGTAAAAAGTTCCAGATTGACAGCCCTGAAGTCTGTGCTTCTCTCTTCATCCACTAAACAGGTACAACATGGGCAGCTGCAGAACAGTCTATGCAGCACTGCCCTACTGATGTACCCCAGCTGGACCTAGAGAGATCCTATTTAAGGAGGAGAAAGTAGTCCAGACTTCAGACCTATTCAGTCCTTGATCTCTCAAATGACAGCAGCAATGGTGATAATGGCAGGTGGGGAGGAAACGACATGCAATTCCCATGTTTGTTACAAAACTGAAGGTTACCTGATCAGAGAACCATCTTCTTTAATGATGAAATCATTTGGGGTGGCAGAGGTCATAGGGATTCCCCTCTTTACTATACCATCACCAAAATCAAAGGCACATGTTGCAGCCACCTTCCTTGTAACTGATTTACATTGTAAGCTCCCTAGGGCTGGGATTGTCTGAATTTTGTATTTGTAAAGACTGAAAAATAGTCTGCAGACAATAATATTGTCATGGCTCTGCATGGTTGCGAAAGAGATTGTGAAAGACGTCAGAGGTCTTTATACTTGCGAAATAAATATTTTGATGACAAATGCAAGTGCAAAGGTTACAGTTCATTAATACAGCCCCACTTTTAGCACTCCAGCAAAAGCAGTTGTGTTTAAACACCTCCCTCCAGCCAGTCACAGTTACTCCTTTTGCTGCCTCCCTTAATCATCATTTCCAACCCTGTAGTTTATCTACCTCTTACCTCTGTCTCTGAACACATTAAAGAAAGAACGTTTGTGTTTAAAGGCTGTCAGAGACCTAGTCACCAAATCAACTCTCTCAGTGCAGGAGCAATACATCTGGCAAGACAAAGTGAATCCAAAAAGGCCTTTTGCCTTTGGAAGAGTAGGCAGCAACGGCTGTCAAGGTACCTAAATGATCAGCGAAGAGAGGATACTTGAGTAGCTACAGGTGTTGCTAACTTCTACTAATTCCATTTCAGCTATTTTGTTTCAATTAATTTTATCTTATCACTTTTGCCATAAAATTGAGATTTAGATACCTCCCTCTTTACCAAAAAAACAAACAACCCCCTTCAACTATAATACATGTTGCAATAAGTAAGAGAACAGATAGACTGAAAGGAAACAGAAGATTCTAACTTGCTCAGCTGTGTCTGATGATGGCACAGAACAGTTTTTATTGAAATATACACTCTCAAATCTTAATCTTTTCACGTTTTAATTTAAATTTATAATCTAAAATAGTGAACTATTTAACTTTCATCTCATCACTACTAAGAACCTGGTATTAACTCTCACAGATTCAGTATTAACTCTCACTGGGACTAACGGGGGTATTAGTTTATTCTTAGGGTATGGTTACACTTACAAGATTATAGCGCTATAGGTTATAGCGGTCCCCTTATACAGTAATATGTATAGCGCTATTGTATGTCCACACTCAGATGCTCCTGCGGTATAGCATGGCCACATTTGGGGCACTTAATGCAGCATTAAGAGCAGCGCATTAGGGCAGGTATCCCAGCATTCAGCTGGGTGCAACGTGCTTTTTAAACGAGGGGGGTGAGGGGGGACGCGTTGTGTGTATGCGGAGGGAGAGAGACAGTGGTTTTTCCGTTTTTCTGAAAGCCTGTCAGTGAGCCTCCGTTCACAGAAGGCTTTGTTTTCACACAGGCTCCCTCCTTAAACATTTGCATTGCTTATCTGCCAAGTTAAGAAAGAAACTCTAAAGAGGTACTTCCGCATTCCTCCAGCCGAGTTCAAAACAAAGGGAAGAGACGTCAATTGCCTTAAATGGCTCTAGGCATCTCCAGAGATTACTTGTAGCGCAGTGGGTGTCCACATCCTTGCTGTAGCGCTACAGCAGCTGCGCTACAGCCCTTATTCCCCATGCGGAGGTGGATTAACAATAGCGCTATAACTCAGCAGTTATAGCGCTCTACGTGCCTTGCCAGTGTGGACAGGGAGGAGGTTATAGCGCTCGTGGGGGCTTTATAGCGCTATAAAGTGCCAGTGTAACCATGGCCTCTGATGCAGACTACAGAGAAATAAACTGATAGGCACAGTATATACTAGGTTACAAAAACAGCCCAAGAGAAAGAATAGACTTCTTTACAATACCCTTCGTCATTCATCTTTAACTTTTCTTAACCCTTAATTCCATAAACTTTCCAAAACATTTTGAGGCCTTGTGATTTTTACCGCAATTTAAATCTTCAAAATATGTACATGGCAATTCAAAACAAATTCCCAATGCCTTCTAGGGTCTGAGGAGTTTGCCTCATTGGATCACTGGATGTGTTCATGTATACAGCTTATTTTGGTTTACAGCTAAAGTGAATAAAAATAAGTGCTGAGTTTCTTGTTGGCATCACAGTGAGCTCTTATCATAGTCAGAGTATATGACTGTAGCCCAGCACTGATTAGGCACAAAATCATGCCATTTGATTTTGCAGTGGAACACCGAGGTTTGGAATTTAAATGAGAAATTATTTGAGAGCAGTAATCTTTCTGGCCACTTGTATATGCACTTTGAGATCACTACTTTTCTTACAGGCCAATCACAAAGTTGAATTCCACTTACGTACTTTGTAAACATTTGGCACACATTATGTTCAGTGTACTGGATGCAGATTACAGAATATGAAATACAACTTGTTCCACCTACCTATGCTCCTGTGGAAAGGTAGTTCTTGCTTCTCCATTTCACTAAAACTTGGTATAAATTCATTTGTAATGAATACAAAAGCCTTTATAGCTCAGAATTTTTCTGTTATAAGATTTCACTTAAAGCTCCAAATTTCATCAGCACAGATTTGAAAACAGAATCTCAGCAAATGAAGGTGTGTATCCAGGACAATGCAACACAGGGACTAATGAGCATGAAAAATGTTTCAAGCCAAATGGGCCAATTTCTGATGGGACAGGACAGGAGAAATGGGAGCCCATTTTAGCCCTATCATTCATTTTTTATCCAAATTCTCAAACAGTCTCTGTTTTAAGTCAAAACAGTATACATTACAGCAGGGGTGGGCAAACCTTTTGGCCTGAGGGCCGCATTCGGTTTCTGAAATTGTATGGATGGCCGGTTAGAGGAGGCTATGTGTCCCCAAACTGTAAGACTGGCATGGCCCCCATTCCCTATCCGATCCCCCTGCTTATCGCCCTCGATGGACCCTCTGGGACTACTGCTCCAGCCAACCCCACCCCTCTCCTTCTTGATGGCCCCTGCACCATCCACTCCCCCTGCTCTCTGTCCCTTGACTGCTCCTGGACCCTTCACCCCTAATAACCCCCCGCCACTCCATCCAACTCCTCTCCTTCCTGACAACCCACCGCCCAGGACCCCACCCCCATCCAACCACCCCTTCTTGCTGTCCCCTAACTACCCCCAGAACCCCCACCCCTGACTGCCCCCTGCTGCCCCATCCAACCCTCCTCTCATTTCTGACTGCCCCCCCCGGGATCCCTACCCCCATTCAACCCCCCTGTTCCCCGCTCTCTGACCACCCTGACCCCTGTCCACCCTCTCACCCCACTGCTTCCCTGCCCCCTTACTGCGCTGCCTGGAAGATGGGTGGCTGACGGCATGGCTGCACCAGGACAGGAAGCCCTGCACTGCGCAGCACAGAGCATCAGGTCAGGCCCGCAGCTCTGCAGCAATGCTGCCCCAGGAGCTCACAGCCCCACCACCCAGCGCATGGCGCCAGCGGCACGGCGGGGGAGGGGGAACAGCAGGGACGGGCCCTGGGTAGCTTCCCCGGCCAGGAGCTCAGGGGCTGGGCGGAGGGTCCCGCAGGCCAGATGTGGCCCGTGGGTCATAGTTTGCCCACCCCTGCATTACAGATATACACATCATCCATCCCAGGCTGACTGTGCAAGACATGGAACAGCTGCCAAATTTGGCAACAAGAAACACATGTAGATGAGTAACCTACCAGCAGGCATCACTCTTACATTGCCAGGTACCGCAGGGCTCTACCTACTGGTTCCTCTATGAAATGAAATAAACAGAACTGGAGGGATGGGGGTGAAGGCCCCTGAAACATTTATTTTAAATATATGACTATATTTCAGCCTTTACATTAATTCAAAGCCTGAAAAAAAAAATCAGAAGTCTGAGATAGTAAAACCCTTAAAGATAATGAAGGATTAGGATCAGGAATACACCATGGCTGCCAGCAGCTACTGACACAGAACCCGATGAGTTGTGTTCAAATGCCTCATCTCAAAGGGGTAGCAGATGTGAAAACTAGCAGCTTTAGTGATGAGACAAAATGTTAACTTAGCTCCCCAGCACTCCCAAAAATGCAGTATTTTAACAGGGAAGGCAGACCTTTCATGTTTAATCTCTATTGATTTTATTTCCTGGAAAGCCTCTTTGAGAGAAGCTAGGAAGAAAGGTACTATAAAAATAAAGAACACAGTCTATTGCATATGCAAATATATGTGCGAATTTGCTGGGGGGGAGGGGAGGATTTGCAGCTGAGTGCGTTAATGATAAAAGCTATTGCATTATTTTGCCTCCCAAGCCACACAGCTGAACACGATGGGATGTGGGGGATGGATGGTCAGGGGAGGGAGAGATTAAAAAATACAAAGACATTTTGGCTTCTTAAAGTATCTCTGGCTGGCCTGATAGCATTGGTGGCAGCAGAGCTAAGTAATGCCATGTGGGAGATTTGCCTTCAGACATGACTCAGACTCTTTTCCCCTTCAAACCCTGACTCCATGCTGTTTGGAAATTAGACAAAAGGAGTGGGGTACAGCCACAAAGGGGAGGACAGGGGTCACTCCGCTCACTTGGGTTGTAGCTCCAACTAAAAGGGCTCCCTGAATTGTTTGGAAAAGAATGAGAGCTGTATACACAGAAAAATAAAAAGATGTAGGAGACTAAACCCCACAGAAACAGTAAGGCCTCCTTTCTTTTATTTTCCCCCCATGATATCTTTAGAAGCGACTAAAGCACATCAAAAAGGGTTTGTCAGAAACCCCTCTGCTGATGTCTTCTGATCCCATTCGGAGGCATTTCTGTTCCTAATACAGCTGTCACTTGCACTCTCTCCCCCACTCAAACAAAAAGGGGAAAAAATATAATACTAATAAATTTCTGCCTAACCGACCGAACTTCCACTGACAGCCACCCACTGGGGACTTTGGCCTGCAAGGGACACCCTGCTGGCTCAGAGAGAGGCCTACAGCTTTAAACTGCTTTCACGCCATATTAACACCCTGCCTGGCAAAGGCAGAATAGAAGAATGCAGTACAGGCTGATCCCTACTGCTACTGATCCTGTCTGTTCTTATTCTCTCCCCCTTCCCCGCCCCGTGGAAGTGGAAATGAACAATAGTTTTTTCTCGCTGCAAAAGAGGAGGGGGTGGAAAAGCACCTTAAACTCCCCCCTTTGTGATTCCAAGAAGATAATAGTGAAAGCCATGGGCCATTTGTGGCTGCTGAGCAGACTTTGTCCCAGTTACTTAGGCTCATCTTTAAGCCTACTTTAGAATCCCTGCAGTTTAATGCATCTTTAAGGGCTGTCATTACATCACTTGTGTTCTCTCTCTCTCTTTCCCTTTCTCTCACCTCTTCACTCTCTGGGCTGCTTCACTCTGGTGTTTTCTGAAAGGCAAATTGTTCAAGTCCCCCCCCCCACAATTAAAAATTCTTCACATTTGAATGGATGTATTTTTCATGACCATTTCGTGCTGAAACGGGCCCTTTTTGGTCTGCTCCCGCTGTATAAAAACTGGATTGAAAGAAACCCCTTTTTTACATATTTAAAACTCTCCCCTGCATTTCACAGTGTGTGTTCAATCTGTCATTCTGCCTGACAGGTGTATCTTGATGCCTGCTAGCCTGTCTTGTTACAATTCTCAGTGTACTTGATCAGGTTTGGGGTTTTCAACTCTCGACCACGTGCCCTCCTCTTGGGCTGTTCTGCAGGGAAAACATAAGAAAGTAGGGCCCTTTTTATAAAGAGCTCTCTAATTTTGAGGACCTAATTTTTTGGCATCCAACTGGGGATAGCTTGGATCTGATTTTCAGGAGTGCCGAGCAGCTGAAATGCCACATGAAATCACTGGGAGTGGCTGGCAGAACTCAGAGCCTCTGACTAGCTGGGCATTCTCATTTATTATTACTTATTTGTAGTAGGGCAGCACCTCCAAGTCCCTCACAAGATCAAGGCCACAATGTTCTGGGCATCGTACAGACAGAGTAAGAGAGAGTTCCTGCCCTGAAGAGCTTCCAGTCTAAAGAGTCCAGACAGACAGAGAATGGGAAGGGGAACAGCAGCACAGGGAGGTGGCATGATCTACCCGAGGTCACAGCAAGCAAGTCAGTGGCAGAGCTGCAAACAGAAGCTGGGTGGCTGGGTCTCTGAGTCTCAGCCTTGCACCCTTATCTCTGGACCACACTGCATCTATTTACGGTGATCATGTTAATGTCACCAAACTTGTTATGCAGTATGGATGGTAGCGTTTGTGTCCAAAGGCATGGCTGCCTCGAAGGGCAATAGCACTGGTGCATGTGAAAGTGCCTCATTTCTTCAAGCACTGGAAGACGACATAAGGCTGTGCAAGGAAAGGGCATTCTTTGGTGTTCTGAAAATCTTTTTATCACTATAAGGAAGATAGAATACTTATTCTGGAACTTGGGATCAATAACCATTTCTTAACTCTCTCCCCCAAATTAAATGGGTCCTTCCCTTTCATGCTCAGGCAAGTAAGAGAGTGACACCCCTCACCCTCAAATAGCTGAATCTGGCTCACAATTCTAAGAGCAGTAGCTTAGTTTTTCTGACTCTGTTCACAGCAGGTGGCAGAGCTCATTTTGGAGAAGAGTTGGGGGTGGAAGGGAAATGGTGGAGAAAGTGGGACCAGGACAAAAAAAATCATCCTGAGTTTTACCACTGAGTCACAGATCAATACATTAGTCCAAGTGGAAGAGACTTAGGATACATCTTTACTAGCAACATTAAAGCAACATGGCTGTGTAGTTGTGGCACCAGCGCTGGGAGAGAGGTCTCCCAGAGCAGTGAAAAAACCACTCCCACAATGGGAATAGCTGCTCCCACCGCTGGTGCATAGTCTATACTGCCACTTTACAGCGCTGAAACAAAGTGCTCAGGGGTGTGTTTTTTCGCACCCCCGAGCGAGAAAGTTGCAGCACTGTAAAGTGGCAGTGTAGACAAGACCTTAGCCATCCACCCAGCCCCAGCACCTGTCTGACATTTATGCAAAGTATCATTGTCTCTGACAAATCCCAGATAAATCCCAGACTGGATTTCTCTACTTTCTTAAGATTATGATTTTGACAAGTTTCCCATGACAATGGCAAGATGTGACATTTGCAGAGACCTCAGCACAGCATATTCCTCCACCCAGTCTAAAAATGTAATACACACATCAGAGACAAGGACTCCGCACTGGCATGGAATAGTACAGCTTTCCGCAGACAGTATGACAAAGCCTTTGCTATGCACAGAAGAGGTCCTGCTGGAAATGCTCTGATTATATTGGTCGACCTCATGCTAGAGTCTAAGACAAGGTGGAATATCCTCTCTGCATTCAGAACAGATGTCAGCACAAAAATGCTATTTTTAAACTGAAGTCCTTTATAAGATTTCGTGCCCATAGGAGGCCGAAAAAAGGGGAAAAGATACATAACTGGTTCAAGTGAATCAGGCAATTAATCTTGTGCTGCTATTGAGATGGGAGGGGGATATTTCAAGGCTAGAGTCTGCATCTTCCCTTTCAAACTAGAGGAGACATCTATTCCTGAGGGTGATTGAAAAGTAAGGAAGTCCCCGCTTTCTGCTGTTTGTAATTCAAATGCAGCTATGTCTTCATGTATACGTCTGAATTACAAACAGCACCCTGGCACACATCTACATCTATATACATATAGATATATTTATCTATCTATATAAAATATATATGTGTACCACCATGGTGTTGTTTGTAGTCCAGAAGTGTTACATATATAAAGAAACTTGTTCAGAATGAAGGAAGCCTCCTGGGGCTGTCTGTGCTATACATAAAATGGGACATAACCCCACAGGAACAGACCTTGTTAACAGGGTCATTCTTGATATACAGGGGCATATATAAACTGGAACTCTCCCCCACCCAAAATTTCTTTATCATTCCACTCCTACAGCACCAAATCCTCAGCTAGCTCCACTGAAGTCAATGGGGTTATGCCAATTTTCATCACATGAGGAGCCGTCCCATGGTATTTAAGGAAAGCAATGAAAATTCCTTATCATTACGTACCTATTGCTCAGTTATACAGGTAAAAGTACTAGACTGTAGAATTTCAAAACAACCACTAAGTAATTACAATGGGTACAATTTTCAAAAGTGCCCAAGTGAGTTAGGATCCAAAGTAACTTAGGCACTTTTGAAAACTTTGCCCACTGAGCTCAACTCCTGCTTTGGCAATACAAAACAAGGTGGAAAGTGTATTAAAAGATAGAGTTTAATAGGTTTAAAAAGGATTAATAGACAGGGTGACACAGAGCTTGGGCTTTTCATGACCAGCTCTGCACTGTACTCCCCAGCATGAGGAGTAACACAGGGGAATGAGTAAACAAGCACAGATAAAATAACTGATACCAGCACTGTCGCTCAACATCCAAAGCCAGAATTTTTCTTTAAGGTTTGACTAAGTTTTTTAAACAAACAAAAAAACCCAACACATTTCCCATTTGAGTTGCATTTTAAATCTTTGAAATGCTTTACAAATATTGACCAATTAATTCTCTACTGCTCTGTGACGTTTTATTTCCACCATTCTACAGGTGAGAAATTGCAGATGAAAGCAACTTAAATCTAAAATATAAACTTTCTTGCACTTCCTGTTGGTATTTCCACATCCAAGATTCCATGAAAGAGGCAAGAAACTACTCAAGATGCATTGGATATCACAAAAGAAAGGCTGCTGTCAAGATTACCAGCCCTATTTGCCGATCAGATAGATTTGGGTAGGCATTGAACCCAATCAGCAGACCTCTTGTGCATAGCTAATTACAGCCATGTTTCTGTCTCTTTCCACACACAACCCCCCCTAGCAACTACCTTATTGTTTTTAAAGCCAGGGAATAAATTAAAGCCTTTGCTGAAATTTAATACTTTGCCATTTGGACCCCAATCCTCTTGTCAATAAAATTACAGGAACTCTGAATAATGTGTTCCAGCTGCTGGCCCTTTCAAATTTTGGTGCGAGTCTCAATCTACTCTTATGGTAGGTAGAACATGAGTGAAAACAGTTTCTGAAGGGTTTGTATTTATGGACTGTTGACGCCCACTAACACAGATCATCTCCCTCCCTCCCCCCGTCTTGCTACATTCTCCCAATGGGGGGCTGGGGTAGGGGGCACCACCACCATACCTGACTATCCATTAGAGAGAGCTCCCACTGAACCTAAAGAAATCTCAATTTATTGTCAACTCATTAAATGAGTTAACAGAGTTTTGTAAAGGATCAAATGGGCTTTTCAGACTGAAGCCTTGCAAGGAATCTATTCCTGTTGCTTGGTAGCTAGTTATCAATTAATGAGTCCAAATGCTTTGTGGCAGACTAAATGAGGGAACTAACAGCTCTGCACAAGGCAATCAAATCAGGTAAAATTAAGATAAATTCCCATACGTCCCAAATAAATGCATCTTTGGAAAAGCACATGTATAACTAAAAATAAAGTCTTGTTTTCTTCACATGGGTCTATTCCATGACCTCAACCACTTTGATATCCTCAAAACCTCCACTCAGAGTGGCAGAAGGTCATAAAAAAATAAGTACTGTGGGGCAGATTCTCAGCTTGTGTAAATCACAGAGCTCTACTAAGGTTTGGGTCTATTTTCTGTAAATTACACTTTTCAATCCCAATTTCCAGTTCAGGTAAAATACGTTCCTTGGAATCTTTCATGGGATGATTAAACCCATATAGGATAGCCCCACAAATCTACTGGAAGTTCCTGGATACTGTTCTAATAGCCACACCTTGCAGATTTCCCATTATAGTCAAATCACTTCCTAAACTTTATCTGAACTGTCATGTCTTTTTCCTATATTTCTCTTCTCATCTTTGCTAATTATAACACTCAGCCCATCCACAGGTCTGCAGGGGCCTTTACAAAAATAGTTAAGTAGTATTATCCTTGGGGGTGGTCATTTCCCCCATGCCTACTTGCTTAAGAATTCACCACCATCATAGCAATGTGTATGAGCCGAGCAGAAAGGAGAGTATTATTTAGACATAAGTATCTCTGTAATCAACAATGAGAGAAAAAAGAAGGTAAATAGTTTGCGGGGGGTTTTGGGAGAATATGTGAAGCTTGTCTAAGTGCATCAGGTGCTCTAACTTCAACACAAGAAAGGTACTGAGGTTTAAGTGTTCATAATTACTATCCGTTCTTTGCCAGTGCGCTCACAGTGAATGGGAGTGAATGATAACTGCCTGGGATGAAGGCTCAGGAGGGAAAAAGAAAAGCACACTGCTTTCTTTTGCCTCCTCCTCCATAAAAGTAGCACTAAGTCTGTGAAAAGACAAGTGTTTTGGAAAAGCTACACTAACTTTGATTGAGCTGGTGTGCTAAAAACAGAGTAGCTGAGGCAGCTGAGGCAGCAGGAGGCGATAGCTGCCCCAAGTACACACTTGTCCGAGGCTAAAGGCACATCCTTGAGGCACACAGCGTATAGCTCTGGCAAAACAGGAAAGGCTCTCTATAGTATGCTAGCTAGATCAAAGTTAGTGAGGGTATGTTTCCTTGCATTGAGAATTACACCTCAACCCTGCAGCACAGACATATCTCCAGTTTTACCCAGCCTCGCTACCTGTGAGCAGAGTGCTTCAGTTTCACCGACATTTGTTTTATGTTTGCCAACTTTCAAATAGCATGGTCTTTCTTCTGTTACATTCCACCGTAAGCAAACAATTGTATAGGCCAGCAATTGCATACATTTTCAATGCTGTAAGAACTTTAGCTGAACACTGAAAATAGGCACATGAAACATCAAGAACAGGCAGAACGGTCTACTGGTTTGACGACTGACGGAGAGTTACACGACCTGGGTTCTATTCCCAACTCTGCCCCTGACTTACCATATGACCTTATGGAAAATCACTTTACCTCTTTGTTTCCCCTCCTACTTATCTGTCATCTCTCTGTTTACAATGGAAATTGTTTTAGACTTCTAGGCACTGCCACAATATAAGCAATTATATGAACCAGTTTTTAATGTTCTTAGACATGGAAATCCACTGCAAATGAAATAGTGGCCTATCAAATAACGGTGTAACTATTAAACAGATATGTAAAAAGTAATTTTAAAAAATCCTAAAGCAATATCTGTAAAGGATTTAGAAGTGTGTACATAAAAATATACCTAAAACTGTGATACTGTTAAGGACCCTCCATAGTGCATGTTTTGCTGCCCTCAAAACAGCTGTCACTGTATGCTATTGTTAGCAGTATTAGTACCTTGATCTTGCTCCAGTGCACAGTTTACAGGCAAATCAATACAAACTTTCCCCTCCCACTAGAGTACCGCTCCATTCTTTGTGATGTACCTATCTGGCTGCCTTTGTTACATGTCAGACAGGAAGAAGCACTAGAGTCTGCTGGATGAAAATCACCTTCTAATTTAGTGTGTGTGTGTGCGCGCGCACTTGTGTACCAAAATCTCCAATATAGCAAATTACTCATGAGAATTTAAGATTCTTGGGTCCTAACAGGGGTCTGGCCTGTTCCCCTCTTCAGCAACCCCACTTCCCAAATACATTTGTTTTCAACGGCTCATTTCTCATGCTGGTAGCAGTTGAAATTCTTGGGGAGCAACTGTGTTTCTGGGTTTGTAAGTACACAATGCTACCAAAGTAGTACCAGATAATCAACTAAGGCAAATAGTTGGCATGCCTCAGTTAGAAACAGATATTGCATCTGAAGTAAGCCATATTGTGTTAACAAATAATGAAAACCACCACCAAATGGAAAAAATCCACTGAGAAAAGGAAAGGGCAAATAATCCATTTGAAGATCTGGTGCTGGTCTCTGGCTGCACAAGATCAACTGACATGCCTAAATTCACAAGTACTCAATCTGCAGTCTCTTAGGGCCACATCTGAATGCTCAACACTGGTGTGGGGCCGCAATTTCTACTCCATTTGACTGAAGTCCGGCACAGCCATCATGCTTTTGGAAAGCTACCAGTGGGATTGAATGAAGTTTGAGTACCCCTACTCTAAGTGACAGAGAGTCTTGTAGCACATTCTAGACTAACAGATGTTTAGGAGCATAAGCGTTGGTGGGCGAAGACCCACTTCATCAGATGAACATTCATCTGACGAAGTGGGTCTTCACTCACGAAAGCTTATGTCCTAAACATCTGTTAATCTATGAAGTGCTACAAGACTCTCTGTCGCTTTTACAGATCAAGACTAACATGGCTACCCCTCCGATACCCTACTCTAAGTGTTAGCCCACATGACGTCCAACTCACCAGTATTTCAATTTACACCATGTACCAACCCTTCAGGCTTCAGCTCTCACAGAGTGAAACCCCATTGTGTGCCCCAAAATGTGTCTTCTTTGTGTATCCAGCACAAAGCTGGTGAAGGTCTAGTTTTAAGCCATGCAGTGAACTCTTCCTATGACCACTTATAAAAGGAGTTTGTTCATCAGCAGAACACAGTGGCTTATCTGGAAGGTCCCAAAAGTAACATTAATGGACACCATCTTGCAGCCTTAAATTACTGCTTCTTCTTGCTGCAAGCCTGACATTTTAGGATCTTTCAACCCCTGGTTGTTTTAAAAACACAGTTTATTTGGTTTTTAAAAGTCATTTGAAATCCTCACAGTGGGTGACCCAGTTTCTCTCTACTTCTAGCAACACAAGAACTCACCCAGCAGGGATTAGCTGTTCTCTTGAAAACTGACCCTGAACCAATCCCAGGATGAAATACCTGGTTTGAAGTGCAACCTGAAGTTTGCTGCAGACAAATTCTGTGCCTTTGTACACAGCAGCAGATTTTGGGTATGATCAGGCTGGCAGGGGGATAGGCTTTTTTGGTGGATAAAAGCAGCAGTGCACTTTGGAGGAAAGGAAAGTAGTTCAAACTGACAGTCTATAACCATACATATGCTGCCTAGAATCTCAAGAATTAGTAATTACTTTAGTCACTGGGGACAAAAAAAAAAAAAATAGTTCTTTCACATTTCCCGAGTTTGCAGCCTTACCGAAAACTTTACTCAGCACCTCTTCTCACGCTCCTCAAAATCTTTTCAGATTCTGAATATCAGAAGTGCTGAGGCCACAAAATTTCTTCCATTAATGTATCCTGTAACTAAAAGGTCCATAGCATATTTTGCGTCTATTGCTAGTTCTAACATAGTTTCTTAGCAATGTGTGTCCTCTCTTTTTCTTCCCTCCACCACAGCATCTGTGGAATCTAAACCTTCTTTAGTATGTTTGATCAAAACTAAATTGGAATAGCTAACAAGCAAAGCCAGTCAGAACACTGCAGTTTCTACCTGTGTATTGAATAACCAGATGTAGCTAACTTGCACAGTGTTCCGCAAAGAAAATATCATGGAAAATTCTCTCACAATGCAGAGCCCAATTCGCCACTGGGATAATGACAGTGGAATTACACCAAGGATATATATGTGTTCTGTAGTTCCAACAAAATACTAAGTCCAGTGCCCACCAGGTGGAAAAATAGTACTTCTGAAAGAAAAAACGCTTCATGTTCTTTTAAATAACATAAAATAGATTTTCCTCAGCGTTTATTTTAATCATTGACCTCTGTCCTTGCTCCATACAGGACATTTTCTCTGGTGGCTTTTCAGAACCAGATGCAAAGGAAATGCAGAGTCGGTCAATATCTCAAACTGTATTCTAACAGCAGCAAGGAAATTACAGAAAATGTGTGTCCCTTGTAAATGTTACCCTATGCTGAACACAATGGCCCAAAACCCCATGCGTGAGATTCTCTCTCTCAAGAAGACACTGTGATTTCCACGATAGCTGTACCTCATTTCACTGGCAGTTGAATCTAACAGGAAGAGCCAGTTGAAACTGTCTTTCACCTTTATCCTCCATCATTCCCTCAACTTGGTCCAATCACCTCCCAATTATAAGAGAAAACTTGTTATTCTTTAAATGCCAATTCAAGAGACATTCAGGAAGAAATATTTATTCTTATTTGTTACCTTCTAAGTTTCATCTGTAAAGTTGATTGAGTTTGCTTAGGAAATAAAAATGCACTGTGACTTGATTTTTAAAAGGGGGATCTCTCCCAAACTTAAGTTTGATCTATTTCAGGTTTTCATTCCCTTTATTCCTTTCCATGTCACTTCTTAGCCCTTTTGGCTAAAACTAGGAGCAGAGACTTGCTTTGGAATTCTTAAGGAAGCACTGACCTGATTGCAAGCTTCTGTCACCTAACAGTGACAACCCTAGTCTCACGGTAATGCTGTATAGCAACCAACATTTGTGATTCTGAAAGAGGTAAGGCAAACCCTGATTGGAGTTATCCTGGTTTTGCTATAGAAAGTACGAGTGGAACAGTTTTGCAACTTAGAGAACAGAAAACAATTCAGTGCAAAGTGGAGAATCTTTCACCCAATCAGCCATAGGAATTAAGTTTCATAATTCTCTCTTTTTGTCATATAAGATTTGGGCCTCCTGATTCGTAATTTTTAAAGAGGAAATGCTCATGCTTTCAGTGGGCACGCAGCTATTCTGCAAGGGCCAAAATGGTGACCTGAACAAAATACAGCTTGGCTTTAGACTCATTGTAAATGTAGCCTGATTTAAACTCTCGAGCCAGACCCCTGACAAATATGCTGTGAGCTGACTCTGTTATTGCCTTCTAGTAAATACGTGCTGAAATAGCCTTATACTTGGTTAGATCATCTGTGAAATATTCTTAAGTTAGGAATTGCCCAGGAGAACAGAATAAATTGGAGGCAAGAAACTATTCGACCTTATCATAAAAAAGTCAAGGTTCAATAAAAGGATATAAAAATTACAGGCATAAGTGCTGCAGGCAAGGCTATTTGCACTCATATTCAATAGTGTCTTAACTAAGTCATTAAACAGAAATTCCTTGCAAAACAGGAACCGCTGACAACACTGCCAAATTCTACTTCTGCCAAAGATGTAAAAAGGTCTTGGTAGTTTTAGCATATCAGGTTTTCCTTCCTTTAAAAAAAAAAAATTTTAATATCAGTCAATTGTACTAGTCTATGAAGTGTGGTAATGGCTACCAGAACAATTTCAGGCCACACAGTAAAACTCCCTCTGGCACTGAATGGACTTCTGTATCATCCAGATTATCTTTCACCCTGCCGTTTCACCCAGGGAAGCTTACAATAACCAGCCTCCATGGAACTGCATGCACAATAAAATTTAACAGAGTAACTCGCTGGATGGTTTTACTCATTTTCAAACTTTCAGTTTTTATTGATAGACGTAACCACTGTAGAATACAGCTAAACAGAACCATAAAGACTCACTGTCGTGTCAGCCATGGTTTGCTTTTAAGGACCCTGCTCCGAGTTGGTAAGTTATATCACTCCTCTTTTCATTCATTCACATTAGCCCTGGAAGACAAGCCTTCCACCCCGCGGCAGTAAACACTTCAGGAAAGAGGATGGAGAGAAGAGAGGAGGTGATCCTGGGTCTCTGGAGTAAGGAGAACCAGGTCAAATTACAATCTTCTTGCCATACGGGGCTATGAAAATACCAGAAACATGGCTTGGTTTCATTTGCCTGATTATGATGGCCGCAATAGGAAGAGAAAAGGAGGCTTTACCAGAGACTAGAGGATCACATGATTGAAAAAGCATATGTTGTTAGAATCTGATCAGTGTGAGAATTGTAATAATGCATTGGTGCTCAGAGCAGTGGTGCTCAACATTTCCTAAACAGCTGGGCATCTCCTTTCATCTAGCAGTATGGAATGGATAGGGCGAGTGACCTTCTGACATCTGCTTGGCACCCCCTAGGGGTTACGATTCCCAGAGGGAGAATGCACGTGCTAGAAATGTCAAATATAAGACCAATATAAGCATTCCAGAATTAACAGTAACGTGTGTGATTCTCCACTGTGTTACAACAGCTTCACACCAGTGTCACTCAGTTGAACTCAATGGAGTTACACTGGTGTAATGAGCAGAGAATCAGGCCCATTGATTTTAACGTGGATGGTTTATATTGATCCTCACTTCTGTTCTGGACATTTTTTGAACTGCCAACAAGTCTGGCCAGAAACTCCGAACTCTGTTATATGTTTTTTTGAGCAAGAGAAAGTGACAGGGGAAAGACTGGCCACTACATGGCTGCCCAGTGGGATCAAACATTTGCAATTTTGGGAGACTGCGTTCCAGTATTGTGCGCCTGCTGAGACTGTACAGTCCTAAATCTGAAGAGGATGCTTGCCAGTCATTAGCGCCTTAGAAGAAATACTATAAACAGCTGAACAAAGTATTGAATCTGTTCCATGAAAATACACCCATTTGATTGTCCTAATTTAGGCTTGAGACATTGATTTGTGGGGGGAAAAAAATCCCAGAAGTAATAGGAATAGTTTAAATATGACCAGATGCGGATTTTCTCTTCTAACCACTACACTGCCAGGAACTTCCTGATCTCAGTCACCACCTTCAGGATCACAAAAACACAGAATGAGGACGATTCCAATTTAAATGGGAAATGAGATTCTGGTTCTGCAAGTTTTGTCTCTGTAAGGCAAATGTAAGCCGGAGTTATTTAGGCCCATTGCTCTTTCAGCTGTCATTAAGGACTAGCCAATTCACTGATGGAAGTCTGAGGGTTTTCCATTTTGTATTTTTGTCCCTGGATACATCTAATTTCTCTGACCTAAGGTGAGCCTCAAGTCTCCTTTTGTTGAGTTTGGGATGTGAGGAAAAATGAGGAGAAAAAACAGGATGAACTACCTCCTTTCCCTTCTTCTTTACCCAGGGCAATGTCTTTAAGTACTGAAAAATAACACAGCATAGTTATGTGCTGTGTTTTGTCCAATCTTGCATCTACTGAGGCTTAACCTGGCTTGTGGGCAGCACTTTTGGTTCAAAATAGATATTCCCAAAGACAAAGGTACCATAGCATTGGGATATCCTGGGGTTTTGGTTGATGGGCCAGTGCTTTGTTTTTAAACTGGGCCTTCCGAGACAGTATGAAACCCTTCAGGGGTTGAACTTTCCAGGCTTTGCTTGACATTATCTTCACCAGGAAGTGCCCAGGGATGAAGGGCAGAACCACATCACTGATCTATATAACTAGGCAGCTTTACTCAGCTTGCACTTTCTCTGGTTTTAAAACTTTCCACAATGAGGTTTGTGGACAGAGAGCAGCCTCATTTTGGAGAGGCAAAAAGATAACCCAGGGCACACAGCATATGGTTGTTCCCTTTTATACTACTGTGTGGGCATGCACTGGTCACTAGCAAGAGGGACAAAGTGCTACTCTGTGCCAGGGCTACAAGCACTGAACTTAAAGTAGGGCAGCTAGGAAAAACGAAACAGTAGCTAGAGTTTTCTAGCAGTAATTACTACACTAGCAGGACACTACTTTGCAGCGTTACAGTTTTCATTTGACCTAATAAAGCATTTGTGTTATACAATTACAAAGCAAAAAACACTATGCTGTTTTTACATTGTATATTTCAAACACACGCCAAAATGTTCAGAGGGGATGCATCCTTTCCTACTTCGCTTCTACTACTACAGTATGAGGATGAAAGGACCAAAGTCCTCCCCCCTAAACACGTTGTCTGCTGGCAAAACTGGAGGCGTGATTTGTCCCATGTCGCTGGAGCCATATTGAGCCACTCAGCTACTAAGGGAAACAGGCTTATAAAGAAAGATTATTCTGTTTATTTAAGCATCTGTTCAACAGATTTAATCATCTCTCTCTCCCACAACTTCTCAAGCAACACAAACTGTGAGGCTGTTTGCTCCTTTGTATGTTATCTCTGCAGCTTGCACCCACAGCAAACACTGGAAGAAAGGAGTAAGAAATGGGGAGAGTTAAGATCCCCCCTCTCTCTAATGCAGAAGAAGCCGTTCTCCATCCTATGGTCCCAATGTCCCTCACCCATTTTCCCTAGTGTTACATTTTATTTCAAAAAGGGTTACAATTTATTTACCATGGAGGGGAAAACAAAACAAAACAAAACAAAACCCTAAGCTAGGAGGAACTGTCTAACCTGTCGTCGTCAGGGGCCTGATCCAAAGTACAAGGTAATCAATGGGAAGACACTGAGATTTCCCTATGGCGAAGGGGGCAAAGAAGGGGATAACAGTATGAAAGAGAAATCGAAACCAATCCTCCAATTCCTTTTTCACTTGAATTCATGGAACAGCTGCAGAGAAACTAAAGATGTGCTGCCTCAGCTTCCCTGCATGTACTGTATATAGATCATCATTTTATTGTTTTTTTCTCCTCTTTTTATTTCCTGATTGTTCCAATGGGTGCAAGTTGCCTGAAAAAAAATAGGAACCATTAAAGGGTTGTTTTTTATGGTCAGATAACCTCCCAAATGAAGCTAACCCATTTGTGTCTTTCAGTCTTACGCAGGCATCAGGAGTCTTATGACCCATTCATCTTCTTTAAAAACAAAAAGAGGAAGAAAGTTAACTTCTACATAAGTTTGTTTTCTAAGGAGCCAAATACTAGCAATTTTATTTTCATTCAAGTGACTAAAAACAGAACCCTTCAGTTGCTTGTCACAAGAATGCTATATAGGACCAAGACATAAGGGAGAAACCCATTACTTCTGACACGGAAATGACGGACATCTTCACGTAAAAATACGCCAAATCAGTTGGTTGGTGCATAAAGCAATATTCTGCTGCACTGAAACTTAGAACATAACCATTGTAGAAACATATTTCTCTTCTACAGACCACGCACCACATACATATCAGCATTCTGAATTTGGTATATATAATTAGCAGACAAGTACGCAGGACTAAGCTCAGAAGAAAACCTATTATTAATGATAGATTGTCATCTCAAACGTATACGGAATTAGACACAAATCCTGAGGTACTGAGACAGAGTATAGTGGAACCCACTTATAATAAACTCCTCCGATACAATGACATAGTTTCTAGTGAAGGAAAATTAAAATTCCAAATTGTTGTATGCAGAGATTTTCAACGATTCAGAGTCTGGATGGTCAGTGTGCATAAATTTAATGGGAACTGTGTGTTTAAAACCCTTTGGCATCTTTGAAAAGCTCAGCCTTAATTATTGAACATGGAAACTAATTCCAATCACAGAGAAACAAATGAGTTAGAAAGCGTAAAGATAGCATGACTGGACACCCCCTAAATCAGTATGGAATGTTATACGCAGAACTTTATATATAGCTTTTGAGTAAAGGGAGGGGGAGGAGTGGGGAAGCAAAAAAAAAGAAAAGTAAAGAAACCAGGAATTGAAGAGAATCTGATGTTTCTCATTAATTGTCATATTCTTTCCCCTTACTACCTTACATCTACCCAAAAACTTAAACCAGCTATGCTAAAATAACTTGACAACCCACAGAATATTCAGTTTATCTTTCAAGTTTATCATCAACCAGGTTTAATATCAGATATATACAAAGGAATATAAAGAAAACTGTAACTCTTAATAAATTTTCATGTGAAAATTATAAACTATTTTTTGAGGTACTTAACACACACAGACACATAGTTTAGCATATGAGCTGGCAAGTCAAGTATTTCACTTCAAAGAGATGTCAGTACCTTTTGATATGCCTTGAAACCAAGACAGATGATACTGTGCTCCTGTATTACTGAAGCAAATGCACTCTAAATCTCAATGAAGTAAGATGCTGGGGGGCGGGGGGGGGAGACTAGAATTGCTTAGAACAAAAGAAGAAAAATGAAAAGTTAAATAAATAAAGCAGGGAGTAAACATCTTTGATCTATTTTATCCCTGTCTTTTATGCTAAATTTAACTCAGATCCACAGGATTCAGTCAGGTCCTGCTCAGCTCATCTTGCTAAATCTGACTTAATTCCCTGCTACTACCATGTTCCCCACGCCATCCTACCCAAGTGTGTGTCAGCATCTGTGGCTTTTACACATCTGAAGGACCATAGTCCCTCTATTGCATAGGATACTACCTTACAGAGGCACAGGACAGTTTGCTTCAATTAAATTTAGCTTCATGTGCATTGAATGCCAGCTGCTAAAGGCTGAAGAGGGACAAATAAAGAAGACAGAGAAGGAGACACCTTTAGAATCCTTAAAAATATGGAGGAACAAATGGATTTTTGGTGTGTCAGAATGGGGAAAACTCTGCACATTTTTGCTAAAAATATGGACTTTCCATTCCAAACAGAACAATTATTGCATATGACAAGGGGTGAATACTAAGATCCCAAAGGCACAAATTTGCCAAAAATGGCATACAGAATTTTGGAAGCCCTTTAGTGGTACATTAGGCCAGGCTGGACAACAAAGAGTTCATATCTCATTATAGAACTCGACATAATAAATATGAATTCAACTAGAATCTGGCTTTTCCTTTCTAAAGAATTACCTCCCCGGGTTTCAATGTGTTCATGTGTTGCAATCAACATTACCTCACTTTTCCCACATCCAAAGAACTCATTTGAGTTTTTATTTTCTTCTTACCTAAGGGAGCCATCTTCCAGTCACCAGTAAATGAATTCTGCCTGTACAAGTGAGTCTCTAAACAACTCCATCTGAAACACTGTCCTTTTCATTTTCAAGCAGAATTAAATTGAAAGAAAAAATATCTGCTTTTCAGGAAGTGCTATGTAAATGAGCAATCTCCACTGACCTGGCAAAGGGAAGACAAAGCCCGTGTGAGATAAGATTCCTATAGAGGAGGAGAGGGCGAGATAGATTTCTGACTTTACTTGCCTGATTCTTCCACGCTCTCAGAAGCCCTTATATTGGAATTTCCAAACTACCTTTGAAACTTAATGAACATCAGCCTTTCACCACACTTTGGAATGCTACAATTTGTAACAAGAGGGGATGTAGTATATAAAGTGTCAGGGCAATACGGTCAGTCTGAAACGAGTTATTTCAAAACTATTACTGCTTTTTTTTTTTTTTTAATAAGAAAAAGCGATGGCATGGTTGGCATAGCAGCTAAAGACATCTATTCACACGGGCTATGTGTTTGATAACTACTGGCATGATATGACCAAACTAGGGATTACACCACTTCTGCTCTACAGGAAAGGACTTCCAGGGGACATTCCAATGAGATTCACTTTTGATGTTACATAAGTAATTTGTAGCCACCGAGACTCTGAAATAGATAGAAAAATCAACTGCTTCAAATAACCTGGGGAAGAAAGGATACAGATCTCATCGACCTTCAAAAGGTACTGCAAGAGCTACATTAGAAATATCACATATGACAAACAAGCAGAAAGGGGAAGCAGCGACCTTACAGCAAGAGCCCTCGGATAGCTCTATGAAGCACAACTCAGCCTAACTGAGGAGAAGGCCTCCAAAGTTGGTGGGGGCAAAGCTGCTCTGAATTATGCAGCAATGATTACAAATTCTTTCACTAACCTTTGGTGTCACAGAAATAATTCTAAATGTACTCCATCAGGTGAACCTAGATAACCAATGCATGTTTATTTGCACTCTAGCCCAGGAGTCTTGCTGCCAAGAGGTTAGTAAATATGCAGAAAGGGAACCTTTACGAACCACCTGGCTGGATGAAGCAGCTGGGGAACGAAGCAATTAGAGGTGATAACTAGAAGACAGAGCTAGGGTAGTTAGGTGCCTTAGCTCTGCATCTTCCATTGTAACATGTCTATAGCTCTTTTAAATTTAACCTTAGCCTTTGTAATGCTTGTTTCTGGGATAGTTACAATATCCTTTATGTTGCTGATATGTGCTCAACTGCAACACCAGCTTAAAGCCATTTTTAATCTAAGACTCCACCCCACCACCCCACACACATATCAATACAAATGCTGCCCTTATAGGATCCCAATACAGTGCATAGGAATCCTTCAGAGTTATAGCTGGGATAGCTGGACCTGTAATATGCTTTTGAGGATGCACTGATTGTATTTTGTTAACCTCTGTGCTTTCAAAAATGGTAACATGCACATGTAATGAGAGTTTACATAAATACATTTTACATGTGTATTTAACCTTCGCACAGCTCCTCACTTAAGTGGCTAAAGAGCTGTTAAAACCAGAATTTTTCAGTGTTCGGGCTACTGTTCGGTTTTACAGCATTTTGTTAACCAGATATTTTAACTCAAACAAGATAAAAGGAGATGAAATCCACCTTTTAAGTAATTGTGCCTAACAGACACAGTGGTACTGTGAGCAGCGATAACGAAGGCAGCTGTGAGACTGCCTCTGGAGCACCACCCTAGTGGTGGGGGAACAGAATTGATGTTTAAGCCATTGTGAATGCTGTGTGGAACTGGGATGAAAATAACTTTCAGTGTCGCTAGAACATCCATCATCCAAAGGAAAGAACCATGTGTAACACTTAGTGCATTTCCCCAAATGGCATTCATTTTAAAAACTGGATAAAGCCACTGTAGGTAATATGTGCACTAGAAGCCCCACTTCCCCCACTCAGCTTCAACGTAACTCCGGAAAAATGTCTATATGATGAAAGTATCCTCTTTAATGGAGCACTGTCTCTCCAAGGCTAAGTCTGAGTTTTAGTCCCCCACATTCTGTAAACAAAAAGAAGCCATTACAGGCCTGAGGGGTAAAGGAAAAGCAGTGACAGGGTCCTTTTAATTAGGTTGAAAACAAACTTGGTAAGAATAGCTTGTCTGTATCAATAGCCCTAATTGACTGCTCTGAAGACAGACAGAGCGAATAAAGCAGGGGGTAATTATTGTCTGTGACAATGTGACTGACAAGCTTGTCCCCTTGAGGAGAGTGCAGAAAGCCTATTGTCCATCCGAGTCCCAAACAGAAAGAATTCACTTTCTGAGAATTCCATTAAAAAGCACACTGGAGGGCTGAGAGATTTGGCAGCGGCGGTGATGGGGTTTATAGTTATTTCATACAGTGAGTCTGAACAAACAGCTCAGGTGCATTAGCTCTGGAAGGGAAGAGAGAAAGGTCGAGAAACAGAGAGGTGTGGTTTTGCCCTGGGGAAGAGAAGAAAAATGAGAACAGACAACAAAGGGGCTGCCCTGCTCTTGTTGCAACATACCAAACGATTATGAACTAGCCGATTTTCAATTCGGCATCAAGGCCTGTCTTAAAAGAGGGCACTGCTCTAGGTCAACAGAAATAAACAGAATGTGACTGAAAGGGACGATGCTGTGCAATCTAGCTTCTCACATACAGAATGGTTACACTTTGCAATGTTGCTTGCTACAGTGCCAATCATAGGCTTGAAAGCATGCAGAATATTTTTTATATTATGTTTTACAATTATTGTGATTTCAGTAGAACCTAGCAGCTCCAACTGAGATCAGGGCCCCACTGTGCTAGCCACTATGCAGAGTAAGAGTCAGTCCCTCTTCCGACAAAACAGATGAAGGATGGGAGAGGAAACTGAGGCACAGAGAGGCGAAGTGACTTCCCCAAGGTCACCCAGCAGGTCAGTGGCAGAGCATGGAATAGGACTCCTATCTCTTGAGTTCCAGTCCTTTGCCCTATTCACAGATCACACCACCTCCCCTGAATTTATCTTTATTTTACAGATAAAGTAGGACTATAAAGAATATATATATACACACACATAAAGGAGGAAAAATTCTCCATCAGTCAATGCCCATGCTTACTTTTTCCCTCACTTTAAAACCTGTCAATTGTTGTGTGTTTAGGGAGGCAATTTAGATAATGCTGAAAATTAAAAATCAATGTTACCAGAGGCGCTAATTTCATTTTAATTCACTTCATTATTTAATCAATCACTTCCACTCTTTCCAACACCCTTCCCTGTGAGCATCCCAGAGTGCTTCACTCCAACAAAAGTATCACAGACAGAATCAAATATAATGCCAAACCAGGCATTGCTATGCATTACAAACTTACAGGAATGATTCAGCCAGCAGAGTATAGGGTCACCCAGTTACTCGACGGCTCTTTACCAGTAGCGATCAGTGTAGGCTCACCTCAGGTATGTAGGGCTGTCCCCTACACTACACTACTGGAAAGCAGTACTAGGTGAGCAGTGCCTTGTGGTGCAAATTGCAGGGGGACTGCAAGGCTAGATTCACAGTGTGTAGGCAGAGGGACATTAATAGCTGGAGGCTTACAACTGAAAGAAGGGCCTTGAGGAGACCATGGAGGGTAAAGAAGTGCAGTTAAACCTGGAACTGTGACAACTACTTTTCTGACCTACACCAGGTATTAACCCAGGGACCTCCAGAACAGAAAGCAGGAATCTGTTTACAGCTTGAGTTAAAGAGCCAGGCTCTGGAGGCAGGGGCTGTAAAAGACTCATATCTCCTGTGGATCAGGCACAGAAGGGGACCAACACTACACACTACCCAGGGAGTGACAGTGGCAGTTGCTCTGAAAGACAGATGGGCTAAAAGAGAACAGAGGGCGAGTACAGTTGCCATGGCTTCTCACCGGGTGCAGAAATAGAAGGCTTGGCAAATGATAAACCTCGTGACTACAGGTTTGGGGAAATTAAATGATTTTTTTCAGTGTGAATAAGGCAAAATTTGATGCAGAAAAACTGTGGTGTAGGATGTGTCAAGGTTTTTTGGTCCAAAGCCTGGTGGTTCCTGAGCATTTCAATGGATATGGATTTCAAATGGATAATTAACAGAACTGGGATTGAAATACCCTACCCACACCAGAAATCTGAACTTCTATACAACCTGGACAGAAAGCATTTCAAATATGAAAGCCAGGCTAACTGAAAGCCATACTGCCATACGCAAAGCTCTTCCTCTTGCTCCCTAAGGTGCTGGGAACCCCTTTTCCCTCCAGACCATTCCTGGAAGACATGGCTGTTAATCTGTCTCAATAGCCAGCTCCCTAAACAGGGGACATACAGACTCTGCCCGTAATGGGGATCCAATTATTCCTCAAAACAACATATTGGGATTTTGAGATGTGGCGCAATGACTCTAACCCCATAATGAAGAGTCACCACCGTCTTGCATGTACTTCTTGCTTTGAATCTATTTGCATTTTCAGCTGCCCGCACCAGTAACAGGGACGCTGCTCTCACTTAAAACCAGCCCATTGCTTCCCTAAGTTTAATTAGGAGCAGGGCTGTTCATTCTGGCACCAGCAGTATTTTGTTTTCAATTAATTGGCTTACCAGGCAACAGACGCCAGTGTCGTCTTTTCTCCTGTCCTCACTCTCCTGAGCTCCCTATCACCATCTTCAAAACCTCTGATAATTATTTTAAAGAGAGCACTTTCTGCAGCTGTTATTGGAAGAGTAAACAAAACTGCCATTTAAGAATCTGTGTTGCAGACAGAACCCACAGACAATTTCTGTCCTCTATAAGATAGCATGGATAACAAAAGCTGAGTAGTGCAGGATGAAAAGTGAATGAAATAACAGTTTGAAGCAGCATGGGCTAGTATCTCTATTTTAGTCTTGCCTTGAAGTGCAAGAGGAAAGGGTAGGTAGGGTTGATTTATTTTGGCCCAATCCTCCAATTTGTCTAGGTCACTCTGGACCCTATCCCTACCCTACAACGTATCTACCTCTCCCCACAAACTAGTGTCATCTGCGAACCTGCTGAAGGTGCAATTAATCCCATCATCCAGATCATTAAAGAAGATGTTGAACAAAACCGGCCCCAGGACCGACCGCTGGGGCACTCCGCTTGATACCAGCTACCAAATAGATATCGAGCCATTGATCACTCTCCCTTGAGCCTGACAATCTAGCCAGCTTTCTGTCCACTTTATAGTCTATTCATTCAATCCATACGTTTATTAACTTGCTGGCAAGAATACTGTGGGAAACTGTATCAAAAGCTTTGCTAATGTCAAGATATATCACACCCACTGCTTTCCCCATATCCACAGTGCCAGTTATCTCATCATAGAAGACAACCAGGTTGGTCAGGCATGACTTGCCCTTGGTGAATCCATGTTGACTGTTCCTGATCACCTTCCTCTCCTCTAAGTGCTTCAAAATGGACTCCTTGAGGACCTGCTCCATGATTTTGCCAGGGACAGAAGGGAGGCAAAATCACTTACCAGTCTGTAGTTCCCTAGGTTCTCTTTCATGATTTCAGATATTTAAATTGGAAATTTCACGGTGTTGGTAACTGTAGGGGTCCTGACGCAACTCTGAAGGCAGCAGACAAACGTAGGGGTGGCATGATATGGTATTGTCACTCCTACTTCTGCAATGCTGCTAGTGGGGCACTACCTTTGGAACGGGGTGCCTGGCCAGCAGCCACCACTCTCCAGCCATCCAGCTCTGAAGGCAGCAGTGCAGAAGTAAGGGTGGCAACACCGCGTCCCCTCTACAATAACCTCACAACCCCCTCAACCCTCTTTTGGTTTGGGACCTCCAGTCTGAGAAACGCTGGTCTCCCCATGGAAATCTGTACAGTATAGAGTCAAAGTACACAAAAGACCAGATTTCTTTGTCCGTGATACATTTTTCATGGTCGTGAATTTGGTAGGGTCCTATGAATGACTGATCCTGTGTACATATTCATCTGTAAAACACCTAACAGAGTCATATTTTCCTAATATATAGCTAGGAGAGCATTTATAAGAGACTCCTCCTGCTCCTCCTTAGTGGATCCCTGCTGTGCCCAATGAATCTCAAAAGGATTCTGTCTCTATGTCACACCACGCCCTGTCTCCTGCAATCATGGCAGTTTATCTCCACAGCACTGGCACCCTGACAGCCTAGGGAGAGCTTCCAATGCCACAAAGCTTTAAAAAGAGATTTCAAATAATCCATAATACTGAAACATACTGATGTACAATAGATCAATTGGTTTGATAAATGCAATAATTCTTACATGGGAGAATAAGCTACTCTTGCAGCACCCAAAATGTCATTTTATTTAGGATTCTCTTTTAACAACCTTAACATTTTTACAGGAAGTCACTTTTAAACCTTAAATTCAAGTGGGGTAGTTATGAAAGATGCTCAATTGATAGCTCTGTAGGCTGAAGTCCCCTGTTCATCCACAAGACAGACTCAGTACAAACTACAGCAGCAGCAGACGTCTTTGAAATGCCCCAAAGTGCTTTGATGCCATGTACCAGGGGCCACCATTCAAATGAGATCATCAGTCACCATGTTCAACAGGCTCAGTTGTTGGCCTCTTAGCTAAGATTAAAGGCCTGTTACAGGGGTAGCATCTAAATGCCTAAGAGCCTCACAGTTAAGCACAAATGTAACAGAAGACTGCCCCTGCTTCACAGAGCTTCAGGCCTACATACCTGCATTTAAACTCAGTTTGTGAAGCACGGGACTTAAGTACACCTTAAAAATCTGTGCTGGGGAAGTTGGTTAAAGCAGTGCTGTGTTTTATGGAGTATAGCCTAGGACTATTACCACACTTCAAACCTGCCCCAGAACCATGCTGCAGCCTTGGAGAGACCAGAGACATGATTAAACCCAAGTTAGGGTCCCAATTCCAGTCTGAGATTTAACTGCATTTTAGCCCTCTCAAAGGACAACAGTGACTTGAGAGTCATGGAGTCAAAGGCTGTTTTTACAATATAGACAGACTGACGGTCGGACTAATCTTTCCTTGCCCATGTGTGGACGAAGAAAACACATTATAACCATATTAAGGAACCACAGGTAAAAATGCAGTGCCTGAAAACCCCCCAACTCAATCACATTTCACAACTGTGTTTAAACTTGGCCATTTTTTGAGTGTAACTGAGGCCTGAGGAGGTCATTAATCCTAAATGTGGTGGTGGACTTTGGGATGTGGACACTTATCTCCTATGAACTGGCTTGAAATCACTCACCAAATTTCAGACAAGCTACGAAACAGCTGTCAGATGATGACTCTCAGTTATTTCCAACTACAGTCAGCTTTAACTGGTGACAGGAATAAGATTGGCCCCATAGCCTGCTTATGACCATAGGGTTGCTAGGGGTTCGGTTTTCCACTGGAATGTCTGGTCAAAAAGGGATCCTGGTGGCTCCAGTCAGCACAGCTGACCGGACCAATTAAAGTCCTGTTGGCGAGGGTGGCAGGCTCCGCGCAGCTCCCAGAAGCAATGACATGCCCCTCTAAGGCAGGCGTGGGCAAACGTTTTGGTCAGAGGGCCACATCGGGGTTACAAAACTGTATGGAGGGCACGGTAGAGAAGGCTGTGCCTCCCCAAACAGCCTGGCCCCCGCCCCCTTACCAATCTCCTCCCACTTCCCGACCTCTGTGTGCTCCCCTCAGAATCGTGACCCATCCAACTCCCCCTGCTCCTTGTCCCCTGACTGCCATGACCCCTATCCACACCCCTGGCCCAACAGGCCCATTGGGACTCCCACAGCTATCCAACCGCCTCTATTCCCTGTCCCCTGACTGCCCCGCCCCCATCCAACCCCGGCCCCTTTACCATGCCACTCAGAGCAGCACATCTGGCAGCTACATGGCCCAGCTGGAGCCAGACACACTGCCGTGCTGCCCTGCAGGAGCGCATGGCGGTGTGGCTGCGGGGGAAGGGCCAGGGGTAGCCTCCCCAGCTGGGAGCTCAGGGGCCGGGCAGCATGCCCCCTGGGGCGGATGTGGCCTGTGGGCCAGAGTTTGCCCACCTCTGCTCTAAGGCATAGAAGTGGCCAGATGGGCTCCGCATGCTGCTCCCGCCCCATGTGCAGGCTCTGCAGCTCCCATTGGCTGGCAACATGTCACTGCATTCGGAGAGTCTCCCGAGGTAAGCTGCCCAAAACCTGCTTCCTGAACTCCCTCACGTACTCCAACCCCCTGCCTCAGTCTGGAAACCCATCCTGCACCCGAACTCCCTCCCGGAATCCACACCTCCTCACATACCCCAACCCTCTGCCCCAGCCCAAATCCCCTCCCCCACCCCAAACCCCTAATTTCTGGCCCCACCCTGGAACCCACAACCTGAGCCCATACACCCTCCCACAGCCTGGAGCGCCCTCCCATACTCCGAATCCCTCGGCCCCATCCCAGAGCCCTTGCCTGTGCCCCAAATCCTTCATCTCTGGCCCCATCCCAGAGCTGGCACCATAACTCCTGCCCAGAGCCCCTTCCCACACCCTGAACCCCTCATTTCTGGCCCCACCCTGGAGCCCACAACCTCACCCCCTTCTGCACCCCAACCTCCAGCCCCAGCCCGGTGAAAATGAGTGAGTGAGTGAGGGGAAGAATGAGTGATGGGGTGGGGGAATGGAGTGAGCATGAGGGGGCCTCAGGAAAGAGGCAGGGTGCGCGGTTTTGTGCCACTATAAAGTTGGCAAACTTACACCACCACCTGGCTGGTCCTCTTTGTTCAACTCCTCTTGGCAATTTTTACCTTATGGATTTCATTTCTGAACACTGTAGTACAGAGGGACTTGAACTGCCCCCTCATGTCAGCACCACCCAAATCATTAACCTCTGCACTCATTGCTTTTTGCTCTAACAAAAGTAACTTGCCTTTCCCAGATTAAGCAGCTGGATCAGCTCAGGCTTAGAAGAGACTGTCCTTAATTAATTTGATATAATTCAATTTAATTTAGAAAAACATAAGTAGCCCAAGGGAAAATCTCTCTACTATGCCTATAACTTAAAGTTGTTCCAATTCAATATAATCTTTCATGGAAATTGTGAATGTGAAAGACAGAGTCATAGGAAGAGCTAGTTTAGAATGGATATATTACACAATAGCAGCTGACAACAGTAAGCCAAGAATGGGAGTGAGGGGTGGGGAGAAGATGAGACAAATTAGCAAAATTTATCCCTAGTTTCAGAGAGAGATGAATTCCTAACATCAAGATCTGGTCTTTGGAAAATAAAGGGAAAGTGGGACAATTAAAGCTAGGAAGGTAATGTTAGTATCAGAACTAAGCCCTTTGTCTGTTCAACTGTATTAAAGTACAGAAAGAAAAGTACACGGTGGGATACAACAACTAACTAGGGAGAGAAAATACCCTCACTGTGCAGAGTGAGACAGGAAAGTGATAGAACCAGAAAACATGAGAACAGAACCACATTATAATTGGATTCTAAAGCAATTGCCTAGGGCAGTTCTGCAAGATAACTTGGTTCTCCTGCCTACTGTGGGCAGGGGAAAAAATGGTTACTCACTTTCTCGTAACTGTTGTTCTTTGTGATGTGTTGTTCACGTCCATTCCAACCAGGTGTGTATGCACCGCGTGCAGGAAGATTTTCCCTTAGCAGTGTCTGTAAGCTTGGCATGGGCACCCCCTGTGGTGGTGCCTTCACGGCACCCAATATAGGGCTCTGCCAACTCCCTTATCTCCTCAGATACTTCCTGCCGGCTACTCTGACAGAGGAGTAGGAGGGTAGATATTGGACTGGATGTGAACAACGCATCTCAAAGAACAAGTTGTGAGAAAGTGGGTAACCGTTTTTTTCTTCTTCGAGTGATTGTTCATGTTTACTCCAACCAGGTGACTTAGAAGCCAAAAATCAGGAGGTAGGGTTGGAGTCATCCACAGATTGGAGCACAACGCATACAAAGGCCACATCGTCTCTGGCCTTGTTGTGTAACCACATAGTGCGCCGTGAATGTATGTATTGAGCACCACTTAGCCACCCTGCTGATTTCCTGGTTGGGGACTTACACGAGGAATGCCACCAAAGAGGCCAAGTGGGTGGTAATCGGTGGGCACCTTTGCCAGGTCATAACACTCCCAAATGCAGGATGTGATCCATGTTGTGAAGAGACTCTAAGACTCTTCATTCTGTCTGCCACATCCACAAAAAGTTGGATGGACTTCTGGAACGACTTAGTCTTCTCAGTGTAGAAGACCAGGGACCTACTTACACCCAGAGAGTGCAGCCTAAGTTCCCTACTAGAGGAGTGCAGCTTTGGATAAAACACTGGGAGGAAGATGTCCTGGCCCATGTGAAACTCGGAGACAATCTTAGGAAGAAGGCCGGGTGAGGTCTGAGTTGGACCTCGTCTTTATGAAAAACTATGTAAGGGGCTCGGACACGAGGGCCCTGAGCTCTGATACCCGTCTAGCCAAGGTAACTGCCATGAGCAATGCAATTTTGTAAGAGAGAGAGAGAGAGCACATCGCCAGTGGTTCAAATGGGGGGCCCGTGAGTGTGGAGAGCACTAGATTAAGGTCCCAAGCTGGGACAGGCTGACGTGTCTGTGGTAAGAGCCTGTCCAGGTCCCTGAGGAAACAACTGAACAGAAGGTCTGCAGAGACCGAGAAACAGTGTACACCCACATGGAAGGTGGAGATGGCGGCTAAGTAGACCCTTCTTGATGACAGGGACAGGACTTGCTGTTTTAGGTGAAGGAGGTAGTCCAGTATGAACAGTGTGGGAGTGAGCAACAGCAACTGACTGCATTACTCCACCCAGATGGAGAAACTTTTCCACTTGGCAAGTTACATTGCCCTGGTGCAGGGCTTTCTACTATCAACGAGGACTTGTTTGACTTGCTCCAAGCAGGATAATTCTGTGGTGTTTAGCCATGGAGCATCCAGGCCATGATGTGGAGGGACTCTAGGTTCGGGTGTCGGAGTTGGCCATGGTCCTGCATGATCAGATCCAGGACCAGCGGTAAAGTGAGCAGTCTGGCACAGCCACGCCGGTGCTATCAGTATGACTTGGGCCTGGTCCCTGCAGATCTTGAGGAGCACTCTGTGGACCAGTGGAATAAAGCACAGAGCAGGCGTCCCCCACCCCACACACATGGGAGGAAGAAGGCATCTGCGATGGACCCCGGACTGTGACTCATGAAGGAGCAGAAAACAGCTGACATTTCCTATTGCTGTGAGTGGCAAACAGGTCTATCTGGGGAGAGCCCCAGAGATGGAAGATTGAGTTCACCATGTCTTGCTGGAGGGACCACTTGTGACTGTGAAAGGTTCAGCTGAGACTGTCCACCAGCTCGTTCTGCACTTGTGGGAGGTATGATGCCTGCAGGTGGATTGAGTGCCCTATGCAGAAGTCCCACAGTGCGAGGACTTCCTGGCACAGGGGAAAGGAGCATGCATCCCCCTGTTTGTTGACATAAAACATTGCAGAGGTGTTGTTCGTGAGGACTGAGATGCACCTGCCTGCTATGTGGGTTTTAAAAGCCTGGCAAGCCTGAAAGGGGGGACTGCACTTCTTGAATTGGAAGTTGTTCATGAGAGGGGTCCCTGAAGACAGACAGGGAAGGAGGGTGAGGGGACACAGAATTGGATGGAATATTCCCTTTCTACTGTGTGGAGCACCCAGCGGTCTGAAGTAATTCAGGGCCAGGCACGGTAGAAAGGGGATAGATAGGATGAGAAGGTAAGAGGGGAAAGATCCAGAGTCTGCACTGGTAAGCCACCCTTGACCACACCTTCAAAAGGGTGGTCTAGGTCCTTGCAGAGGCTTGGGCTGGCTGAAATTTTGCCCAGAGGAGGGATGTAGCCTCCTCCTACTGCTCCTGTTTCGCCTATGTGGAGCATCCAGGCAGTTCTGTGGCTGGTAAGGCTAAGGGGCAGGCTGAGGCCTAAAATGCCTGCGCTGGGTGACAGGCTTGTGGATCCACTGAGAGCACAGAGCAGCCCTAGAGTCCTTCAAACCGTGAAGAGAAAAGGGTGAATCCCTCGAAGGGGAGGTCCTGTATGGTAGTTGGACCTCATGGGACACTCCAGAAACTACAGGGGGGAGCCTTGCCTCATCACCAGGAGCCTCTCCTCATCACCACCTCCGTGGCCAATGTATACGAGGCTACATCCATCGCGTCCAGAGTCGTTCGCAGAGAAGCCTGGGAGACCAACAGCCCCTCCTCCACCAGAGGGGAGAACTCCACCCTCGAGTCCTGAGGCAGGAGCTCCATGAACTTAGCCATTGCCGAGCAGGTGTTATGACTGTAACGGCTAACAATGGCCTGTTGGTTGGCTACGTGTAGCTGAAGGCTCCTGATTGAATAGACCTTTGGCCAAATAGGTCCAGCTTCTTGGCGTCCCTGTTTTGAGGGGTAGAACAGACATGAACCCCTGGCGCTCGCTGACTGGCCGCATTGACCACCGTCTAGGGGAGGATGGGTATAAAGGTGATCGTACCCCTTAGGCGGTATGAAGTAGCATCATTTGGTTTTCTTGGCCGTAGGGCCAGAGGAGCGGGGCTCTGCCACAGATTTCTGGATGTGTCAGCTGCAGTTTTTATCAGTGGCAGAGCAACCCTGGATGGGCTGAAGGGAGCAAGGATGTCCATGACAGGCTCCAAATCCTCCTCCACTTCCTTGGCCTTTGAGTGGCCCTCCGCAATAGCTGCTGGAGAACATGGTTGTCCTTGAGAGCCGGGGTTGTCGATGTCCCTGTGACTGCTTCATTCAGAAAGAATGAGGATGAGAGGCTGGGTAACTGACCCTGCTCGCTACCTTTGGATCCTTGAGGTCCCTCAGCATACGATATTCAAGTTGCAGTGGCAATGCTGATGGATAATTTGGCACTGCGGCTGGTGTCAGAATCAACAAGTCCAGCGGAGCTGAGCCTGATGGTGCCGTCCGGGTCGAAGCTGGAGCCCCCAGCGTTGCCGTTGTCTGGAGAGATGGTGCCAGAGCTGGTTGTGTCAGCGGTACCCCTTCCTCGGATGCCTGTGGTGGTGGTGTTGGTATGACTGATGCAGAAGACACCGATGCTATCCTGGATCTCGGACCATGAACTTGACCTGGCTCTCGTGGTAAGCTCAGGGTATCCAGAAGGGATATCGAGCAGGCAGCTGGCTGCCACTGTTGCTGCCACAGTGTCGAATATGGCTGGTGGCTCCATTGGGACCCTGAACCTTCTGCTCCATGATTTGCTGGAAGAATAAGAGTCTGCCTGCAACTCCGAGGTCTCCGAGTAAAAGGACCATGGAAGAGCAGTACCCTGGGTTGCCTGCGTGAGGTGCCGCGAAGCCGGAGAACGGTGTGGCCCTCCTGACTGCGTGGATGGTGCCAGGGGAGCCGGTGGTGGAGACTAGCAGCCCATAGTGGCTGGCTTGCCCCTAGAACAGAATGGGGGGCGCACGGTCACTGACGACTTGTCCCTCCTCTGTGGGGACGACAGCACCAGGAGGCACATCAGGTCTTTGACTGCCTTGAAGGCCTCTGGCATCTATGGTTGCAGCATATCCCGCTGGTGGTCCGGAGACCGAGGAGGG
Source organism: Dermatemys mawii (assembly GCA_007922305.1). NCBI lineage: Eukaryota > Metazoa > Chordata > Testudines > Dermatemydidae > Dermatemys > Dermatemys mawii. The sequence continues at coordinate 3,863,910 of ML677363.1, forward strand.
TTCGGATTCAGTTGGACCCCAGCTGGAGCAGAAGCTGATGAGACCCTGGGAGAAAGCAAGGAGGGAGCGGTCTGTCCTCACACACTCATGGACGCTGCAGACCCTTTAGGGTTTGAGAGGGGTGATAGACCTCTCACCGACCTCTTCTTCTTTACCAGCACCGGGGATGGAGAGCGGTGCCATGCTGAGGCTGATTTCTTATGTCCCGAGCTGTGGCAGTGCCAGGAGGCCTTAGAGTCCTTAGACGGGGCCGCTTCACGTGCCGTTGGTGCCAGAGTGCTGCACACTGATGAGGACATGCTCTGCGCCGGCTCTGTGGGTTCAGGGTCAGTGTGTGCTCTCAATGCCACCTCCATCAACAGGATTTCTAGTCTCTGTTCCCAGTCTTTAAGGGTTCTGGGCAGAAACCCTTACAGATACAGCAATTCTCCTTCTGGTGACTCTCACCAGGGCACTGCAAGCAGGAAGAGTGAGGATCACTCTTAGGCATAAACTTGCCACAGTTCTCACAGAGCTAAACTCTGGAGACCTGGGCATAACCCAGGACGGGGAAACACTGGTGTGGGAGTGGGGGAGGGAGCAGGACGACCCCCCAAACCAACTAACTATAACTATAAGGAACAACTATTAACTAACTGAGAAACCATATACTATCAGAGACTACTAAAGTGCTTGCTACAAGAGCAAGCAAAGTTCCAGCTAGCTGTCACCAACAGTAAGAAGGAACTGAGGGGGTGAGGGATTGGCGGGGCCCTATATTGGGAGTCATGAAGGCGCCACTCCAGGGGGCACCCAGGCCGCCCCTACAGATGCTGCTAAGGGAAAATCTTCCAGCTGGTGTGCACAAGGCACGCACACAGCTGGTTGGAATGGATATGAACAATCACTCGAAAAAGAATTATTATTAATCTTCGAAACAACAAAGCTAGCATACTCTAAATTCTCCTCCTAACAAGTTTACAAGTTTAAGAACATGGCTGTAACTCTGCAATTCTCTTAAGTGTGAAACACAAACCATATTACAACTGTACTTGGTCGTAACTGTATTTGAAAAGTGTTTCAAACATGATTACAAGCAATAGTGCAGAAAAGGCCAAAGAGATCCCAGTGCATTCTAAGCAGGCATCTGCTGAGGTTAAAGACAAATTTTCATTGTCTTACAGAGCATTACTTTTGCTTTATGAGACAAAGAAACCATGAAAATTATAGGGCGAGGCTGTCCTCTTTCACCCTCATTAGCACCACAGATTAGGGAAATGCTGGCAATTTTGGCCAACCGTCACTTTTCACGGAGGTTGGGCCTGTTGTGCTCTCATGTTGGTGAGCAATCCTTTCCCTGACAGTCATATTGGCTAAACTCCAGTGAGATGAGAAAGGGACCCCTTCCCTCCCTTTTCTCTATGCCACCATCCACAGATCACATAAATTATGGAAATACAAGAAGTTAATTTAATTTTTCAGGATGAAACAGCAGTGCTGGTAGCTTTTTGTTTATCCTCTGGGGGTAATGGAGATCATAGTAACAAAGCAACTCCATGGCAAATTGCACATAGATTTAAAAAGGACATAAGCTAAAAATATCACAACTTCTTTTCTTATAACCTATGGTTACAACAACTGCTTAGGATTGTTGTAAGTGAAAGAGCAGAGGGAAACAGACATTTTTTTCTGTATTTTCTCTGGTTTATTTTGGGTGAAATTCACCAGTGTGCTAAGGCTCAGCAGCACAAGGCCAATCCATTAATTCAGTCCCACTTACACCCTATTGAGAGAATTAGACAGACAAGGTGTGTGAGATAATATTTTTTATTGGGTCAGCTTGGTAAGAGAGACAAGCTTTCAAGCTAAACAGAGCTCTTCAGGTCTGGAAAAGAAACTTGGCCCAGATCTACACTATAGACATTGGTATAATTACGGTCACTCAGGTTGTGGATTTCTTACACCTCTGAGCGACGTAGTTATACCAACCTAACCCCTGGTATTTGGGTAGCCCGTTCCATGATGCCATCTATTTTTCTGGTGGTGTCTCCTTGTTTGGTGAAGGTGGTTTTTAATGTATTAAGATGTATATCCCGGATGTTCTCCTTGGAGCATATTCTGTGGTACCTGAATGCCTGGCGGTAGATAACAGACTGGTTGGTGTTTTGGGGGGTGGTTACTGGATCTATGACGGTGATCCAGCTGTGACACTAGGAGTACATTTCCCAGACCTGAAGGAGAGCTCTGTCTAGCTTGAAAACTTGTGTCTCTCACCAGCAGAAGTTGGTCCAATAAAACATATCACCTCACCCATCTTTTCTCGTTAATATCCTCGGACCAACATGGCTACATCTACACTGCATACTACTGAGAGAATGTAAATGGAAGTTAAGCGGTGCACAGGTCTTTTGCTGAGCCTCTGTGCAGGTCTGATTTTCAACCTGTCTCTCCCGGGCAGCTCTTTGTGCAGTCAGTTTCATTATCTGCCCAGTACACTGTCAGGTTCCTTTGATTGTGCACATCTTTCACACAACAACAGGTGAGAGAAAAAACTTGGTTTTAGATAGGAAATGGACGGCAAAACTGCAAACACTGGCAGAGAGAGAGAAAGGAGTATTTCAAATACTTTTCAAATTCCAATTTCAAATACCTGTTTTTAAAACAGTTTTTGAAGCTGACTAAATTCCACATTGGCGGAGTCCCTTTAAGATGTCAAGCTGAAGATTGAGGAGCTTAGCGATTTCGATGAGCTCAAAATGTCCAACTTCAAGTTAATAAAAATCACTTTCCCTACTGTCATTCTAATCTTAATGACAACAGGTCAGCACAATTTCCAAGTTAAAGGACCTTCTGGGATTGAATTCTCATATGTTGCACAAATGTGGAAATCTAAAATAAGGTCCTTGAACTCAGTGAAACATCTTCTCATGATACTGGGCTGTTAACTTGTTTTTTGTGGGGCTTTTTCCCTAAGTAATCTCAAATTTCTATCTAGGACTAACTCTGTTCGAGGAAAGGAAAAAGCACCACCTATATGTTGTAAGTTGTTACTAATCAGGCCATTGTTTATCAAATGCTAAACACTCTTCCCTGAGAGACTTTGCCTCTCTCCTGCCATAGACTCCACAGCAGGAGCCCTTGTAATAACAGAGAAATACAGCCAAGTAAATTCCCTAGCCAGGAGCACAGTATGCATCCTGTTGTCACACTGGGGAAATGCGTCAGTGTGCTGTCTTCCTGCTGTACAAATGAATGACATCAGCATGAACCTACAATAACTGAAAAGCTCATCTGCCTATTCCTCAGCTGCAGTCAGAATTCTCCATGACATCAGAATACTTTTCTATGTCAACCAACTGTGATGTCACACAGATTATGCATCATGTAGGAAATAAGCATCCAAGGCTAATGAACTTTACAGAAATTATAAATCTGCTCTTAAGGTATGTCACTATGTAGTACAAAAACAACCCCCATCACCCAAGAGAGAAATGCATGTGCATTTTACGTAATGAAAAACACAGTAAATCTGACATATCATATACATTCATTTAGAGAGGACGAAATTTACAAAGGTAAAACTATGGGAGCTCTTGGGTGCCAAGAGCTTTTGAAAATCTGACCCGAATTTTTTAAAAAAATTACTGCTTAATATGTGTTTATGTCTTTAAGGATCACACATTCACACACTTAAATATCACTCATACTACTAGTAAAAAAAAAATCTCATACTGCCCAATTAATACAGATGTATCCCTCTAACAGTGCTCTAGGGGAAGAATGAAATATGGACTCATACTAGTCATCGCCCTTACAGTCCCACATTTATGCTGTAACAGGATGAGGCACACCTGAGGCTTATTAGTAAATGCCTCTGGCTGTAATTTCGGAGATTTGCAAGGTCTGAATTTACTAGGTTCAAAACCAGACCAGGCAGCTGTCAATCTGCATTTCCTCATGTGAGCTTTGTAGTGGTTTCCTCTCAGCATTTTGCAAGACTGCTGGTGTGCTCTGATTATAGCAGCAATACCACTGTGGATTAAAAACATAACACTCCCCCACCCACCATTTTACATTGCTTTTAAAAATGGTCAGTACTAGGACATACACACTCAGATAATCCAGCAACATAGGAATGCAATACTTCTAGAGATGTATCTCTGTGAACATCAATCTTATCTATTCAAGTTACAGGTGCATGATTTGGCATGATGAAAACTAAGTCACGATCATCAGAAGTAAAAGTAGATACCATTCATTAAGTCCATAACTGGACTCTCACAGCCTTAAAAGATGGCCTGCAAATGTTTGGAAAATTAGCCTCTATTTTTCTCTGATTAACTACAGAAGAAACAGGCCTGTTAGGTCAGTCTGTCCATCTCTCTGCCACTGTAGGACTGTTCTTTACAGTACATTCACTATGATTTGTTCAGTCTTGCCTTAAAGTCCCAATTTAAGTCTCTCACTTCTCTTGGGAGACTGACTGCTCCACAGCCAAAACCATCTCACCATCAGGATATTTTTCCTGATATTCTATCAGAATTTTTCTTTTCTTAGTTTCATCGCATTAGCCCCTGGCTCCACTCTAAATAATTATTCTCCCTCCTTGTCATTTTACAGCCTTACATCTAACTGCATTTTCCTCATCCACTGATTTTGTAATTCTAGCCAACAAAGCAATAGGATTGGTCTGGCAAGGTTTATTCTAAGTGAATTCCTGCCGCTGGCTGCTCATGGTTATTGCTACTCTCTAGAGGTATTGGGAGCCCCACAAGGCTCTTCTATCCAACATGCATATGAAACAATTGGGAGAGCTTGTGAGACAACACGGGCTGAGGTGCTAGCAGAACCCAGACAACATTCAGCACAGACACCAATTTATCTCCATTCCTATCTCTATATTCTCTGAGCCAGTAGGTAAAATAATTGGTTCTTGATGGTTACAACTGCTGCCAAAACAATAATCCTGAGGAACTAGAAACAGAAATCTATCCCATGTGAGAAAATGTGGACATACACTTTACCGGACATTGCACAATGTGCGGAAGTTCTCTTCATATGTTAGGACAAAATTGACAGATTTAATCTAATATGGAGGTTATTTTCAGTGCTTATACTGTAAGCAATTGTTTCGAAATGGGGTTTATTTTATTGATCTTGTCACTTTTGTACTTGTGATGGAACTGCAATAGTGTCCTGAGACAAAACTTCCTCCGCTTTCCTCTCTGTTCATTGATGGTATCAGAGCACCAAATTGGTACCTTTATAAATCACTAATAGCAAGTGAGAGTTCTTGGATAATAATTTGTTATGAAATGTCTCTGCTAGTATTTTCAGTTGCAGTATGTGAGTGTTCTCTCTGTATACCTATGCTACAGTATTTTTGTATACCCAACAATAGATGAAGACCCACCAGAGACTATAATTTTATTTGCACTTTCAGACGTGTCCTCATAAAGCATCCTCACAAAAGGCTATAAAGGGAACCAGGAGTAAGAGGCAAAGTTCTGTCATGGATTAAAGAATGGTTAATAAACTGGAAGCCGAGCATTACATGTTCATTTCTCAGTGTTGGGAGAAGTTAATAACGTGATGTCTGAGAGATCAGTGCTCTTGAACAGGACTCATACTGTAGAATATATTTATTGTAGCAGTGCATTTTTTGAAGTAGAAGTCATTGGGAGCTTTGCCATTTATGATACAGCATCAGGCCTTTAAGTATTTGAAAGGAAGAGGGAATAGTGAGATATTTTGCTGATGCTCAAGTTATTTAGGTGGTTTCCCAAACTGGGAGGGACTTTGAGGAACTCCAGAAGAACCTAACAAAAATAGGTCATTAGACAGCTTGCTAGATGATGAAATTCAATCTAGACAAGTACAAGGTAATGCAAATGGGAAGGAATTAAAATTCTCTTATGACCTGATGGGCTCTTTCTTGTAATCTCTCAGAAAAAAATCTCTAGGCATCATTATGGGCAGCTTACTGGCCACTGTGCTGAGACAAGCAAAATGCAATTAAAGTAGCACCTTGTGGATAAAGAATAATATAGAATGTATTATATTTCCTCTGCATAAATAATGACATCTAGTTTGGTCTCCTCATCCAAAAAAGCATAGTAGAAAAGGAGAAAAGAAAAAAAAAAGTGAGTAAGTGTAGTCAACAATCCATTCCATGGTTACTGGATCCATCCAGGATTTAGGCAGGCCCTGTGGTGACAAGTGTGCGAAAAGGCTGTGATTAACAGGCAAGCCAAAGATCCAGCAAGAGCTACAGTCTGAGTGCACCACACATTTCAAGAATGAATAAAGTTCATCACTCTGACTGCTGTCTCTTCTCTAGTGCAAGGGACACTAGAGAGGGGCTTCCATATGAGGAGAGATTAATAAAAAGACTAATTAATTTGGACGAGACGAGTAAAAGGAGACTCGATAGTTACATGAATTAATGAATGGTACAGAAAAGATTAAATGGACACTTTACCATCTCAAAAGAAAAGGACAAAGAGGGCATCTTATTAAATTGAAAGGCAATAAGCTTACAAAAACAGTAAATATTTTCATTTGCCATATATAATTAATTTGTGGAATTCACTGCCATAGGGATATTATTGAGGGACTTCTCTTAGATGAATTACTATTTCCTGATGTTCTAGCAAGAATCCAATTATAGAGGATATCGATCTGCTTGGCTCAGAGAAGAGATGACCCATACCTGCCCATAATGGGGGAGGAGGGGCAGAGTGAGGGCAGTGGCTTCAGCAGATGTTAGTGAGCATGCTCAGTACAAACAAGCAGCAAATTGGGGGGAAGAATGTGACTCCACATGCCCCCCACACACTTCGCCTCTGATTCAGAGCATGAACCCATGACTCTCGGGGGTCATAAATATCTCCCACTCCAAAGCATTACACAAGTAAGTGCATAATGTGGGTTTACTCCTTCGTCTGAAACATTCAGCACTTTCCACAGTTTGAGACAGGATACATGACTACAAGGAGCATGGTTCTGTGGCAATACTATATTCACAGAGACTGCTCCACGAAAGAAAGGCAACTGCTAGCCTCAGAGATGAAAGAGGCTCTCCTACATGCGATGCAACCACCTTTTTTTGTTAACACATTTACCATACACCCTGGTCTGTCAAAAATACATTTTGATATTTATTTCTAGAAAAAATAATGTTGTCTCCCTGACAGAAGGGGCTTCTGTTCCCCAGTCCCTCTGATTTGTGCGTTTCCAGTCAGTCATGATGCAACAGGACAGGGTCACACATTGTGAGTAGCCAGTCCCAGATACAGATTTAATCACCTCCCAAGTACTTATGGAATTATATCTCCCTTAGAAGTCTACAGACAATATAACTAAAAAGACCAGAGTCCCATGACCTAATGGAACAAAACAATCATCAATTGCAAACAAGACCCCTTGCAGCTTCTGCACCAATCACACTTGTTCAGTGAATTACATCAGATGAGCTGTAAAGGTGGCAGAACATTAATGACATCTTCCCCAACAGCAGCAGCACAACAGAGAATACAGAAATAGGTTAGAGCAGTGAAGGAAGCCAAGAGAGCCCTCTTCCTCCATTAAGGACTCTACTAAGTCATGACTAGTTAAACTATCCTGAATAGTCAGCTGCTTAACAAACCCAAACTGTATTATGCAAATCTCGGAGACAACCACTATTCATGGCAAAGAACTGATTACTTTGCGGAACCCATTATCCCACTACAAGCAAGTTGCTCACGGAGAAAGAATTCTAAGCTAGATGAAAAATCAAGAACCAACTTGCCTTCCTGACAAGAGTTAAGCCAACCACAAAAGCAGAAGGTCTGATGGACATCTTGGCCAAGATCTACAATTCAGAGTCCTGCCAAATATGCTTGATGAAAAATAAACAGACCAGAATCCATAAATATTTCCTTTGAAGAAGGCAACCTACCTATCTATCTCTTTGAAGCATGCAAATGTCTGAGGGCTTGGATATACCGCCATTTTATAGAGCTCTAACTTACTGGCTCGGGGGTGTGTGTGAAAAATCACCCCCTGAATGCAGCAAGTCTGAGAACTTTATAACGCTAGTGTAGATAGTAGATGAGGCTTGGAGCTATTCCCCTCGTGGAGGTGGATTACCAGGATTGCTAGGAGAGCTCTCTCCCAGTGCTCGTGAGCAACCACACTCGCACTTCAATCGCTGCCATGGGAGCACTCCTGCGACAGCGCTTTGAAGTTTCAAGTGTAGTAGCCGTGCCCTAAAGGTTTCAAGAAACAAACATCAGTTGGTTATGATCCAGCAAACTACCACCCCATCTCTGATTCCGTCACAGGTACGGCATTCATCTCTGCCTGATGATGCAACTACACCCATCACCTGTGAAAGATGGGTACTAGTATGAAAAAGCTGGCTCAAGTTCAAACCAGGGAAGCCAAAAGTTGTTCCGGCAGAAAGAAGGAAACATTTCAAGAAGTTAACTGAAAGCCTGAAGTTGCACTGAAGGCATTTACCGCTGTTTGTCAAGAGTATAATCTGTATAGCCTTGGGATAGTAGAGTCATCGCTATTCCTTGATAATCAAGCAGTGATAATACTAGCACCTTTTTCTACCTCTAGATTGTCTGCTGACTCTGTCTGTTTCAGGGAGATGGACTAGATACCTAGGTCTCCGGGTCTGAGGTCGCAGAAGTCACAGAGCCTGTGACTTTGTGACTTCCCTTTCTTCTGAAATGGCAGGTGTGGCTGACACCAAGACCACGCAAGTAACTAGCACTGGGGGCTGGCTGCTCAGGCAGCCCTGGGGCCAGTGACACTGGCCACTGCTGGAGCAGCTGCACAGCCACTTGGTTGGCTGGTCCTGGGGACCGCCTGGGTAGTGGTGGGTGGGCAGCCCTGGGGGCGGTTGGAGCAGCCGCTGGTCTTGGTGGTCCCTGGCAGCTAGTGCTGCTGGCCTCGGTGGCCCATGGCTGCATGTGCCGCTGGTCCCTGGGCTCCCTTCACACCCCTAGAGCAGCACCCACCTCCCACCTTTCAGCTATGATTTAGTCAGGGGTATATGGTACAAGTCATGGACAAGTCTCGGGCCATGAATTTTTGTTTACTGCCCATGACCTGTCCATGACTTTTACTAAAGATACTAATGATCTATAAGACTATATTTTAGTCATCAATGAAATATTCTCCAGCTGTTATTACCATAGGTCAGCATTCCACTTGCAGCCAGAGTTGCTGATGGATATTTTATCAAAGTCCCCTGTAAACCCAGCATGATATGGTATCAGCAATGTTAAACTGAAAAAACATAGCCAAGGGATTAGACAAAGTCAGTTTCATGAAGGCACAGAACAGAAATCCAAGTCGTGGATCATCTCCTTTTTATTTCAAGTAGACTAAAGGTGCGTCTACACTACATTGTAAACCTGCGTCTGTGCTTGCAGGCACTGCTTCCTAGCCTACACTTGAACATCGACACTGTGCTGTAAATCTAGGCTTACAATTGCTGTACTCGGGTCTCACCGCCATTCTAGTACGTCCATACTGCACTGCACAGATCTTCTGACTCAGGTCTGTGGCTTAAGCTGTGTCTATATTGCAAAATTACAGGGATTGGATCCAAGTTACAGTGGGACCTGGGCTCCTACCAGGGTTTTAGGAGTACTTGCTGACCAGAGTCAAAGTGATTTGTGTGTGGATAGAAGGGGGACTTGGGCTCAAACCTGAGTCAGAGCCTGGGCTTCATATGTTGTGTAGAATGTGGATACGCCTGCACTGGGGGAAAAAAAACCCACCACCACCACCAACAGAGCAGTGAGTCTCAGAGCCTGGGTTAGCTGACTTGGGCTTACGTTATGGGACTAAAATAGTAGTGCACATGTTCTCACTCAGGTTGAAGGCTGCACTCAAACCCAGCACCGGGGTGTGTGTGTGTGTCAAAGGCCAGGCTCCAGCCCAAGCGGGAACATCTATACTGCCATTTTTAGCCTGTAGTGCGAGCCCGAGTCAGTTGACTCAAGACTCACTTCTGCAGATGGTTCTTTTCCACTCAGGTTTCAGCCCAGACCCTCTTTCCATCCACACATAAATCAGCCTGACTCAGGTCAACAAGTGCTCAGGATCCTGGTCCTAGAACCCTGTGAGGGGGGTGGGGAAGAGCCTGACTGTGGCCTGGACGCACAGACCTGGTTTACAATGCAGTGTAGACATACACAAAGGGGCTGACAAAGCTGCCTGACGTTAGCACAGACTTCGTTAGCAAATACTAGTCACTCATGACCATCACAGGTAAAAAAAAAATCTTGCCTTGGATTTTAATACCCATCTGGCTACACCTGTGAGTGTAGCAAATTCACAGAGGTCACTAGCTGACCTCGGGGGGAATACGGTGCATACTTTGCATGTGTGTTTGCAAGGCTGCAGCCCTAAATTAAAAGGTCCATAAGCAATTATTTTTCCTTATTGCTTGTACAGCAGAAAAACATCCCTGTAGTATGAATGGTGGCCTAGCGTAGCCTTGAACTTTAAAGGACCTTCCTACAGACAAAGGAAGTGATCTGTTTAAGTGGATCAACCCAGACACGTTCAACTCTTAAGACTTCCCGTCAGCAGTTGTGATTTCCTACTTCCATGAGTTATCTATTTCCCACAGACACCAGACTGGGTTTGAGATCAGTGCTATTATCAGACATCCTTTGTTTTTTTTATTGTTATACCCAACCGTAACCACGCTCATTTCAAAGCATTAGTATATGCTGTCTTTTATAGCACAAAGATAACAGATGTTCACGTTTTAAATACAAATCTTACCTCTATGCTTTCATATCATACCAGAGCGTGTGACGGATGTTTTTCTATTTAATTGAGGTTACAATATTTATGGAAGAAATACACCAGGATAAGTAGCGTTTTTTGTGTGGCAGGGAACAAAGCTGGGTCATTGTGCAGCTTCATTTCACTCAGCTGTTGGAGGAGTTGTCATCACTTCTTTTCATACTCTATATAAATCTTGTCTGGATCTGCTTTTGAGCTAGGAATGCTTGAGGAGCAGTGTATTAGTGACTCACTGAAGAAGGAGCTAGACAAATGTCTGTCAAGTGAATTGAAATCTCAGAAATTGAAATGTGAAAGTGAAACATGGTAACAAAAGAGTTGCCTGTTCTCAAGAGCGAGTACATCAGCATGTACAGAAAGCTTGCCTATGTGTTCGGAAAGAAGCGATAAGTAATCCAGTAGGCTCAAAGTGGCAGATAATATGCTGGTTTACCCCCTGTGATATCTGGCGGGGCAGCAGGATACCATACAACACAATGCTGCAGACATCATCATGAGTCAAGTGCTTCTATCTTTGCTGTTACAAAAACATTTCCCACCTGGGATTGCCACCTTTGAAAGAACCAAGACACATGCCATATACAAAACCTATCAACACATTGCTGGGTTCAAGATGGTCTAACTTAATAATATAGGTACTAATGAGGCCCTTTCAGAGTGTTTTATTGAAGACAATCAGTCAGGAGGCTGGAATGCTGCTATCTATGGGTTAGATTCGGACCAGTCCATACACTGGCGTGGAAGGGGACAGGGAAAGTGAAAGATTCTCCCTTGCTTCCTTATAGTTGCTGGTCAAAAACCAAGCAGGGACAGTGGTCTCTGCTTCCTCTTAGTGGTCCCAGTGGAACTAGGTGCCTGTAAAGGGTTAGGCAAAGGGAAGGGGTCATGGCTCCTGCCCATTCCACTTTGCCATCTAGCAGTCTGGCTGCATGCACAAGATGGAGAATGCTGTACTTTTTCCAAAAGGCATATGGCAAGTATAGCAGTGTGGACTGCTTCGGAGCTCAGTGAAGAAGGACTGCTGGCTGAGTCAGAGAGAATCCCACCTAGAATCTAGTCCTAGAGGTAGGACATGTCCTCTTCTACCCAAACAATACATGCACATGACCTCAGTTGTGTCAATGGAGTTGGACTCAAGAGGCTTCTTTTGTGCATAAATGAATGTGTACTGGAAAGATGAAGGCTGACCTGGCATCTGCCATACCGGTGGTTGGCAGGCATGACAGTACATCCTACCCTCAAGCACAGAGGGCAGTGGGAGAAAGGCCATCTATCTGGATTCACATTTCACCTCTGGATAAGTGAATAAATCAGGGTCGAATCCACCCAGTGATGGGTGGGGCGTGGAGAAACGGACTGGTCTTAGCAAAAATACATGCTTTTAAAAGAAGACCTACAATGAATACACAGAATCAAGCAGCAGTGTCTTCCCTGTGGATAAAGCATTTAAAACTTTCCATCCACTCCCTTCACCTGCAGAAGAAAACAGGCAAAGGTGCTACACCTGCCAAAAGTGATACTGTCCATCAGACCCCAGCTACCTGACTTGGGTAACACAAGCTATTGAGCTCAGACTCCAGACTAACTCCCACGCCCTGCAAACACTGGAACAAAACACCCATCTTCTAATGGCAATACACCTGCCCAATCAGAACCAGGATGTATCAATTTTATAAGATACATTTACACAAGGCAGCGAGTCTCCCACAAAAGAGTGCCTACTTTTCAGTGCTTTTTTAAAAAATAAGTAAATAAATAAATAAATAAAAAGACACGTCTACCAAAAAAATCCCCTTTGCAGAATTTTCTTTTAGCCTACAGAAGGGCTATGGACAGGTTACATTTTGCAAAGCAACTCCTGATGGGATTATTCCCTGCCAGGCATTGAGATTGACGCCCACTGCTCATAGCACTTTGCACTCATAATCTAGATCTGCATTAGGAACCAGAAAATACTACTTCTGCTATTAACAACAATAATCAAAATCTCTCACCCCTCCCAATCAGCCCCTATGAGAAATCATGATCTGAAAGCATTTGGAATTCTGTTGACCGTGAAAATCAATCGGCACTGACAACCCCATCTGAAACAAGATTCGCTGTGGCATTTTTCAGCATCACTGGAGAGCTGCCAACTTGATCTCCTTGCTGTAAACACAGCCTTGCAAGCACCTCCCGACAAGGCAAAATGAGCAAATTACATGGTAAGGTAACAAACCTGAACTGCACAGAGTAATGAATGGGGAAGGAGTTCCAAGTTATTGCCCAATGATGAAACTTCTGAGTTAACCTTTCCAAGAGAAGCTACCTATATGCAGATATGCTACTATTACACTAGGCCAGAGACAGTCTTACTTTGCCAAATCACACTGCGCTGGCAATGTGCCAGGCAACAGAGGCGCAATTTGCATACATTTGCAGACAGCTTCTTCCCTCAACTTTAATAGGGAGGTGAGGAGACTACAGATCCCAGTATGGAAAGCTCCACCTTGATCTGAAGAATCATTCAGGTCAAGATGGAGCATTGCTTGGTGGGACCTGAAGTTTCTGCGGTTCACACCTCTGTATTCAAGATGAGGGTGACAATAGGTTTCACTGCAGAACTACCTGGGTCACACTTTGGCCATTCTGGGAACAGGTATTTTGAGGAACAAGTAATGGGATCATTGAAATGGTCAGGTCTGTTACACACACATACACAAACGTCAACATTTAGAGCATCATCCACTGGCATTTCTAACACTCACTCAGCCATGTTTTCCCAATACTCCACTTCCTCATTACTCAGTTTAGGTGGCTCATTTATTATGCCAAAAACCCACATCCAATTCCAATAATCAAAATTCCACCAAAGATCAAGCCACATGCTCCACAGCTGCTTAATGTAAAGATTTGCAAATATTCGCTCCAACATCAGTTACCACATCCCATGTGGGCTACCAAAAGATTTTCTTAAACCTAGGAGGCATTTGTGAGTACTACTTCTAATGGCTCAACCAGCTATTGCTTTGTCTCACTCATCTACGTAGTCTTTGGCCTGTTTTGCAAGCACCCGATAGTCATGTCCTAAGGATGATCCCAGTAGAAATATCATGAACTGCTTTAACTACACTGACATTTTATGAAGCCTCCCCTTTTTGTTTTAAGAATTTCACCAAACAGAAACTGTTAAGAGGTCTGTGTTCTACTGAATCAAGCACTACATTGTATGTGTGTTAGAATATAAGCAGTTAAATACGAATGTTTAAATGCTTAACTCCAAACACAGCCTACATCTCCCACTTTATCTCTGTGCCCAAAGCTTCTGTAATTTTTAATGGATTGTATATTCCCACTCAGAAGCGTTTCAATGTTCCTTTCTCTTGGGCAAACATTGCAGAATAGCATCTGCAAACAGTTGCTCACACCAAACAGCTCTTCGGTACAACAATGTTCATGACCTCTTATTATTCATTAACTTCTAAGTGAACAGGTTTTTTTTTGTTTGCATAAATGTTTGAGGAATGGCTGCTCTTCCCAGAGTTGATAGGGTAGACGTGCACAAACAAGACTATTCATTATTGGTTTGTCATTCATTGTTCACTATTGCTCATTCTCCTCTTTAAAAGATCCTTCTCCTAGACTGGATGATTTAAACAATACCACGTGATTTAGAAAGACCAATTACCCATGATGAATACAGAGTAGAAAAGAGTCAAAATGAACAATGCACATACAACCCATAGGATGAAAACTGTCCAAACTATCTTGTGAATAAGTAGTATGTCTGCAGGAGTCAGGATCAGTTAATAACCAACTGTAAATTTCACCTTTTTTAGAGTTTATCAATGAGAATTCATATTATTAGCAACAAGTAGCTGGGCCAGGCCTATTCCTGAGCAACCCTACAATAAACTAGCCAGTGTGCATGTGAATCTTGTGAAGAAAGCATTCTAATTTCAGTTTCTAACTGCAACAAGATTATAAAATAGGTTGAGAAATTTGAAGGAAAAAAACCCCTCGACAATGTCATCCCTGGAAATATTTGCTGCTCTATAGCAGTTTAACAACTGTAACCAATTCAAGGGAATTTTTAAATTAAATTTAGTACAGCCCCTTGACATAGGCTGTTTACATTTTCCAATCCAACTAAATGGCACATGACTGTGAAACAGTGCATGGGGTACAAAAACCACAACAGGACAAAGGAGTAGACACACACAGGTGTCTTCTTCTAACACGTCAGTTTGTTTGCACCCTTAATAACCTGAAATAGAAATAAACAGCAGGCTATGTAAAAACTGAGATTCTTTTAACATCTAGGTTTTGTGTTAGGAACAAAATTAACCCTTACTCTGCCAGCACATCTGAATCCTTTTTGCTTCAGCCCCATTTCACTGAGTATCTCAATACCTTCACCAAGTGTAGGCTATGGAACTAGGGGAGAGTCTGAACCCAAGACAGGCATAAATAAGAACAGTACTAGTCAAATCAAAAGCTTTGTCAAACAGGAGTTCTGGTTGCTTGCAGGTGCCTAGTCTCACCATCCCCCTCCAGAATGTGAACGTGGACAGCCTGAAACCAAACTCTCTAAAAACCAGCAAACACACAGCTAAGGTAGACCTTTCAACCACACCACATGCCCTTCAATTAGCCTCTTTTGGGACAGCAGAACTGTGGTTTTTTCATTTTTTGCAAAGAGGAGGAGAAGAAACCACATGGGCCAAATATGCAAGGTCTGTCTCCATACATACAGGCTTGTAAAATAGTTTGTAAAATATAGAACACAGTGAGCACACCCCTAGAGGGCTCAGATTATTTAATGGGGTACTACCCTATTCCGATACACTACAAAAGGCAAAACTTAAACCTCAGAAAACCAGGAAAGCTTAGTTAAGTTGGGGCCACCCCATATTAATGGGACAAGTACACATCAGCGCAGTACTGTGAATAGCAGCTTAGCGACAGCCAAATTGGAAGACAATCATGTTGTGACGTATTTATTTAGCATGTGCATTGTCATCTAGCCAAGTGATGACATCTTCAGTGGCGTGATGCAGTTTTTCTAAGCCACTGCTGAGCCTAGTCACCGTCTGCGTTGCACACTGCAGCTGCACAAAGGGCTGTCATGAAGGTGCCAGTGATTCTGGTTGGCTGCACAGAGACTGTGCCTGGTCTGGAACCTGTTCAACAGGGACCACTGGCAACGGGGCAGGTCAAAACCAGGTGGGCAATTTCTGGGGTCAGCAACAAGGGTCTGGTTGGGGATTATAACAGATATCCATTCCTCTCGCCAGACAGTTTTTGCCCTAACATCCTGGCATGGCAGAAGAGACCATAATGGGCGACATGAAGCAAACGTGCAGCTGGTGGTTTAAAAAGGTCATTGTGCAGCGGCAGACATGTATTTTCTCCAGTAACTTGCCAGTGGCAACCTCTCATCTGATATGAGGAGGAGCAATATTGCTCAGAACTGGGAGCCATGGGAATGGAGTCGGACGCAGGATGCCGGAGATAATACGTATAGCAGCATGTAATTGCGTATCCACCAGTTTGGCGTGTGAGGATCGACTCCAAACTGATGCGCAGTACACTGTCACCGAGTACTAGGTGACAAGAGCTGATATCCGCAAAGTTGGAGCATGAGCGCCCCATGACAAACCAGCCAGTTTGCTAAGAAGATTGTTGTGCAACAATCTTCTTCTTATGTTGTGATATGTATATACAGAACTCCAATTCGTGATTACCTACATGGAGGTATTAGTCATAAGTGCTTTGTAATACCCCTTTAATTACAGTAGTGTTAGGATACCCTCCAAGGTTTCAGAGTTTCACTGAAAGAGGCTTAAGAATTTGATACCATAGCACCAATCTACTGGTACTTCTAGTTTTTGAATGACCGTATTTCAGAGCCCATTCTTTATCTGTAAATGATAAGGATAAAAAATGAGCCCAGACCACCAAATCAGTATGCAGTATACTGCCCATGGAAGCCATGCAGGAAAGCGAGCACCAGAAAGCTGGAAAAAAATTTTTTAAAATAAAATAAAAAATACTGGGAGAACCCAAAGCAATTAAGGCAAGAGACATTTGTGCCTGCTTCCAGCAGACTCACTGAATGACCTGAGGATTTGAACTGCAATTCGTACACCGAAGTGATTTCCAAAAAACAATTAAATCCTACTGAAGAGAAAGACGAACAGGTTGGAGGAGGAGGGGAAACTAACACACTGAAACTCTGCCATCAATGTGAACAGTGTGACATGATGGATCTGTGCAGACAGGTACTAAAAATAGACAAGGGAAAATGAGAAGGGACAACGCGCTTTGCTGCTCGTAACGAAAATCAAAGGAGCCAAATTTTGACCCAACCGTGCCTCCATAAGGGCTATTTTGGTTGAGATATGCGTTGAAGCATAGGATGGACATTTCAGCCAGATGGGACGCTTCTCTCCATTAATCATCTGGTCAGAATTTG
The DNA here is from genome assembly GCA_007922305.1 of Dermatemys mawii. Lineage (NCBI taxonomy): Eukaryota > Metazoa > Chordata > Testudines > Dermatemydidae > Dermatemys > Dermatemys mawii. Next base: position 3,881,167 of record ML677363.1, read on the forward strand.
GGTACCGCCAGCAGTCCTGACAGAGGAGTGGGACCCTAAAACTCTGACAGACTGAGGCGAGACGCAGCCCTCTTGTTTCACATGGGGCCTGGGGGAGAAAGACATGGATGATTGATATCAGCTTAATATGTTTGTGCAGCTTTATCAGGCCTTTTAAATAATGACTGAGGCAGCTCCACCTCCACCAAATCAATCACTGTGTCATAAAAGTCTGAAAAAGCTGCAAAATTAGGAACTTGCTCCAGGGAAATACAGCATGTGTCACATTTAGAGTGAATCTAATTCCACTTGGGTGCCGGCGATGACATTTTTGACTTTAAGCACCTACAGAGATATTCGGAGGTGGAGGCAGGAGAATTCAAAATTAGTGCCTTAATGAAAAGATCACCCAACTCTTATGTTAAAATAAGCCCAGTTGCCTATATGCTCATTTATCTGAGCACAACATTTATCACCCACAAATGTGTTCTTCAAATACCTTCCTGACAAATGCACGGGGGGTTGGGGGGCAGAGGGGACCTGCACTGGCTGAGTGAGGTGAACTAGATCAGTGGCTCTCAACCTTTCCAGGCTACTGTACCCCTTTCAGGAGTCTGATTTGTCTTGTGTACCCCTACGCTTCACCTCACTTCAAAACTACTTGCTTACAAAATCAGACGTAAAAACACAGAAAATTCACAGCACACTACTACTAAAAAATTGCTTACTTTCTCATGCGTACCATATAATTATAAAATAAACTGATTAGAATATAGATGTATTTACATTTCAGTGTATAATATACAGAGCAGTGTACACAAGTCATTGTCTATTAAATTTTAGTTTGTACCGACTTCGCCAGTGCTTTTTATGTAGCCTGTTGTAAAACTAGGCAAATATCCAGATGAGTTGGAAGACCGCTATGTATCCTGGTTGAGAACCACTGAAATAGGTAGACATAGTTTTTTCTTTCCCAGGATTCTGGGACTTTTTGGAGAGGGTTCTATTGAAAAAACTGCAATAGACTTTGCTGTTTTCACACCACAGTGTCTGCTCATAATGCTTACAAAATTCTGAAAAGAATGTATTTGGGAAAAGCCAGCTATGATTCACTGATATCCTAATAGTCTTTGGGTGTATATGTACACACACACACGACCTGTTTCCTAACATATTTAGGCTAGCTTGGATGCAGAATGGTGCCATGCTCTCATTCAAACACAAACACTGCTATGAAAATTGCCATCACCAGTATGCCGAATGGTTATGCTAAGTCTACAATATTGTTCCACACTGAATGTCACTGTTTCAGGCTAACTGCACCTGTATCCTCCTGCTCCATAGTCTGCTCCAGGAGTTCCCAGTAGGACTGCAGCCATCACCTGTCTCTGAGTAAGGATCCTGTTTCACTCCCTCTGAATGGGGGTTTAAGGCTGCACATCTCCCTGCCTTAGGGCATGTCTTCACTGACAACGTTAAAGTGCTGCTACGGCCCTGGGAGAGAGTTCCCCCAGAGATCTAAAAACGACCATCTCTAAGAGGGACATAGTGCCTCAGCGCTGGGCGTCCTGTTAGCTATCTACACCAGCACTTTAGAGTGCTGAAACTTGTAGCGCTCGGGGGTTGGGTGGGGTGGGGTGGGGGTGTTTTTTCACACTGCTGAGTGAGAAAGTTGCAGATCTGTAAGGTGCCAGCACAGACAAGCCCTTACACTGTGAAATCCCTAGTAAACTAGTCTGTGTTTTGCTTTCTCCCCAAGGGCTAGGCACAGTGTAGTGTCAGCAGTCATAACCACCCAGGTCTTTCTAAGCACATTTATCCTTAAGGGAAAAGCACTACAGAGAAAACATACAGGACATACACTAAACACACCAGAAGTCACCCATCAGTCTCATGGGGCCCTAGTAGGCCAATGCCTTTCCAGCCCTTCCACAAGGGGTAGGGTCCTGCCTGGACAGAAGGTCCTGTCTGTTTTCTGAATCAATAAGAAGGCCCTTAGTCAATTTAAAGCCAGCCTTTTTATACCAAAAGCCCTTTCTTTGTCAGTCTCTGAATCAGCATATGTAAGCCTTCCTACAGGTAGTACCTCTTTGGGAGTAGTTATTCTCTCTCTGGGGGAAGTCACTCCTCACTGGTTTTGGTTCCTGGAGCTGTGGTAACCCTACCCATTCAAGTTGCACACAATGCCTGGCCCACAGTGATACAAACTTAAAACAATCGGATTCCCGAAGTTATTGCATGGGGTTGCAATATGTCACACTAAGGGACCAACCATCACAACAGGTTTGAATTTGGCCCAAAGGTCACAGTTGGGAACTCTGTGTTGAAGTTGAGGGGGATGCCTTGCAGAGTACATGTTAGTGTTCTCCATGGAAACAGTCCCAATGCAGCCTATTCAGCTCACAGAACACTGCAGACTGGGACCTGTACTCATTCTGGCCTGTACCTGTCAATTAAATATGGAAGGTTTATTTAAAGGACTGTCAAGGCTCCAACAGAGATGAAAAAGACACCTCACACCAAAGAGGAAGGGAACCAGTTTAGGGTGGCTTTAGGAATGAAAAGCTTAAAGAAGCTGCGTTTCCTGATATTTGAAACTCTGCTTGGAATCTTTACTTTCCCTATAGGGAGGGCTTTGCTGGATTAGATTTTCAGAACTTTTCAGAGTCCTCTTTAGCATCACTAGGTCACTCAGAATAGATCTGGTACAAAGTACTGTGTGAAGATGAAATGAGGGGTCTGGGGCACTTGGAGGGGACAGAACACTGCATTGAAATTCAATGTATTTTTTTGTGGGCGAGGGATAAACAGAAAATAAACAACTAGAAGAGCACATCAAAGAAATGATTGACAGTGGGACAGGAAACACATTTGGACCAATTAAAAAAAAATATTTTCCTAGTTTAAGACCGCAGCTATTTTCCACACTGGTGCACATGAAAATTATGTACCTATCTGCCCTGCACTATCAGAAAATAAACTCCTTCCTACTTCCCGATTAGCATTCCGTAAAACCTCTTTCTGCTGGTGTGACACTGCTGTGACCATTATTGTATTAGAAGCTATTGCAAGTCCTGAGACTAGGGTGGTTAACTTGAGCAAATGCACTTGTTTTTGCATTATCTTCCCTCCCATGACTCCACATTTGTGTGTTTATTCTCCTGTTACAGAGCCAAAATCCAGATTGCAAGCTCACTGGAGCAGGGAGCTTTCTACCTGTTTGGGAAGAGGGAGATTTTTGAAAAGCAGCGAAGTCATTTAGAAGCCTTCACTCCATTGAGCATCTGTGGTCTTCAACCTTTTTCCTTGGCAGCCCCTTCTCACCAAGGACAAAGTCATGCGGCCCCCTGGGGGTATGTCTGGCGAAATGCTGCCACAGAAAGCTAAAGCTTCCGCTTTCTGCAGCGGCATTTTGGCGGTACTAAAATAGCCCGCCCGGAGTTTGGCGGTCTCCCGGGCGGGATCGGCAGCGGTACCGGGGTCTCGCGCACCCTCGGGGTGGGGGTGCGCGAACCCCAGTTTGACGACCACTGTGTGAGACTTAGGCTCCTAGAGTGACTTACAAGCTTGAGAACAAATTTACCCAACAGGCCCAGTATGAGTGTCTCTAATTCCTGACTGCAAACCTTCAGTTCTACTGCAATCAAAACAACTGCCACTATTAACAGTCATTGTCAATCGTTATCACACATTGACATCTGAGACTGCAACAGCTTTTCCTACTTTCAGAATAGGAGATATCTGTGCTAATAGAATAGTAATAGCTGGCCAATGGCTGACTTTCAAATGGTTTCCCTGTACATCAATCTTGTCCATAACCATACTAACCTTTTAATAAAGAGTTCCTGCCAAATAAAAATGTCATTGCTAAGCTTTTGTTCTATTTTCAGTTCATATTTGGTATCCACCTTTTGATTCTTTTATCTCTCATACTGTTGGCACATGCAGCATCACTCTTTTTACTAAACTCTCCTTTCCATCCACAGAGGCACATTTACTCTAAAGAAAACATTTCTACTATTGCTTTTAGACAAAATATAAAGCCAATTACCTGTTATGTGGAATTTTCCTTACTATCTTTGCAAGTGGTCAGAGATACATGTTTTTATCTAGCACTGAAGTCATAATCTCTAATTTGCAATATCACAGCTACTTCCATGGCAACAGATGGTGACATCAAACACCTGATCATGACTTCACTACATGTTCAAGGAGGATTAGTTTTGGGCTGAGGAAGTTAAGATCTAATGCAAACAGCACAGAGAATTTGTTGCAAATTAGTTTACTTTTTGTATAAATTATCTCCTTGTTTACCCCAAGATGAAAATCCCCCTTGAGGCTGCTTGTAAATTATGCACAAATGGGTTAGCTTTAAAACAAGTTCATGTATAATGTTGCAATATGTTTTTCATCTGTACTCCAGGCTATTGCGCTCAGGACCTACCATTGCCACCTAGACGAACAGCCACTTTTCAGCGAAGGCATGTTGGAGTTCTAACTCCTTCGCCATAACCTTGAGGACTTTTGCCCTTCTGTAACGTGTTACATTATGAGTGAAGCAAGGAGGATTATTAATCTTTATTGAAGCTTCCTCTGTTAACTGCTGCTCATTATCCTTGGAAACCTTGAATGGGACGGTTATTTAATCACATATGACACATTCCGTTTCCTGAGAGAGGATGCTTAAATGGATTAATTCACTGCCCTTTCACCTTTAAGTTACAAATATAGGACCGACCAGAGGGTCCCCAGCCTCAGGGGTCTCTCTAAAAAATCAGTTTATTATTAATTGCCATAAGCAGGAGCCTCCATTTAGTGAGACCCCACATAGAGCCTGAAAACAACTTCCCCTAAGGAGAGCTACGGAGATGGATCTTTAAAAGGACACAGCTGAGGCTGCTGATAAAACATGGAAACTCACATTTTGCAGCTGTTTCAAGTATCTTTGCTGGTGGAAATAAAAACAAAATCCTACCACAACCACTAAAAGGAATTGTCCAAATGGACGAAGTAAAACAAAAAAATCACTTTTTTCCCACTACTTAATCAGGGTTCCAGGCAGTGTTTTCCCCAGGAACTGAAATTAGGTGTGGTGTTCGAATTTTCAGGTGGGGTGTAGCGGCACGACAACTCACCCGTGTGGCGCCTCCTGCTGGTTGCGCCAGGAATTAGCACTTTTCAGCTCGGAGCACCCTCTGCAGGCCAGTGTCTCACTGTCCGCTTCCCCATGTGCCTTTCAGGGACTCTAGTGCCCTTGTATCTGGGGTGCTGCCCGCTGGCAATACCCCCACAGTCTCTGCCTATGGGTCTCCCCTCGCTGGGGAACCCCCAACTCTCCATCCCCACCTTGCCTCAGTTTGGGCTACTGCCAGTCAGCATCAAGCCCCCGCTCCCTGGGGCAGACACTTTGCAGACAAACAAAGGGAAGTAATTCTTCACACCACAAAGTCAACCCATGGAAATCTTTGCCAGGGGATGCTGTGAAGACCAAAACTATAACAGGATTAAAAAAAGAACTAGATAAATTCCTGGAGGATAGGTCCATCAGTAGCTATTAGCCAGGATGGGGAGGGATGCAACACAATGCTCTGAGTGTCCCTAGACTGTTTGTCAGAAGCTGGAAATGGGCAACAGCGGATGATTACTTGATGATTACCTATTCTGTTCATTCCCTCTGGGGCACCTGGCCTTGACCACTGTCAGAAGACAGGATACTGGGCTATATGGACATTGGTCTGACCCAGTATGACCATTCTTATGTAAAAATTAATTATAATAGTGTTTAGTACAAAATCTCCCCAACATAATAACCTCTCAAGATAGCAACGATGTGAGATAACAACCTTGGCAAATAATGCATTTTAAAAATCTTGGCCTATTAGGAAACACATTTATATAAGCGACAGAGTCTTGTAGCACCTTATAGAGTGGGTCTTAGCCCACGAAAGCTTATGGATCCCTAAGATTGGTTAGTCTATAAGATATTACAACACTCTTTGTCGCTTTTGCAGATCCAGACTAACACGGCTACCCCTCTGATACTAAACACTTATATAAGTTTCCATTCCCAGTCACAAATCTACAGTAGCATTCTGGAGCAAAGCCACTAAAATATAGTCCAAAAACAAACGTTTAGTTAACGTGCCCTGCAGTCCCTCAGTTTTCCCTCCACCTCACCCCACTCACCAGTGTTTTCCTCAGAGTTCAGAGGTGCTTTCTTGTGAGTTCACCTCCCAGGTGGGGGGCAAGAAGGCACCTTGCTTGTTTTTCCAGCTGTTCACTGTTTGCTCTGGCCACTGTTGTTTGTTGTGCCACCATTCACTTCCTTGCTCTGTTGCCAATGGCCCTGCACCACCCGTCACCTTCTGCTGCCACTTTCCACTGTCATCTCTGCGAGTTGGTCCCGTGAAGTTCCACCCAGCTTTCAGTGATTTCAACTGAGCTCTCAGTGGGGTAGGAAAAGTGTCTCCACAGGAGGACTAAGTACTGGCCTACACTACGTGTTTATGTGAAGCCTGGTCCTTATGTGACTTTGGTTATCAGTGATTTCAGCTGTAGTGGTCACTTAAACCAAAAGACTCTTTATGAATCTTAATCAGTTCTGTCTTTAAACAGTGGAGAAAGGCAGGTAAATAGTACTTGTGACTCAGAAGACCATCAGAGCAAGACACCTGTCCCCACCCTCTCTCTTGATGCCCTCAATTAGCACAGGTTAAGTACAGTTCTACTGCCCTTTACTCACACAATAAGAACAACATTTCATTCCCCCTTCCCCCTATTCAAGTGATTTGCAACTCAGTCCCCGTCAAAATCTATCACTTGCAACACAGCTCTATTTTCTGGATACCTAGGGTAGATTAGGTGTGAATGTAAATACAATCTGGTCCTGAAGCCTTTCCCCCCCAGCTCCCAGTTCATCACTAGCTGTCAGGGAGCACTCATTTTGACTTTGCTTACAATGTATAAGGAAGCTAGTCTATGTTCATACTTTTCAAATCCATTATACTTTTTCATATACACATATTTTATCCTACACTGTATATGCTTTTAAAGTGCGTATTAATGTTTCAATTTCAATTCAAATTTCCAAAATTGGCATGTAACTAGTTCACAAAACTGGGTGGGGGGGTGTTCGGAAATTCGGGGGGGGGGGGGGAGTTGGGGAAATCCCTGGTTCCAGGAATGAGTATTCATGCCTGATCATTCCACTAACTATGAAAGATATTTTCATTTAACACATAGCCTCTATAAACAGTTTTATTGCTCCATATGTACCAATCTAGTGAATATTTAATTTGTTCGATGATTGGCATATAAGCCTTTAGCACTCCAAACTGATTAATTGCACTCCCTTTACTATTTTAGTATGCAGGCCACTATTCACAAGAATTCACTGCTTGTGAATGATGCCAGATTGACATACGCTATCCCCAGACAGTGACTGTGCTACCTTTCTTATCCCCCACGCCTCAATCATGGTGTGTAAGGACCACCATCAGGGCTAAAAGAACAGGAGTACTTTTGGCACCTTAGAGACTAACAAATTTGTTAGTCTCTAACGTGCCAAAAGTACTCTTGTTCTTTTCACGGATACAGACTAACATGGCTGCTACTCTGAAACCTGTCACTTCAGGGCTAAGAAGATCTTCATTTCCATTCAATCTGCTAAGGTGCCAACTAGGGTAAAAAAGTCAGTTCCAGTGTTGGATATGGACATATAAATCAAATTACTAGTCCTCAGAAGCTACTTGTAACTTTAAAGTCTCAGTGAAGAGAGGGAAAAACATACTTCTGTTGTAACAAAAAATCTTTCAAGCTATGTTGGCAGCTCTGCTCCTCTCTTCCTGGCACTCCCCACTGCCAATCAACTTTTGTCATGCCCCTATGAGCACAACCACTATCTGGGTGACACAGCTTAGACACTGTTTTCTCCCAGAATGCTTCTGACTAGAGTTCGATATTGTTCTCTTTCCTTTAAAAGAACATTCAAACTTAAAGGCACTTTGCCTCAAAACAACCTAATTTCACACGGTCTAATTAAAAAGAATAAGAACAGAGAAAGAAAATAAAACAATACTGGTGTTCAAACAGGTGCTATTATGACACAGACTTCATATGTGACCCTGGGCAAGTCACAATCTCTATGCCTCAGTTTTCTACCAGTAAAATGGATGTGATACTACTTTTCTTCTTCTGCCCTTTGTCCATTTGATTCTTAGTCCTTTGAGGCTCTCTCTATGTACATGTACTTCGTCTAGCACAATGGGACCCCGATCTACGTTAGTGCCTGTTAGTTGCTACTATAATGCAGATAATGACGACGTTAAATAAAACTGAATTTAAGAGAGGCCATCTATGCAAACACCTCAGGAGAGGGAAATTCCAGGTATCTTATTCAGCAAACTATCACTTTTAAGATTAAAAGGATCTGAGATTATAACTGGGAGAACACATGACACTTAGAAAGGCAGAAGCAGAGGCTGCTTAGTCCAAAAACCAGAGACTGTCTGACATGCTGCCTGCCAGCTGCACAGACAGGTGATTGGAACAAGTAATGGGGGGAAAAAGAAAACCTCTCTCTAGGAATGTAAGACTTTGCTTCGGTGCTGCAGCTATGACAAGGTGTGCCAGCCTAGCTTCACTTTTACCAGGTACAAAAACTAGCTGTGTTAATCACATTGCTTCTTGGGTTTCATTTGTCTCTCTTTTGAATCTTTTTAAGGTTAAGGCACAAGATCCTTCATCTAGGAGAAGGAACCATTCACAGGGCTAAACAAGGAGCAGCTCCAACAACAGCATAAAGAAAACATGTGTGGCTTGTGTGAAGAGAGGATTATAGTGAAAGGTGGGAGGGGCTTAGGTGCCTAGATAGTACAGTGATGGGGGGCCATAAACAGATTAGAGAGTGAGCTCCTACAGATAAGAGCCTAGCTGAAGAGAACTGACAATAGCCACGTGATCTGTCCAACCAGTAGGGGCAGCAGTTCTGGCAATATTAAAAGCCGCACGTAAATGCCACCTAAAAGTTGGGCAGATCTGGGAAGAGGCTGCTTACTGGTCCATGGCTTCACTTCATGCTCCTATTATCTCTCGGTTTGATGAGCAGGAGGGGAAGCTCCTTTTCCCCCTCAACAGAATGGGAGAAATGGAGGATCTCTAGGATAGAAAGAGTAGAAGGAGAGAAAGAGAGGGAAGCTATCAAGTGGGGAGGGCTATAAAAAAGAGAGTCTGATTAAAGATAAATGAGACAGTTTTAACAGAAACTGAGACTAAGTCTGAAACTGAGCAATCAGGGGAATGGTGTTAACCACTCACACCAAAGCGAGTAGGGCTTCATTATCAGAAGTCATAGATGGGTAACTATGACACTCACTGCTTCCACAACGCTTAAAAAACATAAATCCCTGCAAAGATTATTAGGATGGTTTGGGGCTTTCAGTCTCACAAAAGACCCATACTTAAACTAAACTCTGAACCTTTCCAGTCACCCTAGTATGGCACTGTAAGATAACTGAGGTACCCTGTATCTGACCTACTTCTTATTGCTCCCAAAATAGCAGCCTTCTCTCTCAGGATAAGTGCTTCTTGACCACTAGATGAACCCAGGGCGAAGCTCAATCAAGTTCCCCAAGTACAACCCTACCCATCCAAGCGTGAACTCCAGAAGCCCAGATCCCCATTCATATTTTATACTCCACAGATTTTTCCACTTCTGCCATCTCCATTTTTAATGTACTGCCGGCTCCCTCCCCACCTCATATACACCACTTTTTGGTTGTAGAAAAGCAATGAAGTGAGAACCAGAAGTGAAGCCCATGACAGCCCCTGCTTCTCATTGACACGCTCCCTTGTTTATGTCAAAAATCATGGGCATTCAATGACAAGAAAGCTGCAGAGTGCGGAAGATGCAGGGAATCATTTATAAGGCAGTGGAGACATGACAGACCTTCAAAAAGCCACAGCCAAGGTTTGCTAGGGGGAAGGGGTGGGACTGCATTAACTTGCATTTCATTAAGAAAAAATAATAATGAGGCACTATTAAGGGGTCCCATGTGGCAGGTACATCACATTTATTTTAATGTCTCTCTCTTCTTGTGACCAATTCACCCCTCAGCTTCTTACAAATGAAGACTTGTGGGTCTTAACCTCACAAGCGAGGATACGTTTGACTCATTAGTTACCCTATTTAAAGGCTTTTGTTAACCGTCGTAGGAGCTTGGGCCACGATTTTATATTGAGACTCCAGACACAGTAGCAGATGGTTTCACAAAACTGCCTCCCCCTACCTATCCTAGTCATTCAACTTCTGTTGTGTAATCAGCATTCCTTCCTTATTTACCATTTTCTAGGCAACACAGAATCCCGCAGATGTCAATCTGGGGTGCTGGACAACTGAAATGATGATCATGGGAAGGGCCTCCTGCAATGGGTGCGTTTGAAAGATGTGTGTCTGCGGCATTCTTCTAGGAAAACATCAGAACTAAGCCTTCCAATGAGGAAACCTTCCCTGTTTAAGTCTGACCCTATAAAAAAAGTCCACATGCATTTGGGTGAAATTAGAAGCAAAATAAATATAATACTGATTCTACAATGCCTACTCTGGGCCCCCTTTCAGCTTTTAAAATGTCTGTAAAAGAAAGGAAACATTTTATAAATAAAAAGCAAGATCATTTACTCTCCCCCCCACCCCCGAAAGAACTGAAGGAAAGAGAATGACTCCTTCCAGCCCCCAAATAAGCTCATCACCTTTTAATGTTCTGGTTTTACTGGAAGGGGAAGGGAGTTTTCCAGAGCCCTCAATGCTGATCACTTAAGACTTGTGCCTATGACATGAAGGCCCTTTGGCAAAGTGTCCCCTGTTCTTTGCAAACAACTCACCTCAGGCCTGACAAACTCATTACACCAAATGAGTCTTGCAGGGTATTTATCCCTAAAGGGTAACATATCACCAGGCAGCCAATGAGTGCAGCTGGGCAACAGCAGAGCCACCTAATGGTTATGGCAGTCAGTCAGGAGCAGTCTCTCAAGCCTAGCAGCTGCTCAACACACACAGCCACATATTCTCTGCCTCCCCTGTGATCATCTCAACTCGAAGCCCTGCTCCTGCCTTACTTCTGCAGTGCTCCAGCCTAGACCCTACCCTATATCCAGCCTTGTTCAGTCCTGTCCCAGCCTTGTTTCCTCTGTGGAATCTGCCCTGCTCCTGTTACCTGACTCTACATAATCTGGTTGTGACACTTGGCTCCAATTCCTGACTCTGACATTGGACTCCAACCACTAGGTACGACCACCTACAACCCAGTCTCCTGCCACCAAGGGATAATGTATCAGGGTAAGGGCCCATTCAAACAGGAGAGAGCTGTCACCCTCCCAGGTTAGCCAGCAATGCAATGCTCAATTGTTTACCCTTGTTCCATCTCTATATCCAAATTATATCATCCGTTTTTACCCCCTCATACAACAGAAATATATATTAAACACTTCTACCTTTTCTGTATTATTCATAATACCATCTAGCAATGGACCAATACCATTGTCAGGATTATGTTTGTCCCTAATATATTTTAAAAACTGCTCCTTATTGTCCTTAACTCTGATGGCCACAGATTTCTCCTTGTCCCCCTCTTCTTCCCTTATCAATTTTCTACAATTCCTAACTTCTGATTTATATTCATCACTATCAAATTCCCCTTTCTTCCATTAGTTATTTAGGGTTTATTTTTTTATGGCTTCCTTCACTTCCCCTCTAAACAAGGTCAGTTTTTTAACCAGCACAGCTTTCTTTCTTGACTGTGGCTTTTTGGGCATCTAGTAAGTTGTTTTTAAATGATTCCCAATTATCATTCGCATTTTTTGATTATTTTTTTCCTCCCAGCTGATTTGGCTCATAATTGTTTTCAGCTTTGTGAAACAGGCCTATTAAAAGTACCAAGTATATATAATTCTGGTATGGGTTTTATTCTGCCTGCACATTGTAAATATGATCAAGTCAAGATTACTTGTACCTAAACTGTCACTAATTTTAGTTGTGTGGTCAGTTCCTCTTTATCTGTTCGGACAAGGCCTAATATAGAATTGTCCCATGTTGGCTGCAACACTTTTGAGTTAGCAAATTGTCAAGAAGTATGTTTAGGAATTCCAAAGATGTTTCAGTACTGGCAGCATGACACCTCCAGCATATATCACTCAAGCTCCATTTCTCCATGATTGTGCAACTTTTTCCCTACAGATTATAAGGAGGCAGTCATCCTGTTCCTAATGTGATTTGGTGGTTTGTAGCAGATACCAACTAATATGCTATCTTGTGCTTTATTTGTTAGGACACGAGTGTCTCACAACCACTTACTTGACAATCAGAAGGATAAAGGGTAGGATACAGCAGACAGAAAATGGTCTTCCCTTTACACTATACAGGTTCAGTGCATCTGAAGGAATCACTCATTTAATTGCCATTAGGATGCAGCATGACCAGCCAACTGGAACATTAATGCTGAGATTTCCAAAGCCTGACTTGCTTGATTTTTAAAAAGGGCAGATCTGCCTATATAACACTAAGATTCATATTCTATTATGACTCAAAGGGATCATCTATTTTTTTTTTTTAACAATTTTAATTCAATGGGTGCTAACAGAATTCTACTTTTCATTGTGTCTTGGGGTGAGAGCCCCAAAATCACATCACTGCAGGGGGCACCTAGATATAAAACCACATAGAGACCTTTCCCAACAGCATCTCAATGTGATTACATGTGTAGCAATGAGCTTTTATTGATTTTGTATCTGTACTTAACTCAAACATTCTGGCAGTGACTATAATAGAAAAGAATACATTATCTGGGAGGCTGGAGAGGGCAGACTCAGTATTACTATAGCAGCATGTGCTGAACAAATAGCCCCTTTCACCTCCTTGTTACAAATACAAGTTTTTCTTAATTGTTCCACTGAGAGACAGGAGAATGACACAACTATTAAAAACAAAAAATTAGAGAGGGAGACAGAAGAGTTATCCCAAAAACTTATTGGTTCAAAGCCTGTCTTGGACCTGCTCTTGCACATTCATCATTCCCGTGGACACCTCTTTGTAAATTCTCTAAATGTGAGTCTATACTAAAGAACTGCACCCAACAATGTAAATAGCAATGATGTTGTCTGTCCTTACTAGTCACTGGGTTTCCAATGCTGTTCTGCCCTGCTTCTATACACAGCTCATAACTCATCCAGAGTAGCGTTGTCCTCTAGGTATATACCCAACAGTTCCCAGCACTGCTCCTCAAAACTGTGCCTTGTAGAAGATTTAGTAAGGCCTTCTAATAGCAAGGAGATCATGCAAGAAGGGGTCAAACTCCTACAACTGCCTAGTATCTACATTCTACACCCACTTGTATGACATTCGTCATTGAAAATGGAGGCCAAGATGAACAGCTAGAGGGCCTTCACTTGTCTTACACATTTTCTGCTGAAGTTTCTGAAGGGTAATCACCAAGGATCTCAGATAACATAGAAGAACTGGTTGAGGGTATGCTGGCAGAACACACAGACAGAAAGCAACCAATGCTGAAGAAGTGGTTTTTTACCCAAGAGAGCTTATGCTCAAATAAATGTTAGTCTTTAAGGTGTCACCAGACTCCTTTTTATTTATGTAATACAGACTAACACAGCTAGCCCCTGATACTTAATGCCAATACTGTAATCCCGTCCAATATCACTGGGGACCACATAACATTAAATTTATGTACCACTGTGGGCCAGGAATGGAATGCAATGCCAGTGGGGAGGATTCCCACAACTCCTCCAGGAGCTAAACACAGAAGAGGGTGATTAAAGTGAATCACTTAGGTAGTAAACGCCTCCACAAAGACACCACCCTTTAGGGAAACCTGCATATACTGGTTCAAAGGGGGGTTTCCAAAGATCAAACAAAGAAAGGGCTTTTGATGGAAAAAGGCTGAGTTTAACCTCATGCAGTGGTCTCCTTCTGATACAACAGATAGGACCATCTGTCCAAGAGGACCTTCACCCTTGTGAAAGTGTTGGAAAGACACTGGACTACCAGGGCCCCATAAGACTGGTATGTTTAGTGAGCATTTAAATCGGTTTATTGTTTGTGTTAGGTTATGTTTTTTCTGTAATGGTTTTCCTTCAAGAAAAATGTGCTTGCTTAGAAAAAGCTGAGTGGTAACTTGGGCCTTCTGGCAGTATACTGTTCACGGTCCTTGGAGCGAAAGCAAAAGTATAGGCATTAGCCTTTATGTAGTCTGGCTTGCTGCGGATATCAAAACGTGTAAGGCTTAAAAAGCTGTGCAGCTTAAAAAAACCCCAGTCAGGAGGGGGAGAGATGCAGGTTTCTACCCAAGAGAGGTAACTGCTGGGAGCTAGAAACTCTCCATGGGTGCCCTTGAAGGAGCACTGAGGGGTAACAGGTATTGGAACTAATGCTTCAGGTCTGTAAGATGCATTCAAATGCCTTCCCATTCCTGACTAACCAACCCCATGCGGTGCTATGAATATATAGCATTGCTTGCTCGACCGCTCAATCCAGGATGAGAGTCTGCTCACACTAGCAAAGGGACTGAGGACAACCCCCCCTCTACCCACCCACCCCCGAAAAGGACAGCATGAGTCATCTTCTAGAAAACCCGGTTACGTAGGGTAATTATTGGGCAGCTGGGAACTCCACAGTGGATAGAGGGATCAACAGGCCTCCACACCCTTCAGGATTCTCAGAGATTCAGAACACATATGATTTTCTAGGTCACAAAACTATACTCTGATCACACAACAGTAGCCAGATGGTGATTTGGCTATGGTCTGGTATGTACGGGAGGGCAATGAAGTGTGCATTTGGAAGGCTCAAAGCAAGGGGAAAGTACTAATGACCCACAATCAGCCATGGATGTATGTGTCATAATCTCCGCCTGTTTTCTGAGGAACATTTACGGAAGCAAGGGTGAGGTATTTAATAGACTCTGGACTGTGGCCATGGGCCTTGTAGCAAGCTAGGAAATGTAGAGCTAGAATGACAAGCAATGCCACCTAAGGCTGTGACCTAAGTGAACTCAGCCTGCATTAGGTGTGTGAGCCAAACTGGCTATGCTTAATGTGCATATTCTATCAGTGTCTGAGGTGCTTGGGGGCATGGAAGAAACCGCAGTATGAAATAGGAAGTATTAAACATCAGCATTGCTTCTGTTAAGTGTCACTGTTTCCCGTGCTGGTGTTGGGTTTCGGCAGGATATAAACAAGCGTGATTTTCTTTGCATGATAATTTATTTCAATGTATATGAGTCTGGCGGGGTGCAGGAGTTTATGGAGTAGTGAAGTGGTGATGTATTGAGAGTACATTAAAGCTGGCAAATGGGCTCTTAACCCAGAGATAACTGCTGCAAATCAAATTTATTAAACATACAAACATGCTGGCCAGCTGCAAAACAAACAAAAAATGAAACAAATTTGGTTTGAAGACTACAGGGATGTGAAATACACATCCTGGGGTTCCAGGTCTCCATGCTCTGCTCATGTGTGGGGGTGGGAGGACGGAGCACCATGGAAATGCACAGGAGAGAGTTCAATGTAACAGCGGTCCTCAAACTTTTTCAGCCACGGCCCCCTTCCACGGAGTGGAGTCCGCTCGTGACCTCCCCACGCCCCCCCGGGTATGTCCGCCGAAATGCTGCCGAACAGAAAGCTTTCACTTTCTGCAGTGGCATTTCGGTGATACCAAAATAGACCGCTGCCGAATTTGGCAGTCTCCTGCGCGGGATCGGTGGCGGTGCCGGGGTCTCGCGTACCCCCATGGGCGGTCTAGCACACCCCCAGGGGTGCGTGCACCCCACTTTGACGACCACTGCAATATAAGAACAGGTATAGATCTGTACCATGGCAGTCTACTGAAGAAGTGGTACACCCTGAACAGGTGCAGAAGGTTTGTTCATGGTATGAGAGCGCTAGGTGTCTGCTCCTACATATGTTCTCTCAGATAGAGGAAGGAGAAAGAGTTCTCACAGACTAAGATGACACTTGTTGTGTTAAACAATGTTTCTTTGCTTCCTTAATTGGTCTTGTCTTTTCAGCGGGGATTGCCAAATGTGGTGGAATTAGTTCTCCTAGGCAGGCAGGGAAGGGTTGTGCTGTGGCTTTGGAGTGGGAGATAAGGGTGTGGAATCTGGCAAAGGGTGTGCATGGAAGAGGCATATAAGCATGAGAACTATCCCACCAGAGCACCTACAACAAAGAACTGTACCCCTTAGGTAAAGGGCAATCACTGGGCAGAGGCCAGATTACTACTACTAACTGCTAAGAATTTTATTGTATTTGTTCTTCTGTCTTCCTAATCAACCCCCTTCATGCTTGTTTGTCTCATTTATCTGTTATAACTTGTCTTATAGAAGGTGAACCCCCTGGACTGGGCACTTATTTGTTATACGTTTGTTAGGCACCTAGCGCAATGGGATCCAATCTAGCTGAGCTCTTTAGGTGTTACCACAACAAAGATAAGTAATAAGAATAAACTTCTCCAAAAGCATTCTCTGCCTACAGTCCCCTTCTTCTGTCTCTGGAGCTTGGAATTCCTGAATGGCAATGTGGGATCCTGGCACAGTGAGTCTTGGACTGGACAGTATGGGCAGTCTTTTCTTCCTGTTCCCTCACCAGCTGTGTGCAGGGCACTTCAGTACTGCTCAAGAGTATGTTGGGCTCCACAGACCACCAAGCGCCAAGAATATGATCCAGTTAACCTATCAAGAGATTCTTTTCCATGGCCCAGAGTGGCTTCTGCTCCCAGCACCTCTGGTATGGAGCTTCAGCTCTTCTATTTCCTGCTGTCCCTGCTTCCTGGAGTGGGTGATAATTAGATGGGCATTCACACTTCCAGTTGTAGACCAGGGTTTTGCCAATTACAGAGCTCAGCTGTGCCTGAATTATTTCCTCCTCAGATGTCATCCACAAGCATTCAGCATAACTACCTTAAGCAACCTGGCAGCATGCTTATAAGATGGCTTCTCAGAAACACACTCCCTAAAACATGATTGCTAAAAAGCACACAGTGATGATTAAGAAGTGGCTGAGGGCACAAAAAGCATGTAATGAAATATTCTGTGCGCATAATACTGTGTGTCCAGGCAAGGGCCTTGTAGATCAGTAGAGTACAGAATCTAGACAAACCAGGCCACCTACGCTGTGACTCATGTGACAATGAGGCAGTGGACTATCTTAATCATCAGGATTAGAATACCAGCCCTGGCTGCGTCTGCACTGGTGGAGTGTGACACAGTGCTGTGTCACACAATGGTTAGCCCGATTCAAAGCAAGTGAAACTCCCATGAAGCTATGGCCCATCTGTGTAACTAGGGGATCATTTATGCATGGATGTGTGTTGCGTCAGACATGCTAGGGTCCAAATGGCAGCTAGGATGCAAGCTTTATATACCGAACACAAGGCCATTCTCCTTTCCTTGTTTTAATCTGAGTACAGATGCAAGATAAAGGAAAGTGTTTAAGTGGCATAGTCTGTGCAAAAATTTTCTGTGTCGTTGGAATTAGTTTTGGTTCTTCCCTGAGACAATATGAACATGTAGCTGATAAAAGATTTATCTGTTTGTTAAGAAGCAGTTGGTCTGCTACTTCATTTTTGGTTTCCCAGCTTAGTTTGTGCAGGAAAGCAGACTACGCCACTTCCTTTCTTCTGCAAGGGTACTGGCACTGACACATCCTTCCTCTGGAGCCCAGAGGTTTGGCGCTGGCCAAGGTGCTAAATGGAAGATTGTGTTTACCCTCTCCTCACCCTTTCTGCATTGCTGGTTGTCTCTGCCAGAACACACACACACACTTCTCCAGATGCTCACATCATGGGACAGCACTGATGAGACTGCAGGAGTGGGAAATGCCTTGAGCTGCAGGTTTGGGGCAGCTCTGCCATCTGTTTTTGTGAGCAGCGGCACTGTTGATAGGCTGGGATTTCTCAGGAGAGTATTCCAAAGTAGTCTATCCCGCAAAGAAAGCATTTGACTGTCTGGGTGCTGGCCCACAGGGGAATGCTTTCTTTTCTAGTGGCTTTTCACTCAGGATACCAGGAGCGAACTGGATAATTACTGATCTTTAGAGTCTGAAGAAGATCCCAGCTTTAAATCCACGAGCTGTCTCTGTTACCTAAGCAGCAAACTTAACAAGTGGGCCATACTTTATACATTCCTCTTTATAAAAACATGTGGGACTATAGTTTAAATCCCATACTACACGTGCAGTCTCTCAAACTCTATATAAAGTAAGGCAATATCTTTCCAATGTAGATACATAGGAAGATTCTGTTTCACATACATTAGTGAAAATCTATAGTAGTGAATTCACTGAAATTACTTTGGATTTACACTGGAACTGAAGCAAAATTTGGGCTCAGTGTAATGGAGCAAAATGTTGCCCTTTATATGGATATATTTCTGTAGTCTGTTTTCTTCCAGGTTAAAACACACATCTGATATTTCACTGGTGAAAAACTCCCACGTTCTAAAAGGTTAAAGAACCTCTGAACGATTCAAGCTCCATACTTTCCAAGAACCCAGCGTTCCCTGATCATCATAAATACACAAACATGTTTACACACAAAGCATATATAAATGAGAAATATACCTTCACCCATAAAAAAAAAACTTCCTGGTGGACTAAAAAATCCCAAATGATGAATTTTGTATATATATATATATATATATATATATATATATATATATATATATATATATATAAGGGCAGTCAAGTAATCACAGTTAACTCATGCAATTAATTCAAAAAAATTAATTGTGATTAATTGTGCTGTTAAACAATAGAATACCAATTTAAATTAAATATTTCTGATGTTTTTCTAATTTTCATATATATTGTATTCTGTGTTATAACTGAAATCAAAGTGTATATGTTTATTATAAATATTTGCACTGTAAGTGACAAAAGAAATAGTATTTTTCAATTCACCTCATACAAGTACTGTAGTGCAATCTCTGTCTAAAAAGTGCAATTTACAAATGTCGGGTTTTTTGTTACATAACTGCACTTGAAAACAAAATAATGTAAAACTTCAGCACCTACAAGTCCACTCAGTTCTACTTCTTGTTCAGCCAGTCACTAAGACAAACAAGTTGTTTTTTTTTAAAAAAAATATTTACAGGAAATAATGCTGCCCACTTATTTACAATCTCACTGTAAAGTGAGAACAAGCATCTACATGGCATTTTTGTAGCCAGCATTGCAAGATATGTGCATGTCATATAAGCTAAACATTCGTATGCTCCTTCATGCTTTGGCCACCATTCCACAGTACATGCTTCCATGCTGATGTTGCTCGTTGAAACAAAAAAAAAGTGTTAATTCAGTTTGTGACTGAACTCCTAGGGGGAGAATAGTATGTCCCCTGCTCTGTTTTACTCACATTCTGCCATATATTTCATGTTACAGAAGTCTCAGATGATGACCCAGCACATGTTGCTCGTTTTAAGAACACTTTCTCTGCAGATTTAGTACCTTCTTTGCATTTTATCAATGTGAGATTTCTAAAAATAGCTACAGCACTCGACCTTCCAAAATCTGAGAGGGACAAGGTGTGGAGCATTCTTTCAGAAGTCGTAAAAGAGCAACACTCCGATGAGGAAACTACAGAACCCGA
Organism: Dermatemys mawii; assembly: GCA_007922305.1. Lineage (NCBI taxonomy): Eukaryota > Metazoa > Chordata > Testudines > Dermatemydidae > Dermatemys > Dermatemys mawii. The sequence continues at coordinate 3,900,794 of ML677363.1, forward strand.
ACAACTAAAAAAGAACTTCAATCTTCTGCTGGTGGCATCTTACTCAGATAATGAAAATGAACATGCATTGGTCTGCACTGCTTTGGATCTTAATCGATCAGAATCCATCATCAGCATGGACGCATGTCCCCTGGAATGCTGGTTGAAGTACAAAGGGACATGTGAATCGTTAGCACATCTGGCACATAAATATCTTGCAATGCCAGCTACAACAGTGCCACGAGAACACCTGTTCTCACTTTCAGGTGTCATTGTAAACAAGAAGCAGGCAACATTATCTCCTGCAAATGTAAACAAACTTGTTTGTATGAGCGAGTGGCTGAACAAGAAGTAGGACAGATTGGACTTGCAGGCTATAACATTTTATATTGTTTTATGTTTGAATGCAGTATTTTTTTTTATTCTACATTTGTAAGATCAACTTTCATGACAGAGATTGTGCTACAGTGCTTGTATCAGGTGAATTGAAAAATACTATTTCTTTTTTTATCAGTGCAAATATTTGTAATAAAAAAAGCGAACACCGTACACTTCATATTCTGTGTTGTAATTGAAATCAATATGTTTGAAAATATAGAACACCCACAAATACTTAAATAAATGGTATTCTATTATTAACAGTGCGATTAATCATGCAATTAATTTTTTTAATTGCTTGACAACCCTATATATATATAATAAAAATATAAATGTTTGATAGTAAAAACCATCACCCTAAGAAACTAACAGCTTAGATCAGTGTAACTCAACCTTCTTGATAGCAGGGACTGGCTTGCTGCCTTCCGAAACTGAGTCAGGGAGATCTCATGGATTATCAACGGTCTATGGACCGGTCATTGAAAAACACTGACTGAGATCACATAGGCCATTTCAGAAGTGATTAATGGATTTTATTGCCAAACTGAGCCACTATAAAGGGACCTGATTTTCAGGAAGAGCTGAGAATCCAGTCTCCCAAAAATAAGGAATTTTTTTTTTTAAAAAAATGTCTTGAATTAGGCACCAAACTGTGGAACTAAAATCACAGTTTCTTACAAATGTAGAATCCATTTAACTGTGCTCCCACTGACATCCATGTTGAGCACTTCTGAAAACCCCACCATAGACTAAGGCCCCTGATTTATATATGCAAAATAAAAACTGAGGCTCAGTTAAGAAAATTTGGACCTTGAAAACTGCCACTTTGGTAACAACCCACGCAGAGTTACTCTTCTATACTGTAAATTTGTCAGCCCCATAGGACGTCACTTTGCAAGTTTACTGAATGTCGCATGCAGAAAGCCCCTAGCGGGGAACTGATAACCCCAGTGAGCCAGGACAACTGATGATAACATAGTTGCCGAAGAACAGGGGATCATCTCTGCTTCCAAGCAGGAGCTGAAGGGACCCAGAGGGCTCAGCATCAAAGCCTATGACCACTAAAGTGGCAGATTGTAACAACTGCTTTCTAACCACTGGGGAAAACATCTTAGAAACACTGCATGATGTGTAGAGACAAATAGGGACAACAACAGAGCGTACAGACTTACCTAAATGTATGAAATTGTAATACAGGTTCAGGGGGAAGTCATCAAGAAAACATGAAAAGTAAAAGAAAGAGGAAATAAATTAGTTCAGAGGTATGTAATTCCAATTAGCTACCAAAAAAAAAAAAAGGGATAAAGGGCTAAAGCTCTCTTAGGGACTGCTGAATAAATAGTTGTACTGCTTGTTTTTTGTATGGCCAACTGGTCAGCCACTGCCTTTACCGTATAACGCATATGAGTTGGGTTTCACATAAGGTGGGTGAGGTAATATCTTTTGTTGGACCAACCTCTGTTGGTGAGAGAGACAAGCTTTTGAGCTACCAAGAGCTCTTCTTCAGGTCTGGAAAAGGTAGTCAGAGTGTCATATCTAAAAACCAAAGGGGGGAGGGACAGATTGTTTAGCATAAGCAACTAACACATATTGTAAGAAACCACTCAAGGTGAAGTTGGCCAATCAACACCTCTGCAGTTATGGGGCAAGAAGGGCAATTAGTACATTATAGACTGTTGTAATAAACCATAAATCCAGCATCTTTCTATTCAGTCCATGATTTTTAGCATCTAGCAAATGAACTTAAACTCCCCAGGCTCCTCTTTTGAAGATGTGCAGGTTTCCTTTGAGGATGAAGACAGAGAACAGCTATACAGTGATTTTTTTTTAAAAAAAAAGCGTTCACCCACAGGTTGTATGGTAGGGTTATTTTGTTTTTTGTCTTATTTTTCTATAAGAGTTCATTCCAGAGTGTAGCAACCATCTGCGTTTCACCCACATAGTGGTTACTAGCGCATTTAGTACTTCGGATGAGGTACGCCACATGTTCTGCGAGGCATGTATAAAAGCTGTGTTGTGAATATAACAATGTCAATTCCATTCAGCACTGTCAGCATTGTTGCTTTCTACCTTTAGCCACATGGTGGGTAGATGAGGAGGAGGAAGGTGGAGAGGGCTTGTCAACATGAAGGGAGAATGGTACATCAAGAAATCAACACATTGTGGGCAAAATATAATAATTCCTGCAGGGTTCAGTGGAGTTGCTTACCTAAGGTAAGGGGTTCAATATAAAATCTATGGTGAGACTGTTAAAGGCTTGACCTTGCTAGATACTAAGTGCCCTCAATGCCCACTGATTTCAACTGAGCAGTTTTGATTCCCTGCTGGGTCCCTTGGTTTTGGGATATGTTAAGGCAGAAGCAAATTTCAAGAGAAGACAGTCACAAAGAGGGGGAAAAAACCCTAGGTTTTTAAAAAAGTGGAAATCTTCAAAATACCTTGTTTATTTTGCACTGGTTCCTTCTAAGCAAGGCTCCCGCATCATGCAATGATTTACTTAACATGATGGAGCCCTATTCATTAAGGCTGTCGCATGGCAAAATGAATAATTAGTCAAGAATCAGAGGGGTAGCCGTGTTAGTCTGGAATAGCAGCCTCATTGGACTAACCCTGTTATCTCCAACCTGGTTCTTGCCTACCTATTTATACCTGCCCCTGGATACTTCCACTGCATGCATCCGACGAAGTGGGTATTAGCCCACAAAAGATTACGCACTAAAACTTTAGTTAGTCTTTAAGGTGCCACAGGTCTCTGAATAATTAGTGCTTGGCAGCACCTGCCATGGTTACTTATATCTCACCATTTCCACTGCAATCAGTGGTGAAAGGAAACGGACATGCTGTGTTTATACCATGCTTCCACTGCATGCCAAATCAGACCACGATTTTATCATCAGTCTCATAATATATATAATACTTTCACATTCTCTCCCTATACCTGGGAGTGAAATATCCAGTGAAATTCCCTATTCAAAATGGCCCCCAAATCTCACTGTTTTCAGTGTGACAGAAGTCAAGCTGCATTCAGAGAAAATGGCTACCACATATGGTTAGAGGACAAGACAGGGGACTATAGGTAGCTGAAGAGCTGCAACAGGAATATGTAGGAAGCAGGAGGAAAACTGAGGAGAAGGGTAGTGGTAAGAGGTCTAGCAGAGAAAGAGAACATTACGGGAAGGAGGAAAATGTGGGGCCAAGTGACTATGCGGGACAGGAAGCTATGAGGGATCATGGAAAGCAATCTCTGCCTCAAGCTGCATGCAAAGCTATAGTATTTTCTTTACTTTTTCATAACTTTGAAATAATTTAATATCAAATAAAATGAGCAACTCTTGAGCACAGGCCAGAACCCAGCAGTGCAGGCAAGTTACTCACAAATGTCCCTTCACTTGGCTCTACCTAGGCACCTTAGTCTTGACCAGCAATATTCCTAGCTGTTTCAATCCGGACACCCTACACAGCTTTACTACTATTTCTGTGTACTGACCTCTGGCACTGCAGTCCCATAAAGACTGTCGATGCACCTCAATCTTCCTAAGCCAGAACCGTGCACTATTAGTGCAGTGAAGGGTTTCAGGAATGGAACAGCCTGGGATTGTTGATGGCCGGGACTGAGGTGCATTCAACAAGACTATGTAGGATCCAGCACTGGATAGCAGGGGATACCATTAGTTAAGATGAGCATGGCTTGATGGAGCTAGGGGCCTGTTCTGGGTCACTCATTTGGATGGCTGTCAGGGGGTGAAATCCTTACCCAGAGCCAACGAAAATCATACACCTCCAATAAAAAGAAATAATTCCTCCTAGGACATTGCTTACTAACAAAAATGTAGTTCCCTAAATAGTACTATTTGAAATGTCAGCCTAAACCATCTCCTCTTATCTGCCCCACTCCACATTCCCTGTCCCGGAGGGCTACCCACACCTCACATCCAGATGAGCCAGCCGTGTGCTAACTGTTCTAGTACATAGCAAATGCTCCCTCTTAACACTCCCTCTTAGGTTCAACACCTGCTAAAAATGTTGGGGTTTCAGGCAACCACTGCCAGCCAAGTACAGTGAATATTAAATCCATCCCAATTTAAGGAAAGTAAGACTGCCACTCATTAGCTCCACTAGTATTTACCCACATTCAGCCGGATTAACTGACTTCATCTTGGATACACCATCCTCATCGGAAGCCAGCCTGAAGAAAGGGGAGCTGTGGCTTGAGGACCTTGTAGATACCCATCAGAATCACCCTCTCTGCAAGCTTGTATGACAGAACTGAGAGAGATGGGCAGATAGCTCTTAGGATCTGCCAGGCATTTTCCTGGTTTCACAATTGCTACAATCTCTGCCCTGCACCATATTTTTGGAATACATTTGTCCTGCAAAAAGTCAGTTGAGGAACCAAAGCACACAACTTTTTATCTTTGGGCCTAGGTGAAGTAGGAAGTTTATGTGTGTATAATCCAGGCCTAGAGCTATCCTGTTTTCATAAGCTTTATGGCTTGGCCCAGCTCCTTCCCTGAAAAAAGAGCCATAAGGTTTGAATCCACAGTAGGAACCTGTCACTGCTCTGTAACGTCAGTTTTGACCACCCAGCATAAGGGCTTATCCAATTTCTATGTGAGGCCATGTGGGATGTGACAGCATTTGAAGCGAGTAGAAAACTCCTTTTTGCTGAACCTGGAATCTCCAAAAAGTCTTTTGAGATCTGGCCAGCTTCTTAGTCAGATTCATTCATTAAATATTAGTGTGAATCATCACACTGAGTATGAATGTTATAGTCCAAGGTACTTCTTTTGGAATCTAGCAATAGGCAACCTGCTATTTTCTGTGTTAAGGGATTAGTTGAGTATAAAGAGATGACAGTTCACTGTTTTTGCTTTTAAACAACATATTTTTAGTTAGACACCTTGGGGCATTGGCTGATGCAGAAATACAACTAGAATAATTATTTTAGTTTAAATTGTTTTGGGAAATAAAACCACCACTTTGCACTCAGGCAGTGCTTTTTCTCACAACTTAAAGCACTTTGCAGTGGTATTATCCCCATTTTATAGATGGCAAAAACTGGTGCAGAATGTGATAAAGTGATTTGTGCACAGCCCCGCTGTGCACCAAAAGCAAAGCCATGAATAGAAACCAGAAGTACACCTCCCTCAGAAGCATTATTTCAAATAATTCATCTTACATTCAGAATAGGAACAGAAAAAGAAATAACATTCTTACTTTTTGTTCCTAAAAAAATGACATTTTACAAAAGTGTTGATGACTTTCACAGCTTCCAGAAGCAAGTAACATTTCGGTGAGACTAATCCATATGGTAGATCTTACATTCTTCTGTATACCCCATAAAAAGGATTGTGTAGAACGAAAGTGTACTGATGCTAATTGTCACTAAAGAGTCTTCATTTTCCCTTATTTTATGAAGCTAATTAGGTTCACATTTTCTTTTTATAGACTGTTGTGATAATCACAGTTTCCTCTCTCCCACACGTTTAAAAGGCGTTTGGTGTTAGGCTTTGAGACTTATCAAAACTTTAAGATATTTAGGAAGCTGAGAAAAAAATCAGATTTTTCCCCAATGTCATTTTCAGGGCAATACATTAAGGATATATTGTTTTGTCTCTTTTCATAGTTTTCTGGATAGTAATTCTCCATAGATGTGCTACTACCAATCCCCTTTTTTCAATCTATAATCACAGCACATATTTTTTGGCTTTAACTAGTTAGCATAGCACCTTCTACGCTACTCAAGAATTTATTTAAAAAAATTTTTGTTAGTTTATTTATATAGTGGAACACAAAGTTTTTTCTTGAGAACTGGGAGCAGAACTCAGGTCTCCAAACACTCAGCCCTCTGATATTCCAGCTATTCCATGAGGTCTCTAAAACTAAGGGCTATGATGGGGACTGTGATGGGAACTGTGGCCAGTGGAATGGTTTTGAATGAAAACAAGTTATATATGTATGAAGCAGCAGCATACCTTAGTGGATAGGACACTGGACTGGGAATCAAGAGACCATGGTTCCATTGCCAGTTCTGCCATTGTCCTGCTGTGTGACACGGGACATCGGTGCCAACACTGTGAATGCTCCAGAGCTGAAGCATCCACGGAAAAAATATTAGTGGCTGCTTAGCACCTACCAGCAGTCAAGCTCCCCTCCTTCTCCCAGTGCCTCTCACCCACCAGCAACCCCACTGATCAACTCCTCCCTCTCTCTGCACCTCCTGCCTGATGCAATCAGCTGTTCCATAGCATGCAGGAGGGGCTAGAAGGGAAGGGGAGGAAAGGGGACAGGGCACACTCAGGGGCGAGGGTGGAAAGGAGTGGGGCAGGAACAGGGAGCAGGGGGGCCTGGGCGAAAGGAGTGGAGTGGAGGCAGGACCTGGGACAGGGGATTGGAGAGGAGTGGCAAGCACCCCCTGGGAAGAGAAGGTCAGCACCTATGACACCAGACATATCTCTATACCTCTGTGTCCTCTCCTGCCTTTTGCTTGACTGGAAGCTTTTCAGTGCAGGGACTGTCTTCCAATATATGTTTGTAAACTGCTTAGCACAAAAGGACCCTGACCTTGGTTAGGGCCTCCGTATGCCACTGTAATACAATTTATGGGATCATCACCACATATTTCTTCCTGGAATCTCTATTATTGAGGTGACAGCCTTGAACTGGCAAAATTAAAATGAGGTAAGACTGTCTTAATGCTCACAAAGCTGCCTTTTCCTGAGATCAGTCACTGCCCCCACACAACAGCTGTCAATAGCAGCTCTTATTTCAAATGGAAGTAAATGCTTCTGCCCTAAATATACTACTGTGTGGCTTGGAAAGACCATTGATGTTGATAGAAAGGATGAAGGTGAACTTTCAGAGAGGAAAAAACCCCATTTCTGCTGTGGTCCAACTAGAGCGACTTGCTGTCTGCTGTGACAAATTTAAGGGGTCAACACGGTCAATGTTCAAAGCTGGCAGGCTGCATTTTCTTTCCCTCAGTTTTCTGTGCTGAATCCAAACTTTGGTGCCGGACTTGCCAACATGTAACAAGACATAAAAACCCATTGAGGAACACCAACCACCAAAATCAACACAACAAAAGAGCCACAGAGAGCCCCTGGGAGTGCTGACTTGTACATCAAACAGATCTTTCTTACAATAATGCACAAAGAATACACACATGGATACATTCATAACAGCTACAAGGAGAGGGGGAAAAACACATCCTAAAATACAGCCCTTCACTCCTAAGCTAAACACAGAATAAACTCAGACTGTTCTCACAGGCCTCCCATTCACCTGAGCAGCTCAGTTCCCACTCTGGATTTCCCCACTGAAACTCATGCAATGAAGCAACCTTAACTATCTCCTTCCTCATCTCTCCCCTGCAAAAAAGATTTTTAACCCTAAGAGTATTAAAAAAAAGAAGACTCTGCCAGATCTCTAACAATAAAGGCTACCCCAGCTCTAAAATATAAATAAATATATTTAAAAAATACAATTCCAAGTTCAATCTCTAGATTCTGAAGTTACCAAGCTCTTGGCACACTTCCTCAAAAGCTTTATCCCAGGTTCTTCTCTTCCTGTCCTCGCTGCTGAAAACACCTCAGTGATGCAACTAATTGCCAGTCAGACACAGACAACAATTAGCTTACCCCTCCTCCATACTTACTAGCATGTCAAGAATAAAGTAGCTTGACAGTTTTTAAGGCAGACGGTACCAGCTATAATAATCTAGCCTGCCCATACACTTTCACCCTGTGATTTTTGCACCCAGCTCCATAACTTGTACTTGAACTACAGCAATGAGGCTCAATTATTTCAACACTGGACCCCTTCCTCAAATCTTGTTGGGACCCATTCCTATTTAGCCATATGGGAAAGGCAAGGTAGTTGTGATCCTGACACCTACTTGATATAATCAGATTGAGATTCCATGAACTAATACCAACCTTAGACATGCACCCTCAATTTAAAAATCCCCTATCAAAGGAGAATCTATCATAATGCCGGATAAGTTGCACCAAAGGCTATTTACAGGGGAAGGAGGAGCTTGTGTTCAATGCACACTGTCATCATATAATAGTACTAATCTGCTATGATATTTTTTGACTTGGTCATTTGATCACTCAGTGGGAAAGAGTTTGGTGGATACAATCTCTGAATGTTCTCATGATAACGAGCAGAAAGTCATCCCGATAGGAGACGTAAGGCAGAAGAGCAGTTCACTTCTTGTGTCTCAGATGCGATCAAAGATCTTCGTAGTATTAGGAATTTGGCTCATTATATTTACAGGGGGGAAATTGGTATCTTCAGAAAAAAGGAAACTTGAACCATGAGTAGCACAGTAAGCCTGCCTGCTGCTTGAACCACAAGATAGCAGGAGCTCTGAGAGTAGGCAATAATCATATCAACTTAGAGAAGGAGGGAGGCTAGTTCGGTCAAAGTTACTATCTAACAGCCTCTGGTGGCTGGCTGTAAATTATAGAACAGCTTCCTTTAAGGCTATAGTTTTTCCCTCATTGGCTAAAGTGTCAGCATCATGTTAGTACAACTAAGGGCTAGTCTACACTAGAATCGCTTCAGCGACGCAGCTGTACTGACGTAGCAGTGCTGACACTCTGTGCCCATGGGAGGAGAGAGCTCTCCCCTCGGCATAATTACTCCACCACCCTGAGTGGCGGTAGCTATGTCAGCAGGAGAGCTTCTTCCACCTGACGCTTAGGTTGAACTAACTTATGTCACTCGAGCGGGGTGGGGCAGCTTTTTCACACCCGAGAGACAGTGGTTATACTAAAGTAAACGCTAGTGTACCGTACAAGCCCTGAGTGCGTGCATCTGCTCAATGGAGGGAAAGAGAGACAAAGATAATGAAAGGGTGGACAGAGGTGAAAGCTCTAATGCCTATACTTGGACAGGACCAATGTCCTCCTAAGGACAGGGGAACACACACACACACACACACACCCCTCTTCGGTGAAAGTGGCAGCTGAATCAAGGGAGAGCCCACAAGAACCAGCAACATCCTAAAGGAAAGGGAATAAAAACAGACTCCTGACAAAACAGATTTATGAATATACGTAAACCAGGAGCAGAAAAAAAGAGGGGGAGTGGAAGAATATCTTGCAATCGCTGTATAAACAGTCTAAGCAGTTTGCAGGCTTTTTGCCAAACACTTTCCTGATTTGTGGTGGGACAGTCATTACATAAACTATACATTTTTAAAGGACTTGTTACCCGTCAGCTCTGTGTTCTTGGGAAACCACGGCACAGTATCCAGCCTGTCTGACTCATGAAGGACCTACCTACTCCCCAGCTTCTGGAACCAAAACTGATCGGAAGAAAGACTTATGAAAAGAAAGCGGGAGACACATCTAAACCTTTCCAGACAAAGGTGACACAATTAAGGAAATTTCCCTAGCCTCATTTGCATGGAAGATGGGACAGGGAGGCATCTCCATTAGCATACAGAATGGAGAAGAGAGATTCCAAAGCAAGAGCCACGCTGAACTCTGAGACCAGAAAAGCAGGGAAGCACTGCATGATGGGGCAACTCTACTCCAGATATTAATGAACCCACAGCTGCACATACTCAGCTCAGTAGTTATCAGAACAATTCTAGTAATAAATCCTTTATTGGTATACAAAATACTGAAGCTGCCTAATTGCATTGAGAGCTCACTGTAAAGACCACCACCCATAGCCAGGAATGATCAGCTTCTATTGTCTAGACTGAACAAAACAACTTTGAGCCAACAAAACTACTCCCTTGAGCCATGAGTCTACCCATAAACAAATCTAATGTTCTCCCTTGAACCGTTGCTGTTTTCCCTACCAAAAAACCCCTACCCATGCTCACCCAAGTAAGTGTTCTGATGCCTGGATCCAAAATCCGCATCAGTTCCATTGAGACTTTATCTCCTCCTGACTGATCACACTGGGGGCCCTGCCTGTCTCCAGTACTCCAGACCCTTGACTACCACCAAGTTTCACGGAGTGGTAAGAACCCAACTCTCCCTCCCTCTCTCTTCCCCTCCCCCCTTACTCTAGGTAGTGCTTTCTAACCCTGACTTGTGTGATCAGTTATAGTTTTCTAAACCTGACTTTTGAAGTCACATTTAAGATGGATTGAATATTGTAACTATTTTGTTTGGCTCTCTTTGTATGGTTATTACCTGTCAATAAATAACTTCCAGGGTTAAGCTACTTGCTTCCCCCATTTCTCTCGTGATTCTGGCTTCCCCATTTGCTCTGCAGCAATACTCCTCTTACCTAAGCTAAAGACCCCTGTAGCACCCAAAAATCCCGTGGGGTTTGCTCATCAAGTAAGTTACTACCAGAACAATTATAATGAGAAAGTGGGGATAGGGACATGCTGAACTTGTGGCATAAGAGGGTGGCAGCTTGAAAGTGCTGCTTGATCTGGCCTGCTGAGTCCAAGGGCATATAACGGTGACAGCTTGAGTGTGCTACTCGACCCAGCCTGCTCAAGCGTACTCTATTCTGGTGCTGTAGCCTGTAGCACACAAGGGTGGCAGTTTGGAAGTGCTGCTCAACCCAGCCTATTGAGTCCAGGGACATATAAGGGGTCAGCTTGGGGGTGCTGACTGACCAGGTCCTGCAGGATAGCTCCATTGGGAGGGAACTTGCAGAAGGGAGAAGAGCTCTGTATGGAAACACAAGTGGCACAAACAGTCCATTGATAGAATTACAGAACACCCTCCCTCCCTGCTCCTGAAGAGTAACCCTAATAAATGAGTGTACCCCAAACTAACAGGCAAATCTGGTAACAGTCCAAATACCATTTATATGTCAAAGTGATTTATGGTCCAGTCACGGCCAGAAATGAAAATGCTGCTCATATAAAAATACTGCCCTTTGTATCAGGGATGAAAGGAATAATAGGTTCTTACAACTGTTTCCCCAGGGCTGAAATAGTTTCCAGCCAAGGGCCTTTTCATTTTGTTTTAAACTCGTTTTGAGCACGCTACACTGACACAATCAAACAACACAGGGTCAAGGGGCACAGACTTTGCTCTGCGTTTTCTATCAGTGACAAGAAGGTCTTTTAGGGCCTTAACCCAAACCCACTGAAGTTAATAGAAAGAGACCTATTCATTTCAGTGGGCTTTCAGTCAGGCTTTTACAGTATAAAGACAAAATTTTCATAAGTTACTTGTGATTCTGGTACCCAACTTCAGAGATCTAAAAGTGGCTTGGTTTTCAGAGGGTTGGGGCTCAGAACCTTTTGAAATTCAGGGCCCCTTTAAGGTGTCTCAATCTGGCCACCCAAAATCACCAAGTATGTTTGAAATGTCTTGGACTCAGCTCGTCAGTGCAGAGACTGGTCATTTATTCATTGGCTGCAAAGCACAGTGTACTCCTGTGCCATTATATACACAAAAAGATCACGTTTCTCTAAACGTAAAATGAAACTCAGCAGATAATCTTCCAGCAAAACTCTAAATTGACAAACTTTTTGATTGTTTGTTTGGAAGAGGCTCTCAAAGGCATCCAACTAGAGGTGCTCTTCATCAGTTAAAGACAAGATATAGGTGGCCAGGAACTCCTCTGCTCTGGTCTCTTCAGAGCCATCACTCCTCTTCAGCTGCCTTTTGCATAATACCACTTGCTCTTTTGGGAATACAGTGATATCTAGATTTGGAATCCCAGTTTCTTACAAAATCTGAAAGTCTATAGAAACCTCTACACATGAAGGCAGAATCCCCAGAAAACCTGATTCTTAAGTCATCTGGCCCTGTACAGACACTATTTTTTTTTTTAACACCTTACAAACTTCTTAAGTCAGCCTATGTTTTCAAACACTAAAGCGGAGGGATATTTACCCATTTGAATTTAACTGGGTTCTAGAGGAATTTGGAGACAGGAGATTGTTGTGCACTGCCAGTCCATGAAAAATGAATACAGTAATCTACTTAGGATGGCACCCTTGTCTCCTGGATAAGGGCAGCTATGCCCCCGGCACAGGTGTCAGCCTTCACTTCTCCTAGCTTGGCCTTCCACAGCTATTCCCTTGAGCCAATCCTTTCCCTCTCTAATATCTGCCATGGCGTGAGCCAGTAGAACAAAGTAATGCTCTTTGACAGTCAGCACCAAGATAGATGGTGAATTCATCAAAAGGGACCTTTTCTTGACTTCATATTATCCCCCAAAGAACCTGTTCCTTAGAGCCAGAAAGGGTCAGAGGTGTCAAGAGGTGGTGTAACCACAAACGTTTGGAAGGCTGGATGGTCACAGGGTATGACGCAGGTCAGGATCATGTGTAACAACAGCATGGCGAGACCGTGGCCACGCAGCGTGCAGAATGAGGCTGGAAACTTTAAACAGTCTGCAATTGATCACCACACTGCCAGCAGCAGAGAACAGTGTTTTGTTCCTGTTCCGTTCTCAAGGGTCTGAAGGAAGTTATTTCACTGTATATGGATGAGGCTAGCCAGGAGACAGTCTGCAACTCCCCATCACTGCTTTATCCCTGGACCAATAAGGAGGAGGAGTGGAAGTGGGAGGAAACCATTTAGTACACTAGCCATGCGGTTTGGCCTCAATCTACGAACTGTCTAAAAATGTCAGTAGCAAATGAACAGGTGCCTAACTACTCTTGGAATGTTCTCTGATGCTAGTGATCCATTGGTGGCAGCGAAATCACAGTCAACTGGTTTAAAAGGTCAATCAGGCATACCAAGGTCACAGGAGACCTTTGACCTTCAATTTCCATACTCAGTGAGCTATAGTTTTTACTCTCTCTGTTTTCCTAAAACCCAGAACACTTCTTCCCCCAAGTTCTCCTCCACCCCCTCTCCCCTGTCTTGTTTCTGGCATTGGAATTTCTCAAGGGTGCATCTACATTATTCAGAACAAGTGCAAATGTGTGACCTAATCAACACGCTGAGACTTAACAAAAGAGAGTTACAAACATCTAGAGAGCTCCTGAATGGAGAGACAGCTCTCCCTCCCTCTCCCTTTTCTCCCCAACATTCCCAAGAGACCCTGAAACTGTTAATCTGCATCACAAGCCCCAAGCTCACTGAAAGCAGTCTTTTTCACAGTTCACAGCAGTGGGCGTGATTTATTATTGCGCTCGGTCCCAGGTTGCCAGCCACAGCATTGGTTGTGTACAAGGAAACCTTAAAGAAGCCAGTCAATAGGAATCCAAGGGAAAAATCAGAACTAAAAACAAGGAAAGGAAAGCGAGAGAGTGAAGAAAACACAGGAGATTGATGCTGTACTAATTTAATCAGATTCTTTCTGCACTCTGCTTAAAAGGGAAGGGGACAGCTCAAAAGCAGGAGTGAAATTACGTAGCCCTAGAAGCTGAATGCTCTCCTTAGTGATATCCCAAAGGAAATGGCAGAAAACGTAAAATTCCTAAGACTGAAATCTTTTACCTGGCTTTCCCCTTCCATTAAAGGGAAAAAAAAGAGTTTGGGTTTCTGCATCAATAAAACTTGCTTTCTTCTATAGACTGTAGAACATAAAAAGCCTGCAGGTATCTGGACAGCTGGGGACTGCTGTTTAGGATGGGAAAATCAAAACAAAAGGGAAGAAAAGTCTACAAAAGCAATGTTTTCCATAACAAGGACACAGCTTCTGTGTTTTAGAAGTATTAGTTCTGGTTTTAGTCACAACCATAAAAGAATTTGACAAGTCCCTCTCACTTCCTAGCTCTTACAAAACCACACCAGTTTGGCACAATTGACAATCTCTGCCTTGGGAGAGACCCAGGAAGAGTGCAGCTGGTCAGGATGGAGGTGTCCTGCCAGAGCTGTGGAAGAGGGGATTTTATAATCTACATGTTTACACTGTACTTAGCTTAGAGCAGTGCTATTTCTGACAAGTAACTTAGACTTTTTTTAAAGTAGTAGTTCTCATTTTATTGTTTATTTTTGTAGTATGCACAATATTACTGTGGTTGCATAGGAGCAAATGTATCAGGTTGCAAACTAGCTCGTTATAAATCCCTATTTTCTCTCTCTCATGTCCTAAAATTCTCCATTTGGGCTGAAATTTTCTATACTTGGTCTCAGCTGACAGGAAGATTGGGGCGGGGGGCATGTTAAATTTTGAAGACAATCTGTTCAGCCTTTTCTGAATTATGCAAAGCCAGATACATAACTCAGATTTGAAACTGCGCATATAAATCAAGTGCTCCTTTTGAAAGATGCCTACGGGTCACATTTGAAAGAGTAAAGCAAAAGATACTGGAAAAAATTACAGCTGAGCATGCTCAATAGCTTATGTTCTTTTTGTTCAGAGGTCTTGTTTGCCTCATTCGGAGGATCGCAAAGAATCCTGCCTCCTTCACCATGCTCTTTGCAATGTCATAGAAAGTACATCTCATATCAATTGAGAAATAGTAGGTTAGCATGCCAAACAGGATTGTATGCAGAATGAATGTGCACGTTGCAACTAAACTTTGGAATTTCCCGATTTCCAAGTGATCCACCATGCAATCTTTACTTTGTTTTAATGTAAAATTAGTACTTTACTGTACAAAGTGTACTGAATAAAGAAATTATGTAAAAAAATTATACTGTGGACAGGGGATGTAACTTTCAACTCCTCATAACTCAGCCAAATCACAGCCAATTAGAAACAGAATGTTTAAAAGGTATTCTAATAAGTTGCAATTTTCCCCTCCCCACAGGGAAAAGTTCGTTCCTCATTCAAAAAGGACAACTGTATTTTGCTCAGATTTTCCAAATAAATGTTAGCTATAGATAGGAAACCGCTCTAGAAAACTGCATCCTAGCAGGTAAAATATTCAGAAAGTTATAAGGAACTGAAAACAGGGGGCTATAATGAAAACATTCATACAACCTATGGTTATCACTAGAGTTCCAGCTAAAACAGATTAATTAAATGATTTAGTTACCTAGGCCAGTCTGTTGTACTGTATCCTGTTCATGAGACCTAACAGCCTTCATATATATGTACATAACTGCTGGATGTACAAATTACAATGCAAATGAGCCTGCTCACAGCTATATTAAAATCTCCCCTTTAATTCTATTTACTATTCTATTTTACGTGCCACAAATGGTTCCTGAATGTTTCTCAGCTGGTAGATGTTGAGTATGCAAGGAAATTATTCCCAGCTCAAAAGCTGAGTTTTCAAATGAGTCAATTCCACAACATTCCTGAATTCCACTAGAATTTACAGAGGTCTGGGCCATGCCAGACAAAGCTGGGAAGAAAGAGGTTTTAACCCTGCATTCCTAACTAAGAATACTTTTCTCCTTCCTCTCCCACTCCTTCACTCTACAGCTCGCCTCTGAAAAAGTTCCCTGTCCCCAAAGTGCAGATGGACAGAATAATTTAAAAATTAAAGAGCAACAAGATACGATCTGTAGAAACCCCGTGTCAGACCCTTCCTTCCCATTTTGTGAACAGGCACCTATATTGCAAAATATAATACATACATTGTAGAGTGCAGTTATGTCCACTGTCCACAAATTATTAAGCATCACTTTAAACGAATCACTTGTATGCCAAGGAAGTTAAAGAATATTTAATTAATGGGAGAAGGAGGTTTTAGTTTACTCACAGCACTTCTTTCTGTTCTTAAAGTGATATAGATGAATAATAATACATTACTTTGCTTTGTTTGTGTTAATTCCAGGCTGTTAAACAGCTGAACATCAAATCTGCCAGACCCTGATGTGGAACGACAAACTCATTTCTAAAATCCTGGGCACCACTTTTCAGTCTCTGCGGGTTCAGACCTACACAACTTTAAAATGAAGAGCTATGTTGTCGAGATTTGATGTTTTAAACTCAAGAGTAAAAGGAAGTGGTTACCGTAAGCTCACTTGAAAATAAAGGGGACTTTTGTGAGAGGAAGTACAAGGCAAAGATTTGGAGTCTCTAAAAGCAAAGACTCGTTTCTCTGTGCAAGATTCAATTCTTGTCCACCCATAACACCTTCAACAATAATCTCAGGATGGGAATTGTGAGTAGACTTGTTTCTAATATCTAGTTTTTATTTGAGAACTATTTACCATTCATTCAAATGCTGCCAGTGTTTAACAGCCACTTGCGATTTGAGAGAGGCAGTGAATGTGGTCTACACAGGATACCACACTGGACTAACAGGAAACCCTGGTTCTAGTCTCAGCTCTGCTGCTGACCTGCTGTGTGACCTTGAGCAAGCCACTACACAGCTACATGCCTCATTTTCCCATCATGTCTGGTCTAATTAAATAGGAAGCCCTTTGGGGGTAAGGGCTGTGTCTCACTACATCTGCATAGTGCCCAGCATGATGAAGCCTCATTCTGTAGGCAGTACAAATGACGGTTCAATAGTCGAAGTGCAAAGCTCACTAAAGTAGCAGCATGTAAATCATTGTTTTATGAATCTTTAATTGTGGAGTCAATTTAGTGAGCAATTGCCCTGCGTTGAACAGGGCATTGTGGAGGTAATGGAATGATGTGCTGGAGGGGTCCCTTGAGGGCTAATCTTAGCCTCTTGTTAAAATTCCACTGCCCAGGTTAAGGGAGGGCTGGGGTGATTTCTGGCCTCTAATGGAGTTCATTCTCTTTGGGAACTGTTAAATCATTCCTGCCATAAAAGACTTTTCCCTGTGGCTTATAAAACTACTTTTGAAGAGCATTCTTCCCTTTTGCAATGCATCAGATCACACCAAGTGATAAATTGGGTTTGGGGTTTTTTGTTGTTGCTTTATTTCAAGTGGCTGTAGGGAATCTATACCCTTACCTTCCAACAAAATGTTCACACTCACCATTTAAAACTCCAGCTGGACACTGCCCTATCAATATACTCTACAAATTTTGTCAAGTATTCATATTTCCAGCAAATGGAGCTCAACAGAAGTGGCATTGCCTCCTTCCCTGATTTTTGTTTAAATATGAAAAATGAATAGAGTCTGAAGTCCCTCACACCTCTTCTCTGCCAGCAAATATGCTGATGGGAAATTTTAGTGGAAGCCACTTGTTAGAAGCTTGATTGCACAATGACGTAGCCAACAGCTGTACAAGTTCCCTGCACACATCTTTCCCATTGAACAACTTTCCAGCAGCTCCATCCCTTTTTCCATCCAGTGGCAACTCTTGAGCAGACACTAACATCAGTGTCAAACTGCACATTGGTTTGAAGACATGGGCTTTTCTTCATTTAGGACTACGGATGCACACCAAAGTCATTTTTTACTTAAGATCCTAGACAGAATCTGAACCTAACGGTCAAGTAGTGAACACTTGTAATTCAGAGCAGGCAACAGTGTAAGATGTGTCCCCATATCTGTAGCCTGGTTTACGCCTGATATAAGGAGGTAAGGTTCACTCTGAAGAGTATGATCATGTGCATCTGCTTTGGCAACTGACACATCAACTTAAACTGAAGAGAAAAAAAAGGTAGAGTGATGCACTGAAAGAAAACAAGCCATACAGAATTCATCTGCCAGCTAAAGAAGCCAATTATATCAATTTTAGCCAGCAGGTGCTACTCTGGCAATAGGAACAGAGGTTATGAGTTATAAAGACTACGAGAAAACAACTCAGCCACTTAAAAATAAACTAAGCCAATAACATGCAGACATGCAAAAACACTTAAAACCACAACCACCAACTAGGGAAGGATAAGGCATAAACATTTCACCCCTACTATCGCTAATGCTCTATTGTGAGATCACGTTCTTTGTCATCTCATTAACAGATCTCCACTGGCTAATTACATAAACAATCGTGTTACAATAAAAACAAGATCATACTTCACTCCACGTCCTTACTCTTTTCCTGGGCAACTGTCTCCGGAATTGTTCCAAGGAAATCAGAAGTGTAAGCAGCTAAACAACACACACTCCACCCCAAAACCCAGTACAAAAACTGCTCTGGCCATGAAATAAATGAAGCAGGATAGAGACAGAAAGGACACTAGGATCGGACTGATATTTTATTGATCATTCGCTGAGTACTTGGCCCATCTTTTTCCTTCTGCCACCTCCCCTCCCCAATCACTTCCATTCCATGGGGACAGAATCAAGGTCTTTCGATTCATGGAATATTTATGGAGCTGGAGATCTTGAGGCCTTCAAAAGAAGGAAGATTCATGCATAATACAGAAGGGGAACTTGCAGTGCAAAAGAGGAATTTACTGCACAGGCCAACAGAACTGTGAGGCAAAAAACCCAGAAGGAGAAAAGGGATGATTCACAAGACACGAATACAGAATGGGAGACAAATATCAAGGTAGGTAACTTAAGTACATTAAAGTGGGGTAATGACATTTCCTATTGCCAATTATTAGGTGATTAATTAAATTATCCTTTTCTCACTGGCAGAAACCTGAACTGCATCATCCTTTCCTGCAGGAACTAAAAAAATAATAATAGGAAGTAACTCTACAGAGGAGCAAGCAGCAATTCTTAAATTTTAGCCACTGAACAAAGAATTGTTCAGAGTAAAAGAACACCCAGCGATCACTTATATTATATTATATTATATTATATTATATTATCAGAGAGATTGAAATGATACAGGACCTGATTCACAGCCTACTGATGTCAATGGACAAACTCCCACTAGTTCAATGAGCTTTGGATTAGGCCCAAGGCAGCTGAAGAGTTTATTGCACAAAGATGATCTGACAATGGAAAGGGCTGCTGGCATTTTTTTTTTAATCTCAGTAAATAATCAATTAAAATAAAAAGAGAAATTATCAGTGTTCCCAAAACACAGAAGCCTCATGTTTGTGTAATCTATTATTTAATACTCCAATCACCATGCTCACAAAAAAATAAAGAACCTCCAAAACACAGGTTATTTCTACATTTGCTACGTCAATCAGCCAGCGAAAAGAACGAAGCCATATTTAGGATAATTATACAGAACAAGTTTAAACACTAAGGCTTGGTCTACACTAGGAAATTAGGTCAGTATAACTATGTCTCTCAGGGGTGTGAAAAATCCACATCTCTGAGCAATGCAGTTAAATCAACCTAATCTCTGGTGTAGACAGTGCTAGGTCAACAGGAAAATTCTTCCAGCTCCCCTAGCTACTCCCTCTCGAGGAGGTGGATTGCCTTCGCTGACAAAAGAACCCCTTCCATTGGGGTAAGTAGCATCTTCACTGAAGAGCAGAGTGACCAGATGTCCTGATTTTATAGGGACAGTCCCGATATCTGGGGCTCTCTCTTATATAGGTGCCAATTACTCCCCACCCTGTCCCGATTTTTCACTCTTGCTACGTGGTCATCCTACTGAAATGCTACAGTGGGGCAGCTGCAGTGGTGCGACTGTAGCGGTTTCTGTGTAGACAAGCACCTATGTCAGCTTTGTCAATAGGCAGCTAAGTGTAAGGCAGGGAGAGTAAACATGGAAGCAGCACGATTTCCTTCAGAAATGACAGGCAGAGAAATGGAGAGGAAAAAAACAAACAAAACCAAATCCACAGACCTGTGTTTTTGTTTCTGTCTACACACAAATAGACTCTGCTACCAAGGATCATAGCCTCCTCTTGCTCCTGACCCCTTTCCTCTATCAAAAACAAAAATCCTGCAGTATGTACCGAGTGACTGGCAAAGCCAGTGCCTGTTCAGCGCTGTCTGTACAATTTAAAGAGAAAGGGTCATAGGACTTCAGTCATTAAAATCCTCCACAGGACTGTAACATACACAGGCCATTATACTGCACGCATGTGATTATTTGCAATTCTATTTCCATCCATGTTGTTTCGAACAATAAGCTAATACAACAAAGAGGGTTTGACCAATAACAATTGTTTGTGGTGACACTTCCTTGAATCCTCCATTGAGCTTTTATGGGAATGGTTATGGGAGGGAGAACAAATATTCCCAGTACGTTAAAACTTGGGCGGGGGGCATGTTTATGGCAAAGCTTTTCCATACAGGTTCCAGAAGAGGGAGAGAATGTCTCTCTCTTCTTGCCTGAAGTGGCAGCAGCAAAATATATTTGCTAATGCCCCCACTTATCTTCCCCAAATCACACATCGCTAACCTTACAGAGCTGGACAATAAACAAATTCAGCAAACTAAGAGCTATAGCCATGCCTAAATGCCCTTCTCTATTTGATTTTCATGGGGTGCTGAAAGGGGTTTATTTATTTAGTGTGGGCATAGTAGTCTAGTCAAGATATGGCATCTTCAGTGGCATGATGCAATTTTTCTAAGGCATTGCTGAACCCAGTCAGCAGGAATTCATCAAACAGGGTGTGTGGGAGCAAAGAGATACGGTTCTATCCTGCACTGCATTGTCCAGGTAGGCCCATGCTCCTACTCTGTCCCTGTGATGGGACGTAACAAATTTTTTTTTCAAGTGTCCTGAAACTCTGATTGTTTCTCCTGGTTCTGGTATTTGTTGCCCGTTAGCAGCCTGTGATTATAAAAGAATAAACAACCAAAGGATAAATGTTAGACTTTTAAAAAACAGCTGTACTTTTGTTTTAAATCTGTTTCATTATTCACAATCAGTGAATAAATGTGGAGCTTTCAGTCTCTGTTATTCCATTTCACACTTAGACCTTCCACCAGCCCTTTGGCTCCAATTTCTGCATGAGATGCAAAGGGGGAGCAGAATAGGTCCTTCCCTCATGTTTTAAATTTTGAGCAACTGTAGACACATAACAGACTTGTGTGGAATTCCTTGTTACTTTACTAGAGGGCATGGAACTACAAACACAGCTAATAAAAATACCCTGTCACTTGGTTTTGGGGGAGCTTTTTTGAAACTCCCAAGAGGAAACTGAGACTGTGAACACACCATCATCATTTCAACTTTCTCTGAGAAATAAAATTAGAGCATGCCCTTCAAGTCTCTTTGAAAAGCATCTGAGTTCAATAAACTTTTGTATGAGGATTAGAGGTGAGGCTGAAAGCAAATGGTCTCTTCTAGTTGATAAAAAAAATGCATTCTAATTCCCACCCTCCCCTCACCCCCCAGGCTGAGAGTTTGTGCATATTTGACATGTTTTCTATCTAGACAGTGATTTCAGGGAACCTAATCTAATTCTAGCCTCTTTTTTCTTTACAGTAACTCAGATGTTCAGCATTTCTTACATGGAGTTAATTTCTTTTATATGTATCTGAGTACTCTTGTATTTATATCTTGGTTTTACATTTCAATTCATAGAAAAGATTTTATATTCAGGACAAAAGCCACCTCATGGGAAGTCGGTAAACATTTACAGGATTATTATTGGTATTACAGTAGCCCCTAGAGGCCCCAAACCAAGACTGGCACCATGTTGGGCTGGAGCCCATACACGTGCATAGTGAGAGACTGCTCTGCCTCCAAAGATCTTACAGTCTACACCATGGGTGGGCAAACTTTTTGGTCCAAGGGTCATGTTGGGGGTCCAAAATTGTACGGACGGCCAGATAAGGAAGGCCTCGCCCCCTATGCAACCCCTACCCACTTCCTGTCCCTGACTGCACCTCTCTGAATACCCAACCCATCCTGCTCCTTGTCCCCTGAATGCCCCCTCGTGAAACCCCCTGCAACCACCACCCCAGGACCCCACCCACTACCGAATCCCCCCGCTCACTTTTCCCTGACTGCCCCGACCCCTATCCACCCCCCAGCCTCCTGACAGACCCCGGGACTCCCCCACCCTATCCAACTCCCCCATGCTCCCTGTCCCCTGACTGCCGCCGGAACTCCCTGCCCCTTATCAGACCCCCCCAACCCCCTTACCATGCCACTTACCCCCGCCGTCCCCTCTTCCGGAGCCTCAGTGTGCTGTGTCCAGGAGCGGCCCTGGACAACGCTGCAGCGGCATGACTCTAGTGGGGCCTGACCTCTGCCGCTTGGCTCGCCGGAGCTTGCAGCCCCGCCCCCTTACCACCGCTCCCAGCAGCAACTCAGGTCCTGCCACAGCCACGCTGCTGCAGCGTTGCCCAGGGCCACTCCTGGACACAGCACGCAGAGGCTCCGGGGGATGGGGAAATGACATGGTAAGGTGGTGGGGCTGCGAGGTCTGGCAGGCTGCGTGGCAGGAGCTCACCCTCCCCCCCACAAGCCATGCTGCTGTAGCGCTGTCCAGGGCTGCTCCTGAACGCTGGGCAATAAAGCTCCAGGAGAGCGGGGAAAGCGGGGGGGGGGGAGGGAAGAACAGCAGGAGAGGGGCCAGGGATAGCCTCCCCAGCTGGGAGCTTGGGGGCCAGGCAAAATTAGCTCATGGGCCGGATGTGGCCCGCGGGCTGTAGTTTGCCCACCCTTGATCTACACAGACAAGACAAAGGGTAAGGGAGGGGGAAAGGAGGCCTGGGGGTGGAGTAGACTCATCTAATGTCATAGAGCAAAGTCAGTGACAGAGATAAAATGAGAGAAAAGCTGGGATAAAATGTGATGCACAACAGAGCAACTGCCTGATTCAATTTCAAACCTTCAGTTTGAAGCTAGGCGCCGTACACAGAAGAAAAAGACACATTCTCTTCCTCACAGAGCTTACTCAGTTTGCTTCATAACAGTTCTTAGCCAGAACCTCATAAATCCTAACAAAATGACTCGACACACAGAATGAGCAGTACGTATGAAGTTCTGAAGCATAGCCACTTATTTTTGCTCATTAAAAGGCCATTACAAAGTATCATGCCAGCATGCAACTTTACTGGTCCCCAAATACATGACTATAAATGCACATATTACATAGAACTAATACAATAAGAGATACAGTCAATGTACAATGCTTGTTAAAACTGGGTCCTCAGTTTGGACCAGTACTTTTTTGTAATTCTGTAAAAATTTAATTGACCAAGTGCCTCCTCTTCCTTTCAAGTAATGCTTTCTGTTCTCCAATGCTGTAACATAACTCACTCCACAAATTTTGGGGGCTAGTGTGTGAAAAAAACCCAATGAGTGCTAAATTTCTGTCCAAATCCAATTAAGCCAACTGGAGTTATTAAAAAAAAAAAAACAAAAACAAAAAACAGCCCTCTTCTCCCCTCTCTGCCACATCCAAATTACTGGAACAAATTCCAAGTCGACACTGGAGCTTCTGGTTGTAATTAAAATGACAGACTTGATTCTAAAGTAATTTACAATTGGAGGATACACGTAACAATTACAGTGGAGTCGAAAGGGCTAAAATAAGAGCTCAACCAATTCAATCACTTGAAAGTATATTCCACAAATCACTGAAGTGCCGCAGATTTTCCTCACCACGCAGCTGTGGCCCTGACAGCCAAGTGGTGAGTTTTTAAGACTATCCAACATAAACAGCAGGTTGCATTTCATCATTTCTTTAGTAGGCAAAATTCCCCTAAGTGATCTCTGGCCTAATTACCCACAGGTGAATGTGCAGGAAGTACAAACCACAAAAGGCTTGGTCTCAAGAGACCATACAAAAATTCAAGGCAGCTCTCTGCCAATACCGGGCTTCTGTGAACCTCACCTTGGGAGGAAAGTGGTTTGCATGTTACAGTCAGTCAATGCAATAAAAAAATATTTGAAGAACTATAAAAAACATACAAAGTCCAATACGTTTGTTGCTTTGGTCCATTCCAAGTCCACCTTTCTGTTTTCTGCCTCATTTTATCCCTCAGTCCCTTCCTTCTCTAGAAAAGATTCTGGATCAAGTGGATAACAGTTATTCAAGGGATCCATAAGGCACATTCATAATAGAAGTGGACAGTGGAAGTGGTATATTTTTCTTACAAGCCACAATGGGATCTGTTAGTTGGACATGTTGGCTGACGTTTTCAAAAGGGTGTACAAGAGCCAGCCACAAATATACCAAGATCCATTAATCTAGGGGTTCTCAAATGTCATTGCACTCTGACCCCCTTCTGCCAATAAAAATTACTATACAACCCAGGAGGGGGGACCAAAGCCTGTGCCCATCCACTCACTGCTGCCCCGGGTTGAGATGGAGTGGGGGACGAGGAAGCCAAAGCCTGAGCCCCGCCGCCTTGCAGGGGGACCAAAGCCAAAGCCCAGCCTGAGCCTCGCAGCCCAGGTCTGAAGTCCTTGGGCTTCGGCCTCAGATCCCAGCAAATCTAAGACAGCCCTGGCAACCCCATTAAAACAGGATAGTGACCTAAGTTCCCTCTAAGCATACGGCTGCACAGCAGGCTATTCAGGGCTGAGCAGGCATCTCTCCGCCAGATGCCGCGACTCCACTAGGGCCAGGGGGAAAAGGCGCCTCTCCCCAAGCCCTGTGCTGCTGTGGGGGTCGGGGGAGAGAGAGCGAAAGAGAGAGTCCTCTCTCCCCACTACAGCCCGTATCTCAAACCCTTCATCCCTGGACTCACCGCAGAGCCCACAATCCCCAGCCAGAGTCCTCACTCCTCCCCCTGCCCCTGCAACACCCCAGCCCTCTGCCCTAGCTCTGAGCCCCCTCCTGCACTCTGCATCCCCACCCCAGAGTCCTCACACACACATACATCTCAACCCTCTACCCCAGCTCTGACCCCCACACACACACTCCAAACCCCTCAGCCACCCCCCACCCCATCACCTCCATATTGGTGCACGTAACAAAATTCATTCTGCACATGGATGTAAAAAATTAGAGGTAACATTGGGCGCAACTCATTTTGGGGTCCCAACCCACAGTCTGAGAATTGCTGATTAATGAAGTTCATTACTGATTAATGAAGTGGCTCACTGTCCCTGCTTTGAAGAAACAAACCTTGTTGTTTTAAGAAACAAAGCCCTCTAATTTTCAACAATTAATCGGCATATGAAGGCATGCACCACATTCTGGGTCCAAGCCTTGCATTGTGTTAGTGTTGTTGATTACAACAGTAAGAGAAGACAAACATATTGTCTTGCAGTGACAGTTCCTTTTCAGAAAGCCAGAGAGGCCCTTCACATAGAAAGTCTTGCTTTTCCACATTTAGTTATCTCGCACTTTAAAGGGCCAGCATGCTCATAGCTGAGTTCATAGCAATTAGAAATAATTAAGTTAGAGAAGCTAATTTGTTTAAAGAATAAGAGGGCCAGAAACAAAGGGAATTGTCAGACTCTGTGGGGGCCTTGTACCAAATCTGATCAAATTAACTAAGGTTCAGGTGACAAACGTCTTCTGTGTTAGACTTTTCTCACATTCCAGATGAGAAAGAACTAATGAACTATCTCAAAGTTGCATTGCCCACAACTTCCCTTCCAACACACACCCACACACAGACACAGACACACACCCCTCAACAGAAGCACAGCAGAAGCACTCAGTATTCATTTTTCTTTGTAGAGAAACTCATTAATGAAAATGAAAGCTTTTTTTTTTTTTTTAAAAAAAAAAAAAAAAAAAAGGAAATCTACTTTGTTGATTCTTCCCGTCCCCTTTTTTGCTATTACCCATTTAGTGGGCAATTTCCTTTTATAAACAACGGTGTCCATACAACATGCCAAAATATCTGGATATATTATTAAAGCAATAATAGTTGCCTTGTTTCCCAGACTAAGGGATGAAATCTAAAACCGTGGTTCCCAGAAGAGCCAACCTTTCTCAACTACCATAAGGAGGAGGGCTGGAATATGAGAGCAGTCCACCCTTCCCTGACAAAAATAAAGAACCCTTAGCCTTCAGAGCAGTGCTATTCTGAGTGTCAGCCAGCAGCTTCTTTGATTGATCCCTCTTATAAACAAGAATTAGCAGATTGATGACTTCACCAGAAGCCTCTGACATATGGGTCTAGGGACCTTTTTTATCTTTTCCCCAAGGGGCTGATCTGGAAAACCCCAAGGAATTTCTTCCATAAAACATTTGCCTGTATCCAGTTTACCCTATCCAACTACTGCCTGTGGTAGTTTTCCCTCTACAGATTTTGTCAATGAGAGTTCTCTAGAAATCCATCTTCATTTTCTAAAAACACTGAACCAAAGGAACTTGGAGCCAAACTTCCAAACTGGCTTAAACTTCTGCCTCTCTTCTGTGAGAAATTTTAGATTTACCATCAGCAACTTGGTTATTACATAGGGTGCCATCCTCATAGATGTGGTTTGATGATATACAAAGAGAGCAGGTAAAATGAAAGGCAGATGGGCAGCTTTGCATTTTGGGATGTGGTCCTGTGACATATTAGCTGCTGAAACCAATTAGTGTGACTGCATAGATATGAATAATGAAACCTGGGTAAAGACTGCTATCAAAAACTAGTTCTTCAGTTCCACAGGTTTAAAATTAAATAAGTGCTCAAATGTACTATGTTCCCTTTCTAAGTGTCTCTTACGGTGTTTGAATACTTATAGTTAATAAAAAGGGGCACTGTCCAAGGTTTGATGAGTCAAGTGTTGACCTACTTTAGCTTTAATCTGCCTGCAGAGTCCATATACACCACAATACCGCAATCCCGTGTTTGCCACAGTTGATTTTTTTGGACCCCGATCGTCACGGTATTGCGGGGCGCACCTGTAGTTCTTTTGTTCTTGGGGGGAAAACCCCCAAAATGAAATAAGAACGAACGCATTCCAGTATTCAACGACAGTCAGATACCATGGTGCTGAGTATGGTATAAGTACCTCCATAGATTAGATTTAGATTGATAGATCAGCAACCCTACAGTAAAGAACCAATGTATGTGCAAAGAAGGGGAGGGAGGGAGGGAACTGTAAAGAAAAAATCAATTTTAAGCTTAAGGGGTTAGGCTGATCAGCGAATACCACAAAAATATCACAAGAGAGTTTATTTAAAGAAACATTTCTCTCTGCTGCAAACAAGGTCTTGCAATGCATGGGCTTCCTATCTATTTATTTACTGGGTTTCAGCACTGTTTTAATCTCATGCCAGAAAAATGATGTCATTAAGATAGATTTAAAGTTGGAAACAGATATCAGGCCTATTAAAACATAATGAGAATGATTGTGTCTGGATCTTGGGCAGTTGCAAGGAACCTTTTCTCCCTGGTCTTGTGCAGTCCACATTAGTATCAGGCACAATTTCAGTTTGTTTCCTTCTCTATATTTTGAAGGTGCCCAGTTCCTCCACAGGGACACGGAGGAGGTGGGGTAATGGCTTCCTCCAGCACTGGGCAACAGAGTTATCTGGCCTCTCAGAGGGTGATAAAGGGGTATTGCACCAGGTGCACTTATCCCATATCTCTGGGAGCTCCAGGAGGCACTCTCCATACTGAGGAAGAATATCTCTTTAAGGCTTCCCCAGGGCAGCACAGACCTTCAGTACTCCCATGCCAGGCTGAGCCTTATGGACAAAATTGAATCCTTCCTATGATATTGTCTTCTTTAATATGTTTTTCAAATTTAACTCTAAACTTTTAAATATCTGAAAACATGGAAACTCAAAGTCAAGAAGTTCACAGCTGAGATTCCTCACAAAGTATCAGCATTTACAACAACCTACTGTCCACTAGCATGATGGGGAGACCTGAGATCATGTTTACATCAGCAAGCTTACAGCGGCACAGCTATATCGATGCAGCTGCGCTTCTGTAAGATCACTCATACAGCTGCTCTGTGCCGATGGGAGAGAGAGCTCTCATCAACAAATAAAGCCACCTAAACAAGCGGCAGTAGCTCTGATAGGCACTTCCGTCAGTGTAACTTATGCCGCTCACAGGGGTGTTTTTCACACCCGAGCGACAAATTCTACTGACAAAAATGCTAGTGTAGACAGCCTGAATTATGGCCTCAATTGTATTAAAAAACAAAACAAAACAAACAAGAATTGGGCATCTAAATCCCAATTGTGCCTTTGAAAGTGCCCTCCCCCATTTCTTTGCATTTTAACTGTGATTAGACTCATTAGAGTAAGGTAGTTTAGCACTTTGGGACTTCCACTGGAACTCCAGGTGAGGGATAGGAAATTGGCAGTACAGCGATCACAAGAGAAGGGAGTGTTAGTGGATAGGCATTAATAAGTGATCAGAAACTAAGACTGATTATGGAAGAGTATATAATAAGGAAATAAATTAAGTCTACCTGTTGAACTGTATCTTAATGTTTTTGAGTTTTTTAGGGGGAATTGTCTTCGTTTTGTTAAAAACAATTTAGAAATATGTGCATTACAATTTATGGCAGTTTCATGAATGTCTTTTGAATAGTACTATTTTTGTTATAATCATGGGAAGTAAAGATGAAATATGTTGTTTAATTGAACAAAAATGACAGGAATATTAGAATCAAATAGTCTCACAGCTAAATTAGCATCTTCTACAACTCTAAGGGTGTGGCTGATGGAACTTAGTTATGAATGCGACCAGTGGTACATCTGTGGAACTTTACAAAGCCTACCAGGACCTAACAGAGCATTTTAAGATTCAAAAGTCCTTTGGCATAACTATACGATTTTCTCCATCTTCCCTTTTAAAAAACAGCCCGGTCCATTAGGTAATGTGTAAGACACCAGAATAAAACAAGTTTCAATTTTCTATGACAAACTTTTTGCGATACAACTTTGGCATTGGACTTCTACAAAAGACAATTACAACTCATTTTTCAAAGTCCAACATCAGCAAAATAGCGTCTGATCTGTTTGAAAAAAACCAAAGTTAGTAACAAAATGTTCATAAAATGCCACTTTTATGTTCTAATGACGGATATAGATTTTTATATAGCTACAGGATGCTAAAATGATTCCTACTTGCATCTAGAGCTAAACATTTCTCACCTTCTCTAATCACACCTTAAATAATAATAAATTTTTATTATAATAATACATAGGGGCCCCAGTCAAGATCAGGACCCCACTGAACTAGAGATGCAGTGAAAGAGAGCCCTTGAAGAGCTTACAGTCAAAATAAACAAGACGGAGACAAATGACGGGAGGGAAGTCATGTTCAGAGATAAGAAGTGACTTGCCCAGAGTTAGCCAAATTTATTTGTACTGGGTCCTAAATCCAGAATTCCACCCACTACATCACACTGCATCATCTCTATGCACTGGGACAAAGTGAGTGGTTTATCTCAAACACAGACACAGACAGTACTCTCTGGTCACTCCATGTGAGCATCTGACAACTCCACCAATGTCTAAAGAGGGTAATGATCATGGACAAGCTGCTGAAGGGTTGTGTGTATCTGCTGAGTTTTACCTTATATTTTTATGACAATCAGGCTCCCAAAACAGAAAGTTTTCAGTTTATTTTTAAAAATCTGCTCTCCTACCAGACCAAATCCCTACAAACCCCTGCATTCTCTGCCCAATGTACTGCATCTTACCATTGTAACAATACATGCTGATGTCTCGTCACAATGCAGCACCAAAAAAAACAAAGCAAAGCAGTCAAATCTTCCAACTTGGTCTGAGTATATTATTGTTTGAAGGAAACATCCTGAAGTCTGGATGCCTGTCTGTCCTGCTAGGCCCTGCAACTCAGACAACCAACTCTATGACCAGTGACCCCTGGCTCCCCCAGGTTTTGTCATCTCTTGAGCAGGATTACAAGGGACTAGGTAGATGATCTGCTCTTACTCAGTCATCTTTCTGAAATTCTTTCCTCTTCCATTTTTAAAGGTCCCTACTTAAGAGTGGTGCATTTTGAAGAGAGTCACTGAAGCACTTTTGGAGAAATGGGCTTGATCTGGTGCTCCCTGAAGTCAGCGGAAACCTTTCCATTGATCTTAACAAGATTTGGATTAGGCCTGCAGTGAATCAAAGAAAAAAAAAGTAGGGAAACAGTTCAGAAATGAACACCCTTCTCTGATTAGGCCAAACCTTAAGATAGCTGTATCCTGGGATAAAATGTGCATGTGAAATTTCAGATCAATGGGTTTGAGGGCACCGTTGCATAATTATTTAATGCAGACATGCTGTGAAAGAAGAAAGTAGCAATAATTCTGGTGTTTTCTTATTTTAAAAAACCTGCACTAAATTTTGCCTACTAGGAGTCTATTTAGCTTCACTTTCCTTATTCCTTAATGACGTTTAAGACACCCAGCTCATCTTCCCAAAAGCAAGCATGCATTCTGCACTCTCACAAACAAGAATTCCCTGGCTTAAACTTCACATTTCCACATTGCCAAAACCCAGAGCGACCCAGAACAAATTTTTTTCAAAAGGTAGCATTTCCAGATATTGTGGAGGGGGAAGTTTTTCCAAGATAGAAAGGAAATGGGATGTTCAGTCCTGACGCCTTCCTGTGGATTCTAAATTATTTATTGAAGTTGTGGAGTGGGTGGGGAGGAGATGAACAGTGCTGCAGGCACACTAGTTCCCATCACTAATGCTTTTGAATTGGGCCAGCCATGACGGAAAGAGGGTGGTATTTCTGTTTGAGGGGTAGGAAATGTGTCCTAAAGACTTCTAATGGACTCAGTATACTTCCCACTCCATTCCCTCTTCATACAAACCATTCCCTATTTGTACTTAAAATTATTCTTTTTGACCTTGAATTTTTCACATCTCTTTGTCCCATTATCTCCCCTAAGATCAGAACTATATCTACAAACATAGATCAAATTGTCACATAGATTAAGTGTCACAAATTATGTCAAATTGTCAAATAGATTAAGTGTCACAATGAAAGCTGTTGGGTACAGAGCTCTTTTAAAATATCTGGTCCATAA
>ML677363.1:3931694-4249465 GCA_007922305.1 Dermatemys mawii
ATGAAAGCTGTTGGGTACAGAGCTCTTTTAAAATATCTGGTCCATAACAGACCAGACCTCACTTCTATACATTATGGACCAGATATTTTAAAAGAGCTCTGTACCCAACAGCTTTCATTGTGACACTTAATCTATTTGACAATTTGACATAATTTGTGATACTTAATCTATGTGACAATTTGATCTATGTTTGTAGATATAGTTCTGATCTTAGGGGAGATAATAGGACAAAGAGATGTGAAAAATTCAAGGTCAAAAAGAATAATTTTAAGTACAAGCTTAAATTTGTGACACTTAAGCCCATGTTGTAAGTAATCAGCTCAAATTAAAAGTATCCCCCTCCCCCCCAAAACAGTAAGAGGACCAAAAGAAGCCACCATAGCTAAACTGCAGAGTAACAAAGGTGGTTAAGAGCAAAAAGGCATCCTGAAAATATTGGAAGTCAAACCTTACTGAGGAAAATAGAAAGCAGAATAAACTCTGGCAAGTCAAATGTAAAAGTATAAAAAGTCAGGGCAAAAAAATGAATTTGAAGAGCAAGCAGCAAAACACACAAAAACTAACAGCACTTTTTTTTTTTAAGTACATCATAAGCAGTAAGCCTCCCAAACAACCAGTGATGCCACTGGATGACTGAGGTGCTAAAGGAGCACTCATGGAACGAGGCTGTTGTGGAGAAGTTAAATGAATTCTTTGCATTGGTCTTAACACTGCTGCAGAGGACAGGAGCTAGATTCCTACACCTCACCCATTCTTTCAGGTGACAAATCTGAGGAGCGGTACCAGACAGAGGTGTCAATAGAGAAGATTTTGGAACAAATGGACAAATTAAACGGTAATACCTCATCAGGAACAGATAGTATTTACCCAAGAGTTCTGAAGGAAATCAAATATGAAACTGGAGAACAATTAATTGTGGTTGGGGATTGGTCCTGCTTTGAGCAGGCGGTTGGACTAGATGACCTCCTGAGGTCCCTTCCAACCCTAATATTCTGACTCTATGGTATGTAACCTATCACTTAAATCAGCCTCTGTACCAGATGACTGGAGGATAGCTAATATAAAACTGATTTTTAAAGATAATCCAGAGGTGATCCTGGCAATTACAGGCCAATAAGCCCTAACTGCAGTAACATGCAAACTGGCTGAAACTACAGAAAAGAAAAGAAATATCAGACACACAGACAAACACAGTATGTTGAGGAAGAGTCACCACAGCTTTTTGTAAAGGGAAATCATGCCCCACCAATCTATTAGAATTCTTTGATAGTGTAAACTACTATTTGAATAAGGGTGATTCAGTTGATACAGATTATCTAAACTTTCAGAAGGCCTTTCATAATGTCCCACACCAAAAGTTCTTAAGTAAAGTAAGTAGTCATAGGATAAGAGGGAAAGTCTTAGCATGGATCAGTAACTGATTAAAGACAGAAAACAAAGGGAGGAACAAATGGTCAGTTTTCACAAAGGAAAGTGACATCCAGCAGGGTCCCTCCAAGGATCTGTACTGGGACCAGAATTAATCAATATATTCATAAATGATCTGGAAAAGGGGGTAAAGTTTGCAGATGATACAAAATTACTCACAATAGTTAAATCCAAGGCTGATTGTGAAAAGTTACAAAGGGTCTCTCAAAACTGGGGGACAGGGTCACAAAATGACAGATGAAATTCAATGGTGATAAATGCAAAGTAATGCACATTGGAAAAATAATCTCAACTATATCTTGGGTCATTGTGTATGGTTCTCTGAGAACATTTTCTCAGAGTGTGGTGTGGTGGGAGTCAAAGCTAACAGAACATTAAGAACCACTAGGAAAGGGATAGATGATAAAACAAAAAAAATATAATGTCACTATCTAAAGCCATGGTATCCCCACACCTTGAATACTGTGAGCAGTTCTGGTCACCTCATCTCTAAAAAAGATGTAATAGAATTGGAAAAGGTATGATGCAGGGCAACAAAAATGATTAAGGGTATGGAACAGCTTCCATACGAGGACAGATTAAAAAGACTGGAAATGTTCAGCTTGGAAAAGGAAATGACTAAGAGAGGATTCGATAGAGGTCAGTCAAATTATAGTGTGCACAAAGTGAGTAAGAAAGTGCTATTTAACCCTTTCTCATAACAAGAGGGTTGCCCAATGAAACAAATATGCAGCAGGTTTAATACAAATATAAGGAAATATTTCTTCTCACAATGCAGTCAACTTGTGGAACTCATTGCCAGGGGATGATGTGAAGGCCAAAAGTATACCTGGATTCAAAAAAGAATTAGGTAAATTTATGGAGGATAGGTCATCAATGGCTATTAGCTAAGATGGTCAGGGATGCAACCCTATGCTCTAGCTGTCACACCTCTGCCATAAAGTAGGACTGGACAACTCAATAATTGCCCTGTTCTGTTAATTCTCTCTGAAGCATCTGGCACCGTCCACTGTCAGAAAACAGGATACTGGGCTAGATGGACCACTTTTTCTGACCCAGTATGGCTATTCTTATGTTCTTATGAAAATCTGGCCTATTGCTACATAAGCAAACATACACATGCTATACAACTGCACACCCTAGAAGAACTGATAAACATCATCATATGCCAGCTACTATTAAAAATATTTCTATGCTTCTCATGCAAATAAATAAATACATAAAAGACTCTCCAACAAAATCTCTAAAAATTTAGCTTTAAGACATTCCAATGTAATTTACCAATGTGCAGCTCATGATGCTGACATTATCTGGAGGTAGACAATAAACCTGTACACAGATTAATACTATTCTTTTTCCAGATATTTGTATTCTGAAAAGACTATGTGTATATACACTTTGGTTCAAATTAGTCATTTCCTTTCAAGGCAGTAACCTTGAAAACACTGTTTCAAGAGATTTTCCCAAGTGGCTAACTTTCTTATCTTTCCTAACATGGCTAAGAATCCTCTTATCAGAATTTTAACAATAAGCTCTGTGTTTTCACTTCCCACCCTTCACTCCTCCAACCAATTGCTGTGTACAAAGACAGAGCAAGGAGGCTGGGTCCATAAAGATTTAGGTGCCCTTAAGACCACATTCAGTGTTTGATGGGACATCATCAATCTGAATATTAGCAGTTGTTGGAGCCCTCATGAACTGCTTGTGCCATAGGCTGGGAGCCTCTTCCTCTTTCGTTAATCTGGCTACATTTGTCTGTTTGGCACAAAACCTGCCTTTGTTATGTTCTATCTGCATATTTGTATTTCCTTTTCTGCTCTTGCCTCTAGTGACAACAGTCATCATACTATAAAGGGCCTGATCCTACTCTACTCCACTCTATTTAGATTTTTATACAACAGCCATCTCTGTGCTACTGGAGCCTTTCTATTCATTTCAATAGGAGTTCAACTGGGTCGAAAAAGTGAAGTTTACAAAGGAAATTCTCAGACTACAAGAAAAGCTTCCAGGAAAAGGTTATGGCTGACATATAAAATGCAACTGTGTTTCCTAGGTGCGGATATATTTTGTACCATATTTTAATTGACCCCCCCAACCATTTTCTTAATATTTTTCATTTGCCCAATCATAAATTAGGTTTTTAGCTCAGACATTCCCTCAGGGGGTTGAAGAAAAAGCTGAGAAAACAAACTAGTTTACTACTGAGCCTGAAGGGGAAATGAAGGTTTTCCCTCTGTGTATTCCTGCCTCTTAGTCACTTGGGCTCCAATCCTCCAATTGGATCAACATGGGCAGACTCCTGAACCCACACAGAGTCCCACAGCTCAGAAGGATCAGGGCTCTGTCGCATCGCTTGGATCCATAGTTCACTTTCAACACTTGAGCAGGGCAGGCACTGACCTCCTCCTCTAGCTGTAAGAGCCATAAAGATCCCTGCAGCATACTTTACAGAACATGAGAAGATACAATGACACTGGATCACTTTTCTAGCCACTCGCTGAAGTGGTTACAATCCTTGTTTTCAGATAGGTTAGCAAGAATACTTATTATAGAATCACAGAATATCAGGATTGGAAGGGACCCTCAGGAGATCATCTAGTCCAACCCCCTGCTCAAAGCAGGAACGATCCCAACTAAATCATCCCAGTCATGGCTTTGGCTAGCCCAGTGGTTCTCAAACCGGGGGTCCCGACCCTCTGGGGGGTCGCCGTCTGCTTCCAGGTGGGGTCGTGAGCTCCTGTAGCTGCTGAAAAGCTGCAGAATGAATTACTTCCACATTTGGCGGCTTTTCGGCAGACGTGCTGAGCGGTCACGAGTGTTCGCGGAAGTGATTATTTCCGGATTCTGCGGGCACTCGGGAGTGCTTGGCATGTCCGCCAAAAAGCCACCGAATGAAGAAGTAATTCATTTGGCGGTTTTTTGGTGGACATACAAGGGTCGCGCTGTCAGAGAGAAAACTGAAAAAGGGCCACGGTTCCTCAAAGTTCCGTCGTCTAGGACCACTGAAAACACTTTCTTAGCTAAAAAGCAACTAAATCCTGCAAAACGATTTCTGTTGATGCTTACTTAATCTTAAAACGCGCAGTCGTCTGAAGAAGTCAAAGGGCTTTATTTTCTATCCAGAGCACATACGATCAGATTTTCAAGAGAACTCAGCTCCCACTGTGCATTGTGGTGCCATGTTAAGTGGCTATATTTTCAAGACTGTCACAATGGGAGATGGTAGGTGCTGAGCTCTTCTGCAAGTCTGACCCATGAAAACGATGATTAAAAAAAACAAACAAATAATCAGAGCTAACCTTTAGGCTCTTTTTGGCCCTTGTTTTCTAGTCCTATATCTGCACTGCTACCCAGCACCTGGGTTTACTTGTTACGGATCTTTGCCTTATAACATATCCAGAGAATACGCAGCCAGGGACGCAACTATTTTTCCTTCCTGAACTTTTAAAGCCTCTCTGAGAATCCCTTAGCCATAAAACTGTTTCTCTCGAAGATCCCTAGAAGCTTCTGCTTCTTACTTTCCCCTTCTCAGTCATCCTTCTGTGAGCAGGCCTATCAGGATCCATTTATTTTCTCTTCCTTTTGACTTCAGGCTCTGACCATGGAGTGGGTCTTATCTAACTTATGTCAACATCTTGTGATTGAAACTGATTTATCATCAGGTGTTGTGGGACTACTTGTCTCTGAAGTGTTTTCTCTTTTCAAGTAAACTTTTATTTTTAACCTACACTACCAAAATGACCAACAAATACCTAGGAGCAGTGAAAATGAGTATTCACATCTGATTTGCAGGCATTTGCGAGATTGGGTATTATCTAATCAACACAATGTTTCTTTCTCCTTCATGTATCAAAAGTGCCAGGTTATCATTGAGTTCGACAGGAGAAAAGAAATGCAGTTTAAAAAAAATATACAAAAAATAAATAAGTCGTGTTAGAAGAAAAAGAAAAGACCCCCCTCCTGCCCCCGACACACTTAGGATAGATCTGCATTGAAGCTGGAGGTATGATTTCAGTATGTGTAGAGACAAACCTGAGCTAGCTTCACTCTAGCTATTGCGTGTACCAAGAACAGTAGCAGCCCAGATTTCATTGTCGGCTAGCTGCCCAACAACCCAGCTTAGATGAGCTTGTGTACAACCCGCACTTAAGCCAATGCTGCTGTGGCTACATTGCTATTGGTACTTGCACTAGCTAGATTTAAGCTAACTTGGCTATGTCTACAGCTAGTGAAATCACACCTCCAACTGTGCTGTAGCCACACTCTTTGCACCTGAAACTATGGCCTGGGGACCACATCTGGCCGTCGAGGTCCCACTATGAAGCCCTGCTCCAACGCTGCATCCGGGGAGTGGGGCTGAGGTCTTGCTCCGCTTTGCATGGTTCCCAGAAGCAGCAGCATGTCCCCCCTGCAGTCCCCAATAAAACGTGTAGGGGCAGCCAAAAGGCTCTGCCCACTGCCCCCGCAGCTCCCATTGTCTGGGAACCGCAGCCAATGGGAGCTACAGGGGTGGTGCCTACGGACAGGGCAGTGCGCAGAGCTGCCTAACCTCACCTACGTGTAGGATCCAGACGGGGGACATGCCACTGTTTCTGGGAGCTACTTAAGGTAAGCACTACTTGGAGCCTTCCCCCAGACCTCCTCCCATGCCCCAATCCCCTGCCCCAGCCATGATCCCCCTTCGACCCTCCAAACTCCTTGGTCCCAGCCCAGAGCACCATCCTATACCCCCAGCCCCTCATCCCCAGCCCCATCCTAGCCTGCACCCCCAGCCAGAGCCCTTAACCCGACCCCTAATTTTGTGAGCATTCATGGCCCACGATACAATTTCCATATCCAGATGTCCATATCCTCAGGCCAAAAAGTTTGCCCACCCCTGCATTGAGCTCAATAGGGAAAAGACTGAGACCCAGATGTGCAACCTGGATTTTGCTTGGTACAGACCATCAGTATAGTTTAAAACAATCTAGCCTGGCTTAGTAATAAATAAAAAAATGCTCTGCACTTAAACATAGTGCTTTCTACCTGGAGATCTCAAAGTGATTTAAAACCATGAATGAAGGAATCCTCACACTCTCCATCAGAACAATATGGATTAAACTGAAGAAGAGAGCTCTTTTTCTCCCCCCTTTTATTTATTTCTAATAAAGGCACCTAAAACAATGTTTAAGCAACTAAGTAAGTGGCTTGAGTTTCAAAGGTTCTGAGTACCACTAACAAGAACGAGACATACCAATGCTCGGGAGTTTTCAAAATCTTTTAAGCATCCGTGTTTTGGAAATCTGGGAGCTAAGTATGGGCACAGCTGGGAATAGAATCCAGATCTCTAAACAAACAGCCCTGTGCCTTAAACACAAAACTATCCTGGTCTTCTTAAGTAGAAACAGGTACAGACACTCAAAACAACACTCAAACATTAAAAAAGTTTAGGAAGATTGCATTAGGAAGCATTCATGAATATGCACACTTTCACACTAAAATTCTCCTCTCTTCACTCACTTGAGGTGTGCTGTGATGATTTTTCAAGGGTCAGACTGGGCAGAACAGTCTGTACATATTGTATGCCTATGGCCTCAAGGCTGCTGATATCTTAAGGGGCATTTTGGGAAAACATCCTGTTTAAAGACAGTTCTTTTGATATCTCTCTGGTTTTCACCTTTGCCCGTTCCCCTTTTCCATTATCAAGAACATTTCCACAAAAAAAGTTCCTCCTTGCAGATTTTTTTCTCCCTACATAAGATCATACTCTTTTTTGACAACAATCAATCATCAAAACACAGCTGTGATGTCAGCAACAGAGGACAACTTTTAAAAAAAATCTGTTCAGTAACTTATAGGGGAGGTGCAAACACACATAGGAGAGAAATATGACAAAAGTAACAAAATTAACTCTGATTGGAATGTTTTTCAACATTTTCTCATGAGGTATTAACAAGACTTTAAACACACAAAATGGATTCCAAATAAATAGGAAAGATGATAGTTGATTACAAAAGGTTTATTCTTCCTCAATATTTGGTTAACACAAGGCTTCATAAAATGTGGTTAATGAAGAGTCCAGAGAGTCCATATTACACGATGACTCCATATCACATGCTCTCTACTATGCAAAAGGTCTGAATGCCTTTAAGAAAAGAACATTTTAAAATATGAAAGAGAAGTGAGTGAAGAAGAGGATTAGGAGTAATTTCATTTTAGCATTAAGAGGTTTCTAATCCTGAGTGACTATCTGCACTCCCCTCACTGTAACACAGCACCTTTCCTTTAGGTCAGGTTGCTTTCCCAGTGTCTTTTTTGATATATCCCCCTCAGGTAATGCATTCCATCAGCAGTGCTACAAGAGTGTATGGGAATCCTCCACTTTTTAACTACAGAAGGATAATGGATTTCTATTAACACCAAAGAATCCCAGACCATATGTTTAAACAATATCACAATCCCCAAATTCACAAGATCAATCATGTGCACTGAACATTGCACACACAAATGTCTCCATCAGATTTTCCTGCTTTTGAAAGTAACAGACCTTTGGAAGAAGTCTCTGCTCCCTCCTTACCCCGGCCCTCAAATAATTTATTGAGGGAGAATTATGTTCTTATGTATGCATTTCAAGTTATTAACTCAAATGACAATAAAAAGAGAAAGCCCAGCTGCAGGGCTAGTGGGAGACACTACTCTCCAAAGAGCAGGAATCTCAACAAAGCCCACCTGCAAACTTCACTGTTTAGGAGAATGATGAGGTAATAAAAGCTTTCAACGTTCCAGGGTTAGGTATGCTCCAAACTTGATCAATCTCAATTCCCAACAGTACCTCTGTGCAAAGTTGTATGGTGATATTGATTTGAAAAAGATCTTGATATGGTATATAAGCTGCCTCCCTCCCCTTCATATATTTGGAGCACATGGGTCATATCTATCTCCGTAAGGAGGATTTGGTCCCCATTTCATCTCTGCAGTCCTCACTGTAATGAGACCAGACTCCAACAGGGGAAGGTTCCTCACCTGTTTCTCCAACTCTCTCACGTTAGCTAAGAGAACTTCGGGGGCCCATGACCCTTCTCAATATCCCTGATCCTGAACCATAAATCAATGGTTAAAACCATGGACTTCATTGGGAGCTGGATCATGTCCAGAGAGAATAAGCAGTTAGGTTTGGGGTAGTCAGCCTCAGGCTGGGTGAAAAGAGGGGGGTTATTGTGGTGGAAATCTACCAAAGAGCAAATGAGGAAGAATATATGTGATCATGTATAGCAATTAGACTATCATAATTCATACACAGAGGGCAGAATTAAGTGTAGGCAGGTAACTTTAACCGCCATTTCCTGCCATTAATACTTCACTTAATCTTCACATTCTTATAATGTCCTTTATTATTATTTTGTTTAGATTTTTACAGTTATAAAAATTATGAAAAATACCCCTTATGTAGGTAACTAACAACATTGTTTGGAAAAGTGGCATATTTTCTCTCTTATAATATATGCACTGGAAATTAAGGTTAAAAAAATCACATTTTGCCACATTTCAGTAATATATGAAGTGAGCACCAGTTAATTACCATGCAAAACCTGTTTTCACAGACACATGTGAATAGCACCAAAAGATCAAAGGGAATATAGCATTCAATAACCCCTTTAAAAACTTTCATTCCCAAAGAGAAAATTGTGGGTTTTGATAGAAAATTGTATGCAACTCAGAAAAAGGAAGAAAAGTCGTTTTTCTCTCTTAATATTTTAGGAGAAAGAACCCCCAACAAAATACTTATAACTATTACCTTCTTAAACACACACACATTTTTGGAGGCCTATTTATTGGGAGATATTACCAACGACTCCCTTTTTGCTTTGCTTTCATGCCCTACTAACAGTAACTACGTGACCAGATAGCAGATCTGAAAAATTGAGACGGGGAGGGAGGTAAGATATATAAGAAAAAGACCCAAAAATCTGGACTGTCCCTATAAAATGAGGACATCTGATCGCCCTAACAGTAACTCATTTGTTAATAACATCCATCGATGACACACCATTGTTACAGTCATACGGTAGCTGCCACAATACAGGATCTCAAAAATCTTTAAGAACTATGGGCCCAATACTGCAAAAAGAGCTGCTACGTGGACCCTTACTCCTGTTCAGAGTCCTATGGAAGTCAATAGCCCCCTGAACAGAAACAAGCATCCACAAGAGCAAATCTTTTTGTATTTTTGGGTCCTAAATAGGAAGGAACAGGCATGAATCCTTTCAGCCACCACTGAAAATGCAGCCATATCTAGGGTGGAGGTTGGCAGAGAAGTGGACACTCATCCCCATAATGCTCCTCTCAGGCACACTGCTGCAATGTGGTGAGGAAATATGCCCTACTGTTTCCCAACCTCTAACTGTTTTATGGGTAATAAGAGAGGAGTTCAGTTTGTAGGCTGATCAGCACCTTTCATGATCCTTATGCTCCCTAGTTTTAAGGCAAGTATATCGGACACAAGAATAAAGTGAACACATCCTGTGAGAAGTCAGTAGGATCTTGATGAGCTGTGAGCCCCCATTTGTCCATGCCTTAGCTCAGCCACCAAAAGATCTTATCTGATCAACAGGAAAGAAACAACAACAGAAAATCTATCAGCTGATGGCTGTGGAGCGTCACAGGTCTATTAGCAACTGACTGATTAGCCTGTCCAACGAGAGTCAGACTCTCTCAAATCTCTCTCTCAATAAACTGTTAAAAATCAATACTACACAGAATGAAAATTCAATTTAAGGTAACAGGGAAAAGATGACTAATTATTCTTTTACAGCACCATTGATCATTTAACACTGGAATGGGCAGTACGTACACCACTGAAGGTAGTCTCGACAGAGATGGACACTGAAGATGAAAAAGCACTTTTTCAAAACATGCCAGAATGGATAAAACCCAACACATTAAATTGGAAATAAATACCTCTCAAATGCCAGGACATCTCAGGGTTACTCAAGGGAAGGTTAGAAAGAGTTTACAGGGTTAATAAGAAAAATATCTGGTTTCAAACAGGACTTCAGCCAATATTTTACATCTTTCATTTACAGAACACAAGGCCATGGAATACAGTGATCTTCCGTACTTCAGTGCTTCATACAAGTCAGAATTTGTGACTTTTTTTGCTTGAAAAGGAAGAAAGAATACATGCAATGTTACATGGGAGCTCCTTCTAAAGAAAACTCTATAGAAACCAATCTACTCATTTTTTGCTTGCAACAGCATGACTGTTCTAGGCAAATATGCCAGTTATATAACAACATGCAGATTTAACACAATTCTGGAAGTCAATGTTCCTTCTGGTGCACTGGCAACTTTGGGCTGTTGTTTGTCAGTCCCATTATGTAAGCACACTGTGAAAAAAATCACTCTCTCATTTCACCTGCTGTGCTAATGATCACATTGTGTGCAATGACAAATCTACCTTGGGAGGTTATGGATACACACTGCAGGTGGGGGGAGGGTGAGAGGACAACACATTGGCCAGTGTGAATCAATTTCAAATCGCATGGGGAGACCGATAAAAGAAAAAGCAGTATTTCCAGGAATCACAGCCACCCTCACCGTACTACCTGCCATTGCAAACACAGATTATATGGAGGTTGGAAAAGTAGACAAAATACCAACCCAGGGCAGTTCTGCCATTTTCTAGTGAGGGCTGAGAACAACAGGAAAATGTAAATCCAAGAGCACACAGTGCAAATTCAGATTTTCTGAGACACAGTAAGGTGCAGCCTTGCAGAACTGTACTTTTCTATTGCACACAGCTCCACTGCATTGTAGTAGTAATAAACAACAATTGCTCAGTTTGTGGGCTCAGCCTAGTTCTTTGTCTACAGCAGCACCTCAAATGAGTAGCAGCTCCTAGGACTGAATGGGCACATAAAAGGAAATCCTCTCTCCTATACAAAAAGAATGAGCACTTGTAACACCTTAGAGACTAACCAATTTATTTGAGCATAAGCTTTCATGGGCTAGAACCCCACTTCATCAGATGTATAGAGTAGGGGGGACATTTAACATGGGGAAATAGATTCAATTGTGTAATGATCCAGCCACTCCCAGTCTTTATTCATGCCTAACTTAATGGTATCCAGTTTGCAAATTAATTCCAGTTCAGCAGTTTCTCATTGGAGTCTGTTTTTGAAGTTTACTTTGTTGAAGAAATGACACTTAAATCTGTTACTAAGTGATCAGATAGATTGAAGTGATCTCCTACTGATTTTTGAATGTTATGATTCCTGATGTCAGATTTGTGTCCATTTATTCTTTTGCGTAGAGGCTGTCCATTTTGGCCAATGTACATGGCAGAGGGGCATTGCTGGCACATGATGGCATATATCACATTGGTAGATGTGCAGGTGAACGAACCCCTGATGATGTGGCTGATGTGATTAGATCCTAGGACGTTGTCACTTGATTAGATACGTTTCTCACAACTTTTTGCCAACTGCTTGAAATGGGCCATCCTGATTATCACTACAAAAAGTTTTTTTTCTCCTGCTGTTCATAGCTCACCTTAATTGATTAAAGCCACTTAAAGTTGTTATGGCAACCTACACCTTTTCATGTTCTCTGTATATATATCTATGTATCTATATATCTATGTATGTTCCATTCTATATATCTGATGAAGTGGGTTCTAGCCCATGAAAGCTTATGCCCAAATAAACTGGTTAATCTCTGAAGTGCCACAAGTACTCCTCATTCTTTTTGCAGATATAAACTAACACGGCTACTACTCTGAAATCTGTCAGCTGTACAAGTGGTTCCTCCAAAACATTGCTGAGGAAACTTGTTTCGCTGATGCCTTGGCTCTGCGGATTAAAATAAAAGAGGCGGCTTTACATCTTCAGAGCTATCAGCATAGTACTGGTGATCAGACCTGAACTCTGGGAATCAGTACCCATTGATTGTCAAGTAGTGGGCTTGGCACTCATGATCTCCAAAGGGCACCAGAAGTGAGGAATCATTCCCATCGAGCCAACAGAGTAGCTCAGGTGTCGCTCTATAATTACTACAAAAACAACAAGTCTGGGGGCACCTTAAAGACTAACAGATTTATTTGGGCATAAGCTTTCATGGGTTTTTAATCCATGAAAGCTTATGCCCAAAAATGTTAGACTAAGGTGGCCACTGGACTCCTTGTTGTTTTTGTGGATACAGACTAGCATGGCTACCTCCGATACTATAATTACTATGGGAGCCTCGAGTCAGCAATAGCTCCCATGCAACATGCACCCCTACATCTGCAAAGGGAAACAGTCCATAGGCCACTAGCAGCCCTGCTCCCATCCCTTCTCTCAGTCTGCTCCCAACCACAGCTGCACAGGGCCTGCACTTCATATGACTTATGAAACCTCAACATGCTCTCCCGGTGTAGCAGCAGCACACCAGTTGCACAGCACAGGGACCCTCAATAGAGAACTGGATTTGCCCCTTAAAGAGGAAAATATATCAAAACTCCCCGAGACAAAAACTCACACTCTGTGCGTGTGATTTTTAATCCTAGGCTTCCAACATCCAGCTCACTGTTATGTA
Organism: Dermatemys mawii; assembly: GCA_007922305.1. Classification (NCBI taxonomy): domain Eukaryota; kingdom Metazoa; phylum Chordata; order Testudines; family Dermatemydidae; genus Dermatemys; species Dermatemys mawii. Next base: position 3,944,676 of record ML677363.1, read on the forward strand.
AAAATCATTCGTGGGGAGGGGAGGGAGGGAGAGAGAAGAAATTGATTGGAGCTTTGCAAAACTCCCTGATTCCCTAGTCCTTACTGCCTTGTCCTCCACACAGTGCATAATGGCTTATCCTTGGCATCCTAAGGACTAATTTACCCAGATATTAGCTTGCCCTCACTCCAAGTGTATGAGAACATGTAATTAGACCAAAAGGAAGCAAAGGAAAGACTTCAGCATTGATCACATTATTTGTTGCAGATTTAAGCAATAATTGGACAATATACATCTTTTAAAAATTACAACTATAATAAGGGTGGAGGAAAGGTATGGGGGTCTGAAATTCCCTGACCCTACAAATACAATTACAAATGTCAGGGCTGGATGATTTCATTTGAACATTGCAGGAGTGCAAATCTAAGAGGTGAAGTTTCTAAGACGTTTCTAGGAATCTGAGAAAATTCTAAGTTTCTAAGAAGTTTCTAGGAATCTAAGAGGTGAAGTTTCTAGGAATTTTAAGCTAATTAAAATAAGGCCAATGAAGTTTCTAGGAAAAAAGCTAATTAAAATAAGGCCAATGTTTGGTGCCATTCTTCACTTGTCCAAGCCAGGCACAAAGCTTACAGGTTATTCCCCTCCTCCTTCAGCACTTTCAACCAGCAGAAAGACAAAAGAGCCACAAGGCAGAAAAACATTCCAGAGAGAGAATCCACCAAGCAACCCACTTTGCTTTCTGTATTCCTCCAACCAGACCTTGATCAGATCATAACCGAACCAGGTTTGCGGAACAAGAGCCACACGCTGGGCAGGCAGGCAGAGACACTCCTCAACATGATACTGTGAATGGTCAGGTGAAGATAAAGCTATCTAGGTTGTCAATTGCAACGGCTGTGTTTTTCTCTACAGAAACTTAACTGGCAATTTGAGTGCTTTAAGTTCTATGTAGCCATGGTGCTCCCACATCAATGGAGTGACCTGTGGGAATCCTACCATCGCACGAGATGGGGAGGAGAGAGAGAGAGGGGACATGACTGTGTGCAATGCAGAAGTGATGTTCTTTGTCTTCACCGCTGGGAAGAATTCCAATTGCTCTCTTTTCCGGTATCACTTTTCTTTCCCAATCAGTCCACAATACAACCAGTAGTTATGTGGGCTGACACAGATTCTTCTCTTCCCCTTCCATGCGGTAATGGAAGGAAAGGGGGGAAGGAATGAGCTCAATATTGTGGGGAGAAGAATTATATAGTGTGATAGGAAGGGATATAACCAAGATGAACAAGGTAGAACGAAGGAGAAATTTAGACAGAATATGAGGAACCAAACTCCTGATCATGTATCAACTTGTGGTATAGCCTAGGACTTTAAGAATCAGTATGGACTAAGCACAAAGAAACAGACTGTAGGGAACAATCCTACAATGCCAGGGATCTCGACTGGATGATCCCATAGGTCTTTTTCCATCTGTACAAATTCCATGCACAAAACAAAGAGATGGACAAAAGCCTAATCTCCTAATGTTAGTGGCCTTTCAGCATCTAAAAGAGAAATCCTGTACACACAAGCAACAAAATGCATTCAGATCAGAAGCAGATTTATTCCAGCGTCTACTGGCAAAAACACAGCTCAAATTACATGGCATATGACTTAACTATATAAATAAAGCTTTTTGATAGGCTCTGCCATTTGGGAAAGTGAGTAAGAGCCTGAATCTGGATTAAGGTGCTGTGGCTGTTTTCCTGTCACCATAATCTGCTGTTCCTCAAGACAGAGTGTCCAGGACCCAAAGTCCCAGTATGTGAAGAAAAAGAAAGTCTCCAGTATCAGCCCTTAAAATCAAAACAGAAGTTTCCATTAATCTAAGGGCCACAGCATCAGCCAAAGTTGATTTGACAATTTCTGTTCTAACACCCTTTCTCCTACTCCTCCTTCACCTCTCCTTTGTGCTCCAGGAATGAGGTAGGCAAAGAACCCTGCATTCCTACTTGCACAGGAGTGCAGACTGCTCCATGTGGTCAAGAATCAGAGGGGTAGCCGTGTTAGTCTGGAATTGCAGAAGTGACAAGGAGTCCTGTGGCACCTTAAAGACTAACTGAAATTTTTTCAGAGCATGAGCTTTCGTGGGCTGATGCATCCGACGAAGTGGGTATTAGCCCACGAAAGCTCATGCTCTGAAAAAATTTCAGTTAGTCTTTAAGGTGCCACAGGACTCTTTGCTCCATGTGGTGAATCAAGTAGCAAGGAACCCCCAACGGCTCAACAGTTTGGATCTCCGTGTTGTGGAAGGCACAGAAATCTCAGCTGCCTTCAAGGAAACGATTACCGCACCCACTGGAGTCAGTGGACACTGGCCTTTGCCATCGTGGACTTTTGTAATTCTGACCTAGGCCAACTGTTTTCTTCCCACCACTCCCACGTATCCTAGCCCTCATACAGAAAGCGATACCACTTATACCATCAGCTCTCCTTTCACAGTCCATCATCCTCGGCCCAGAGTGTCGCTTCACCTCCTGTTTCCTTCCGTTCATTCTTCTGGCACAAGAGTGGGAAGTCGCTCAGATTTGTGGAACGATACTTCCACTGGGCTCCAGCCAGATACAGAAAGGAATTGCAGCCACCACGGGATTCATAAGCTTTCCCTTCCTGGGGACGCTGAGCGCTCCAATAGCCATTGCTCAGCCGAGCAAGCAGCCTGTTTACAGGCTTGGTAAAACAAATCCCTTCCTCAACGTGCTAATGTACTGATAACACGCAAGCGGGGCTGCTCTAGTCCAATCTCGACAAAGCACCAAGGGTTTGGATATACAAGTCCAGACTTTAGGCATGACATTTGAGTTAGCTCCACTGGAGCACGTCATCTTTTTTTTTTCTGAGCTCAGATTATTCCCAAGGGTAAGCAAATGCATCAAAAGCTTTAGAATACAGGGCACGTTTTCAGTTATTTTTCCTATTTTTTTTAATCTTTCCTTTCAACTCACAATCATTTAGCACAACCGCTTTGAACTTCTGAAATTTACCAACATTCCCCCGCAACGTATGAACTATTACTCACAATGGCTGTTCTTTTGCTTTCAAAGAAACGTTTAATTTGGGGGGGAAGTGGGGATTTTGGGAGAAGGGGTGTAGAGGGACTTGGGCCCAAATCCTGCAGACACTTTGACACAACTATACTCAGGTGAGTAGTCCCACTGACATCAATAGGACTATATGCGGAATAAAGTTAAGCATGTATGGTGGCTTGTTTGCAGGGTCTTGGCCACACACGGCCTCCTGTGCCTGCCCGGAGCTATGTTGGCTTCAGAGACCCACACGGGTCTCACTGCAGGACTGCAGCCACCTAAAGACAGTCAGCTTTGCCCCACTGGGCACCTACTGAGCTTGACACACAAATGAGCAGAAGGGAAAAGAAAGTTCTCCTCCAAGAAAATGCAACTGATCTAGAGACCACATGAACTGTCAAGCATGCTGATGCTGCAGCACTTGTATCATAGGCATGGACTCTGGGTGCTCCAGGGCTGGAGCACTCATGTGTAAAAAAAAAAAAAAAAAAAAAAAAAAAACCAACACACACACAGAACAAAACAAAAACAGTGGGTGCTCAGCCCCCCCTCTCACGCCTCCCACACACTGATCAGCTGTTCCTCATCCTTCCCAGCCCACCTCACACTGGGGGAGGGGGCAGAGCAAGGGCAGGGCATGTTCAGAGAGGGGGCTGAGCAGGGAAAGGGCAGGATTGTGGCTCTGGGGGAAGGGGTGCAGTGGGGGTTGAGAAAAGAGAAAGCCAGCGCCTGTGCTTGTATCCTTTCTCAGATCATACTAGAAGGTTTCAAGATGCTCGCCAAATTTGCGGGGGCAGCGTTGTTATTATTTTAAAGGAAGTTTTTCCCTCCACAGTGAGGGATATTTTCATGGCCTTTGGTATTTTTCACTGATTGCTACATGTGTTGAAAGTCAACGACTATTGTTACTTCTCCTTAAAATTATTTCCAGGAAGCACTGCTCTAATACTAGGGTGCTTTTTTAATATGCTTTTCCACACTTCTGTGGGTTGTTTTTACTTCCTCGGCTGTGTGCATTCTTTTCACTGTTCCAGACCAGTCTGATTACAGGAGCTGCTGTTCACTACTAGCAAACAGCTCTGTTCCCATTGAAAACTGAGAGCTTTGCCACTGAATTAGGCAGGAAGAGGATTAGCACAGGCCCTTATAACAACAGTAAACAAATATCTTTATTTACATGCAGGAAATCAGTAACATCGAAATTCGGGGAAATGCTTCTCCCCCTCCCCCAATAAAAAAAGTAATTGCCATTCAACTGCAGCCCGGAGGAAGAAAACCAACCAATGAAGCTTTTTATTGCTTTTATTGTTTGGGAAAGAGATAAAAAAAGTTCTCCCATGAGAAGCAGCAGTTGGTCCCATCCATGTTTCTCTGCCCTACCAAGGGAAGGTGCCCAATTTGGAGAGGTCACTGCAATAATGATAGAGTCTGCCTCACCAGTCCTGTTTCTCTGAAGCCTGCCCTGCTTGGCATGTGGATTCAGAACCATGAAATACAGACACCCCACTGAGAATTTTGGTTCCAACTGCCCCAATAAGGTTGTGGTTAGAATACATATCTTGGTCAGCAATCAAATGCCTGTAAGCAGTTTCAAAGAGAAGAGATATTGCTCAGGGTATGGTTACACTTACAAGATTATAGTGCTATAGGTTATAGCGGTCCCCTTATACAGTAATATGTATAGCGCTATTGTATGTCCACACTCAGATGCTCCTGCGGTATAGCATGGCCACATTTGGGGCACTTAATGCGGCATTAAGAGCAGCGCATTAGGGCAGGTATCCCAGCATTCAGCTGGGTGCAACGTGCTTTTTAAACGAGGGGGGTGAGGGGGGACGCGTTGTGTGTATGCGGAGGGAGAGAGACAGTGGTTTTTGTTCACAGAAGGCTTTGTTTTCACACAGGCTCCCTCCTTAAACATTTGCATTGCTTATCTGTCGAGTTAAGAAAGAAACTCTAAAGAGGTACTTCCGCATTCCTCCAGCCCAGTTCAAAACAAAAGGGAAGAGACATCAATTGCCTTAAATGGCTCTAGGCATCTCCAGAGATTACTTGTAGCGCAGTGGGTGTCCACATTCTTGCTGTAGCGCTACAGCAGCTGCGCTACAGCCCTTATTCCCCATGAGGAGGTGGATTTATAATAGTGCTATAACTCCACGGTTATAGCGCTATTAGTGCCTTGCCAGTGTGGACGGGGAGTAGGTTATAGCGCTCGTGGGGGCTTTATAGCGCTATAAAGTGCCAGTGTAACCATGGCCTCAGTATGATAAACCTGACCAAGTTGGTCTCTTTATCAGTATCCCCTGCAGCTATTGCTTACACTAGTTTGATACCTTTGCAGCTGTTGAAGGGTAACAATTATTGAAACAGAAGGAGGTGGGGATTTTGTGAAATCTGACTTTAGCACCAAGTCACTACAACCATAGCACCAAAGCAGCTTCACTGAACCATAATTGACATTTCCTTAAAACAGCAGCAGCTACTGAAATTGGAAGATACGCAAATGCTATTTCCCACTATTTTATTTACATTAGCATAAGTAGGCAGAATAAGTCAAGGCTGCATTGCATCCTGCTAAGTAGTGCTGAAGGCATTATTTACAGGCGACAGACTGTAACCTGCTGTACTTCTAATATGGAACCTGCCACATTCTGCTCATATTTGAGTTGCAACAATAAATGGTGTGCTAAAGCAAAAATTACTGCCTATTCTCGTGTTAATAACCATATTCATACAAATGACCCATGCTAGTCTGCATTCATGCAGTATGCCGCCCAAAGTAGCCACTGAATATGTAGTACATGAATGCTCAACATTTGCAGTACTGAGGGCTGCTTTTGGAACATTGTCTCTTGCCAAGAGTAGACCTAATTTAGTTATAAAATGTATGGGCTTGATCCTGAGCTGGTGTAAAATGGCATAGCTGTTCATGGCAATGGAACTACTCCAATTTACCACAGGGGAGGAACTAGCCCTTTTTCTCTGAAGCAGTCAAAGCAAAACACATTCGTCCTTCAACCTGATCATCAATAAAGGCAGGTAGTTCAGCAACAATACTAATCTGCAGCTGATTGGTTGAAACCTCTTCTACTGACACAGGCAGAGGAAGGCTGAATTTTAGGTCTCAGCAGACTGCATCCAGGTCTTGTGCCAAACATCGTTCCCTCCTGAGCTACTGCGCACTGGATTTCCTATGAAGTCAAAGCAACAGGACCAGCTCCTATTTAGCTGCCATCACACGTATCCAGCTCAAAAAGCATGGTGACTATAAGCAAAGGGAAAACGAATAGACTTTGAAATGGCCCTACTTCAACTTAGCTTCCAATGACATTCAGCCACTTCATGGAAGTGTGCTGCTTCTCTCCTCCTACACAACAGCTGACTAAAGACCATCTGTGACCATGCAACGGACCAAATGTGGCTAAAGGGAACCAGCTTTTCTGTACACTCAATTCAGTTTAGTATTTGACAGGTCTGAAAGCGCATCTGGCCAATACTACATGATAATTCCATGGCTCTATTTTCCAGCATCAGCTAACACTTATCCCCAAGAAAGCGCCACCATCCCTCTCACTGGAGATTTTTGTTTTGAGAATATTTTGAGAATTCATAAACTGCAAAGGCTCATCTCCAGATTTCTCCATTGCCTGAAGAAGGACCGAACAGCAACAGTATAATCAATGGGATTTTACCGCTGTCAAGATTTCAAAGACTACCAGTATGAAAGATTTCCTCTATGCGACAGCCTCTTCAAAGTGGCCTTCGCAAGATACCTTATCGACAGAATTAATCACAAAACACAAAATCAACCACGTCCGCGAATAACTCAATACAGACTGTCTGTGCACAAGTCAGAACCATTACTTATCCTTCACAAGCCACTTTAAGGGTATATGGTGACTGTGTGGTGTAAATGTACCTCAAACAAAGTGGGCTGGCTACTTTATACCCAAAGAATCCGCTTGTTGAATCACCTCTTAAAAATTAAGAGGCAAGGAGCAAGCAGGGATTTTTTTTTGAATCAATGCAGGTTCCTTTTATAGCTTACATTCTTTGTGACATGCCAATAAACAGGAAGCCCAACTAAGTAACTTTTCTATCACAGCTTACTATTATTTACCCCTCTCCCTAAGAGGGTGGGTCCAAATACAGCAAATCCCAATCCACTGAAGAAGCCTAATTATAAAGTCCTATTAGCAAGCCTATCATTTCTGATCATCCCTTTCATCCATTTCTGATCATCCCTTTTGTCTGTGTATCATTGGTCTCTTTTCAGTGGGGGTAATCGTTAAGTGTGTCCACACATGCAAAATATCTCTTTGAAGACCTGCAATATCCACAGAAGTCAAATACGGAGATTTACTCCGTAGCTGCAATTTTCATGACTTTTGTTACATGTACGCATCTCTTTCTCTCACAAAGTGAGCATATTATATAAATTTTAGATACAGTACTATGAGGCAAAGAGATAAGCTGAGACTCCACCTTTAACTCTGAATTTCCTGCTTTCATGAGCTTACCTCAAGCTTTTGATGTCATTTCTATTATACTGTGTGAGATTTATTAAGTCTCAAATTTATTTATTCCCAGAACATGGGTTGCGAGACTGTCACCCACAAAAAGTATGTAGACATGTCTAAACACAATCATCAGCTGAATGAGCTACTGGCTGGGAGGATTTCTGTTCTGTCATTCTGATCACGGTCTCAAACATCAGGTGAATGTTGCTCACTTACCTCTGACAAAGTCACTCAAGGCATGGCATTGACCATGTGATTAAGATGCTTAGAGGAAAATGGCCTTATCTATCACAGGATGAAGGAATACATCATTTCAATCTTGTTGGATGGAATATTCTCTCTCTTTCACTGGCAGCTCCAGTCCAACAGAACAGGATTTAGAAAGGAGAGATTAGTTGCTTGACAGTGCACAATAAGTATTATGATGCGATTATGCTGAATCATAATTTTAAGAAGGTGACATTTAACAAGTGTTTTATAGCCACCCTGCCCAGAAAGGCAGGACTTTTAACAAATGTCTGTATTTTTTCCTGTGCTAGTCAATACCTAGTGTCTCTGGCAATGACGTCTTAAAAACTCAGCACACCTGCTATTTGTCCTAAGTTTGTCTGATGAATGTCTTTGGGTTACAAGCTGGTCTGTCATACTCAATCTAGCAAACTGGTCTCTTCAGTCAGATGACACACTCATCAATAGGAAGGGTGATTTGTAAAATGACTGCACAATTTCACTGTGTCTCAAATGACTGCTTTATTGAGCTCCTGGTTTTAAAACAAGTGATTTGGACTCTAAACATCTATACAGAAGAGAGTGGCTACCCATCAGTAAGAAAAAAAACAAAGCACTAGTTAGAAATCATATAGCATACATTTGGTAGTGTCATTTATTGCAAATATTTACTAAATACACAACCCTTAAAGGGCACATGGGTTTTTGTTTATCTGTTTGCTTGCTTTTATGCCACTGCAAATAAGACAGTCTCGCCACACCCCTTCAGGAGATAACTATCAATAAAAGGCCATGACATAAAATTCTTCCTAAGTTTCTAAATTGTGGCTCCACTGACATCAATTGAAATTTTGCCACTGACTTCAACAGGGTCAGGATTTTGCCACAAGACTCCAAATTCCCAGGTGAAGGACATGTGTTGAAAAGAGTACCACATAAAATAATTATGTCACCAGCACATACAGCACTTCTCAAGTTCAAATCACAAAGTACTTTACAAAGGAAATACATGTCCTCATCATCATTTCAAAAATCGAGGTGCAGGACGGAAACAAGTTGCCCAAAGCCACCCAAAGTAGAACCCAACTCTTCTAAGTGCCAGTCAGGTGCCCTATCCCCTGAGGCAGAGAGCCCTTCATGGTAATTTTCATTTTTATTGTAATATTTATCTAACATGATGAGCCTCACAATAAAATAGGAGATGGCTAGGAGAACACGCAGTACCAGATAGCATTATTTTGACAATGTTGAAAAGAGCAAGATTAAAAACAAATAGATTTTAGACACAACATAATACCCAGATAGAACAATTCCATTAGTCAGATATACACACTTCTGTATATCTGTATATACACATACATTCTGTATATACACAATACCCAGATAGAACAATTCCATTAGTCAGATATACACACTTCTGTATATCTGTATATACACATACATTCTGTATATACACAGATATACACAATACCCAGATAGAACAATTCCATTAGTCAGATATACACACTTAGTCAAAAATGATGCAGCCACCTGTCCAAAAGCATCCAACTTTAATTGATCATCTCAGCTTTTCTGCTTGGTAAGCAAACAGGGCTAGAGCAATCTTTTCCTGTACAGAGTGAGGAATTAAGGGACTCATTATGAGAGACTTTTCTGAAAGAAATAGTTTGGCAACTTGTCAAGTATTGCATCTATGGTACACTAAGAGCTAATTGTATTAGATTAGTATTACTTAGCCATTCCTATTCCCTTCCCTCCAATACTCAGCTAGTTATCAACATTACCTAGGTCCCATGAAAAGCTAGCAGGCTGGTTATTAGAATGAAATTAAACCAGAAAACAGAACTTTTTAAGAACACAACAGCTGGGCCACTCACAGGATGTTGGGCAAGATGAACCATGGTATGAAGCAGTATTGCAGCTTTTGTGTTCTTAAAAAGGGGGAGTGTACAGAACAGGGCAATTCCTGTGTGATCCACCCATCTTCCCCTCCTGGCATCTGGCACTCAGAAGTTTAGGGTCAGAGTTACACTCGACCATTTTGGCAAATAGCCATTCAGGATTTAGCCTCCATGAACTTACCCAGTTATACTTTTGGCCATCATAACATCCCCTGGCAAAGAATTGCACAGGTTACTTGTGTGTTGCGAGAAAAAGTAATTTCATTTGTTTGTACTAAACTCTCTACTTACTAATTTCATTGGGTGACCCTGTTTTTTTCAGGATTTTACAGACCACTATCTTTTCTCCTCTTAGTTATCACTTTTCTAAGTTAAACTCCAAAAATCATTTTAAAAAACACAATAAATAACAATTTATACATTTGGGGTGGGATTCCCAAAATTTAACGACTTCAGTGAGAGCAATGACAGGCCAGTGCTAAGTGCTTCTAAAGATTCAAGATTCCAACTTCTAATTTTTTCCCTAAATAATTCAGTCAACCAAAAAACCAAAAAAACCCACAAAAACACAAAAACAAAAAACCCACAAAAAACAAAAAACAAACAAACAAACAAACCAATTGCATATGGCCAGTGTCAGGCCAACAAAAATCTGTATGGTCTAGCTTTCAATTCCTGAAAACAGTCGAGTTTCAGGAACACTAAATTATAGCAGCTGTAGTTCCATTGAAGTCAGAGGGACTCCGCATGGGAATTAAGAATCTATGTTGAGGGATCTTTTTGCAGGATAGGAGCCTGGAGTCTGTTGAGAGGGAGGTGGGATAATGCGTTTGCTTTTCTTACCCTGGCATCCTCATGCTGCTCACTACCCTATTCTCACTGCAACTAAACAGTGGAATTTGAACACTAAATATCATATCTGGTGTAACTATCTATTGGCAAGGCAGTATTCTGCCACTGCAGAACAATAGTCATGCAGTAGTATTTTTCTGTGAGGGAGGCAAAGTCTCAACATGGATCACATTTTCACAGGTGAGGCACTGAACACTGCTATTTATAGTGAATGAATATTAGACCTTGATCTGTAGCAATACTACAGTGGAGGATGTAAACCTAGAATATACCTTCAGGCATCAAAGGCACCTGAACCTGCAATGACTTGAGTATATTCTTCACTAAGTTGTGGCTTAAAGCTAGGCACCTCCAAAAATGTTTACAGAATCAAGACTTTAATTTGTATTTTATTTGTGTATTATATAAAATATCACTGCTCCGAGTTTTCAATCCGAAAAGCTCATTTCCATTAGCTCCATGTTTGTAAAAGGCACCCCCCAGAAACATTCCAATTATTTGTACCTGATAAGTTTATCTCAGCCAGCAAGCTAAATGTGTTTGCTGCTCACTGTGTGCCAGCATAGGATGTCTTGCCATGTCAATCCACAGGGCCTTTACAGTGAGGAACAGTGTGTCAGTGACTATTTGCTTCAGCAAGGAGTTGGCAATGATGGGAAATGCAGCCAATTTAATTTAATAGAAGGGATTCACATCATGACATGCAGTTGTCCATTAACAGAACAAACCCCCTCCCCCTTTTCCCATTTGGCAATTGCAGCAAATCTTCCATGAAAATACATTTCCTATAATGTTCTGGTCATGGTTGGCAAGAGCTGCAGCCAATTTCCATAAAGCCACCATGTGGAAAATTGCCTTGGCTGTTAAAATGGACTAATGTGAAGGAATTTTTAAAAAATGTTGAAAGCATCAATTCTATTTAAAAATTTTTTTTAAAAAAATCCAGTTTTCAGTAAATTAACAGGTTACCTACCAGCATTAAGGCAGGATCTTTAAAACAGAAGACAGGAAATCAAATGGCTTTAAAGGAAAAGATACAACCTTCACTCAAGCAGCACTTACATGATGTTTACAGAGGAAATGTACTGAGAAGAAAAGACTGGAGAAATCCTCTTGTTGGAGCTACTGATAGACAAAGGGTTGGTTCAACTCCCCAAAAGTTAGACCCCAATTCTGCAGACCAGTGCATCGGCTTTAATGGGGCTACTTGTACGCTTAAAAATATAAGTAAATGCATAAGTGTTGGCAAGGTTGAAGCCTGATTCTCCACTAACAGTTTTACCAGAAATAACTAACTCCCATGGATTTCAGTGAAGTTGCACTAATTTCATATCTGTGTCTCAGTGGAAGTTCAAATCCACAGTGCTTATTTGAACTTACTGAAATTTTCCCATGCACACGCATGCACACACACTGGACTATTTCCTTCCCCACTCCATTGCCTTTATTTCCCACCACAAGATGAGATTTCATTGGAATAGGAAGGCACTCCCTAGATTTGACACACTCCTACCAGGATGTCCTGCTGCTTGGTTCAGAATCTCACACATTCCAGGGCTTCTTTGGGGTCAGAGCACCTCTAAAATGCATTCCTCTCTACTCTTGGGGAAGCAATGGAACTCAGGAGATTTGAAGACAACAGCCAAAAGGATCATCAGATCTGTTGAGATCCACAGCTGGATTTCACAATAGCATAAGGGTACGTCTACACTGCAATAAAACTCACGAAGCTGGCCCGTGTCAGCTAACTCAGGCTCACAGGACAGGGCTGTGGGACTATACAATTGCAGTGTAGCAGTTCGGTCACAGGCTGGAGCTTGGGCTGAGAGACCTTGTGAAGTGGAAGGGTTCCCGCCCAATACCGAACTTCTACACCGCAGTTTAATAGCCCCCTTCACTCAAGCCCCACGAGGCTAAGTCTGCTAGCAAGGGCCAGCTGCAGGTGTCTAACTGCAGTGTAAACACACTTACGGAGAGCACATTTGCTAAGGTCTTGTCTACAAAAGAAAGTTGTACTGGTTTAGCAGTTCTTGAACAGCATTAACAGGTGTCCACCCGTGTATGGGCACTTTTATTCTGGTTTTAATTGTGAAATATGCCATGGTTGGTAGACACTAAATTTGGACAACTCTTTCTTTATTTTTCACAAAAGGCCTAATTCAAAGCTCAGACTCCAGACAATTCCTTTATTTATTTTTTTAAAAAATGAATCTCATCATCCTTGATGCTTCAATACTTTTTCCAAAACAAAAAAAAAAAAAAAAGGGGGGGGGGCAAAACATATACACACTGAAGCCCCGCACCCACAACTCACCCACAATTACATGCATGTAATGGACAAGCTTGGGGGATATGGGGACATAGTAATCAACCCACTTCATAATGAGACATTTGAAATTTTAAAAATTAATCATTAGCAATATGGTGCCCCTTTATAGCACTTACCCTCCAAAGACATTACAAGCCTCTCATCAACAACTCTGGAAGTTGGGAATAACAGTATTATTGTCCACATTTTACAGAAATTAAGGCCAACATTTAGGATTTTCCCTTTCTGGATGTTTAAAAGGAGACACGCCTCGGGTCTGAAAGCGTTGAGCAGACACTGCTCCCACTGATTTTGGAGAACTCTGAGAACTTAACATCCCTGCAAGCAAGGCCCTTTAAGTGTCCCAAGCAGAGCACTCAAAAATGGACATGCCCAAAATGGGGACACTCTTGAAAACACGAGATCACACATAGACAGATGTCACAGAGCAGAGAATAGAACCTAGGAATCATCAACTCCCAGCTGCCTACTGTAATAATCCCAGATCACATTCACCTCTCTTCTAACAATAAAAAAAAAAGAGACTGTAGAGAGCGTCCTTCCTACATTTAAAAACATTTTTGTAGTTCATTTGTCTCTCAACAGTTATCTCTTGAATATGGCTCCTGAGCTTAAATCTGTGTCTAAAGAAAAGTATCTGGGAATTCAACAATGAGGTTTCTGATTATTTTTTTTTTTTTTTGTTCCTGCTTGTTAAAAATGAAAAGGTACCTACACTGTATCTACTATGACCTTAAAAGCCACTTTCTCTGTCTCTCTCCAAACTCCTCTGGCATCTCCTATGGAACAAGAACTGCTCCATTAACACTTCAGTCATTCTGTTTTCGATTCCTGAGAGATAGCAAGGGGAGGGCAAGGAAGCAGCTGAGCTGCAGTGTCCTGCATACACACACATAAAACCAGAGAGATTCTTCTAAGATGGTGATTTCCTTCTTGAGTAATCTTTTTGGTTTTTATCCCTCCTGTGTGAAAGTTCAGCACATTCAGCGTCACTGAACAGCCAAAATCTCATTAAAGAAAAATCTAACCTTTTCTACTTATCTGTGTTTCCTCTGGCCGCTCTGTTACCTGTCTCCCTAATTTATGGCTCCTGCACTGCCACTATGATTAAAGAAATAATGGTTTGTTTTCATTTAGACTTGGGTTGATTATTTTTGGCCTTTCCTCCAACTTTATTCTAAACTCAAGAGATGAATAGGCTGCTTAAGGGTCCACTAATCATTTCATCAAAGTGTTGTGCGCTGTAAACAGGAAGCTGCCAGAAAGTGAGAGGTCGCCTGTTCTTCTCACAGATTTCACAACAGGAGTTCAGTGAATTCACACAGTGCAGGACTGCAGTGCATTCACTGAAGAAAAAAAAAAAAAAAAGTGGAGAGAGCGAGAGATTTTAATTGGTGGACAAGAGTCACAGCACAGACAATTGTTTCGCCATAGCCATTCTGAGTTTCCTTGCTACCTGAACTTATAAATCACATGTCTCTAGGGACGCAAGTTAGTGACATTTCCTGATTTTAATTATCTTTACTTATGTTCAATGTGTTCCCAACGGCTGAAAGTATGAGGAAGTTCTCCTTGACAAACAGCCACCAAGTTTTAAAGAGGCTGTAGAACTCCAAAGAGCAAAGTCACGTTGGCAAAGAACTCCCAGGCTGGAGCTCAATTCAGGAGAAGCGAAGTAGCCCCTCGCCAGTGATTCATCAGCACACCAACAGTGATGGAAGAGAAAAGAATGAAGACTCTATCCCCCCAACCCCAGAAGTAATCAATATGGATTTATGGATCTATGCATCTCCACACAACTATACTGCATATTGTGATTAGTTGTGTTGCAAGGCATGGGAAGCTGGAAGTTAGCTTTCATGAGCTTCACACTTCAATTCTCTGCTGTAAATATTCCCTCCACCACCACCTTTTTTTGGCCTTCTACACTAGCTTGACCTTTCCTCATAGATTAGTACACTCCTTAATCAGCCTCTGTTTCCCTTGGGGGGTAGAACAGCCCAGCAGGCTGCAGGTATTTTTGGCTGAAAAGGGCACTTAGGTGGGAAACATGTAATTTTCACCACACTGTAAACAAAGCCTCAGTTCCCGACAAATCTATAAATTCTATCATGCTACTGATGCCTAGTTCTGCAAATCTGTAGCTATTTTTTTAAAAAAAGTAATATTCACAGCCCACACACAGTGCCAGATCCTCAGTTGGCGTAAGTCAGCACAGCTCCATCCATTGGTGCTATGCCAATTTACACCTGTCAAGGATCTGGCCCTAAGATTTTTTGCCAGTAGTTCTGTATGCCTGCACCATAAGTGAAAGCCAATTTTCACCAAGCAAACCTGCTTCTCCTCTCCCCAAAAATCAAGCATTCCATAAGAGAAGTAGGGAAACACAGCATCACCTTATCAGTGAAACCATTTTTTGGAAAACACTGGGAAAATATGGAGCTCGTTTTTCATGCAGCTCTAGCGGAGACGACACACACTGCAATGGAGCAAAAGAGGAGATGGGTTAGTGCAGATTACAGTGCGTCAGAACCGTTTCAAAGTTTTCATTTCACTTGGAATGCGTACCGTGCAGAAAAAACTACTAAGCCAAAGGGGTGTTTCCTTTCTTGTTTATATTTTTTAATCATTCGCAGTCATGCGGTTATAGAAGATAAACCACACTTCCTGAGAGGTTGCAAGCACACAGTAAACACGCTATATACCTGTGGTTATTTTGTTGTAATAATTGCCTCCTTTAGTTTAGCGAACGTGGGTCTGATGCTGTCCCTTTGCAATTCCCTATCCAGCAGCTTTGGGCATGCAGAGCAGATATATTAGCTACCTTGAGTTCCACTGAATGTTACTTTCCCTAGCTTTGTGCCAATCTTCAACATCTGTCACGAAGACCATTCAACCAGCGGTTTCGTCTTAATAGTTGCAGATGAATTTAAGGAACAATTTTAAGTCTCCTTAAAACATATTTTAAAATATATAAAAAAAATACTTTGAGCAATCCAGTGCATGCACTTCTATGCACGCAGGCATAACACTGGAAAATGTTCCAGACAGACCAAAACAGACATAATAAGGATTATATTGCACGTTACACTCTATATGCAAACTACATCATCATGAGAACATTGATGTTACAGTGAAACGTCCAAAAGGAAATGCAAACACAGCTGTTGCACTTTCCCCATATTACCCAGGCACAGGGGTTGCGCTGAGGAAAAGAGAGATGTGGACAGAATACTGCTGCACTCCAGTTATACTCTGCTGTTGTACTAACCACTAGTCTAGTGGAGGAGAGTTGGCTCCAAAATTAGGGAATCACAAGTGGTGCCTTTGCATTTTCCCTTCTTGGCTGCTCCCAGCTGACACCAGACACAGCTAAGAGTCTGGCCCATAGAGCAGGCAACTTTTAACTCAAAATAGAGGCTTAAAAACCAAATATTCAAAGCAACATAAAAATGCCTGCGAAATGGGCCCATGCTCCTATTTTGGAATATATAATCTGATACTGACATAGCCGAACCTGTCCTCATGTCCTCTAAACAAGGGGTCTCAAACATGCGGCCCGCGAAGCCCTTTCCTGCAGCCCGCCAAGCTCCCTGCCCTCCCACCAACCATAGCAGTTTCCGGAAGGGAGGGGCCAGAAGCGGAGGCTTCTCTGATGCCTGGCCAGGCCGCTGCCGAGCCCCAGCTTCCAGGCACTCCTGCTGCAGCTTCAATGAATGAGCTGGGGCGGCGCTTCCCAGGAGCTCTCTGCAGCGGCAGCCAGGACCAGAAAGCCAGGCTCCCTGCTGAGTTACAGGGGTGAGTGGGTGGAGATCTGGGGACAGGGAGCAGGGTTATGAGGGTGAGTGGGGAGAGATTTGGGGACAGAACAGAAGGAGCTGGCTACAAACATGAGTGGGGGGGAGATTTGGGGAACAGGGAGCTGGGTAATAGGGGTGAGTGGGTGGAGATTTCGGGATGGGGCACAGAGAGCTGGGTTACGGGGGAAAGTGGGAATGGGGAACAGGGTTATGAGGATTAGTTTGAGAGAGGGAGACTTTATAAAATTATAATTGACATTAGGCTGAGATGTGCTGAAATTTCTGTCAGGTTTATCAACATATTACATTTGAAATAAAGCTTGAATCATCTGAGGCTGGTAACTTCTTGTTAAATTAGATTTGTTTGCTTGTGTTTCCAGCTCTGGACTTCCTATATTGCTCTTGCTTTGTTTGCCAAACAGCTGTTGGTGGTGCCTAGCGCTTTCCAGGAGGGAGCGGGGAGCTGCGTGCTCAGAGGAGGCGGCGGGGCAGGACCTCGTGGAAGGGGTGGAGTGAGGGCGGAGCCAGGGACAGCAAGCGGGGGGCATGTCAGTGATGTGGTCCTCAGGCCAGTGCATTAATCCTCATGTGGCCCTCGTGGTCATTTGAGTTCGACACCCCTGCTCTAAACCGACGCGTGCACACATTTTATGGGCACAGTTTAGAAAGCAGCTTCACAAATCTGGCCTGTGGAATCCAAAATAACTGTAAAGGATTTAGTACAGAATTTTGAATCACATAATTATATATTTGGTAACAAATGTACTGCTCTTATAATTCTTTAATTAAAACAAACGTGAATTACCATGGTTTTATTTTTGGAGTGTAACTATATATCCATTCACTTGCAGCAGAATTGCTCTAATGGGCTTCCTTTTTTTCCCACCTCACTACACGAGATGCAGTGTTTTGACGGTGTTTACATGAACTTTATCCATTGCTTTAAAATGTTGTGATTAAAAGTTCTTGGAATTTCTTTTCAGTATGCAGACTTCCCTGGTAACAGTTGCTAAGAAAAAAAAAAGTCAGACGCACAGGTTGCTGCCATGCGGGATGAAGGTCTGAGAACATTTGCGAGATAGGAGACATCCATATTTAATGATTCAGTCCTTTCTCCCCCTGCTCTTGCTTTACTTTTCAACTCCATGCATTTTCCTCCTCCCGCCATTTGCCACCCCATTAGCAGAATTCCCTTACTGAAACTCTAATCTTATTTTAAAAGGGACACATTCAGAAATATTAACATTCTATACACGACTCCCATAAATAACCAGAGGCGATTTCTCAACATCTTTCCTCAAAGCAGGGCCTGAATGTTCCAATTACCAGGAGCAAGTAGAAAGCTTTCGTCAGTGAGCGTAAGAACTCAAGCCACGAGTTTCTGCAGAAGTGAAACATTACTTTACAAAGTTCAGTTTCTAGCCCTTATAACCCCCACAGTAATTGTCCAAATGTGAACTCGATGCAGAGCAATGCAGTGTTGCCTTTCTGAGTCTGCAGCTCCCCCAGTGACCTTGCTACGGCTCGCAGATTTCCTAAAGGATGCAGAATGAAATTTAAAAGACTCTGGTCAGTTTTAATGGCTAATGTTCAGAACCAAGTTACTAGGGGTTTCTCTACACGAGGAAATTGACCAGCATAACTACTGTAGACTAAAGCTTTGACTATACTACGTAGCTTTTAATAACGTGTATGTGCTGCCAGAGTCATGCTGCTAAAAGGCTTGCAGTGTAGCTGTTGTCTGTCGGCAGGAGAAAGCTTTGCTGTAGACAAATAATCTTCCATCCCTAATGAGTGGTAGGAGCTATGTCCACAGGAGAGCACTTCTGCCAACAAACTGCTGTTCACACCAGTGCTTTAGTTCCAGGGAGGGGCGGGGGATGGGGGAGAAGGGGCAAGGGTTTAACACTCTTGAACGACAAACGTGTGGTCGATGAAGTTCCAGTGTAGACAAAACCTAAGCTAGATCAATTGACGAATCAAATACTGTCAACTGACCACTCAGATGACAGCCTATTTGACCATGGTCAAATATTGTGAAATATTCCAGCAAGAATTCCCTGATGTAAGCAGCAGCCTACCATTTTGATTTCACCATTCTTTCATTTTTTAGAATGTAAGAAAAAAGCAAAATCACAAGTTAATTAACTTACTTAATGTCTAATTTTAAAAAGCATCTCAGAATAAACCTACTAGAAATCATAAAAATGTACTCTTTACACTTTTCTAATAAGTTACTGCTTTGAACTATTAGACAATTTTTGACAATATTTAACCGGTCAATTGACTAATTATTTTTGGACTGGTGAAATGCCCAATCCTATACAAAGCTATTCCGGGATAGCTATTGTAGAACAGCTCTCCTAACTGACACTATTCCAAAAAGAGTGACTTTATTACAGAATAATTACTCCAGTCACAAAGCACACTAGTTATTCCAAAATAAAAAAAATCACTGTTATTCCAGAATAGAGTGTCCATGTGATGGAGTTATTCCAGAATAACTAAATTATACTGGAATAGCTATGCCAGTCAATCTCTCCTCACCCCTAATCATGTAGATAAAGCCTAAGAGCTACTGATTCATGCTGCTGCTTTGGGGAAACTATGAGTAGGACCACAGATAAGCAGTGCAGTTGGGCACAAAGGAGATAAACCAAAAAACAGAGCCTTAGGAAAGAGCACAGGTTTGTCCCCACCTGCATCACAAAAGCCAGGATGTGCAGAAGTAGAAGGTAGGGCGAGAGAGATTTCCTCTTCCAGAGACCAAGGGAACAATGTGAGCAGATTCCTACTAACACAGAAGCCTACAGGAAGGATATAATGCTGAAGTAGGGATCAGGCATGAGCTGCCCATCAGAGCAGGGAGTGTGGTGCTAGGTTTCTAGCACTGCTCCTTTACCTTAGTAACCTTTTGTATTAACCACTTGTGACAGGTTCGGTCACAGAGAACCCCTTGGGACTTTCACTTGATGTGCTGGAATTACCTCTTAGCCCGTTTTCCTTGCTAGCTTGGGACTCCAGAACCTGCTTTCTTGAGCCAGACACGCTAGCCTGCTGTAACACGGACCCATGTCTGGTCCATGCCCCCAGGTCTGGTCCACGCCCCCAAAGCTGCAAACTTTAACCAAAAACTGCTCAGCAGGTCACTTATCTCCAGCATCCAGAGACCCAGCTCCTAATGGGATCCATTTTACTCTGTATAAAGCATACACAGAGTAAACTCAAATTGTTCACCCTCTGTAAGACTGATAGAGAGATATGCACAGCTGTTTGCTCCCCAAGGTATCAGTCACTTACTCTGTGTTAATAAAATCACTTTTATTTATTAAGTATAAAAAACAGGATTTAAGTGTTTCAAGTAATAACAGATAGAATAAAGTAAGTCACCAGGCAAAATAAAGCAAACACACACAAGTCTAAGCCTAATACATTAAGAAACGGATAAAAGTAATATCTCGCCCTCAGAGATGTTCCATAAGCTTGTTTCACAGACTAGACTGCTTCCTTGTCTGGGCCCAATCCTTTCCCTGGCACAGTCCTTGTTAGTTCCAGCTCAGGTAGTAACAAGGGGCTCTCTCAGGACTGGCGGCCCCCTTTGTTATGTTGTACCCCTTTTTATAGCTTTGGCACAAGGCGGGAATCTTTTGTGTCTCTGAGTCCCCACCCCTCCTTCTAAATGGAAAAGCACAGGTTGAAGATGGATTGCAGTATCAGATGACATGTTCACATGTTCTGTGAGACCCCAGGCTCCATTCTTCCAGGGCTGGCCCACACTCACCCAAGAAGGTTAGCAAGCAAGCAAACCATTTACAGCCAATTGTCCTAGTCAATGGGAGTCATCAATTCTGCAAACCATCATTAATGGCTCATACTTTGCATAATTACAATAGGACCTCAGAGCTATACTACGTATTTCTAGCTTCAGATAAAAGAATGATACATATATACAAATAGGAGGAATATATTCAGTAGATTATAAGCTTTGTAATGATACGAGACCTTTTGCATAAAGCATATTTCAATTACATCATATTCACACTTATTAGCATATTTCCATAAAATGTATGGAATGCAACATCACACCACTGACAAACATTCAGCCTAGCAGGCATCCATCCAGTAAAGTATTTAACGCCTACCACAGAGAGTTTTGTTTGGGGTAGGAAGGGTATTTGTCAGCTAGCCCTATTCTTCTGTCTCTGGGGGGTCAGTTTCTCTCCTATTTTGTATGAGAAATTGATAAGTGAAAGACGAAGAAATCAGAAATTGCAACAACTTCACACTTCAGGTTCTCACGGGGAAGAAAAGAAAATGAAAGCAAAGAAGGAAAAAGTTCACCAATGTATGCAGCTTTTTCATTTACTAAGCAGTGAGCTGCCATCGACTCCCAGGGACTTCAATGGAACAAGACAGGGCCTATTATCAACAATAGTTCTGTTAACAACAAGCAAACAAACAAACCCAAGATTACATTTGATTTTTTAATGAGTTTCGGATCAGGTCTCTAGTTTCCAATATTTCATGATAGAGTATTTTTTTTCCACCCATTACATAGTTTGCATATCTCCACTCATCTGGATACTTAACGGAAATTCTAACCTTTTGAATATGAGCCAAGGGTGATACGATAATTTTGTTCCAGCACCAATGAATGGCTTTAATTTAAAACAAGACGACATGGCTGCAGGCACCAAATGCTGCTGGTGCTTCTGTTAGCTTGGACCCCCTTCCATTTCAGGACTGTCATCTTTCTGCCAGCAAGAAGCAAACTGATCGTAAAATAATGCTGGGGAGGAGGGGAAGGAAAGAGCAGCTCCTGTTCCATTTAAATACAAGACATACAGCAGGAGTCATAAAAAGAAAAATAGGTATATCATGTGTGTTTATGTGTTATATATATTACACCTGTAATGTACACACCGAAATAAAAACAAATTTAGTGCACTTTTACTACGTACTTGCACTGATCACTGAATATCAGATTAGCATTTTTGGTCACCATGTCCAACAAAGTAAATAAACAAATGGCAGCTGTTTGACTCTGCTAAGAAAATGATTGTTAGGAAAATGTAACTTAGAATGTTGTAGTATGATTTTAAAATGACCTTAGACTTATAATCTCACTCCCTGTATATGTACTATTGACCCCTAGTTTAACATGCATTTTAAACTTGCATTCACCCTGTCACAGCTGTGCAGGCGTCATAGTGTCTGAGTACCCCTAAGTGTTTTGAACCTCCTGCTTACCAGACAGGTAAATTAAATAGATTAATACCAACAATGGATGTAATAGCCATTAAGTGTTCCCACCTGTGTAAGTGGATTGAAAGTCCCCCTCCCTTATCAACACAGGAGTATAAAATATCTTCACACATGTATTGAGGTGAGCCAGTTGTTTGGGTGACAACCCCCTCTGACTCCTTATTGCTTGCAATAAATCTTGTTTTTCCAGAAGTCTACTGAGTTATGCCTGTCCTTTGAGGTATATTGGACTGAACTCCAAAGGAAATAAGCAGTTTTTGTAACAACTCTGTTTCGAGTTGGGCAGTCAAGCTCCTTACTGCCTTTTAAGCTACACGTGCAGAAAGGGACTGAAACAGGACTGAATGCCATAAAATTTAAATAGGGCAAAGAAGGTTAGCATGATTAAATGTCTGAGAAAGATGAACTACACTTAACACTAGGCCTGATTTTCCTCACTGCAATAGACCCATGCATGTCTCACTTGCCCTGCTGTATGCTAGATGAGAATCAGAACCATCAACCTGTCATCAAATGAAAGCAGGATGGCCTCAGGAAATCAAACCAGGCACCGGATCAAAGCCAAATGCCACCTGATCTGGACAGATGTGTCATGCCGTATGTCATTACGGCACTGACGCGAGAGTTGGCACGTTGGGTATAAATGTGCCAGTGCTGTCTGAGAACAATTTTTTAAAAAAATACAAAGTACCAGTGATTGTTTGCAAACAGACATTCCAGAAAGACAGAGGTAACATTAACCATTTGTTCCAGTTCTGGAACATCCTAGCATATCGCTTTGCCTTGAATTTCTTTGGGTCCCAAGTATACCTTCTCTTCTTCTTGTCTGTTAGGGACTTAACCTATGCTTGTAAAGTGCCCAGTGTAATGGGAACCTGATCTCAGCTGAAGGCTCTATAAGCTACCATAATAGAGGAACAAGGAACATAGTGGTCATCAGGTCCTCTTTGCAATGATTAGAAAGCCAGAGAACTTAGCATTCTTGGCTGTTGCAAACAGATCCATTGACAATTTGCCCCAAGGTTTGTAGACTTGATGCAACACTTCTTTCACCTCCCATTCCTCTGAGAGAACCTTTTGACTCAGGCAGTCTGCTTGAGGATTGAGCATGCTAGCCAGGTGAGTCCCGAGAGATAGTAAGTGGTCTTCTGGCCAGTCCATCATCATCATTATGGCTTCTTATGCTAGCTTCTTGTTCCTGGCCTCATCCTGCTTGTGTGTTTATGACACCCTGTGTTGCCTGAATGGCCCAACACTGCTTGAAGACCATGATCAGGAGATTGTGAGGGCCAATGATACCTTCCACCACTTGCACCCTTGGATGTGCAGGTCCACCAGGGAATCAGCCCAGGAGACACCATACCACCATAGACTTGCAAAGGAGGGAGTGCTGGACTGTAAGAGTAAGCATGATCTCAGACTTGTATGCCTCCTTTGTGTCTTCTCTGGCTAAAGGCAATACTTTCCCTCAGTTTTCTAGAACTCTCTTATTCATGAGATGGAGGAAGAACTCTCCCTTTCAGAGAGTAATAAGGGAATGCTAAAGCCATAGCAAAACAGAGGCCTTCAGTGCCTTGCTTCAGGTTTTGTCCTGGATAGGTGCTTCCAATGTTGGCCAGTCTATCTACCTGAGCCCTAGCCAGATGTGGTGAAGCCAACTGGTGAACCAGAGCATGGGTCACTTCCAATGCATTGGAGAAGGTCCACCAAGGGCACTATAGCTTGGAGGAAAGCAGGGATACTTGATCTTACCTTACTTGCCTTCAGTGCAGATGTGTTAGGTTTCCTTTGAGTGACTCCTCTCCCTCTCAGGTCCCATGGGATTAGTTAAGAAAGAGAGGACAATCCCAGAATGGATCACGCCTGCTCTTTTATGACATATGCTCCACTCTAACCCCACTGCCTTTGCTGTCACCACAGGTGTGCTTCAGCAAAGTGTATATCTCAGCATGAGGTAAACAACAAGAGCAAGAGAAATGACTGCAGGTAGGAGGGCAACACTGACTGACAAAATCCTAGAAACCATGCAAGGAGGGGAGCAACCTTTAACAAGGCAACAAGGAGCAGAGACTCACATGAGTTCCCTGCGGAAAGGAGAATGTGGTGCATTTGTGCACAAGTGGAGTGACACCTGCGTGGGAAATACACATCGAACCTTTGTTTATCCCACGGGAAGTCCTGGCACAGTAGGCTTCATACCCAAGACTTGTGTGCAGTGTAGAAATGGGGCTGCTGGTTGAAATTATGTGCCAAATTTGGGTTTACTAAAATCTAACACCAACAGAAATAAAACAGTCTTTATACTCTGATAGCAGTCAGCATTGAGCCCCCAATCTACCAGGCCCCTGCCAATCTCAGCTGATCTTTCTTTGAAGCAGTTTATCCCATCAAAGTTTCAAAAGAGCAGATGATACAGGGAGTCACTAAATAGAAGAATGTGTCCACTAACCCTGCGCGGACAGCTGCTCTATATAGACAACTGCCCATTTAAATTCTTCTTAGGCAGCAGCACAGAGACCACATTTAAACCCATCTCAGTCATTACACGCTCACACACCTTTTAACAATACTGCCGTAACCACTTAGTTTGTCAATTATGAGATACCCTCCCACATCATGCCATAAGCAAATCCCTATGGAAAAGATGGCATGCTACACCCTGAAACAGACTCTGATGGTGTCTATAAAACTGCTGTTCATTTCATTTCCACCCACTCGCCTCCATCCAACAGATTCCATATTTTCCCAGAACGTTAGTTTGCGCAGGGGAGCAACTATGTTCACATTTGACAATCCAATAGATCCTCTGCCTATGTTTGACTGAACTTCAGAAACCTTTCAGAGCATTCTACCAGCATAATTAAATGCTGCCATTAGAGATATTTTGGACAACACATTCATAACAATACATTTCATGCCTCATTTGCCACCAAAGTTTAGAAATTCAAGTCAGCATTCTCCAGTAATTAACACACTTTTTTAATGGGATACAGCCTTCTTTGCATAATGCTGTTGCCTAAATCAAGCATCTAGCTATTTGAATCACATCAAAACCTGTAAGCTGGAGTCATGTTTAAGCAAAACCCCCTCAAACTCTTTCCCTCCTCCCCAATTTCCATTTTAAAAAGAAAACAAAATCTCTCATTTAGGAATGTTGTCACTACCTGCTTGTCACACATCTGCCTCACTTGCTATTCAAAAGCTATGCTGATTCTTAAAGCACTGAAGGGTACCGTTCCTGCTTCTTGCTAGCAATTCTATAGTTAATTGTCTATCACCAGGGCCTTCTGGGCTAGATTCTGCAAGATTTTGAGCCACTCCTCTCCATTACCAAGTGACAGGAGCTCAGTGCCTTGTAAGGTCTTTCCTAGCTGCCTCTCATAATAGAAAGATTCTAGCTCAAGAGGGTTTTGCTCAAAATAACGCTCACACTTAATTCAGATTTTTACTTTCCCCTAACTTTTAGCATCCACCAGAGTTTCACAAATACCAAACTTCTGGCACCTCTTTGTTTAAATAAATAGCATAAAAATTGGACACAGACCAGCAAAATCTAGGAAATAACATGTCTGAGGTTGCAACACAAAAATGTAATTGAGAAACACTGGAACCTGACTGGAAACCTGCCACACTAATCCACAGCAAGTCCAAGGACAATGGAGACTCTCAACCAAGGCACTGAGCTACATGCAGCCCTGCTGGTGCCCTCTCAGTGGTTCTTTATTACTAGAACACAACCTGATGCATGACATAAACCTGACATACTAACAAAAGATCAGACAAAGATTGCACAGGAACATCCATCCTTTACCAGTGGAGCCAGCTGTTCTATACTGTGGGTTGCCATGAACAATCCACCCCTCTTTTCTACTGCAGAGATGGAAATGCTTCCGGTCACCCGGAATCAGATCAATGTTACAATAGCCATGTTCAGTTTGACATCTGATCTCTTGGACAGCTGGCTGAGAGAGAGACAGTGAACTGCCTTGGCTTTGAGCAGTTCTACCACTTCAAGAGCTGTGAAGAGAGGACTAGAAAATGAAGTCCTTTAGTTGGCCTCTCCTGACAGCATATGCTGCAACTGTTATCCACGCTTGGATTTCATTAATAAAACACTGAAACTAAACCAGACTTTCCTCCGATGTGGCTAAGAATCCCATGATAGCTTCACTTCGCATCCGTGGCTTTAAGCCAAGTAAACCAATTCTCTCACTCTCAGGTTGAGAGTCAGGCTGAGTTTACAAGACTGCGTCTGTGTTAGCAATTCTTATTATTATTAATGTGAAGAACTGGGGAGGGGAAGAGGGAAACTAGTTTAAAAAAAAAAAAAGTGGTCTGCTCTAGGAGAAAGGAAACCGAGTTGATGAAAATTGGTTTAGGCTCCAAACAAAGTTTGCAGCTGCTCTTCCTCTGTTGTTCTGACAGCACATCTCCTGCCACGGCCGTAGAGTTCTGGTATTAACTTGCAAGACTCCCAGAGCCTCTGAACCCTTCCCCTCTAGGAATAGGGAGATGGTAGCCAGATGACCAGGAAATACAAGAATCGCCCAGGTTTTGAGGGCTGCTCTAGATGCCTGGACTGGTTTACAAAAACAACTGTCTTTGTAAACTCTCTTCAGAGATGCTATTAGCCCTGCTGTGCTGCTCCTGGGAGAGGATGGGAAGGCCAGTTAACACACAGCTGTCCCCCTACTACCTGTGTCCTGAGTTTTCACTTTGAAAGTCAGGTCACACTACTGTCACTCTGTGTCTGATTGAGACACTGCTTATAAGTGACAAGAAGCTGAACAGCTGCATTTCACATCTCTTCTGTTATAGAGCCAGAGGGGTTTGATTAGTGGAAGCCAGAATTGCAAACCATTATTTTCCCACATCTCTATCTAATACAGGAAGTGTCACAATGGAGATTATGCATCCTGTACATGTCCTCCCACCACCTCCACTGCTTTATCTCTGAAGAGCAAGAGAGTATGTTGGACAGATACAGTGGCTGGCTGATCAAATCAGAACTCAGTCAAGGGATCTATATTATATCATAAAGCAGTGCACCATCAGGTAGCTTATTCTCCGTGTCTGTTCAACCTTTGGGCACTCTGCTGAGACTGCAAAAAAAAGGGCGGGGGGGGAGGGACGCCAGTAAGTGCCATATTGGACAGTTACACTTGTGGAGCAGACATCCGTCCTCTGAGAATGGGACTAATATTACTCACCAGATGGTTAACAGCTTTCAGTCACTACTAACTTGGTGTGCATCAATCCAATAACGTGGGGGTGAAAGCCTCCATATCCACT
This sequence comes from Dermatemys mawii, assembly GCA_007922305.1. Taxonomy (NCBI): domain Eukaryota; kingdom Metazoa; phylum Chordata; order Testudines; family Dermatemydidae; genus Dermatemys; species Dermatemys mawii. Next base: position 3,971,904 of record ML677363.1, read on the forward strand.
GAGGCACCAGTCCTGGCTTTGCGTAGCACCCATCTTCAGCTACCCTAACTTCTCCACTCCCTACCTATGTGTAGCACTCCTCTTCAACTACCACTCCTCTGTACCGCCATTGAGTCTCACCAGCCCCATGCTGAGCAGAATTAGGGAACAAACTTTCCAAAAATTGCCCATAACTCCACACACACATCCCCCTTCAGGCTCAGAAGTGTGATTTAAAGCATGGCTTTGAAGCAAGTGAGCTTTTATGGAATTCAAGGGGAGCCAAAACAACTAAGCCTTTGTTTCGACTTGCATCGTCCACCAGGGTGTAATACTGTACTTCCTTGCACTGTAGTTTTGGCTTTTGCTGTTAGTGACACATTTACGAAAGTTATAAATGGGAAGGACTGGGGGAAGGCCAATAAGCAGAGTTAACTGGAGTAACCAGCTCCTGTTCTGAACTGACTTCTTTTAAAAAGAACAGGATTCTTTTTACAGATACAGACTAACATGGCTGCTACACTGAAACCTGACTTCTTTTAAACACTCACTGAAATGCAGAACATCTCCTTGAGCAGCAAGTCTCTATCCTTATCTGCAGAAATCCACCAGCATTCCAACTTGGAGACACTGCTGAAACCCAGCAGGTGAGTTTGCTTAAAAGTAGGGTTGTTTGCACTTCAGCCCTTGGAAGATTAACACTCTGGCCTTCCCCCTCCCACCCATATGACCTGCCCAGTGGCAACACAGAGACCATATCATTTAGAGAAGTTTCTTTTTCCTCTAGGAACTGAAGAGGTGGTTGTTTATACAAATGCTTCTCTGCAGAATCTATGCTGCAAATCTTGATGCTCATGAAGATTTAACAGAAGATACATTTCAAAACAAATAAGGGATTCCAAAGGTAACTATTTTATGTGAGGGTACTTGTGGCTTTAGAGTGATCAATTTCAGAATAATCCAGGTGCTATTACTAACAATGGCATGGAAATCTGTTTGGATTCAATGCATCAAAACAGTATCCTTAAACAGTTTAAATATTAGCACAAAACACCTACGAGGCCCCTAATGAAAATGAGGCAATGCTTATGAGGCTAGACCAGTGAGCTACATTTTAAATATAGCAAGAAGATTAAATGTCCTCAGATACTTGAATAGCTCAGTACCCGAGTAGCTCCACTGACTTCCACAGAAAAGGGGCTCCTTCCTGGTCCTGTCATTGTCAGTGCCGGGTAGGCAATAATCCACAAAATCCCAAAATTGACACACACAGCCCAGTACAGTAGCCCCTTTTCCCCCTGCTTCCATCAGCACTCACTTGCAGATTTAGGACTGCCAAGACATTTATCCAGGAGAGAGACCTCTCATGACAATCCCTAATAGTCTCCAGAGCTAGGAAATACCCTAGGGTGGAGAGGGTCAGGGGATCCAAGCTGCCTGAAATGTTTGGAGGAGCAAGTGTCTCACTTACAACTCCGTAATGTTTAAGGATTCTATCCTTCAAAGTCTATAAAAGATTTCCATTGAAGTGTTGCACTGACAACAGATGCTCTTTCTTCATAGCCAGCTACTGTCCAAACAGCATTCTGCAGTAGAAGGGAGGAACTATTCATCATTCAGAAAGGTGCTAGAGTTTTATAAATTACAGCTGTATTCTTTTCTATTGTGATTTATGATGTCATTACTGCCCAACTACACCTCAAGTGTCAAACCCTCCCATATAAGCAGCAAGAGAACAATAAGGAAAATGACTCAGATCTGGAAACACACACAATGGAAAGCTCCGGGAGGAGTGGTGGTGTCCATTTCCACATAGAAATGATGTCACAGTGGACAGCAGCTTGCAGCAAGGGATTTAATTCACATTTGTTTGAGGATATTTGTAAAAGTGATTTTGGAAAACTATTTGTAGTATCAGATTGATTCTACAGGGCCCATTCAAGGCTCACCCAAATGACAGAGCTAGAGGCAATACAGGACACCTTGTTGCTCCCTAAGGTACAATTCTGCCCTCCCCTTACCACCCAAATTAGTTTGGAGATGAAGCATAATCTAGCAGATGGGGCACTGGACTGGGAGCCAAGGAGTCCTGATTTCTAATCACACATTACCCCTTCTGTGACTTCAGGAAAACTGTTGAACCTCTGTCCTGGTTTCTAGTATCAGAGGGGTAGCCATGTGAGTCTGGATCTGCAAAAGCGACAAACAGTCTTGTAGCACCTTATAGACTAACAGATCTTAGGGATAATGAGCTTTCGTGGGCTAAGACCCACTTCATCAGATGAATGTTGTGGAAATCTCCAGAGGCAGGTATAAATACACAGGCCAGAAAGCAAGGTAAATTTAATCGGGGGCGGGGGGGGGGGGAGAGGAGAGGCCTGGTTTCCTTATCTATGAAAAGGAATACTTACTATCCTACAACAGAGTGGCATGAGGATTATTGTATGAAAATATATATGGTAGATGTATACACACGTGACATACTTAGTGCACGTGTGTGCACTAAGTATCTGCTTTGCATTCTGTGGCTCACACGCTGTCAAGCTAATAGGGTCAGAAAAGTCTTGTCCCTGTTGTGTAGGCAACACATCTGCAGGAGCTCTGAGACAATACATCTTACAGGTAATGCAATCCAAGAGAATTCTACTTGCAGCACAGCACTTAAGGTCAAACTGCAAGAAGCCCTCAGGTGGGATGCACACAAGAGGCTTTGCACAGCTGATTCACAGGCCTGTCACATCGACATTGCCTGCACTCTTGGGGTGCATGGCCCCTTCCCCTCTTGGTGCACTGAAAAGAGGTACAAAATGGGAAGACCTACAGCCCTGATTTCTCTCCACACCTTCCACCACACAAGAGAAGGGCTGTGCCATTCAAAGTCCATGCTGTCTGGTATATAGGAGACGGGGGCTCCTCCAGTTCCCTCTCTTTGTGCTGTGCCCCCAAGGCCTGAAGCAGCCCTTGCACTCCACAGAACAGCAGTTTATAGACAGCTTATAAAATTTGCACTATACAGCTGAAGAAAACAAGCACCCACTCACATATCACTTGGCATTGTTTTAGAAACACAAGAGCTGGCTGTGCAAACAACATGAACAACGCCGCCTCACCACACTCAAATACTGCACCCTAGCAACCTGCATGAGTAAGTCAGAACAGACCACTGGTTAATAGGATTTTGTGTTCACTTCTCTCATGTAGCCAATGAGGGCAGCAATCTAACTTCTGCAACCCCAGAAATCCATAGATATTCTAGACCAGGGTGGGCAAACTTTTTGGCCCAAAGGCCACATCAGGTTTGCAAAATTATATGGAGGGCCAGGTAGGGAAGGCCCCACTCCCAATCCGGCCCCCTCCCACTTCCCACCCCCTGACTGCCCCCTCAGAATCCCGGACCCATCCAACCCCCCAGACCTTGTCCCCTAACTGCCCCTTCCAGAGACCCCTAACCACCCTCCAGAACCCCACCCCCTACCCAATTTCCCTGCTCCCTGTCCTCTGACTGCCCCGACCCCATCCACCCTCTCACCCACTAACCACCACCGCAGAACCCCACCCCTATCCAACCCACCCTACTCCCTGACTTCCCCCTCCAGAGCCCACCCCAGCCACCACCCCAGAACCCCACTCCCTATCCCCCGCCCCCATTACCATAGCTGCTCGGCACAGCTCCAGGGGAGGGGATGAGCGCGCGGCCCCGGCCCTCGGAGCGCTGCCTGCTCGGCATGGCTCCGGGGAGGGGAGAAGCGTGCAGCCCCAGCCCCAGAGTGTTGTCTGTGCAGTGCAGCTCCAGGGGAGGAGCGAGGCGTGCAGCCCCGGCCCCCCTGAGTGTTATCCACGTGGTACAGCTCCGGGGGAAGGGAGCCCCGGCCCCCGGAGCATTGTCCGCGCGGTGCAGCTCTGGGGGAGGGGCAGGGCATGGAGCCCCGGCCCTCGGAGCATTGTCCATGTGTCGCGGCTCGCATGGCTCGCCACACTCAGCCCAGCCTCCAGGCCTGGGGCGCAGGACCACTGGCACCGCGCCCCCGGACTGAGCTCAGGGGCCGGATAAAAATGGCCAGGGGGCCACATGTGGTTTGTCCACCCCTGTTCTAGACACCTCCTGGTGGGCTCTATAGAAGGTCATGGGACAGAAACTGAGAGGTGTACTGAACCATGTACTCTTAGTCAGAGAGAGAGGTGGAACATTTATGCTGAGCTGTGAGACCTGCCAGGCATAGACGTGGTTGCTTTACACACCAGCCTCAAAGGCTCATGCAGGACAACTGCTCTTCCTTCCCAAAGGCCCTTATCCTGCCAGCAGCTGCCATTTAACATTCAGCTATTTAGCACAGATTTGATAGTTCCTCTGACTCCAGGTCAGTGGCCTGGGTAGGAACTGAGCTTCCAGGGACAAAGTCCAGGGGTTCAGCATTCTCAGAGAGAGCTGGCCAAAAGGGAGCTGTAAAAGCTGACCTTGCCGCTATATTCAAAGCCAGCGTGCTGAAAATTTACATCAGCTTAACTACACTGATTTCATCCCCAGTGCAAACGGCATTAGGCTGACAGAAGAATTCTTAGTCGACTTACATATCCCCAAGAAGAGGTAGCTATTAATTACAGCAAGGGCAGTGTCTATGCTGAAGCATTACAGAAGTGCAACTGTGCTGCTGTAGCATTTTAAGTGTAGATATAGGGCATGGCTTCACTAGCAACACTAAAGCATTTGTGGTTTACACCTTCGGCTCATTCTGTGTAAGCTCGGATTTAGAACTATGTTGTTAGCATGTTAGCTAGCACATTTTAGAAGTCAAAGCAGATAAGACACTCTGCCTTTGACACGTTAAGCTGGTCCAGTTAAAGTCTACATATTAAAATGCCTAGTTCATACTAAACACTTTTGAAACATGTTAGCACCTATGTGTTACAAAGTAACACATGGGTGAGCAAACTATGACCTGTGGGCCCCATCCAGACCATCAGCCGATTTAATCCGGCCCTTGAGCTCTTGTTGGGAAGTGGAGTCTGGGGCTTGCTGCCCCACTCCCACACTCCAGCCAGGGAGCAGGGTCAGCGGCTGCTCCGCTTGGTTCCTGGAACCATCAGCATGTCCTCCCTCCGGCTCCTATGCTTGGGGATAGCCAGGGGGCTCCACGTGCTGCCCCCACCCCAAGTGCCGCCCTCACAGCTCCCATTGGCCAGGAACTATGGCCAGGAGCTGCAGGGGTAGCACCTGCACACAGTGCAGCACGGAGAACAATCAAGCCATGCCGCCACGTAGGGCCTGGATGGGGGATATGCTGCTGCTTCCGCGAGCTGCTTGAGATAAGTGCCGCCTGAAGTCTGAAACCCTGAGCCCCAAACCCCTGACCCAGCCCTGATCCCCCTTCCGCCCTCCAAACATCTCAATCCCAGCCCGGAGCACCCTCTCACACCCTGAACCCCTCAATGCTGGCCCCACCCCAGACCCTGCACCCCCAGCCAGAGCCCTTGTCCCCCTCCATGCCCCAACCCCCTTCCTAAGACCTGATCCCCCTCCTGCCCTTCAAACCCCTCCTACACACTAAATCCCTCAACCCCAGAGCCTACACCTCCAGCTGGACCCCTCACACCACCACCATCCCACACCCCAACCCTCTGCTCCAGCCTGAAGCCCCATCCTGCACCCTGAACTCCAAATTTCTGGTCCCACCCTAGAGCCCACACCCCCAGACAGAGTCCTCACTCCCATCCCAATTTCATGAGCATTTATGGCCCGCCATACAATCTCCATACCCAGAAATGGCCCTTGGGCCAAAAAGTTCACCCACCCCTGCTTCAATAACAACCTTTAAAATCAGAGGTGGGTAATCTTTTTGGCCCGAGGGCTACATCAGGATTGCAAAATTGTATGGAGGGCCAGGTAGGGAAGGCTGTGCCTCCCCAAGCAGCCTGGCCACACCCCCAATCTGACCCCCTCCCACTTCCCGCCCCATGACTGCCCCGCTCAGAATCCATGACCTATCCAACTCCCCCTGCTCCTTGTCCCCTGACCACCTCTCCAGAGGCCCCCAACCCCTATCCACCCCAGCCCAGACCCCATCCCCAACCCAACCCTCCTTGTTCCCTGACTGCCCCAACCCCTTATCTACCTCTCCTGTCCCCTGACAGACCCCCAAAACTCCCATGCCTATCCAACCCCCACTGCTCCCTGTTCACAAACTGCTCCCACCCCTCCCCGGATTTCCTGTCCCTTTCCAACCCCCTGACCACCTTACCATGCTGCTCAGAGCAGTGTGTCTGGCAGCTGCATGAAGCCAGACACAGTATCCTGCAGGAGCACACAGCCCTGCCCCCCAGAGCATTGCCCGCACAGCAGCAAAGCTCTTGGGGATGTGGGAAGCTCTTGGGGAGGAGGGGCCAGGGGCAAGCCTCCCCAATGGGAGCTCAGGGGCTGGGCAAGACAGTCCCACAGGCCATAGTTTGCCCAACCTTGCTTTAAATCAGGTCTGCACAACATGCGGCCCGCACGGGCTCACTGTGCGGCCCGCGGGGGGTAAATAGGGGTGGAGCAAGCCAAGTGGTAAGGTGGGGGGAAGCGGATGGGGGCAGGGCTTTTCGGCCTGCAGCTGTTTTTTTTTGCAGTAATATGGCCCCCGCTGCTTTCCGAGTTGTGCAGGCCTGCTTTAAATAGTAAATAGGCAAGGCCTTAAAAGGCAAGTCCTGAGCTACAGAACTCCCAAGGAAACTGTGAAAAGCTCCAGCCTTGCTATGTTCGGGACAAGAAACTCAGGCCATGTCTACATTAGGAAGAAAGGTGTTGACAAACATGTTAAAATACATATGAGCAGGTGTCAAAAGCCTAATGTATGGTTTTAACATTGGCTAGCGGGTCAAGGGAGCTAACGTTTATTTCACCTGGTTAATGTGTTAAAACCACAAATTGGCTTATGAATAGGATTATCACACATATTAGGCAACATATTCAAAATACTCCTTTTTCCCTAATAAGACCACAGAAACTTACACTTATGCAAGCCTGCATTATTACCTTAAGTGATTGTTAAGGAGATGGGGAGACTGCTTCTCTGCCTAAGAAGTTGGTACTCACATTCTCTTTAGCAACTTGGCAAAATGCTAACTATAATGTTTTTGACCCAACCCAAGATGCATGTATGTGCGCACGTATGTGTTCTCCTCCAAACGATGGATGGATCAAATCACTCCTTTCCTGGCCCCATTTTCAAAAGCTCCACTTATAACAAACAGCAGTTAAGCTCTGCCCTGGCTTTATATTAAAATTCCTCCTGCCTTTCCCTTTATGATGAACATGTTATGACACAAGATCACAAGCTAGGTTCAGCCCACTATTACAAACCCATTGCAGATTTTGTTTTTAAAAAACAAACATTTATTAGTTTGACGGCCTCAGGTCAAGAGCCACCTACCTCACACAAAACTCCATCACCACAGCTAGCACAAAGTGGATTACAACATGATTTGATTTGATTTTTAAATCACGAGCCTCACAATGTTTGGTCGGCTCCTTAAAGCCTCAGCTCCTGGGTTGGGTGATTACATGAGAAAATCAGCTTTCATTTAAAACGAAAAAAAAATATTCTAGCCCTCATGATAGTGGAGAAAATCTTGAAAACATGCACTCCAAAAGCTTAAAACATAGATGCCAACTAAAAAAAACCCCAACTCTATTTTTTTTAAATGTCATACGTTCTGACTTATGATTTTTGATCACTTTGGGTTGGTAACACTGGGATAAGGTGACCCCTTCCAAGATCAGCCCAATGTTGAGTCAGGGTGGAGAAAGCTGGCACTGCTGTCATCCCACCATACCCCTTGTTTAGTTTCCTATAGCAAGTCAGACCCCCAGGCTGCTTGTCTGGCAGCTTTTAGAAACAATTCATATGAAAGCTGAACAGACAAAAGAGGTGAGGAGAGAGGTAATCACCTAGCTCTCCTCTCACTTGGGTAAGAGGGCAAATCACAAATTGCTTCTGGCTGTTTGATTCCTTGCTTCACTCAAATTAACAAAGCACCTGACTTTCTTGAGAGGGGATAATGGATTCACATTCTAACAGGGCTCATTGCAATTTTGTGGCACAATATTTCCCCTCCAAGAACTCTCTCAAACATGCATTTGTTGTACACACCCCTAGAGGGGGGCTGAACAGTTCAGGTGCTTAGTACCTTTAATGAGTTGTAGAAATTTTCACCTCTAGGTGGCTAGTTTGAATCTGGCCCAGATTCATAGCAATGAGGGGTTGGAAGCAGGCAGCTCAGCAAACAGGAGAGGCAGCCTACTCTAGTGGACTAAGCATTGGGCAGAGAGTAGTATTCGTGTATTTCAATCCCAGCTCTGACACTGACTCTTTCTGAAGGCTGAGTCAAGTTACTTATATTAAGCTTCTTTGCCAAACATTTCCACCATTACTATTAATCATTTTTATTACATAAGTGTCCTAGTCATGGAGCAGGATAAAAAGAGGATCCCTGCCCTAAGGAGCTTACAAGCTAAGTATAGGACAAGAGAACCAGATGGGAGAGGATAAGGAAACAATGAGACATTACTGGTCAGCATGATAGGCAGAGATCTCAGCGCACCAGGCCATGTCTACACTAGGAAAAAAGTACATTTTTAAACCTACACTAGTAGCTGGTCATTTAACTGGCTGAAATCAGTACAAACGCCAGTGAAATCAGGGCAGACCTTCAGTGTACACAAGCCCAAGGCAGCTCATTTTGGGGGTACTGCAAAGAACTCGCTGACACCACGCTAAATATCCTAAAGTTAACTACATGCACAGTGATGTGCTCTCAGTGTAGTGGAGTCATTACTGTTTGGATGGAGTGGGAAAGGAGACGTTTCAAAGATTTACACAAGGGCCATTTGCTCTGAAAAGGCTTCTCTGCAGTTGTGTATGTGCTGCAGTATGGGGCCTGGAGTGTGGAGTATTTTCCTTTACACAGATTTTCATTTAAGTAGACTCTACTGTACTTGATTAAGACAAAGTAGACAGGATAAATCTATTCATTTTTGCCTCTTGTGCAGCAACATGAGTTACATCTGTCTCTTTGCTTTGGAGAGATCTAGTTAAGGGAAATGAAAAAAAAAAAGTAGCACAAGCATAATCCTGTCTTTTCCAATTTAAAGCATGTTAACAGAAAGGATGGTTTACCGATTAGGATTACAGTTTATGATTCTTCTGCTTCTAATTCTTCCAGCATCTCCACAAGTAAAGCAAAGGATCTCAGGGAACTGATGAGTCAGCAAGCTACTGCTGTCATCTGCCCTAGGGAGCATTGATTTTTTTTCAATTACTTGCAGTACAGGGTTGTTGTTACCCTAACTGAAATCTTTGCTGAAGGTGAGAGGGTCACACGGCAAGAGCTTCTAGTTTAAACATAAAAGTCAATTCAACTTTTATACTATTTGTTTAGTTCTACCCACTCCATCTTCCAAGAGGCCTGAGGGGAAAACACAAAAATGACACGAGAGGTGGAGAGAGAGAATGGAACACAGACTTAAAAAAAGAATCTTGCAGGTTTTACAAGGAAACTTGCAACAAATCTTTTTAAGGATTTTACTGGAGTCACTTGTCTTACACCTGTTTACTCCTAATTATGTTAGAGCTATAGGCTTTAAATTAACAAGAATAACTAATGATTTTGAGTGCCTAACTCGAGACAAAGTTGATTTCCAAATGGGAGGGTAGGGTGTTCAGCACTTTCTGAAAATAAGGCCCTTGAAAGGGGTCTCAAGTTAGGCATCCAAAGATCAATAGACATTTTTGAAAATGTAGACCATATTGTCCATTTTATTTGGCAGAAGAGTTTAGAAGTTTTAATTAATGCTTCAAGATTAGCATTACTAATTTTCCTGAAAAGTCTACAAAAGCATAAAGGCCCAAAAAGTTCTAGTAAAATCTAACCCAAAATATGACAGGGTTTTTTAATAAGTCACACTGCAGCAAAAGAAATGCTAATGCCGTACTCTGCGATGAAGTGTAATCAAAGACTTTCCAGTTAATAAGCCCGGGAAGAGTTATGCAACAAAAAAGTTAATTGCAAATTACCAATTTCTTGTTTAAAATGGCAGGAAATTGCCAAATATTTCTTCTATTAAAAAGGCAGACAAGTATTATGACAGGTTTATCATTATGACAGGTTTATCATTAACCAAGGGTAGAGGACAAAGCATGTTCAGATGCATTTAAGAAATCATCTGTATAAAGACACATCAACAGATTCTGGAGGCAACAGAATGGCTGTACAGGTAGGGGTTATATATGAAAAATAGAATCTTGACATTTAGGGTAGAGGTGTCAGACAGTTCCCACTCAAGACTTATTTCAGGTTAACATCAGCAGCTGTCGGACCCTCTGCAGGATAATGCTCACCAACCTTTGTGGGTGCCTTGTGTATAGTGAAAGCTATAGTCATCGCTATCATCAATGACTTCACATTAGGGGCTAGAGGTGTGAGACAGAAGCCCTCTGATCTCTTTTTAGGGTAAGGGCTAGAAAGGCTGACTGTCTCACACCTTTAATCAGAAGGTCCCAGCAGCAGGACAGCATACAGAACACAACCTCAGGCCTCACCCCTTACATTATGCCCTTATGTGCAACATATAACGCAAAGAATCACAACCAAACCCTATTAAGGGTGGATTTTTAAAAATTCATGTTTAGCGTGCATCACCATTTCTTAACGTAGGTTGTTTATTTTCAGCAAAGACCAGATTGTTAGGAGATAAACAACAAGTACCAGGAGCTGCTGAGTGTTTCCTCCTTTGTTGATATCATAACCAGACCAAGTGCAGCATCAATTCACACCCGAAATCTGAAGTGCTGCAGAATAGACTGATTAAGGTCCTGGTCTCTTAATGGCAATAATTCCCTAAGGATCATGCACAGGGATAGAGAGCACTTTGTACAGAATCCAACTTCTGTACTAAGGGGATAGCAGGAGGGGAGAAATTCACAAAAAGCAATAAAATGCAATTACAGGGTCTGTGTTACCTTAGAACTGCACTAATCAGAAATTCCACTGATCAATCAATAGTTCTAAGTCCATTAGGAATGATGAAAAACAAAACAAAAAAGCCCTTACGGACAGCACTCTCTCAGAACCAACAGAATCTGCAATGGATTCCTTCATTTCTATTTCCCCCCACTCCCTGTCCCGTCCCCCCCACAACTTTTCTATTCAATCAAAGACATCAGTATTATTTCCTTCCATCCCAACCCCAAGCAAAATTCCACTAAAGAATCCTGACTCAATAGCTACTATACTCACTGCGACTATTAACAGTGGAAAACATGACAAGTAGCCTTGCTCCATGAAGAACAATTCTAAATTAATCAAGGAAAATCCCCCTTCCCCAATCCTAATATTTCTAAAGAATTTAAATGCAACTAGGGCTCAACTTTATCGAAACACAAAGTTTGGGGCAAGAGAAATATGTCATTTGTCTTTTTGAAGTAACCACACACACCCTATGGAAGTTCTATTTACTCCTAGAACATTCAACTACAATTTTTGCCAGGAATATGGTAATATTACTAGTACTCTGAAACAAATGACCGCCCAGGGGAAATGGTAGAAGAGACAAACAATAGCCCTGATTCTGCACAAAGCTAATGGCCTTATGATGCCATTCCACAAGCACCATAGCCCCATTAAAGGTAATCCAATAGCAAAATGTGTAGCAGGCAGGCAAACATCAAACACAATGGATAAGATGCAGCAAACCAGTGGTTTTCAAACTGCGGGTTGCAACCCAGTACCCGGTCACGAAATGTAAGGCACTGGCTTGTGGCATCTCTGGTCAGCACTGCCAGTCAGGCTGCTAAAAGTCCCTTCAACCGTGCTGCCTGGATAAAGTAGACTAGTCCCTATCTGTTCTGACATTGCGCTGCACCCCGGAAGTGCCCAGCAGCAAGTCTGGCTCCTAGTGGGGGGCCACAGGGTTCTGTGTGCTGGCTCCACCCCAAGCAATGGCTCCACACTTCCATTGTCCAGGAACCCCCAAACCCTCATCCCTGGCCCCACCCTGCAGTCCTCACCCCCGCACCCTAAACCCCACAGCCCTCACCTCAAACTCCTCATCCTCAGCTCCTATTGGGTCACGTACATCAACAGTTTTCTTCAATTGGATCGCCACAAAAAAAAAGTCTGAAAACCACTGCACTAAACCGATCACATACACCTAGCTGAACTTGAACCAGCTATTTCCTGTTTATTCATCAAACCACAGCTGTACAGTCAAACTGCTTCCAGGCCTAAACAGCTGTCATACCACAACCACACAACTATTGACTAACATCTATCTCAAACCTCTGTGTAAGCTCAAAAGGTTGTCTCTCTCACCAACAGAAGCTGGTCCAATAAAAGACATTACCTCCCGCGCCTTGTCTCTCTAATATCACAAACCTAGTCTCTGTTGTGAACAAATGTATTAGAAACAGAATAACAAGCTATCCTCCATGACCATGTGCGGCAGCAGCCACAAACAAGGTTCAGATAGGGCAAGTGATCAGCAGAATGGGGATATTACAGAAAGCGAAGTGATCAAAACGGTAAGTCACACTCCCAGACGCAACACAAAACTATGTTCTTATAGACGACCGCGTCTCCACTCACGTTTGTAGCCAAACAAAGCTCTTTCCAGAGCAAATCATAGAATTCCTGTATTATTATGTATGTGTGCTAGCAAAGGTTCTCAGCTGTCTCCAGTGCACTTGTACAGAGCCTGCAAGTTCATTAAGAGCCTAATCCTGCAAGTCAGTGGAAGTCTCAAAGGAAAAGGTGTCCGGTCTTCCTTAGTTTGGGGTGACGGTGATTGAATTGCTCAAAGAGGGAGTCACAGGAACCTCTAGGTTACAAGGGGAGATTTCTCCAGCAGTGCTTCCCTAAAGAGAAGAATGACTATAATTACCAATGCAACAAAAATCCTACATTCCTCCCTTTCAGGGAAAGACTCCTCAGGATACACAGCAAACATGCCCTGCCCGGTCATACCAGGTAAGTGCACAGCTGCTTTATCAGGCCTGAGTCACTTTGGACACATACACTTTGTTTATTGAAGGCTAACTTAAAGCTACTGCAGCATCCCACTGAAGGGCTGGTGGCTCACAAAGCTTCTTAGTCACAGATTCGCCCTAAGCGTGCACAGGAAGATCCTACGCTAGTACAGATCAGGGCTGCACTAGCTTGCTATATAGGTATGCATGCATCATTTTTAGTGATCGTATGTATTGCAGGATTTGTCACTCCACTTTCTTTAGGTCTACCCACTCCCAGTCAGGGACATTGCAATATGACAGGCTCGCACAACTCGGAAAGCAGCAAGGGCCATATTACTGCAAAAAAAACCAGCTGCGGGCTGAAAAGCCCCGCCCTCGCCCCACCCCCATCCGCTTCCCCCCACCCCACCTCTTGGCTTGCCCCACTCCTACTAACCCCCCACGGGCTGCACAGTGAGCCCGTGTGGGCCGCATGTGGCCCCCGGGCCGCATGTTGTGCAGGCCTGCAATATGACATTACACACTCTGTAGACCAGGATGTTCTACCTAGGACTCTCCATGGAATGAAAGTGATTAGTTTCGGAAATTTTGCATGCACTTGTGGTGTGACAATTATAAGTAACATATATCCACCTCACAGGAACAATTAACATGTTTAAAGGACTCTGTCTCTTTACATTTGCATAACTTTTCAACATACAATACAGAGCACTGAGCAGTCAAATGTTAAAATCTTTAGTGAAAGTCTTTAGCTCTGAAATGTCCTCTTTTTCATGTTAAAAGATTTGTGATTGCCTGATTTCTAATATCACATCTACAGGTTGTACCCCTTTCTGGCTCTGAAAAGGTCAGGGGCAGGATTGAAGTGAGGATAAACTAATAAAGACAACCTGTGGACTTATAATGGTGGTGGTGGTGGGAAAATCACAGTTCTTACACAAGCTTTAATTAAAGGACTAAAGCAATGTAGTGTTTCAAAATCAGGTTAACACAAGAAGACACTAAAGCAGGGACAAATCTAAGGAGTCATCTTTCCCACTTTGCCAGCAAAGGACAGACATTCCAATAGAAATTAAGCCTCATGTACGACATTAGAGGGGCCCTAGGTGACTTGGGAACAGAACACCGTAATTCTAGGACAGCAGTGTTGTTTTTGTTAAAACCTTGACCTCAATGACTAACCTAATTCAGTGATTTACAATCCACCAAGCTAAAAGTTTCAGCTGTAGAGAACGGACAATATTTAAAATCCATCTATGTTGGCTAGGGTGACCATATTTCCCAAAAGGAAAATGGGACACCCCCAGTCACTCACCCAAGCCCCACCTACACATGTGAGGCTCTTGTCTGGTTGCTGGAACCCTATGCCATCCCCCACATGCTGGAACGCTGCCCACCCAATCCTATTTCTTCCTCCCACCCCAACTATGCAGGGCTGGCATCTCCGCTTACACCCCTCCACCCTGCACATTCCTCCACCTCCCACATTTCTGAGAAAAGTGGGCATTTGTCCCATTTGCTGGTGTCAAATGATCAAGTCTGCAAGAGCAAATGGGACAAATGCCCAGTTTTGCCAAAAAGTCAGGATGGCTGGGACAGGGCTTAAAAACGGGACTGTCCCTGCCAAAACAGGATGTGTGGTCACCCTGCTCTTGGCTGTAGAAATCAGGGCAACTGGATACAACATGTAGGGAGTTCCATATCTGGCCAATTGGCTGCAACACACCTAGGGGGCAAAGGAATTCAGTTTCCCACATTCCAAAGGCCTTTCTCTCCTCTCACCTTCAATAGTTTACCCTGTTACCATTCAACTGCCTTCAGCAGAATTACTCCAGAGCCACACTGATGTAGCTAACTTGTGAACTATGCCCCTAGCTCTCTGCATACACACATCCAAGATGAAACTGCAAAAGTTCACACTTCAAAAAAATCAAACTGGCAAAAACCCTTCATATCATTGGGCTCTGCTTATTGTTTCTTTGAATAAAATAAAATAAAATAACCTGCACAAAACAAACACTGTAAACAGCTTGCCAGGGAGACTCCAGAATCCAGGCAAACGGATTTGCTTAACTATGGGTGTTACTGAAAACCTACAACAGACATCTGGGATTTTGCATTTTAATGCTCATATATGGTATTTTATTGTTTATAAAGAATTCAAATCCAGGCAAGAGTGGAATTTTTTTTTTGTATTTCTGATCAGAAAAAAAATGTTCTTGTCAATTTCTTGAGTGTAGCGTGAAATGTAGATTAGAAGCTCAGCAGGTGAACTTCTGTGACAGACTCGCATATAAACGCATACACAAAGCCAAGATTAAGTTAGCCTCTTGAGGAGGCTCATTAAAAAAAGAAAATAAAAAGCACTCTACACAGTATTTGAAACAGAAATTAAATGGGAGTGGAGAGCAACACAGTTCCAGTGTTTTGCCAAATATGCAGCCTATCCTAAAGCGACTAGCAGCTTGAGCCAAATGGATATTTAAAGCTGCTACATGCCTTATAAACCATCTCCACGTGAACAATGACTCTTAAGGAAAATAACCAGTTTACATGCTCTTGTTTTGATACAAAGAAGAATGAACCAGTAGGGATAACTATAAAGATTGTTTTCAGTGAAGAGAAGTGAGGACAATAAGGGCATGGACCTCCCTTAGCTTAAAATTATGAATGTCCTATTGCTCCCACTGAACACAATTAAAAGAGGGAGGCATCAGGCTCATATGTGAAGTGCCCTACAAGAAGGTCTTGAAAACTTCTAACTCTTCACAGTCCTTGGTATAGGTGCAGCAGGCAGAGTGAACCACAACAGTGCCATTAGGGCAGTGGTCCTCAGACTGTGGGACGTGCATCCCAAGGGGGGCACAGAAGAACATCTGGCGGGGCACACAGGAGTGGGAGCGCAGGCCATCCCCAACTGGGGGTGGGAATGGAATGCCACCCAGCTCCACTCCGCCCCAACGAAGCTCCACCCCCTGCTCTGCCCCTAGCCCAGCTCTGCCCTCATCCCCAAGCCAGCTCTGCCTATGCTCCATCCCCAGCTCTGCCCCCAGCTCCTCTGCTGAGCCAACTGTGCAGTAATGGAGGGGAGAGGAGAAGACACACAGATTCCATTACTGGTAAGGGGGTGGGGGGTGACAGGAAAAGTTGGGGCACCACTGCATTAGGAGCTGGTCCAAGAGAATCTTTCCATTCATTTCAAGGTCTATTTAGATGGGTGGTTTTCAACCTTTTTTTTTTCATTTGCAGACCCTAAAATAAATTTCAAATGGAGGTGCAAACCCCTTTGGAAATTTTAGACATAGTCTGTAGACCCCGAGAGGTCCACGGACCACAAGTTAAAACACAACTGATTTAAATCAAACCCTGAGTGGAGAAAGCCAAAGTAAAACTGGCTTACTTTGCACAATCTATTCATAGTGACAATTAGGCTAAAGAACTGAGTTGATGCAAAATATAATGGTGTGAAGATTTTAAAAAGCAACTCAAGATTTCAGGCATCTCCATTTTAGATATTTAACTTGAGACAAATGAAAGAAACTCAAATGTATAGAAAGCAGCAAGATCCTGCCTTCTGAAAATCAGGCCCCCTTAGGGTGTCTTAAATAGGGCACCTAAAATCACTAGCCAGTTTTGAAAATCTTGATCAATATGTATTAGGTACTAACTGTGCAAAACAGAGAACAGGCTTCTGTTCTCAAAAGACTTGCAGTCTACCACCTAAAAAATCATTCTGCAAAGATTGCAGATAATGTACACTTTTGGTTCACCATGGAGCTCACTTAAATTCCAAATGTTACAAACACAGAAGAAGTCAATCAATTCCTTTTATTGCATGTCAACAAAACAACATTTACCTCAAGAAATGCTTGCCCAAAAATCATTTACAAGTGTCTTTTATATACAAAGCATGGTAAACGTCACTCAAAGACAACAAAACAGCATAAACTTTAAGGACGCTTACCCACAGGAGCTAAAAATCTCTCTCTTGTTTACCATATCAATGCAAAAAAACCCTCAAGAAACAAAACAAAAACCCAGGAATTTGCAGTCTTTGGACATTCTAGCACTCCCCATCACTAAGGCTAACTCAGAGCAGTAGAAAAATAAGAAGAGTCAAGTGCATTGTAAATTTATGTATCATGCCTACGTTATGAAATGTAGTGCAGTAGGCACTATGCAGTGATACAGCTACATTCCTTTCAAAGCTAACAGCTTTTAGCTCATGATTTGTACATCCGGGCATTTCTGAATGACCTTCAAACTTTCCAAGACCTACTGGAAGGCACGTTAGACAGATTTTTAATCAGAGAATAGTTGCTGTGTTTTGGGCGACAAACATCACTTTTCCACTCCTATAATGCTGATGCAATAGCTGGAAAGAGCAACGTTGTCAAACTTCACTGTACAGGCCCAGACTAACTCTCCTGTGGGCCTGGGGCTCTTTGATTTTGTGGGTCCCTTAGGGGTTTGGAGTGGGGGAGTGGGCTCAGGACTGGGGTGCATCTCCAGCTGGCAAGGGCTCTGGAGTGGAGAATGGGGTGAGACAGGGTTGGGGTGCATGAGGGGGTGCGAGGTGCAGGCTCCATGGGGAGATGCTTACCTCGGGTGGCTCCTGGGCAGCGATGCAGCAGGGACTAAGGCAGGATCCCTGCCTGCCCTGACTCTGTGCTGCTCTGCTCCCTGAGGTGGCCGGCACGTCCAGCCCCTAGGCAGAGGGGCCAGGCTGCTCTGTGTGGTGCACACTGCCCTTGCCTGCAGGCGCTGCCGCGGTACCCAACCAATGGGAGCTGTGGAGCTGGCACTGGGGACAGCGTGCAGAGATTGCCTGAATGCCCCTCACCGAGGGACCACACAGACATATCGGCAAGCCATCGCTCGTGACTCCTGTTGGGGTGCTGATGCTCGGGGACCGGTGTCTGGCCCGCAACACAGATTTGCTGTGGGCCAGATGAAAAGAAGCAGTGGGCCACATCCAACCCGCGGGCCCCCCAACTTAGCCTGAGGCCATGGGCTGCAGTCCCTAAAGCCCCTGCATAAATCCGTCCCTGTCACTGTACGTACTGAATATAAAGGAAGGAACTGAATGTTCTGAAAGGTGAATTTCATTTCTGCACTACAGAAGAGCCGTAAAAGGAACTGTAGAATTCTGAAGTCTCACTGGGTTCAAGCAGACCCGGATGGTTCTGTTGTCTGAAGCTTATTCAAGTGAGAATTTCATAGTCAAATCCTATTCCAACATTACCCTCTCTCGAATGCACAGGTCACATAAAAAATAATCAAACTGATCAGATCTGCAAGATCAAATGGGACAAATGTCCAGTTTTGTCAAGATGGCTAGGACAGGGGTTAAAAACCGGACTGTCCCTGCCAAAACAGGATGTGTGGTCACTCTACTCTTGGCTGCAGAAATCAGGGCAATTGGATGCAACATGTAGGGAGTTCCGTATCTGGCCAACTGGCTTGTAACATACCTAGGGGGCAAAGGAATTCAGTTTCTCTCCTCTCACTTTCAATAGTTTTATCCTATAGGGCTGTTTTGATGCCCAAGATGCATTATTCAGAGCAGGGAAATGAAGTGATATGATTGCTAGTGTACTGGAAATAATGCAAGGTGGTATCCTTTTTCATCTGAACAAATGAAATTCACTACATCACTGATTTTAAACAAACATCTCTCATTTATGAATCCTTTTCATTACAAGCCAGAGAAATGTTATCTTTTTGTGAAGATGCCTTACAAACACAATGAACTATACTCTGTTACGATAGAGCACTGTGTTAGGAGAATATTACAAAGTCAACTGGTAGCTGCTTATTGTACCAAACTCATCCTCAGTTCAAAATTAATGAAAGGCCAAGCACTCTGCGTGAAAACAAACCAAGATTGCTACAATCAGATTACCTAAACCTCCACATCATAGCCCCAATATTTCTGAAGTCCTACTCTAACCTAATCTGTGGGGTAACAGAAACAAGGGGTATGTCTTCACTACCACGGGTAACCGTCGATCTTTTAGCAATCGATTTCTCGTGTCTTGTAAAGACACGAGAAATCGATCGCCAGTGCTGCCCCCATCGACTCCGTAACTCCAGCCTGACCCGAGGCGTAAGCTGGAGTTGATGGGGGAGTGCGCCGCCGACTGCCACCGCCGTGAGGACAGCAGGTAAATCGGCTGCAGATACGCAGATTTCAGCTACGTGATTCACGTAGCTGAAGTTGCGTATCTGCAGTCGATCCCCACTGCTAGTGAAGACCAGCCCAAAGAGACCACAGCACAAAGCAAAACCAATATTAGGATACACTCAGTGATGGATTTAGAGTTAGTGGGACCCTGGGCGCAGCTTCATTTTCGGGGGGGGGGGCCCTCCCTCGGGACCCATCCAAAAAAAGAACACTCTTATCTCCCCCACATTTTTCATTCTTTTTTCCCTTCCTCCTCCTATAAGTAATGGGAAGTAAATAAAATAAAGTGAGGTACCTTGATTGGGGCGGGGAGTTTGGGTGCTGGGTGTGGGCTCTGGGCTGGGGCAGGAGCTTGTCTGCAGGAGGGGAGCAGCGCTTACCTCGGGTGGCGCGGCTCTCAAAGTGACCAGCACACACCCCCCTCTGGCAGCAGCTCCTATGCAGGTGGGTTGGGGAGGGCAAGGGGTCTCCACATACCACTGACTGCAGGCGCCGCCCCACAGCTCCCATTGGCCACAGTTCCCAGCCAGTGGGAGCTGTGGAGTTTGCACTTGTGGCTGGGGCAGCTCATGGAGAAGCACATACCCCCAGGGGCTGCAGGAACATGTCACCTGCTTCCAGGAGCAGCACGGAGGGAGGGAGGGAGGCAGAGCAGGGAGGAAGCTGCCTTAGCCCTGCTGCTGGCATGTCTCCTGATGCCCCCCTCTCCCAAGGGGTGCGCAGTCTCCATGAACCACCTGAGGCAGAGGTAGCGTGCAGAGCCGCCTCCACCCCACCCCACCCCCCCGCCAGGGATGCAAAGAAACATGCGAGCAGCTGGCCACTTCCAGGAGCAGTGTGGGACCACTGGCCTAACCCCTGCTGTGCTGCCAGCCAGGACTCAGGGGAAGGCTGTCAGATGAGATTTATCCTGCATTTTGGGAGCCCCCTTTTCAGTGGGGGTCCCGTGCCACTACATGGTTTGTTTCAGGATAAATCCACTCCTGGATGCACTGGGGGACTAGATTATTTTTTCAATATATTTTGAGCACAGATAGTTTAAAAAGTGTCAAATGCCCTAAATCCTAAAAAACAAATACTAGAGAGAAAACACCCTCATTTAAAAATTATTGAAAAGGTACAATACTTAGCAGCTGGCTCTCAAGTGCCTACAAAATACACTGAGGATTCTTCCACAGAATCCATTCGCCAAAGCGGAACATCTTCAGTAAGAACTAATTATTAAGCCTTTAAGGTTAAAGGTAACTGAGCAACCGTGTAAAAGGACCCTTACTATATGTTCACAATCTGGAGCTTCACTACCACAGCATTACGCTGTTCTGTAGTAACTGTATGAAAATGCAAGGAGGGTAGGATTAAATACTGAAGGTAGAGTAGGTTTAAGTACAACTAAGGCTCCTGAGCAAATGGGTGTCTGGGTCGATCCATAAATCTGTCTTTATGGCAGGTTAACAGTTTGCTAGCTGGTTGCCAAGGTTCACAGATTGGGTTTTTACCAGATTTGAACTTTGAGAAGTTTTCATTGCAGCTCTTCACTAAACCACATCAGCAACAGGACAGGTGAAGGGTATTTGTTTATAAATGTTTACAGGTGCCTTAAAAATAAAAGATCACATGGAAAGCCTGAGAGGACTCGAGCCCTTTGGCTACATGCCCTGGTTTGCCGCTCCCAGGTCAGCCAGAATGACACTGACTCAAGTATAGTATTACGATGACTAACACTGAAACTCACTGAGATTCGTTGAAAGGAGCAGTAATCATAACAGAGGCAATAAAGAACACAATAACTGAATACCGCTCCTAGGACAAGACCAACTAAAATGGTTTAAAATGCAGAAGAAAAAAGAACAGCAATGCTAAAACATAGACTTGCTTTAAGGCTGCCGTTCACCAAAGGGATTATTACTATTACGTATGCTATTAATGATATATATACACAGCACATGGCATTAACAAATGATTGCATAAAATGTCGCATAGCTCTGAGAATTAAACTTATGGGAAAAAATGATACAAGGGATAGTAATAATAACAACAGCGATTTACAGTCACTAAAGAGATTGTGTGTGGTATTTCAAATGACAGGAATCCACTAAAAAACTACTGACCTCTTGGACTCAAAGACATAAAAATACGTTAAATTAGGGAAGTAGGAGTAAGAACAATTGGAGATGCTTTTAAACAAGCCAATTTAAATTTAGATAGATTATTATAAATTATTAGCTTGAGGGCAAATTAAGACAGGACAGTGGAACGAAGGATACAAGAGGACAGGAATGCAGTGGGATTTGGTGACTACATGAGAGGTGCAGGGGGTCAGATTGGATGTCTGTAAGGATGAATATGAGTGAGTTGTCTTGCCTGGGATTTGGGGGTGATGCTCTCTCTTTCCCAAGCAGAAGACAGAGAGATAAAGGGGATGTAGGTTGAAGTTTGCAGGAGAAACCTACTGTTTTCAGCTAAGGCTTTCGAAGCACCACTCACTGTGCACAGAAAATGATAGGAACTGAAGGGGGGATATAGAATGGGTAGCAGGCTATATAGGGGTATGCAAAGAGGAATATGGGGCATACTGTGTGTACATGCAGGGGATTGGTTGTCTTGGGTCTCTCTTACCTGCGATTGAGGGTGTACAGGTTTAGCTGGGGTATAGGAGGATTAGGGACGCACAGAGTAGAGTAGGTGTATAGGCTACATGGGCAAGGTTAAGGCTGGGCTGAGGAGCAGAGGGTGCACAAGATGGGATGTGGGGGTGCAGGGGGCGATTCAATGAATGCAAAGGGGTGAGAGTGCAGAAACGAGGTGCAGTGCCTGTAATGGTGTGGGCAGAGGGGATGCCTGGGCTAGGGGTGCAGTGGGCAGGTGCAGTGTATATCATGGTAAGGGCTATGGGTGCAGACGGATGCATGCTGTGGGAGTACAGACAGGCAAGCGGTCTGAGCTGGGGTTTCAGTGCATGCCATGGGGGTGGTGGAGGGGGTGTCTGGGCTGAGGCTGCCGAGGAGAGTGCAGTGCATGCTGTGGGGTTCAGAAGTGGGTGGCCAGGCTGGGCAGGGACATGCATGCAGTAGGATGAGCTGGGGATGCAGTGGGATAGGCTGGAGGTGTGCATAGGGAAGTGCAGTGTATGCTCTGGGGGTTCGGAAGGGGTGCCTGGTCTGAGGTAGAGATAGGGGTTCAGGACATGAAGAAGGGGTGTCTGGGCTGGGGATGTCACACACACTGTGGAGGTGCAGAGGAGGTGATTGGGCTGGTGGTGCAAAGTACAGTGCCTTGAATGAGCTTGGTGTGAGGGATGCTCAGGTTGGGGCTACAGAGGAGTCCAGTGCATGCAGAAAGAACACCAAGACTAGGGGCACAGTGCGCACTGTGAGCATCCAGATGAGGTGCCCAGACTTAGGATGCAGAGAAGTGCAGTGGGAATGAAGGTGCTGAGGGGGATGCAGTGCATGCTGTGGACTGGGGATGCAGAGAGAGTGCAGTGCAGGACATAGGTATGCAAAGGGGGTTCCCAGGCTGTGGGTGCAAGGGGCGGGGGAATACCGAGGGGATACACTGCACACCATGAGAGTGGGGGGGGGGGCATTCCCATGCTGAGAGTCTGGGCATGCCATGGGCTGGGGAAGCAGAGAGGGGTGCAGAAGGGAATCTACTGCACGCTGTGAGGGTGCAGAGGGGAGTTCCCGGGCTAGGAGTGTAGTGCATGCCCGCAGGCAGGGCTGGGTGTGCAGAGAGCACTGCACCCTCATGGGGTGTGCTGTGAGGGGTTCCCATGCTGGGGGTGCAGAGGACAGGAGAGTGCACACCATGAGGGTGCAGGGGTTCCCGTGGCGGAGGTGCAAGGCATACCCACAGACTGGGGGTGCAGAGGGGAGTACGCTGCTCACTGTGAGTGTGCAGAGGAGAAGCGATGGTCACCATGGGGGGGGGGGGTCGTCCCCGAGCTATGAGGGGCAGGACATGCCCGCAGGCTGGGGAGGAGGATGCCGCTCACCTGGGGGCTTTGAGCGCGGCGCTCTCCCGCTTGTCTAGCACGCCGGGCACGCAGCTGGTGAGCTCGGTCCAGTCGGCGTGCAGCCCGCAGCTCCAGCCGGTGGAGAAACGCGAGAAGAGCCAGGTCTCCCGGCGGTTGGGCCGGTAGCAGGTGCACTTCTTCTGCCCGGGCCGGCAGTCGCAGGGCACCTCGAGCCGCACGTTCTGCACCAGGTGGCGGCCGAAGGTGGTGCCGCCCGTCTTCTGGATGTGCAGGAAAACGATCACGTCCTCGCCCTTCATGTCGAAGGCGAGCGCCCGCTCCAGCGCCCGCAGCGGGAAGTAGTACTTCTTCACATAGTGCGGGTCCGGCGTGGGGAAGAGGTCCAGCTCCTCGGCCGGGGCGCGGCCGCTGGGCGCCCCCAGGCTCAGCCCCGGCCCCACGTACTGGTACAGGATGAGCATGAAGCACACCGAGCCGGCCACGATCAGCAAGAACTTGCTGGTCCTTTCAACCATGCTCCTGCCAGCGCGCCTCATGTGTCACCATCTCCCGGGGCTGGGCACGCGGGGGACAGCGGCGGGCGGCACGGTCCGGTCCCGTCCCTCCACAGCGGCTGGCACCCGGGGCGAGCCCCGCTTCCTCCTGCTCCTCCTCCGGCCAGCGGTCCCGGGGCGCTGCGGTGCGGCGCAGAGCGAGCGAGCGCCCGCCCGGCGAGTCCCGGCCCCCTCCCCGCTCGGTGGCTTCTCACCCCGGCACTCGCCGGCCGGGAGGCGCGCGGCTGCCGGGGGACTGGCTCGAGCCCTTCCTGCCTCTAGCGCGAGCCCACCATGATCGGAGCCCAGCATGCACAGCGCCGGCCCCGCTCCGCTCTCGGCGGCAGGCTCGCGCCGACAGCAGCAGCGCGAGGCAGAGAGAGAGAGAGACGGCAAAGCCCTGCAGCCCTTTCAGCTCTCAGGTTGCAAGCACCCGCCCGCAGCCTTTTTTTTCCCCCTCCCTCTTTCCACTTCCCCCACACAGCCGCTGGCTCCGCTTGGGGAGCTCTCCAGGCTTCTGGACTTTTACAGCTCTCCTCAGGGAGCAGCTGAAGGGACCCCCTCCCCCCACGGGTTGCCAAGGTGCAGAGCTTGCTAAGCTGTGGTCATTAAAATAAGAGAGATTCAAAGCCAGGAGGGAAAAATTGGGGGAGGCGGTAAAGGTCTCGTGGAAACACTCTGCGATGAAACATCTCTCCAGGAAGAGCCTTTGCATGCAGCCTTGAAAATCACCCGCAATGAGAGAGGTTTGGCACAGCTGAGTTTCTATATTTTCTCCTCCCGTTTTGAAACACAATTGCACAGGTGCTGCTGGAACTAGGGGCGCTTTGCTGCCGGAGCGGGGTACCCTGGCTTAAAGTGGATTCCATCATATGCAGGGATTACAGTTTGGTTCATTGGCTCCCAGCACCTCTGCAAAATTATTAGCACCAAAGGGCATTTGCATGAAAACAGTGTACAGTACTGTAGTGCTTTCCGAATAGATCTGCTCCTTCCTCAGAGGACGCTGTATGCCTCTTGTTCCCATGTAGAGTGACCAGATGTCCTGATTTTATAGGGACAGTCCCAATTTTGGGGACTTTTTCTTATAGAGGCTCCTATTACCCCCACCCTATCCTGATTTTTCACATCTGCTCTGTGGTCACCCTATATCAAATGTCACACAACGGGGTGCTGCAGACTTTATTCTGATGTCACAATGAGGCTTATGATGGTTGTGGATGGGAAAGAAAGAGTAATCATGTGTGATAAACATTATGGGGGAGTGTTATCATTTTTGAGCCCTGTAATTTTAAAAGCAGAGGAACAAGTAGTTGGCCTAAAAGCAAAATCAGTGGATGTGGTATCAACATAAAAGCATTTCTAAATAGAATGCTTCTGCAAAGTTTCAGCAAAGACTTCTGCTCAAAATTAACCCTGCCAGGGAATACAGTTACAACATAATAGTTTCCAGCATGGTTAAAAGATAGTCAGGGAACATAGGAATTGCTATGCTGGATCAAACATGTAGCCCACCTAGTGCAATATTCTGTTTATGACAGTGGTCAGCTCTAGATGCTCGAGAGGAAGATGCAGGAAATTCTTCAACAGGCAAATAATCTTTAGTGACTAAAGTAGGACTGTGTCTGTAGCTATGCAAATGTTTACACATCTTACTACAGCTAAGTCTAAGTGAATAAAATAAACACTACTTGAAAACCTTTATGAGTTCCTTCCCATCCCAGAGAAAGGATGGTCTAGTGGTTAGGGTGTTCACTTGGAAGACCCAGGTTATATTAACTCCTGTGCCACAAACTTCTCGGGTGACCTCAGGTAGGTCAGTTAGTATCTGTGCCTCAGTTTCCCATCTGTAAAATTAGGATGAAAGCACTTCCTCACCTCACAGGGGTGTCGTGTGATTAAATACATTTAAAAATTGTAAGACACTGACATGATTCCCATCACATTAGTATATAAGTACCCAACCTAGGAATAGGTTATTCTCAAAGCTGAGTCCAGAATACGAGAAAATGCCTCATTATATTTTATTTTCTGTAATTATTTCTATGCTTTACATTTTCATGCATTTCCACTGATCAGCTAATTTAACTATGTTATGACTAAATTTCGAAGAGTCACTAGTTCTTTTCCTGTACCAAAAATAGTCACCAAGTTTATATAAAGTGTAAAGAAATAAATGTAGGTTACCTCTTGCAAAGAGCTGGTCCTATTTATAAGGAGTTAGAAGAAAATGAGATACAAAAGCTTAGCCTGAACAGTATTACCAATAAATCTGCTGGATTTTGAGATGACTGCATTACTCACTAGTTGCAGAGCCACAGTGAGTTATGTAGCTCTTCCCAAACAAGTAACAATAAAATCTTTATAGTACCCCAATGCTTCATATATTGTGTTTATGCCATTTATTATTTTTATATATTCCTTTTAAAAATCTACTTCTGATTTTCCCTTTTCATGTGTGTTAGAAACTCCAGAAACAATGTCATTGTTATATGCAGTGCTTAGCAGCATCTGCTAATGTAGTATAAACTCAGTGTAAGGTCTGAAATTTATATTTTGATTTGGAAATAGTGGCTTTATATGATAGTTTATATAAGTGGTTGGAATATATGCTGTATCATAAAAACTACAAAGCAGTTCTTGGTATTGATGTTTGTCTCTGGTTGTAAAAGATTATAACCAGTAGAAATAGCCCATTGTGTTAATTCCAGTTACATGGGTTATTTATTGTTAATGACTTGATGGTTACTCCAAGATAGAGAATATTTTAGAATTTTTGTTTAGCTATGATAGATTCATGAAAAGTTGTAAAGGTGGAGATGTTCCATTAGATTCTATTACTGGCTTTTATTTGTGGTGAGCATACCATATGTTACTTTGTGATAGAATACACTAAAATATAATTTACAGAACATAAACCCAACCACAGAAGAAAATTCAGAGATATAGTAGAAAATCTTTTGTATTATAGCACCTTTCATCCGGAAGGATTGCAGAATGGTTAACATATTGGAAGTATAAGGAATTATTGTACACTTTTGAAATGCTTAAGAACATAAGACTAGCCATGATGGGTCAGACCAATGGTCTATATAGCCCAGTGTCCTACCTTCTGTCAGTGGACAGTGCTAGATGCTTCAGAGGGAATGAATAGAACAAGACAATAAACAAGTGATTTACTCCTGTCACTCAGTTCCAGCTTCTGGCAGTCAGAGGTTTAAGGACACCCAGAGCATGGGGTTGTCTCTCTGACCATCCTGGCTAATAGCCATTGATGGATCTATCTTCCATGAACATATCTGATTTTTGTTTGAACCAAGTCATACTTTTGGCCTTCACAACATCCTCACAAACAAGTTCCAGAGGTTGATTATACATTGTATAAAGTATTTCCTTATGTTTTTTTCTAAACCTGCTGCCTATTATTCATTGTGTACCTCCAGTTCTTGTGTTATGTTTAGCGATAAATAACACATCCTTATTCACTTTCTCCACACCATTCATGATTTTATAGTCCTCTATCATAACCTCCTTAGTTAACTCTTTTCTAAGATGAACATTCAGTTTTTTTTAATCTCTCCTCATATGGAAGCTGTTCCAGTCCCCTAATCATTTTTGTTGCCCTTCTCTGTACTTTTTCCAATTCTAATACATCTTTTTTTTTAAATAAGGCAACCAGAACTGCATGCAGTATTCAAGGTGTGGGTGTACCATGAATTTATATAGTGATATTATGCTATTTTCTGGCTTATTATCTATTCCTTTCCTAATAGTTCCTAACATTGTTAGCTTTTTTGACTGCTGCAGTGCCACTGCACATTGAGTGGATGTTTTCAGAGAACTATTTGTGATGACTTCAAGATCTCTTTCTTGAGAGGTAACAGCTAATTTAGACCCCATCATTTTGTGTGTATAGTTGGGATTATGTTTTCCAGTGTACATTTATCATTTGCATTTATCCTCATTGAATTTCATCTGTCATTTTGTTGCCCAATCACCCAGTTTAATGAGATCCCTCAGTAATTTTCGCAGTCAGCTTTGGACTTAACTATCTTGAATAATTTTGTATTGCTTGTAAACTGCCACCTCACTGTTCCCCCCTTTTCCCTCTGGAGTGGAAGACGTAAGACATTCTATGTGTATGTCACTACCCTATATGTCCAAAGCTCTGGATCAAAACCCTTATTTTTGTTTCAGTGCCTTGGAATCTTGCCCTGAAATGCTGAGTACAAGTATGGCCCTACTTCCTCAGAACACTTAAACACATGCTTAAATCCATGTCTATTTATGTTAAAGTTTAAAGTCCCACTGAAGTCAATGATAATTAAGCACATGCTTAACTACTTTGCTGAACTAGGATCCAAGGGAGGAAGTACTGTGGCTTTGTATACACCAAACAACAGTGGGAGTGTAGACAGGCCACAGCATTTTTAACCACCATGGTCTTCAAGACCAGTGGTTCTCAACTGGGGGTACACAGAAGACTTCTGCGGGGTACATCAACTCATATAGATATTTGCCTAGTTTTCCCACAGGCTCCATAAAAAGCTCTAGCAAAGTCAGTACAAACTAAAATTTTATACAGACAATGACTTGTTTATACTGTTCTATATACTATACACTGAAATATAAGTACAATAGTTATATTCCAATTGATTTCTTTTGTAATATGGTAAAAATTAGAAAGTCAGCAATTTTTCAGTAATAGTATGCTGTGACACTTTTGTATTCTTATGTCTGATTTTGTAAGCAAGTAGTTTTTAAGTGAAGTGAAACTTGGGATATGCAAGACAAATCAGACTCCTGAAAGAGGTACAGTAGCCTGGAAAGAATAAGAGGCATTGATCTAGACCTCCTAGGTCTAGAACACCATTGGCTTGTCAATACTCTATTTACTGTTAGTTTCTTTGGAGTTGCACTGTTGATAACAACAGTCAGACGTGTTGAGAAAAGAAATCTAGTGGTGATAAAGATTTTCACAGTGACCTAGTGCAGTGGTCTTCAAACTGGGGTGCGCGAGACCCTGGCGCCACCGTCGATCCTTCCCGGGAGATTGCCAAAGTCACGGTCTATTTTTGGCCCACTGAAATGCTGCCGAAAGAAAGCGGAAGCTTTCTATTTGGCGGTATTTCGGTGGACATACCCCAGGGGGCCACGAGCGGAAGGAGGAGCGTGAAAGGGGGCCGCGGCGCTGAAAGTTTGAAGAGCGCTGACCTAGTGAATTGCACATCTGACCTCTTCTGGCCTTCCAAGCATACCCCCTCTAGCACTCCAGCCATGAACAATCACCTGTTTTTTGGGGTTGAATCATCTGATTCTCTCATTCTCAGACCAGGCCTGGTCTGCAGTTCTGTGTGTATCGAATTTGATTACTTCAGCAGCTCTGACTTATATCCAGACCTTGCTGTTCTCTCTGTTACAATGACTGTGGCAATCTGTGGCCAAGTACTTCTTTAAAGCAAAGTATTTATTTAGAACCACAGCATTTCAGAGAAAACATGTCTTAAAAACAGTACAACAGATCATATGCATAGCTAGCTTTTCCCTAAGGTTTACTATGCCCTGGATCTTTACACTCCCTCCACAGAATGTGTTTCTCTCTCTGTCTCTCTAGACAGCTTCTGACAACTGACTCCCCTTCTCCCTTTAAGAGAGGCTTTTTAACTCTTTAATGTTCTTTGATCTCTAGCTTCCTAGCTTTGGTAAAATAAGAGACATTGAAGCTAACAACTTGATTGATTATCTTCCAAGTGTGCATTGGGGAGTCTTTATCTACATCTATTGTGTGCCTTCTCTGTTTACTCTTCCCACAGCCCCCTATTCAGTTAGATCAATACAGTAATATAGGAAATTCTAATAACTCCAATATACCATAACTTCCCCTTGCTAACCAGATCTCATGGTGTCATAAAATGGTCACTTCTCAGTATTCACAATATTACATATCATCTCTATCTCTGTTACACAGATGTGTTATGAATCATGTAGAAAGTTAATCATCACATGTAGTCAAGATCTTAGTTTTAAGTCTCATGCCAAAGATGGCACCCAGTGAAGCGCAGGGGCTGAAATCCTGAAAGGTATTTAGGTGCCTAAATTCCATTGAAATCAATGAGACAAGGTGGGTGAGGTAATATCTTTTATTGGACCAACTTCTGTTGGTGAGAAGAGCTCTACGTGGCTCAAAGGCTTGTCTCTCTACCAACAGAAGTTGTTCCAATAAAAGATATTACCTCACGCACCTTGTCTCTCTAATATCCTGGAACCAACACTCAATTACGCTGCAGCGGGGATCAACACTGTGAAATCGATCTGTTGGGGGTCCATTTATCGTGTCTAGTCTAGACATGATAAATTGATCCCTGAGCACTCTCCTGTCAATTCCTGTACTCCACCGCCACGAGAGGCGCAGGTGGAATCGATGCGGGAGTGGCAGCAGTCAGCTCACCACTGTGAAGATGCTGCGATAAGTCCATCAAAGCACACTGACTTCAGATATGCTATTCTCGTAGCTGAAGTTGCATATCTTAGATTGATTCCCCTTCATGTAGACCAGGGCTTTGAGGGTCTGGGCCAAAATCCTCAGCACCAATGAGAGTTTCCCCAGACAAGGATGATATACTGGGTTACATCTGCAGCACATTTGGCCAGGATTGTGTATTGGCTGGAGGGGAAAAAACACATAAAACTCACCACATCGTTGGATTCTAGGAGGTTAGATCTTGCACATGGGACCAGTGTATATTTTTTGTTTTAAAAAAAGAATTACATTGATGGTATCCTCATAACTAGGACAGCATGAACAGACTAAGCACTGGGCCAAACTGTTATCAGTTACATGGTGTAAATCTGGAATATCTAATTATTTGTCGCTCCTGATTTATGCCAGTGTAACAGAGAAGAATTTGGCCCAATCCATGCAAGCACAAAGATTGTGGTTGGGATTTTCAAAAGAACCCAGTTGATTTAGTAACAAAAATTCCATTGATTTTTCAATGAGACTTAAGTTCCTGAATCAAAGTTGAAAGTCTATCCTTTTTTGTAGCTTTTCTCATATAAACCCATATTTGTGATCGCTGATGTACTTAATCTATTTTCATACTATAATTATGTGTTATCATTTGTTACAATTTGATTTATACTCCATCACATACATGCTGCTGGCTTAAATGTGTTTGTTACAAACACATTTAAGCCAGAAGCATGTATGTGATGGAGTATAAATCAAATTGTAACAGGTACCAAAACTTCATGGTTTGAAGGTGTACAACACGAGAGAGCGTGGTCTAAGCTGATAAAGTACAGGACTGGCAATTAGATGACCTAGATCATATGGATGAGGAGCTTGCGCAGTGCTTTGAATGAGTAAGGACTTAGCATTTTATTGAATGTTATTTCTAGCTCTATCTCCTGGGCACATCACCTCACCAAAATTAAGCCTCACAACATCCAAGAGGTATTCCATTTCACAGAAGGGAAACTGAGACACAGAGGTGACATTTTCAGAGCCTTTAATGGAGCATGTGGAATGGCAATCTAGAAGTGTTATTAGTATCTGTTGCTGCCAAAAGAAAATGCTCATAAACTCTTCTGGTAAGATGTATTTATTCCTTGTTTAATCATAAAAGTGATCAAAATAAAATAAAGATAACTGACAAGTACAGGAAAACCTCAAAATTGTATATTGTAGCCTGAATCTTGCTATATTTGGTGTATTTCTGCAAATTTCATGATTTTTGAATGCTTCAGATTGGCAATACTGACATCTAGGCAATTTTACAAAATGCATTTTTGACCATTTTTTCTGGGTTTTGTGATTTTGCAAATTTTTTCCAATTAAAAA
Organism: Dermatemys mawii; assembly: GCA_007922305.1. Lineage (NCBI taxonomy): Eukaryota > Metazoa > Chordata > Testudines > Dermatemydidae > Dermatemys > Dermatemys mawii. The sequence goes on from ML677363.1 coordinate 4,003,423, forward strand.
AAAAGTTTCCTCCCTCTTGCTGCAAAAGAGACACACAAACTGGGGGAAAGTGGCTGACTGCCCCCTATTCAGCAATGTATTTCAATGTAAAATCAAAATGCTTTCAAATGCACAAAGTGAACTACAAGAGAAAAATGTTTTCTTCCAATATCTTTTAGTTTGAGATTTTAGGTGTTATCTCTTATGATGAGCTATATTATGCCATCAAATTTGACACAAGTATGAGGTCAGTGGTCCTAAAGTGGGCAAGATTTTCAGACAGACGTAGGGTCTTAAAATCGATAGTGTCCCCTTAAGTGTGATATGCTGTTGGTTTTCAACAATAAGGAGATTGGGGGGTTTCTCTTGACTAGGAAGAATGGCTAAGTTTAGATCAAGTGCTACCCAGGTTTGACTTAAACTCAGCCATTTTAATTAGTCAGGATACACCAAGGAGTTATTAGGATAAAAGACAATGGTGGAGTCAAACAATGAAGAGGAGAGATCTTTTTGCAGATGACAGCGAGGAGGAATAAAATATTCTCCAATGCAGTGGGAAAGCACTTCCATCATTTCTTGCTGCTGTCTGCAAAATCTTAGTTGTTGTTTTAAAACAATTGCATGTTTTGCTTTTCCCACCAGAGGGGGTAGGGCTTTGCTGCAGAGTTAACTCAGGTGATTGGCATGTGACCACAAGCATCCAGGTTGGCCTAGCATGGCTGTGAGCAGCCACACTACAGAGTAATACTCAAGTGCAGCCATAGTGGTGCTGCACCCGTCCGGGTGAGGTGTTAGGACTTCTGGGGCCATATTCCATGGTTCTTAGCACTGCAGTAAGATGAGCCACTCTGTGATTCTTTTCCAGTGAATTGTGGGGGAATTTGTCCTTCAGGGTACACAGGGGTTATTGTGGGAAGGCACTGGAGGACTGTTAGCCTGTATCCTCACTGCAAAATGGAGGAAATAGCACTCAGACTTTAAACTATGGCCCAGGACAGGCCAACTAGCTCGGGTATCAAACACCACCATACTCAGGTGAGAGGTTTTTGTGATGGAAGCTCAAGTGAACTCTGTAGTGAAGAAAAAAGCCAAAGATGCCAGCAGAATACAATGTACATCATTGCAATCCTATAATGTGCCCTTGAGAAAACAGCAGTCAGACAGCAGCAGGAAATGTGTGAACTATAGCACATCAAGCCCTGAAACACACAGTCCTCAATGAGGTGTTAATTTCAAAGCTTAATTGGGATCATTTAAATATTAGCTTTATTAAGCAGGATATTCTAAAGATTTGTCTACCACACAGAAGTTGCACCAAAATCAGTTAACTATTTAGCTGAGCCAGTGCAAGTCATCTGTGAACATACATTTTGGTTTAAGACTGGCTTGTTTCTGTTCCTAATAGACTTTAGCCAGAGCAGTTGAAGAGCATCCACAGCCTTTTGCACCAATTATATTGATTTTAAATAATAATTTTAGAGAAACTGATGCAACTTTGTATTTTGACAAGTCCTAAAATATCCTCAGCATCAGGAAAGACACTTTTTAAAAAGTTCTTCTGCCCCCCGTTTTGGGAAGAAGCTGTTTGTTTACCTGTTCTTCAGAGTGGAATTTTCTATCTGAGACAGCAGGTGACCTTTTCTGCTTATTCATATTGGAATTGTTTCTCAGTTCCTTCACCTAGACAAGGAGGATGGGCTCATGGCTCCTTTAATTTCTGCTACTAGCTATGTAACTATTAACATTTGGCAAGGGAGTGGTACTGAGTCACAAGGCCTGGCATTCAGCAGCTAGCTTTGGAATGGCCCATGCCTAGGGGCCAATTGACACAATTAATCCTGTTGTTCCCTGCCTTGTTACAGCACGGTTCCATTTGTAGTGCAGACAACACTTGAAACATGTTTCGAACCATGCTCTATAGCCTACAAGGTTAGGCCAGTCCCGTGGATAGGATACAGCTATATTTTTAGGTTCTTGCCTTGAAACAGTTTCACAGGGCCACTAGAAAGTACTAGGTGTGTCCTTGGTGTATCTCAAGCACTGCAAGTCTAGGCAGGATTCAAACAGAGGAAAACCACCTTAGTTAATTCCCCAGGGCATCCTGCAGATACATATAAATCTATACACTTGCACAAAGTTCAGCACGCCAAAGCAGCATATATGGGCTTCTGTATAATGACATCTTGCCGCAAAGGAGGAAAACCAAGATTTTGGTCAGTCCTTTATTTTCCAGTTTTATAAGGGCCAGTCTACACTTCAGTTATACCCAAGTCAGGGGACAGATAAAACATGGGTATCTCCTAATCCAGTTACAAAACTGATTTATTTTGTAGTGTGATAACTGAGCTATTGAAGCATGCAGAAGACTACAGGTTTGAACATGGTTTGGGCTTGTGGTTGAAACATGTGGAGATCCTGAGGCAGTACCCCTTCTAGGGGAGGGGTTTGTTAGCCCACAGAGAGGGCAGGGGGCCAGCTGTTCTTCATCCAAGCTCATGCATTGCAACAGCTGCAAGTCTATGCTGTCTGGGCTTGATGAAAAGGACAGAGCTGTGTGTCATTGGCATATTGCTGGCATTATCACCCATTTGTACATGGAGATTAAGTAAGAGCAATGAGAGGATTGTGCTGTGCAGGGCTCCTCCCCAAGTCTTCTTAGGCACAGAGAAGCAGCTGCCTAATATGACAGAGCCATTTGAAAAGAGTGAGTGTGAGGCATGATTATTGCTCGTTGAAAACTTTTCCTCGCAGTTCTGTAATATCTAGTTAGGACATAAAGGAGGGATCAGCAGTACCTCTGAAAAGGTGATATCATAGGTGGGTGAAGAATCTAAAAACATCAGTATAGTAATTTCACTTCTGTCCAGCCTCTAGAGGGAATCACTGCAGCTAGTGTCATTTCTGTGCCTCGACCTGGTCTTGAGCCATATTCATTAGGTTCTAGAATGTCAGGAAATGTTGCTGGTGACAATTCACTACCAACTGCTTGGTAACTTTGCTAGGAAGCGAGTTTAGAGGTGGGCGAGTCAAAGTTGCTGATATCAAGTGCCATCTGAGGCAGAGGAATCATTCCAAGTTTTGTAGGTGACTTGCAACTGAGGAAGTTCCTTTAATTGTATTTGGAAGATGCCATAATCTTTGAAAAGGATTATTGTCCTCTTCACTTCTGAAGCATAGGTTCATACAGAGTCCTTTTGCCAGCTGGTCAGATTCAGAAAGGATCTTTTTCCACTGGTGATTCCAGTCTGCTGCCTTCCTTTTAAGCTGTGTTTAGAGAATTCTGGTGACCCATGAAGGTGGTGAGGCTATAAGGACTATTTGGGACCAAGGGTGCTAATTGCTTTGTACAGTAGGTCTTAGTGTCTTACTCAATCAACTCCTTGGTCTTGACAGAAGAACTCTCAGGACTTGCATACTAAGATAGATGCATTCACAGGATTTTGACTTGTACTTCTGACTGTCTGAAATAAAAGCGAATGAGAAAAGCACTCACTCTTGTTTGTGGCTTTTAATGGTAAGCCGAAAAGAGTGAACGGAGTGAGCAGAGGACCACTGGAGACACAGGTTAGAGAGCTACTCAGCTCAGGAGGTCTTCTCTTTATTTACCAAAAGCTAGGAAAATATGTAATGAAAATAATCTGAAAGCAGTATAATAAATGTTAACTATATAAGCAATTGCACATTACTAGGTGTGCAGCTAAACTGAATATCAGTACAGCTCAGATGCAATAAGTCATGAAAATGCAGTAAGACATTTGAACTGTGCTAATATACAGTTTAGCTTCAGTAACAATTGGTTAGTGCATCCCAATTTAGGAAACCAGCAGCCTGCTGTAACATCTGCCTTTGTGTCCTGATTAGAGTCTCACTCTGAAACCTTTCTACAATTCTCATTCTATAAGCATTTTAGCATAGAGGTTGCAGCCTTGATATTTAAGAGCAGTTTAGAAACTTGAGTTATTTCAAGAACAAATATACCTTGCTAACTTGGATTTAAAATACAGATGTTCCTGTAAATGATGGGAGCCTCAGAAATAAAATCTGTGTTGTATCTTTAGTATGATCCCTAAAAGTACCTCATGGAAAAAAAGAGTGAAAAAAATGATTGCCAGCTTCCTCTTTAATAAAAACTGCATGTCTGAGAAACAGAAGATCAATCTCAGAGACTTCCTCAAACTTCAAACCGTGTGTAATGTTAGTTTAGGGAGTGTGGGGGCAGCACTGTCAATAGTAGCATAGATTCATTTATAACTCAGTTGACATTATGAAATTATGGGATTTTCCACACTTTGTTTTCTCATTGTGATTGTCAGCATTTTATCAAAACAGTCTTTATAAAAAATGTAAAATCAAAGCATGAAAATTAAGAATGTGACGCTAGAAAAAAGGAATTTTAAGAGGATTGCAGGATCAAAATTAAATCCTGATAATTTATAATTAAATTAACCCAAGAAAACTACCTTAAAGGAGCCTTAAGAGTTTAGTTTAAAGCCACACAAGCAAGGAAATTAAGAGGGAAGGGAGGAAATGCCAGCTAACTAGTTAACTTTGATTGGAATTCAAAAGGGGATGGGGGAGAGATAGTCCAGTTAAGTGAGTTAAGGTTGCACCATTAGATTGCTTTTCAAATTGCACTCCAAATGTATTTGCTTTTGTGGGTTGTTTGAACCTCGCTATTATTTCAGTCTTGCTTTTTAAACTTTGCAGCATAGTAACTGCCTAACCAGATCAGTCCAAGGGCCTATTTAAATCCAATATCATGTCTCTGGGAGTGCCAAATGGTAGATTCAAATGAAGGTGCAAGAAACCCGACAATGAACAGTTCTGCAATCCTCCCACATAAGGGTAAATTACATCCTTGCCCCAGGTAGATGCTGGCTTCTAACTGAAGCATAACACTTTACAGCCCTCATACATTTTACCTTTGATATGTAACCGTAGGCACTATCTATACCAGGGATTGGCAACCTTTCGGTAAGTGGTGTGCTGAATCTTCGTTTATTCTAATTTAAGGTTTCATGTGCCAGTAATACATTTTAATGTTTTTAGAAGGTCTCTGTCTATAAGTCTATAATATATAATTAAACTATTGTTGTATATAAAGTAAATAAGGTTTTTAAATATTTAAGAAGCTTCATTTAAAATTAAATTAAAATGCAGAGCCCCCTGGACCGGTGGTCAGGATCTGAGCAGTGTGAGTGCCACTGAAAAATCAGCTCGTGTGCCGCCTTTGGCACGCATGCCATAGGTTGCCTCTCCCTGATTTATACTGTGCAAATGGCTAATTCTTTTTTTGATATACACAATTTTCTTGACAGTGATATCTTGTGGCATGGACTTCCACCTTTTGCTTTTTAAAAAGTTTTAGAAATGAGATAATATGTATTAGAGTCACACTACAATTGTAGCCTGAGAGACAGAGGTTGAAGACCCATGAGAAAAGTGAGGAGAGACAGAAAAAAGTCTTGAGTGCACTGTAAATATGAGAAATAGTGGGCTTTACTTTAAAACACCATTTGACCTACAAACTTCCACTAAAAGTGAAACTCATCCCCTAGTAAGCCTTAGTTTGACAAGAATGAAAGCATCTTCTTAGAAAACCTAAGCAGCTGTCAAAGCTGCACTGAATCCTGACCTGGACTGAGTTCCTACGGGCTGGGATACACTTTAACTCTTTGGCTCCACCCTCCTTTTGGCTTCATCCAGCCAACAGCATTCACTTTTCCCTTCTTTGATGTTTTTGTTATAGTAAGACACTTTCTCATCTTACTCTGCTAGCACACTAAACTAAGAAGTCACTATATATATATATATATAAAATCACATAATACTGAGTAGTTTCCCACTCATTTCCCATTGGGAAACTGCCATGCAATTTTTCCTGAAGAATTGTATTCCTAGCACTAGATGGTGCTGCATAAAAATGTAAACAGTAGCCCTTCCAAATTTCCAAAACCTAGCCTGTCATGTGATGCAAAATGGAGCCCAACAATTACTAGCAAATAGCGCTGACTTCTCCTGTTTTTAAAGAAAAACAATAGCACTCTGAAGTAAAAGGACCCAGGTCTATTTCCTCTAATGTGAACAGCTAGGGAAAAATAAACTAGCTCTAGTGTTTTCACTTTGCAGCTGAGGTAATCAAGTCTCCCCCATCCCCTTTGAGACTTTGATTGTACAATAAAGGGCTTTAGTACAACCTACATACTTTTTTAACATTAACCCTTTAACAGGTCTGTCCCTTGAGTTTCCTCATTATTGGCAGCAATTTACTCCATTACAAATAAACTTCCTTACTTAGTTTGTAAACTCTTTAGGGAAAGGACAGCCTCTTTATTCTCTGTTCCTGATCAATGACAGGGGGAGAGAGGATGTTATAGATCCTGTTGCAATACAAGTTAGTCATTTTCATATCAGTCAGATCTATTACTGAGTAACGGAACAAACAAGGGCCAGTAGTACCATGCTTACTGAGTCTCTGCTCCAACATCTTTCCTCATTCATGTTATGGAGTATGTAGTTCTGGTCTGTATCCTCGACTTTTAGATTTGTTGTCTGTGAAGGCATAATAGTTTGTGAGGGGGAGCTCATGCACATGCAGTGCTGTTTACCGCAAACATAACTATTGTGTTGTTTTCCTTCATCATAAATTAAACAACTTTTGACTAAAAGGATGTGGTTGTTCTTGTATATGGAAAGTGTCACAGGAGTTCTGGTGACACGGATGTTTTTACAAACATGAAAGTGAAAAAGGCAGTAAAAAAATTTCCTGCTTAAAATAAAAGGTTGAATAACCCCTTATTGAATGTGTCCATTTGAATGTGAAATGATAAGTTTCAACTTTGGTTCATAGACTTGATCAGAATTTTCATACAAATAGAATTGAAGCCAGTGCTAAGAGAGCAATTTTCCTACCTGCTTGAAATGGATATTTAGTTCGTATGGAAAACACAGGACTGCAATCAAGCGGGAAAGCTAGGATTTGAGAGATGCTTAAGATTCTATTATGCGGCAAACACAAGCTTAGTTGAAAGATACTCTTCTAAGGAACTGAAAGGAGATAGTCATCTTGGTAGAAACAGAGGTATTTTTCTAGTACTTTCCAGTTATCTGTTATTGTGATAACTGGGTTCAAGAAGACTTTGGAGATATCTAGGATAAGAATCCCTGAATAGAGAGAGACTGCTTAGTGCTATTCTTACAGCTGAAGTGACCCCAGAAGCTTCTTGTGATCAGGTCTACAAAAGCTGCAGAAATATGGGATATGGTTTTAAACAGAAACATTCTTCCTTCCAGGTGGAATTAGGGCTCGTTTAAATGGGGTGTTGATTGGAATAGCCACTGCAGAATTAGGTATGGTGGAATATCTATTGTGGAATCCCTTAATCCATAATGGCTATGTCAGAATAGTGCCTAGATGGACACTGTTCCAGAATAATTAGTGCACTTCCAAAGCAGAGTAGTTATTCCGGAATAAAATCACTTTTTTTCTGAAAACAGCTATGCAAGGCTAATTCCCAGACAGAATGTCCATACAGGGCACTATTCTGGAATACATTTTGCTATTCAGGTCTATTTCCCTGTGTAGACAAGCCCTTAGTTTATCTGGGGAATAGCAGAGATGTAGAGGGGGAGCCACTTTTGGGAGAGAGCCACATCCTCGATAGTCCCTGTTTTCTGTTTTTAATCATGTGTCCGAGTTAAGCTTTTTGCTAATGTCAAACTTAAAGAAGTTAAAAGCCAACAGATTGTCAATCAGCTAGATGCTATTGTTATTAAACATTGAAATTCATTCCAGGCAGAATTAGGGCTTTTGTGGAAGCAAAAACAAAAGCTTGGAAATTGTGTGTTGGTGCAGTTTAATTCATAGTTTTCTCTTCCCCTGTTGTTGATTTGTAATGCCTCATTGCTAGAGGTGAGAGTCATCATTTAACATGTATGTACAGACTGATAAGTGAAAACATACTGATTTCTTGCAGAACATTATGAAAAGTTCCTCTCAAATAGAGACAGAGGCATCAGGGCTAAAGAAGTGTCATGAAAACTGGTTACTGTGAGAGTAAAATGATTTTTTTTTTAAATTAAAAAGGTGGTGCCAGATCTGGAGTTGTGCCAATTTACACCAGCAGAGGATCTGATTCTTTGTCCTTAGTTCTCTAAGGTCTGGAAATGGAATTTCCAGCAGTACAGGATTACTTACTATGGTGTATAAGAGTAGTAATACTAAAACTTACATGCAAAGGTGCTAGTTGAATTCCAAGCCATAGTGAAAGTTATATTTGGACAAATTGGGTTTGGTGACCAGATCGCTTTCTATACCATGAGCTAAATTAGAAGAGGTGAACTATGTCCATGCAGCCATCAAAACATGCTATAAAATGTTCCACGTCATCGATGGAAATGAGCCACTAAATCTTGGCAAAGATTATATATCTACATATTGATTTTTCAGAAGAGAGTGAGCAAGTTGTGATTAATGCTTATTCTTTGTGGCACAAAGTAGCACACAAACTTCTGCAGACAAAATGATCAAGGGTTAGCAAAAGATTGTTTTAGATCAGGGGTAGGCAACCTACGGCACGCGTGCCAAAGACAGCACATGAGCTGATTTTCAGTGGCACTCTCACTGCCCGGATCTTGGCCACCACCCTGGGGGGGGGTTCTGGATTTTAATTTAATTTTAAATGAAGCTTCTTAAGTATTTTAAAACCTTATTTACTTTAATAGTTTAATAGTTTACTATTCTAATAGTTTAATTACATATTATAGAAAGAGACCTTCTAAAAACATTAAGATGTATTACTGGCATGTGAAACCGTAAATTAGAGTGAATAAATGAAGACTCAGCACACCACTTCTGAAAGGTTGCTGACCCCTGTTTTAGATAATGCTTCTCAATTTGTTTGAGGAATGTCAAATATTCCATAGGAAAAATTCAGCATTCTAGAAATGCTTATCACCCAGCAGGACCATCTCTAGGAGGGGTCGGGACCGGGAAAACCCCTGCTGCTCTGGTCCAGGCCCTGCTCCAATCCACCCCTTCCTCTGAGACCCTCCCCTGCCTCTTCCCCCCTGCTCCGCCCCCTCCCCACCTCCATTCCACCCCACCTCTGCCTGGCTTCTGCCCTCCTCCCCCGAGTGATGCTGGGAGTCAGCGGAGCAGGGCAAGACAGAATGGGGACAGGTCACTCACTGCTGCTGGCACCAGGCCTCCTCAGTAACTGCTCCCCAGCCACCCTGGACCCACTGAAGCATGGGGCCCCCCAAAGTGCGGGGTCCGGGGCAGTTGCCCTGGTCCGTCCTATGGACGGGATGGTTCTATCACCCAGTACCAGACTGGATAGCAGAGACAGGGGGCAGACAGGTTCCTTTCTGCACTAGGAAACACCTGCAATTCTGAGCATTGGTGTTAGCAACTTTGGGAGCCAGAATGTAGCAGTCTCTCTGATTTTTGATAGCCATTTTCAATCTTGAGCAGATTTAAGTAGAAATTGTGCTGAAAACAGCTATGCAAGGCTGATTCCCAAACAGAGGCAGGCCCAGCAGCAGTTGATAGGCAGTATAAAGACGCATTGTCTAGCAACATTTTCTGGTGTCAGCCGGAGCATGGATAACAAACATGGGTTCTGGTTCTCACATCAATGAAGCTGTAAGCTATTGCCAAAGGAGAGGCCGGACTGGGGAATGCCAATGATTGTATTAGTCTTCCAACCTGTTCCCACTCGAGATATCAAAAGGAGGCTCCTCTCACAGCAGACTGTGCAGATGTTCAGTATATGCTCCAGTAGACTCCTTGAGGTTGGCTCCTCTGTGGAGTTAGAATGGGCTCTGCTAAACTCCTGGGGTTATGCTCCCTTTTTGGTGGAGTTTGGATACCTCTCCAAGATCCAGTAGTTTCTTTGGCATTGATTCCCGCATTCTGGGCTGGTATTTCCTTGTCTACATACTCATGGTGCCAGAATCAGACATTCACAGTAGATTTAACATATCTTCATAATATGATCCTCCTCTGGTTCTCTGAGCTTGGAGTAGCGAAAGAGTTAACAGGGTTCACATTGGAAGTATCATCTATGGTATGGCATCTGAGTTAACACCTCATTGAAAAGAACAGGGGCAGTTCACATCTCTAGCCATTGTTTCAGACTCTGCAAATTGGGCAGATGCTGCACTGTTTGTGTCTGTTTTCTTCATAACCCAGTGACAGCTAGAGAGATACTCTTAGATGGAAGCATACGTCTACGCTAGAAACTTCAAAGCACTGCCGCAGGAGAGGTCCCATGGCAGCAGGGCTAGTCTTACCATGAGGTGAACTGAGGCAGCTGTCTCAGGTGCCAGACTGTCAGGGGAGGAGAGGGGCACCACAAGGACCCAGAGTGTAGAAAATGGTGTCTGCTGCTGGTACAAATGTATTCTCTCTGCTCTAGATGCACAGAGATGGTGGAGTGCTGTGCTGGAGGGAGGGGGGCACAAGAGACATAACAGGCAAGCAGGAGAAAAGGTGAGAGGGAATAACAGAAAACAGCAGGAGCTGCAGGAAAAGAGAGGAGGAGGAGCCTCTTATGTACCTCTCTAGCACCCCCAGGAGCCTGGACTGATTAACACCAGCTTCTCAGGGAGCTTCCTGTTTCCTGCTGCTTCCCTGAACCCACTTGAGGAGAACAGGCAGTCAACTGAAGTAGGAGCCTGTTAGGCCCTTAAGACACTGATATGTTCCCTCACTCAGGCCCTGCTATCAGCCTGATTATTTGTCCCCTTCAACTGAGTGTTTATAGCTACTATAGCTGGCACAAAACGGCAGTCCCGAATGAAAGAAGAAAAACACCTTCTGGGGCAGCATTCAGAAAAAGCAAGCAAAGGAAGCTTTTCTATCTAGGCAGGAAGGAGCTCTCCTGAGATACATAGACACAAATGTTCACAGTGAGCCTTCCGGCCCCAGTGAGGAAGTGAATGGTGAATAGATGCCTGATCTTCCAGTTAGAGTGCTGGTGACCTGGCAGCTACTGCAGCATCCATATCTCCACCTCAGATGGATGTAACCATGCACATTCCTGAAGAAAAAGCACAAGAAACAGCTGCTGCTGAGTTTTCTTCCTTAAGTCTAGATGATCCAGGACTATGGACCCACTTGAGAAGTAGCCTGAGGGACCTTCCTTATACTGCATGAGTCACAGCAAGTGAAAAACTTCATGTTCCCCAAAGACAATGAAAATAGAAGTTTCCATCCAACACATTACTGGCATGAAATCCCCAATGGTGACAAAGTGGAGAGGCCATGGCTTATGTACTCAAACCCCCAAAATGCTGCATACTGTTTTTGTTGCAAACTCTTCCAGTCTAATGTTCCAGCCACATTGGTATCTACAGGAACAAAGGACTGGAAAACTCTGCCTAGAAATCTGGCATGGCACAAGAAGGTAGCAAATCGCCAGAGAGCATTCCATAGATGGAAAGAGCTTGCAATGAGACTGAGGTTAAAGGCCACCATAGATGATCAGCATCAAAAGAAGATTGCATCAGAGTCTCTTTACTGGAGTCTGGTATGTTCTGAAAAGGCTCATTGCCATTGTGAGAATGTTTGCTACCCAAAACCTAGAACTGCGTGGCACGTCAGATCAGCTGTATGTGCCAAATGATGGAAACTTCTTTAAAATTGTGGAGCTGATGGCTGAGTTTGATGCTGTACTCCTCGAGCATTTAAGAAGTGTCACCACCCAAGAAATGTACACACACCACTACCCAGGAAAAACCATTGAAAATGAGATCATACAGTTACTGGCAACAAAGGTCAAACAGAAGATTGTGCCAGATCTGAAGTCAGGGTAATATTTTGCTGTTATTCTGGACTCCTCACCTGACATCAGCCATACGGAACAAATTACTTTAATGGTGCATTTTGTAATAAGAGAACCTACTGAAAATGTCCCTGCAATGGTGACTGTCAGAGCATTTTCTAGAATTTCTTGACATTGATGATACTACAGGACCTGGTATGACAAATGTGCTTCTTAAAAAATTGGAAGATATGGGAATTCTGATAGCTGACATGAGAAGTCAGGGCTACGATAATGGGGCCAACATGAGGGGAAGGAACAGAGGAGTGCAGACACGGATCCGAGAGTTAAACTCTCAAGCTTTTTTTTTGTCTCATGCAGTTCTCATTCATTGAACTTGGTGGTCAGTGATGCAGCATCAGCTTCTAGTGAGGCTGCTGAATTTTTTAATGTAATTCAAAACATTTATGTATTTTTCTCTGCATCAACTCATCAATGGCAAATTTTGAGGCAACATTTGGGAACATCTTCTCTGACATTGAAACCACTGAGTGTCACACAATAGGAAAGTCAAGTGGGGGCAATTAAGCCAAACATCAAATTGGGAAGATAGATGATGCCATCGTGGCCATTATGGAGGATAATGCTATGACAGGAACTGTTCATGGGAGAACAGTGGCAGAGGGAAATAGAATCACCAGAAACATATAGAACTTCAAATTTATGTGTGGCTTAATGTAGTGGCATGACACACTGTTTGAAATAAATGTTGTAAGCAAGAGACTCCAAGGTGTTGACCTTAATATATCTGGAGCAATGGAACAGCTGGATGGAGCAATGGAACAGCTAGACAAAGCAATGTCATACCTACAGTCTTACTGGTCAGACGAGGGATTTCAAAATGTTCTGAAGAGTGCACAGAAGTTGGCAGAGGAACTTCAGACTGAGGCTATTTCCCCACCCATTCCAGAATACAAGAATCACCAAAGAAGATGACATTTTGATTACGAGGCATAGGATAATCCCATAAGAGACCCCAAACAATAATTCAAAATTGAATTATTTAACCACATGTGAGATAGTATGATACAATCAGTTGAAGAACGTTTCATGCAGCTCAAGGAACACAGCAGTATATTTGGGATGTTGTAGGATATTCCAAAACGCCTCACTATACCTCAAGAGCTAACACCAGCAATGCAGAGCACTAGAGACAGTGTTGACACATGATAACATGCATGATATTGATGCAAGTGATTTAGGTGATGAACTGAAAGCCCTTTGATACATTTCAGCAGGATCTACTCCAAAGGCTGTTCTGGAATATATGTGCACAAATAAGATGATCACTCTCTTTCCAAATGCTTTTGTTGCTCTGCACATACTTCTAACATTTCCTGTAATAGTTGCCAGTGGAGAACGCAGCTTGTCCAAGCTGAAGTTAATAAAAACACATCTACGCTCCACAGTGACACAGGAGAGGCTGGTCAGCCTTGCAACTATCTCATTTGAGCATGAGCTGGCCCAGACTGTGGACCTTCAGGAAGCAATTCAAATCTTTGCAACCAAGAAGGCACAGAAAACACCACTTTGATTATTCAAACAGATAAGAATTCCAGTGTTTATTATGCAGACAAGAAAAGTTACATTTGCTGCTCAGGCATTTGAAAGTTAAATGTTACTGAAAATTTTTGAACAAGGCATTTTAAGTTGTTAGTTCTCTTTTATTGAGGTAGGTAGCAGAGCAGTACCATGGGAGGAGTAGAAGAAGGCAGAATTGAGACCTTTCAAAGTTTTGGCCCAAGTGAGGCGGTATGGGGGCATCATTTGAGCTCCCGCTTAAGGTGCCAATATGTTGTGGGATGGCCTTGCATGGCAGTGCATTGAAGTGTAAGTGTGGTCGCACGAGAGCGCTCTCAGCGCTGCTAGTAATCTACCTCCACGAGGAGAATAGCTATAAAACATAAGTGTAGACAAGCCTAGGTTATTGGCACATTACAGTGCTGCAACTTTTTTGCTCAGAGGTGTGAAAAAACACGCCCCTTAGTGCAGCAAGTTTCAGCACTGTGAAGTGCCAGTGTAGACAGTGCACCAGTGCTGGGAGCCGCACAAACAGGGGTCTGGACTATCCTTACCTCCTAGAGCAGGGAGGATATCACACCTCTGAGACCCATTTCCTTCCCTGCCCTGCTCCTGGGGCAGGGCAGCTATTACCAGGCCATAGGGCTTGAGATAGAGTCCCAGTATAATCTAAGTAAGCAAAGTCAATCATTCTTTTAAAAGGCAGAATGCGACTGATCTGTATTCTGGACCAAATGCCTTCTAACTGGGATGATGATGGAAGTGCCTAACCATTATTAACTGTTCACCACCACCCTCGCCCATTTCCCCCATTCCCCATGCTTGACCAAAAGCCTTTTGTGTGTGACAGAGTTAGAAAAGTACTTGTAACTGATAATGGACTTCAGTACTCAGTGGCTTGTGGCCTTGGCTAAATAATATGATAAATTCATGTGACCAACAGTCTTTGTTGCATGAGCAGTTTGTTAGCAACAGAGAAGGCAAGAAAAAGTACTGGAAGAATAGAAGGTCTTGTGGTATGTACAGCTACATTACTGCATACTAATTCACTAGCACAGCTGATGGTTTGGAAGGTTATGGTTCATCCTACCACTCTTCACACCATTTACACACCAGGCAGAGAAATCTATCTAAAAACCATCTCAAGTCCAGCCTTCAATGTGATGCAATTGCATTCTAGTGGAGTTGTGGTGGGTTCAATCACTCAGCTGGCAGGAACTGGCGTTTGGAGAGCTACTGCAAGAACTGAGCAGACCCTCCTGTGTAATCTCTCATAGAATGGGTAGCCACTTGACATTTGTGACAAGTATATTTAAACTAAAGAAGAGGAAATTTCTTCACTGGTCAAAAATTTCTAACCCAGGTAGCTGAAGTTAGGCACTTAACCATATTTAGGCACCTACATTTCCAGCCTGTGGAACTCACTCCTGCAATTGGTCATTCAATCAAAAACTGTAGCTAGATTTAAAAGAGGGGCTGGAGAATTTTAAAGCCAAGCATGAGTTGGACATAAGCCTGTGGAGGTACAAGAGCCCATGAGCCAACTCTCATATTTCAGCATGCCAAAGTAGTCAAAAAGTACACCCCATCCCCAACAACTCACCTGCAGCCTGATTTGACATGGGAGCTTCTATAATCAAGGGAACTGAGACTTAGGTCTGGTTAACGCTACCAACTTAGGTCAATGTGAGGCAGCTCATGTGGATCTGACTCTAAATGTCTACACAACAATGTCGCTCCCACTGTTGTAAGTTGTCCATTGCATTGACTTAGTAACTCCACCTCTGTGAGAGGGGTAGCACTTAAATCAATGTAGTTAGGTCGACACGGTGTCCATGTAGACACTGTATTGTTACATTACCTGTTGCTACCTGGTGCTGACAACCAGAGCTCTACTGCTCGGGGCCGACAATTGGAGCCCTGCTGAGTGTGAGAAATTTGGGGAAGGGGGAGAGGGGCATGTAGGAGAGCCCAGGTTGCCTCGTGGTGAGGGATTGAGGCTGGGAGGGGGAGGAGAGTGGAGAGCCCAAGCCCAGGTGTCAGGGCCCTGGCTGTCAGCACCTCACAGTCCCCCACACTGTCAGTTAAATTAGTGCAAGCACTCCTGCTGACGATCCACACTGTGGACAGAAGGAGCATAGTGTGAACATTAAAAAATGAATTAATTACTGCAGTGACTGTATGTTAGTTTGAAAGTGTAGAGAGCCTACTAAAATATCCTGAAGGTGACAGTCTATACTTGCCAGCTAACTCAAAAACTATACAAAGGGGCATTTATGGAGAAAAATATGGCCACACTTCTTAAATCCATTAAAAATAGAGATGAGCCTGAGCCATATTTGATCCAAACATTCCTGAAATTTGGGATGCTCAAGCCACATGAGAATTTTGTAAGTGGTTTTTATCTGTGTAGCATGCTGAGCCAAACAGCTCCAGACCTTGTATGTTTGAAACCAAATCTGGGCTTTGAATTTTGTGGCTTGGAGGAATTGAAATGGATTAAGCCTTAAATTCTGGAGGGGGGGGGAATGGAGGGGAATCGTTATTCTAACAAATAAGGTTAATTGTCATTCTTACACTTGTCCTATAGGCTTAATTACCCTTGAAGATGGTAGAACTCTACTCACTTGTCCATTGTCACTAGATGTGCTCCTAGCATCTACCTGTCTACAAAGGTCAGTATTTTCCTTTGTAAAATAAATGTAGGGCCCAAACCACTGACTGAGATCTCCTGGTAAACAGGCTAATCGATATTCATTCTAGGATCTTCTGTTTAATTCTTGTAATAGAACAGAAATGGTCTCTAAGGCAATTGTGCTTTGGTAAAGCCTCATTAATCATTGTTTTCCCTTTCCAAAAAAAAAAAAAAAAATCCATGGCAATTATGGTTAAGAGATCTGTAGTGATTATGGCCACTGAAATAAGGAAAGGATGTGCATTTCAGTAGCAGATGCTTGACCATTACAGTTTTTGAGGTGATTCTGTAACATGGATGGGTAGTAAGTTTATTTTGTAATATACCTCCTTTAAAGTATTAACATTTTATTTAAGATCGCTTCATGTTTTGATCTTGTTCTCTTTTATCTTTCAACAGTATCCCCCTAGCAAAAAAAAAAAAGAAAATTATCTTTTGTTATCTTGATTTTTTAATTGTAATTCACTTTTGAAGATATACTGTTTGCAGATTAAATTCAGCTCATGACAAAGTCAGTTAATTTTCCATCTAATGTCTTTATCAACTTGGCTGATTTGTATGATAGGTCTGAGGACACATCAAAAGTCACTGTTCTATGATCACTCTCTCATTGAATGCATTTTTTTAACCACGTTTTGTCTGAAGTTTACAAATTTAGATTTTTCTACTACAATCTTCTGTGAGGAATGAAACTAGTATTGGAAGCAAATGTGTGAAATTGTTTTAATGCCCACATACTAAATATAAGATTTAGAGCTAAATTCTCAACTGGTGGAAACAGACAGCTATTTAAAAAAAAAGAAAATAGGCAGATTGACATCATTTGAACCTTTGGCCCTTAGTTTCTCAGTGGAACATGCTCCTAGTTCATGATTTGGCTGAATAGGATATTCTACAGTAGGTGTCTCTTTCTTTCCATTAGGTACTGTTCAATGTAATGTAAAATCTAACCTGTGATGGGCAATTGACGCATCCAGGAAGATCATTACTATACTAGAAGATGTGGGTCTTCTTCCCCACCCACCCAGATGATCAGTAAAACCTTTTTTTAAAAAAGGAGCATTTTTTGGTAATTAGATATTCAGATCATTTAACTAAGAAATAGGAAAAGACAGTAACTGGACCTCAAATGAATCAGAGGGGTAGCCGTGTTAGTCTGTAATTGCAGAAGTGACAAAGAGTCCTGTGGCACCTTAAAGACTAACTAAAGTATTAGAGCATAAGCTTTCATGGGCTAATACCCACTTCGTCGGATGCAACCTCAAATGAGTGCCCTTCAGCCACTGAAATGAAAGGGGGAAAACCTCAGCGGTGTCTATACTAGAAACACAAAGTCAAAGAGAATGTTATTTATGTCACTTACAACCTGATCCTGTAACCACAGTCAGTAGTCTACTCACACAAGTATGAGGGTTTGGGGAAGAGAAGTGAGGGATTTACAGAATTCCCCTGCCCCATTACTGGAGAGGTGTTAACTTGCCACTTCACCATGAATGGGCCCTTGAAATGTGTTCACTTTTTATGTGTAACAGTCTGTTCTACCTTGTATTTAGGTGTGGTGTGGTCTATACTAGACTTTTTACATTGTTATAGCTATGTCACAAGGGTGAGAAAAATCCACACCCATGTGAGATGTAGCTATGCTGACCTAACCCCTCGTGTAGAGAATACTAGGTTGACAGAAGAATTCTCCATAGGTATCGGCTTAAGTAGCATTTTTACTGAAGCACTGTCACTGCACTGCTGCAGTATTTTAAGTGTAGAGAAGCCCTAGGTTTAGTTAACCTAAGTATGAGACAAATACAAGTTTGGTTACAACCTGGTTTCTTGTGGGTGTCACTCTTGCTTTCATTTTAGCTTGTTTCTCTTGTGACTCATGTAGCTCCTATCATCCTCAGAGTCTTTAGAAGAGAAAGTCAGATCACCATTCTCCAAACATATATCACCGGTCAACTCAGTAGCATTATAGCATAAACAGGATGACCATATAGTTTGATTTCACTGAATCAGCAAGTTCTGATGAAACTGTTTCTTTGGAACTTTTCTGACCAGCTCTAATTTTAAGCTTATGTTTTAGTGGTGGATTGGTCAGGTTGCCAGTGGAATCTGACTTGAATACCACAGTGGAGGTAATTTAGGAGGTAGCAATTTGGGATATTGGCTAACATAGCAATAAGATGCCCATTAGCTGTGGCTGAATGGTCCAAGTGTAGTGTTTGAGATACCCCAAATTCTTCCCTGAATGACTTCCCATTACTCCTAGTTATAACCTTTTGGGGGAAAAAGCCAATCCAGTCATCTCCCTCCAATTTCATACTGTCCAAATACTGTACAGAGGCCCACTCTCACTAGGTATTTCTCAGCGTGCATTGCTCTGCTCTGTGTGCATTTGGAGACATTGGCTATTTTCACTGCTACCTCTCAAGATGGAGACCTTTCTTCAGTGGCAGGCACTAAGGGCAATTACCTCAGAATGTACATGACCCTCAGTTTAGCTTTTCTGGATAGGTAAATTCTGGTGCTGTGAATTGGGTTGTGTGAGTCAACCATGTACCTCCTCATTAGTGAAAAGGGGACACAGCTACAGGATTTATAAACTGGCTGTCTTCATCTACTCATCTAGAAGAAACTGATCACTCATCTCACTTTCAAAAGTAGAAAAGCCTTAGGGCTTGGTTACACTGGCACTTTATAGCGCTATAAAGCCCCCACGAGCGCTATAACCTCCTCCCCGTCCACACTGGCAAGGCACGTAGAGCGCTATAACGGCGGAGTTATAGCACTATTGTTAATCCACCTCCGCATGGGGAATAAGGGCTGTAGCGCAGCTGCTATAGCGCTACAGCAAGAATGTGGACACCCACTGCACATTAATTGGCCTCCAGCTGTCCCATAATTCCCGTTCGAGTCACTCTGGTCATCACTTGCAAACTCTTTTGTCCTGTCCTCAGGTGACCACACGTCAGACCCGCCCTTTAAAGTTCCAGGGAAATTTGAAAATCCCCTTCCTGTTTGCTCCAGCCAAGCGTGGCGTGCTCTCAGGGAATCCTTGCAGGTGATCATTCTGATTGATCATCATGACTCCACGTGCCATGCCTCCTCGCAATAGGCGATCCCCAGCATGGAGCAATAGCGAGGTGCTGGACCTCATCAGCTGTTGGGGGGAAGAGGCTGTTCAGTCTCACCTGCGGTCTAGCCGCAGGAATTTTGATACCTATGGGCAGATATCACGGGCGTTGGCGGAAAGAGGCCATGAGCGGGACACTCTGCAGTGCCGTGTTAAGGTAAAGGAGCTTAGGAATGCGTATCGCAAAGCCCGCGAGGCAAACGGCCGCTCCGGGGCAGCCCCGGTGACTTGCAGATTTTATAAGGAGCTGCACGCGATACTTGGTGGTGATCCTACGGACACTCCATCGACCACCATGGACACTTCCCAGCCCACCAGTGAAGGGGTGAGTGAGGAGGACGACGAAGAGCAGGAGGATGAAGAGGAGGAGGAGGAGGACAACGAGGCGGCAGCGACCCAGGGCACGGAGTCGTCCCTGGATGCATGCAGCCAGGAGCTCTTCTCAACCCAGGAGGGCAGCCAGCCACAGCGTCTGGCGGTTGCAGGGGCCAGTTCAGCAGCAGATTGCGGAGGTAAAGCTGCTTTTCTATGGGGAAGGCTGGCAGCTTGGGGTGGAAAGGGATGCAGGGGGCATTCCACCTGGAGCTCTTCTCAAGCCAGGAGGAGGGCAGGGGGGCATGCAGCCAGGAGCTCTCCTCTAAAGCCAGGAGGAGGGCGGCCAGCCACAGCGTCCGGCGGTTGCAGGGGCCAGCTCAGCAGCGGATTGCGGAGGTAAAGCTCCTTTTCTATGGGGAAGGCAGGCAGCTTGGGGTGGAAAGGGATGCTTGCATGCTTGCCTACATGTGGAATAGAGCATTGATGTAGTCTATCACCTCGCGGTAGTCATCATCAGTAATCTCTTCAAAGGTCTCAATAAGAGCGCTTGCAATGCGCCTGTGCAGGTTTCCCGGGAGAGCCAGTGTGGCCCTCGTCCCGGTCGAGCCAGTGTGGCCCCCGTCCCGGTCACGGTCACTAGTCCCCGCCACTGTGCTACAATGGGTAGGGGGAGCATTGCTGCACATAGGCAAGCTGCATATGGCCCTGGGCGGAAGCCGCATCTCATTAAAATCCCTTCCCTTTGTTCCTCAGTGACTCGAAGCAACGAGATATCTTCCAGGACAAACACCTACGGAGAATGTTGGAACAGTGTTCAGAGTAGGGCTCCTGCCACTTCCCAGCACTCCACCCGCCCCCCGCCCCCCGCCCCCCGCCACAGCTTTTCAGGGCAGGGAAGAAATCCTTCCCCTTGCCTGCTGCTCAGAGTGGGGCTCCTGCAACTTACCGGCATTCCCCACCCCCTCCCCCGGCACAGCTTTTCTGGGGAAGGGAAAAAATCATTTCCCTTGCCTCTTGAGTGCACTCACCATGGCAGGGGCTCCGTTGCTGTATCTGTGCTCTCTGCGGGACAGGCAAACGGGGAATGCGGGGGAATCATAGGCATATCTGCTCTTTACAAGGGAACCACTGTTAAATGTATCTTTTTATTTTAGAAGGGTCGTCCTTGAGCCCTGTGCCATCGCTCTTATCAACAGCTGAGAGGCTGAGGCGACTGAGGAAGCGGCCACGAAGGAGCAAAGAGGATCTTGTACAGCAAGTAATGCAACAGGCTGTAACGGAGAATCGAGTTGCACAGAGGTGGAGGGAGAACGAGAGCAAGTTGAGGGAGAAGGCGCGGAAGGAGAATGCGATTCACCGCCAGAAAAGCACCGATAAGCTATTCTCATTACTGCAGCTTCAATTGGAGACTATGCAGCGGATTGTCACCCTTCAGGAGGAGAAGCACCGCGCTCTCCACCCCAATTATCATTTGCTCCAAATCCCTTCCCCTTCTGTGCTTCAGTACCCTCCAGGCCACTATCGTCAGCTATATGGTTATCACCATCCACAGCTGCCTCCAACCCCTCTGTGTTCACCGAACAACCCCCAAACCCCGGACCATTATCCACTGCAGTCAACCCCTAATAACATGCCTTACTGCCCTCCGCAAATGGGGTTCGGGGGACATGGCCACTGTGAGGGCACTGGAGACTCAGAGACCCGGACATATTCCAATCTCTGACTGACCCCATGACACCCCCATTGCACCTCCCCTGGCTTCCCCCTCACATGCATCACAATATTTTCTTTCAGCAACTGAAGTACCTGTTCAATAAATGAATTGTCTTCTTAATAAATGGGTTTCTTTATTAAGTGTACATACATTATTACAGGCTACAGAAAAGCAAATGCCTGTTCCTATTAAAAGAATGCTCCCTCCCTCCATCTGCACCTCACTTTAGAGCTGGCTTTCAGCCTCAAAATGCTCCCTCAAGGCTTCCCTGATCCTAACAGCCTCGCGCTGGTCCCCTCCAAGAACCCTGCTCTCTGGCTGGGCGTATGTGGCCTCCAGGCGTTGAACCTCCG
Organism: Dermatemys mawii; assembly: GCA_007922305.1. Classification (NCBI taxonomy): domain Eukaryota; kingdom Metazoa; phylum Chordata; order Testudines; family Dermatemydidae; genus Dermatemys; species Dermatemys mawii. The sequence goes on from ML677363.1 coordinate 4,024,955, forward strand.
AGGACCATGCCTGAGTGAAGCCTTCGCCCTTCCGCTCACAAAGATTATGTAGGGCACAGCATGTGGAAATAACCGCGGAGATACTACCCTCGGCCAAGTCTAGCCTCCCATAAAGACAGCACCAGCGTGCCTTGAGACACCCAAAAGCATACTCCACAGTCATTCGACACCGGCTAAGCCTGTAGTTGAACCTTTCCTGACTGCTGACCAGGCTCCCTGTGTAGGGTTTCATGAGCCAGGGCATTAAAGGGTAAGCAGGGTTGCCAAGAATCACTATGGGCATTTCCACTTCCCCCACGGGGATCCTCTGGTCTGGGAAAAAAGTCCCGGCTTGCAGCTTCATGAACAGGCTGGTGTTGCGGAAGATGCGTGCGTCATGCACCTTTCCAGACCAGCCAGCGTTAATGTCAGTAAAATGCCCACGGTGATCCACAAGTGCCTGGAGAACCATGGAGAAGTACCCCTTTCGGTTAACGTACTCGTCTGTTAGGTGGGCGGGCACCAGAATAGGTATATGGGTCCCATCTATTGCCCCTCCACAGTTAGGGAAACCCATTTCTTGAAAGCCAGCAACAATGTCATGCACGTTACCCAGACTCACGATTTTTCGTAGCAGGATGCGATTAATGGCCCCGCACACTTGCATCAGCACAACTCCAACGGTAAACTTTCCAACCCCAAACTGGTTGGCCACCGATCGGTAGCTGTCTGGTGTAGCCAGCTTCCAAATTGCGATAGCCACCCGCTTCTCCACCGGGAGGGCAGCTCTCAATCTGGTGTCCTTGCGCCGCAGGGCGGGGGCAAGTTCAGCACACAGTCCCATGAAAGTGGCTTTTCTCATTTGAAAGTTTTGCAGCCACTGCTAGTCGTCCCAGACTTGCATGACGATGCGATCCCACCACTCAGTGCTCGTTTCCCGTGCCCAGAAGCGGCATTCAACGGCCGTGAGCATGTCCATTAATGAGACAAGAAGCTTCATGTCAAACGCATTCACCGCTTCGATCTCGTCTTCAGACTCATCACTGTCATCCTGCATGTCAGGGATTAACTCCACTGCAGACAGAGATGTGCTGGCGACTGTCGCCAGCATGTTCCTCAGCAGTTCTGGATTCATTGTGGCACACGACAATGGAAGACGGAGCGCGCCTTGCTGAAACCGTTGAAAGATGGCGCCGGAGGTGGAAGGAAACACGCATTGCTGGGATATGCCAAAAAGCATTATGGGTAGTTGAAACAGGATACAGAATGCCCTGCAAGTGACGCCCCCCCTACCACAAGGCATTGCGCCAGATCGAGAAGAGGTGTACTGTGGGATACATGCCCTAATGCACTGTTCTTAATGCCGCATTAAGTGCCGCAAATGTGGCCATGCTATAACGCTGGAGCATCTCAGTGTGGACATACAATAGTGCTATTCATATTACTGTATAAGGGGACCGCTATAACCAATAGCGCTATAATCTTGTAAGTGTAACCATGCCCTTAGTTAGTTGTATTCTAGAAGCACCTAGAGGCCCTGAGATTGAGGCTGAGTTGTACAAACTCCTGGTGGGTGTGTCCCTGTCCTGTAGGGACATCATTATCTAAATAGAAAAAGTGGACAAAGGTGGGAAGAAAGGGAGCATTCCCTGTCTTACAGATGGTGCAGAGACATAATGCATTATTGAGTCTTTGGCAGAGAGAAATTGAACGCAGATTCAGACTCTAAGTCCAGCACCTTATCCATAAGACCAACCTTTGTCAGCACTTCACCATGTAGTTAAGTTTATGTTAAACTTGTACTTAAGAGCTGGCCAATAACTCATTCCTTAAATGAATACACATGTTGTATCTTTTGCCCTTTATATAACAATAGAAGCACGAAGAACCTAAACAGGCATGGTGGTCTTCAAATAAGTTTTTTTACCAAATATACACAACATGCAAGGCCTCCTTTTACATCTACACTGCTACTCTGGCAGCTTCTGAGGCTTGCCTACACAAAAAAGTTTTACCAGATCTATGGGTATAGTTATACAAGTATAATTAAAGTGATAGTCATACTGGTAGACTCCCATCCAGACATTTACTTCCAAGTAAGAATAGTTTCAGTTTAGTTTATATCACTTGAGAAGATATTTAAACTAAATTGAAAAAAAGCTGTTCTTATACAGTAATAAAAATATCCACATGGGGATTATACCAGTATAGCAATATCACACTTCATGTGATAATTGTTATAATTCACACTTTACCTTATATTGGCATACCTTTCTCATGTAGACAAGCCTTAATACGCAAAATAGTGAGGGCACTGGAGCTGTTTAAAGGGATACCACAAAATTCCTAAACACTACAATAATCAGAGGAAAGCCAGTATCCTCTCTTTAATTGCATTTTGTCAGCTAAATGAATTCATGTTATGCTACAATCTTTGATTACACTGTCCCGCCACTTCTCTGGGTTCCCTTGCCCTGCCTCCATCCTGGAGAAATAGTTTACACAAAGGTAGGATGCAGTGGTTCAGGTTAGTCCCCTGCTTCCAGATAACACCTTTCATTTAGTTTCTCTCTCAGTTCCTCTCTCGACTTGTCTAAGCCCTCTCTTCTTTAACTCACTCTTTCCCTGGTACTCTTACATGAGGAAGAGCTAATGATAGAATGATGCATGAGTAGGATGACAGTATCATTTTGAGGCCTTAGCGGAGATCAAGGGCTCTATTGTTCTAGGCAACAAAGCATTTACACACTCAGTAGAGAAAACAAAGTGAGTGCTAGTCCAATTTTAAAAATAGGGGACCAAGGCACAGAAACATTCAATGCCATTGATTGCTGTTTTTCTCCATTCAAGGAAGCCCCATTGCTATCACTCCATCTTTTGTCTTTTCCTTCTCTCCAGGGACCTTCTCCCAGTTATCATGCCCAACCTGCAGGGAGCCTTCTAGCACCAGCAATCCTCTTTGTTGGTAAGTGGCTGTTAGACACTGGCATGAAAGGGTTAACTGGGGGACTTAATTTAGGCAGTTGGAGAGTGGGCCAGGCCTAAATGAAGATGAACCCCAGCTGGGGAAGGAGCTGGGTTGTGATTATAAGAGAGAGGAACAAAGTAGAAGATGGCTGTAGGGTGAGAAGAAAAGAATTCAGCTGCCCCTCGCTCAGTAGTGAACCTGGAGAACTACTGAAGGGGTGGAGCATGCTCTGGCTGTTTGCCCTGACAAAAGGGCAGGACGCCCATGGAAGTGTTCTAAAGAGGTGCTTCAGCAGGTAGTTTGCTCTCTAGTGCTTGATGGGAAAAGGCAGCAGAGGGGAGAGAAGAGCAACATGTAGGTAAGTGGCCTCTGGGCCAGACTAGAATGGAGTAGGTGGAGTAGAAGAAAGATTCCAAGGAGGTAACTCATGAGAGCCAACATTCTTCAGAAGACAAGAAAGCTAGAGGGGAACCCTCAGAATTACTTCAAAGTTTCTGCCACTGGGAGGGGGCAGAAGTTGTGTTTGCTGTAGTTCACGTTCTGCTTTGAGTTTGGTTTAAAGACTTAGGGGAGAAGCCGTGGGGCTGCTACTCAGAGAAGAGTGGAATGGAAGAAGTGCCCTGGTGGGGTGGAAGATGTCATATTGATGACCAGGGATGTGTAGGAAGCTGTCTGTTGCTCACACTGATGCCCCAGAAGGGGAGAAACTTTAAAGTGATCTGTCCAAAGGCCCAAGTCATGGGAAAGAGACCGTTTGCAGGGCTAGAAAGACTGTCGGAAGGGGCTGCTTGATGAGGCAAGAGTTGCCACACCAAGTCAAGAAGTGGCATCAGCAGTCAGTCAACCCTTCCATGCTACCACTTCATCACCTTTCTTGTGGTAAGATTATCTAATGTTAGGGAAGTCCCCATCAGTGGGAGGGCTCAGAACTTAGTGGCAATTTTAAGAGCCAAAGGTTTCCTTGGGCTTGAGCCAGCATCTGCGTGCAAGTCTTTTCTCTCATCCCACATCAACCTTCCCTTCCAAGGTTATTTTGGTTTAAATTAAAGTCTTTTTTGTACATAAAAGTCAGAGTTTTGGGAGGTGTTTTACATGGGCATAAGTATTTAATTGGGCTCCTATGCCAAGCTAACTGTTCAGCAACAGCTGTTGTGTTTGCATAATTTGGGCCAGCTCACAGCACAGTGGTTTGTAACACTGCATTTTAGCACAAAGCATTTTGAGTTATGTTATCAAGTACTAATAATGGGAGGCAATCTAATAAAGCTGCAGCTGGCAGGTTGCTAGAAAAGAAGAAATAAGACCAATGTACAACACTTTACAAGCATAAATTGCCGCCAATGTGGCAGGAGAAAGCTCACCACTTTTCACCATCCCCATATAATGTCCTCTTTGAATAAGGATGCCCTGGGTGAAACCATTTTCGGAGGTGTTTTTCCTAGTAAAGCTTTTATATACTGAACTTCCTTAAATTATGTTAGTCATAGGAAGTTACCTCCTATTGCAAACAAATAGCCTTATAATGAGAGCTTTGAAATGAAGGTACAGCTCATGGGCTAGTTTAACCTCCTTAATTGTACAATGGGTTATGTTACTATATGAATTACCCAGAGAAAGATCTGATGGGGATGAACTGTCATTCCTGCAACAGTGCACCCACACTTACAGATTAATGGTGCTGCTGTGCAACATGGGTAAAAAGTTCTTATTTAATGGTACCACAGTATTGGTCATTATTAAATAGTCAGGATGTTACACAGTTTACTCATATTCATATGTCTACTTACTGAAGGCTGAATGATGGTTTGTGTGCAGGGGTGTGCTAGAGAGGGAACGAGAACCCCTTTTCTTTAGTTTGCCTAGGCAGAATGCCTGCACTATGGCTCCCCTGCTGCTCTCCAGGTCCCCTTTAGCTAACACAGGGGCTGTTGTGGTTCTGTCAGTTCTCATATGACTTCTAGAAGCAGAAGGTGGCTAACAACTAGACCCATCAAACATTCCCCCTACAATAGATTTGACCATTCCCTCATCTTAATCTAAGCACACAGAAATGTTCTTATTCTTTTGGCAAACAATGACCGTAGCCTTTCCACTTCAGAGCTGTGTTTTTGCAGCTTGGCTTCTGAAATATCAATCTAGATGGAGAAAAGTTACGCAACATCTGAGTTCTAAAAGTGTAGCATTTTCTTAATGACTTTTTTATAGTAAGGCCCAAATGCTAATAAAGGTTTCATTCTCTTCACAGTTGGGGTGAAAACAGACTGCACCTGTGGGACAGAGTGTTACTTTCTCTCCCAAATGTGTTTGCCTCAACACCCCTGTATGCTCATCCCCTATAGAGGCATAATGCTGCTAGGGGCCTATGGCAGGCTTTGTACCTCATCAACCCCTTAAGTCAGGGGGTTGGGGGTAATCTCACCTCTCTAGCCTACATCCATTTTCTAAACCCCACTCCACCCTGTAGTCAGCACAGTGTGGCCCAATGGCCAGGGTCCATCTACTACCTCTTCCCAAGTGGGATAAAGCAGCCCAGCAGCCAGAGTCCAGTCTGTGTGACCCTAAGGCAGTGCAGCCCAATGGCCAGAGCCCACCTAATTCCCCTTTCCCTAGTGGGATAGCACAGCCTAGCAGCCAGAGTCAATACTGCTACCTTTGGAGACAAAATAGGGGGCCTCGTGGCCACCACACAGGGGTGGCAGCTCCCAGTAGCAGGGGCCCAGGCCCACCCAACTTCAACAGCCCCAACCCAAGACCCTGCCAGTAGCAGAGTAGTCCACCATGGGGTCAGCAGGGAATCCTACCAAAACACACTGACCTCATAAGGGTGGGAGGTACTACTCCCTTTCCTTTCCTGGGTCACTTCCTACCAGCTCTCCTGCAGCAGTGGTCCATATGGTATTGGTATATCCAGGCTCCTCAGCAACCAACACTCCCTGGGGTCCCAGTAGCGACAGGCCTTTGGTCCAGGTTTCTGGCTCTTCAGCTCTCAGATAGGGGTTGTAACAGCTCCTGGGCTGGAGCTCCTGCCAAGTGTCCTCCTTTCTCAGCAGTCAGGCCTGACTGAGCAGCTCTGCAGGCTTTTATTCCAGACTTCCAGGTGAAACATGCCCAACAGAGCCTCAGGGTGGGGTTTCCTCTGCTAGGAGGGAAGGATTAACCCCCTCTGTAGCACTGCAGGGCCGATCTACTCCATCACATGGCCCCTGCTTAGATAGTGCTCCTCCAGAGAAACTGTCCTGTATGTTAGGACCTAGAGGGGAGCACTGAGATCAGATGAGCTGGAAGGAAGGGGTAGACTGGGACTGTCTGGACAAGCAGACTGGGACTAGGAACCAATTTGGGGAATGAAAGACAGCTGGAGTACCAGGGGTGAAATAGACTGGAAACAAGGAGCTTGGAAGTGGGAGACTGGGAGTGGAAACCAGTGGGTAAAGAGGGAGATACAGATTAGATGAGGAGCTGGAGGCAGATCTGAGGCTGGCTGGGCAAAGACTGGGGACAGTGAGTTAAAGGGGAGAGGGGTGTGTGTTTGGGGAACAGGGACTGGCTGGGCAAGGAGGCTGGTGCTGGGGTAGGCCTGAGCAGTGTAGATTGGGACAGGGTAAACCAGGAGACTAGGATGATGAATCTAGGGTGGAGAAGATATAGGACAGATTGGAGGGGATGGGGCAAGAAGGGGTTAAGGTTGGTGAGGGGGAATGGGCAGAAGAATTTATGACCACTAAAGAATACTCCCCTCCAGAGCTTTGAATGGAACCAAAGGTCTCTGAGGCCTGGCCTACACTTAAAAGTTAGGTTGATGTCACTATAGCATAAATTGTACACAGCTGTGAGAGATGTAGCTATGCTGACCTAACCCACTCTGGGTACATGGCTAGGTCAATGAAAGAATCTTGCTGTCAACCTAGCTGCTGCTGCTCAGAGAGGTGGGTTGCCTACAGCAACAGAGAAATCCCTTCTGTCACGGTAGCAAGCATCTACACCAGGCCTGTACAACTCAGAAAGCAACTAAGGCCATATTATTGCAAAAAACCCCAGCTGCAGGGCCAAAAAGCCCCTCCCTCGCCCCGCCCCTCCCGCTTCCCCTACCCCACCGCTTGGCTTGCCCCTCCCCTACTCACCCCCCGCAGGTCGCACAGTGAGGCCGTGCGGGCCGCATGTGGCCCCCGGGCTGCATGTTGTGCAGGCCTGATCTACACAATGGCGCTACAGCCGCACCCCATTAGTACTGGAGCTGTGCTGCTGTAGCACTTCTAGTGTGCTGTCAGCAAATGTCTGTGCAACCCTCTGTTCAAGTGTGTACCTCACTCTCCTCTAGCACACATTCACAAAGAGGATGACCACCTCCCATCCTTGTCAGATATCTCGGTACCTCAAGTGGCCGAGGTCTCTGCATGAGGTCTAAAGGTTCCAACCATGTGTCACTGCCACATTATGGAATTTGTGTTTTCATTTTGATTTTTTTTTTTTAACTCAGGAAATTACACACCCAAGATAACATTAAAAGAACACCAAGGTGGCAAAGTCAAGCACTCACAGGTTAGGAAATTCTAGAATTCAGGTTGTCTATACAAACTTAATTTGGCTCCCTCGTGCATATGCATTGTGATACAGTAATTACATCAGAGTCTTTCCAGGGGACTCCTGCACAGAATGGATGGTGCTCACTGAGTGAGCAGCTATTCAGTATCTTGTTTTAACCCCATTGCTCAGTGTGTGAAGCTGTGCCATATGTAGTGCACACTATTCGGACCTGTGGAGCTGGCAAGATGAACAGATTCACTCAAAGCTCCTAAGTGAACTCAGCTGTTAGTCCATTTTCCATTATGAAATAGGCCAGTTTGCTGTTCCTAGAAGACTAAAGTAGCTGTGAAGGTACATAGGTGACTTTGACAGTGTCCTAAGTCCTCATGCAAGGACTCTTTACAATGTTATTTGACAAGGAACTAAACCTAAAATTCTCCAGCACACACAGATGCTATTGATCTTTGTGATTTGCTCATCCTCGCTGAAAATCTTTCAGGGTTTCATGGGTCAATGCCTGAACTGATGCAAGTCATTAGAACACCAACAAAAGCAGTGCCACCGTGTCAAATTAGAGTAGCTAAGGTCTAGTCCTCTAGTAGTTCTTTCCTTCTGAGGAAACTTTATAAGAAAAAGTCATCTCCTTAAGGAGTGGCTCATGGGTGAATGAGAAATCTAGATTGACTGCCACCTTGCATACATATCTTAAAAGGCAAAAATTAATGCTTCTGAGCAGGGTGCTGCTCAAGTGGGAACAGACTGCAACTGTCCATAAAAACACACTGGTTTAGCTGGCTTCACTATCCCTACAGTTACCAAAGTCAATGAATCAGCTGCCAAGCAGTGTACAAGGAACGCATCAGAATCAGGTACACAGCTACACTGCTCCGCTTTTAGGAATGCTGGAGGTTAGATCTGACTGCATTCTTGGGTAACATATGCATCCAGTGCTCGAGATAGATGCTATCAGTGACCTTCATGAGAACATAGGATCATGCTAACTAACACACTGCATCCTTTTCAGGCTGCAAACTCAGATGGCAACATTCACTTCCTTCCAAAGTCTTTGATCTGTACAACCCCCCTCCTCCCAAAAAAATGTAGTATCCTTAATGCTGCAAGGAGCTAGAAGGAAATCTATAAAACAGGATTGCCTTCTTGGCAGATACTGACACATGTCAAGTTTTCATCCACCTGACATATATATGGATTTATAAATGAAAGCACAAATCCTGTACTATGCTGAACAAATATGACAGGAAAGAACACCTATTGAGGAAAGCCCTGGGCTGTACACAAGCACCCCAGCACTCTAGTTTGTCAAAAATTCTGATCAAGATCAGAATTCTGCAGCTGGAGCCCATCTCCAATTCTGGGCTGCAAGACAGATTCTATTTCTTCTGGAAAGCACAGGAAAATAGCAAAGGATTTGGAAGCTTGAATACATTCCGAAGCCTGAGGAACTGCTACTTTAGTAGTATTGCTTTCAGTGTAATTTCTCTGTTTTTTTGGCAGAAGATTTGCCATTTTAAATGTTACCAAGGACTAACAGTCCAACATGGACAGAGTTTTTTCCAAAACTCATCTTCAGATCTACTCTACAGTACTTACACATAGAAGATGTCAGTTTGGAAACTGCAGTAGAAATATTTCCACTGCCACTGAAAGATATGCACATTTGCCATTAATTCTTCACCATGACAAAAAGAGAGGGGGATGCTTGTGGTCTGAGCACAGAACTATGAGCAAAGACTCTTTGATTCTACCACCCAACTCCTGTTGTTGTGAGCAAGTCACATGACCTCTCATTTTCCCATCCATAAAATGGTAATAACTTACTTCACAAGGATGTTACAACTATGAATCCTTCCTATCTACTTTGGAGATGTGAAGTACAATGGGGGGGGGGGGGGAAGACTAGCAGTTTAATGAGCTAACTAAGATACTAGTCTTTGCAGGCTTGTCAGATCAGTCACACAGCAGGGGACTGAAATAACATCCTGGCACTCATGAATCAAAGCTTCAATGTTGTTTATACAGAGAGCTTTGAATATTGGAGAGGTCATAATAGTTTAAACAGCTGATATTTTTCACATTCAGAATTAGGGAGGGAAGGATTAACTGGCTTGGAAAAAATAATTTCAACACTACTCTCATCTTAATAGCATGTATTAATAGCTACCTGTCAAAAATCTTTATGGTTGTTTGGTAGAATAGTTTAATGTTGCTTTGGCTTCTCTGGATGTAGCCCAAAGTGAAGAGGACACTTATGGCAAATTTATATGGTAACATATTTTTTTTTACTTTTGTCAGTTAAAACTCAGTCGTGCATGAATGAAGTTGATGGTAGCTCTGCCACTGACTTTCAGGATCCGTCTGCTTTTATATAAAGTTTTATTGATGACTGAACACTTTTAGAAAAATCTCCACCACCTTGATACCTTGTCAATTAGAGATGCACAGGCACCACATCAAAATAGCAAACATAAATGAGAATTCTCATGAGAGAGCTCCTGTTTTACATCTGACCTTTGGACACGCTTTAGCAGGAGCTGCAGAACTTAATGAATTCTCTAGTTGTCTCTTTAATCACTTGCTTATATACTAATGTACCAGTTAATCTAACAAGAAAGCCAAAGACGTTGAGATGGAATGTGTAGTTGTCCCGGATTTTGACTTCTTGGAGGACTGGAGAGAGATTCTAATCAAGACAGGAACTACATTTTAGCATAGGGTACCAATGCACAGCTATCATGCCACTCAGAGTTAGCGCATACTATATGAAAAAATCTCAGTTACACAGGTCAAATTAGAAGGAAAATATAATTATACAGAATTAAAACATAGCATAGACACACCTGTAGGAGTCTGCCACTTTATGCTCTTGTAACACAACAGCCATAAAACAAGCATAAATGATCAGTTAAAAGCAGGTTTATAGCTACACTGGCGGGAAGCAGTCATAGTGTACTGGTGAATCTGCCCAATGGGGCCAAACTCAAGTATCAGCAGGTGCAATGCCACTGAAGTCGGTGGGAATTTAGAGCAGAGTCCAAAGTTATCTAAATGCATACTTTGACTGGTCAATACAAAATATTTTCACAGGTCCTCTGACACCGTTATTGGCCACAGCATTAAGTCAGGATGCCCTGGCCGCCACAGAAATAGGGTGATACATGCTGGTTAAAGAAGGAAAGAGAGAGCAGTATCTTAAAAACAAGGGTTTCTATTGCATCAACATGCACCGTAATATAGATTTAAGTCCTATTTTTAATGTGCACAGAAGGCCCTTAGCCACATACTCCTCTCTTAGGGCCCTATTTAGCTCCCACTGAAATCAACTGAAGCCCTCTGTTGTCTTCAATGAGTGCTATACCTCTCCCTTACCCCTGCCTCGAAACAGGAGTATGGACTAATTTGCCAAGCTACACAGCAATGCAATAGCGCATTTGGATGTATTCCCTGTCCACCTCATCACACACTGCACCTGCTCTGTGCAGCACTTAAACTGGCTCTTAAGGGAACTGATAGCCCAGGTATGGCTCCATCCTAATTAAGTCCCAAACCAAGGCATTCCCAGGAACATCATCTGAGGGTATAGACCAAAAAACACATGCCTGTGGGTGGAGACAGCAAGGCATGCTGGAAAGAGTGCTAAGGAATATAAGGTGCCATATTCCGGTAGAAGATAGATTAGCCCTGGTATGGAAGGGTTTAACAAAACATTTGGGAAAACACCCCAGATGGGGCTCTGGAGAATGGTGTAGGAGGAAGCCTGGAGAAAAGAATCTTGAGGGAGAGGTGAAGGAGAAGGCATGGGGAAACCCAGTAATGGTGTACTTGATAGTTGGTATTTAGCCCTTCTGCTTGTTTAGGAGTTTGATGCTGGCGATCAGACCACAGCAGGGCCAGGGGGAAAGAACTCTTAACCTATTTAGTATAGGGAATACCGAGCAATGCAGCATTAAAAGGATGAAAGTTATCACCTGCCTAGTGCCCAGGATGTATTTTTTGTGTACACTTCTAATTTCCCTGGAGGAAAGGGACACGTTACTTTATCAGTAGGGACGCTGTAGCACTGCTATGCATTGTGACAAGGTTAATAAACCCTGTTATAAGGATCAAGCTCTATGTCTGTAGCTACAAAGTTGTATTCATTGGTACAAATTTATTTTGGTACTAACTTCTTCTTGCTCTTGTGGCATGAATTGTCATCCTGGAACGTGAGCTGCGTGATTTCGGAGCATCTGACTGGTATCTTTAGAAACACAAGGCCAGGTTTAGAGGGACCCAGTGGCTTAACAGATGTGAAGTCCTGTGGTTAAAACTGGGACATGGCATATGGAACTCTCATATTTCCTGGGACTTTGAGGAAATCACTTAACCTGTGTTTCAGTTAGGGTTACCGTACGTCCAGATTTTCCCAGACATGACCTCGTTTTTTGGTTCTCTGATCTCGATCTGGGAGGATTTTTGAAATGTGAAGACATGCCTGGGATTTTTCCTTGGTTGTTGCAACTCAGAAAGAGCCATCTACACAGAGGTGGAACTAGGCTTTTCAGCACCTGGGTAAAGGAAACATATCTGTGCCTCCTGCTGTTGAATCCCTGTCATTTCTCTGCCTCTGTGGCTTTGTGTCCTGGGCGGCTGCTTCGCTCACCCATCCTGATTATGGCTGTGCATCTCCATGCCCCGAACAATTCCTTCCCTGCATCCACAACTGCCAGATCCCCCTGGTCTGGCCTGTCAACTATGTGGACTTGCCAAGCACCTCTTGACTGGCTGCTGGTCTGCACAGCCTCTCTGGCCTGTTCTAGCCCTTTTTCTCATGGAGTGGGGCAGCCACCCCACTACACCCCACTCCAATTCTTCCTCCCCTGGCATTGTCCTCTATTTGGGAACTTAAAATATGGTAACCCTAGTTCCACATCAGTGAAATGGGAATTGGAATACTTCTTTTCTTTCATTCTCGTCTGTCTTGTCCACTTAGACTCTCTCACACTTCTTTGGGGGCAGGGTCTGTCTTTAATGTGTTTATACAATGCCTAGCACAATGGAGGCCCTGATCTCCGTAGGGACCTCTAGATGCTACAGTTTACTACTATTACTACTACAAATGCAAACTTCTGTGGCTAGATTTTGTTCAAAAGTTCTAAAAGGCAGCTTTAATGACTTGTAAAATGTGAATAGTACGGCTTATTGAAAATGACTTCTGAAGAAGGGCCAAGTTGTACTTTCCAACTGAAATACTAAACAGCTGTCAGGGGGTGGGAGAGAGAAGCTTAATCAGACATTGACTTACAGAACAAAGTTCAGTTCCTCTTGAAGGAAAAGTGAGCCAATTTTCCTGTAACACTACTCTTCCTAACTAATGGAGAAGTGAGCAGAAAGCCAATATTGAATGGAAAAAGTACTGGAAGCTTGCTTAGTGAACAGGGGGACCAACATGTTTTGAATTCACAATATTTGAAGCCACCATCTGCTAATTTTCCCAAATCTCCGCTTCAGTTCTTGCAGGGCATGCAGCTCAAAAAAGAAATCAGAGTGCAGCCAAGAAAATAGCATTCCTGGACGCTGTGAGCATCTTGTGACTGCAGCTCATGAAAAGGGGAAATATTGAAAAAATGTTCATGAGTGAGGTGTGTTGAAAACTACCATAATGTCCCTGGATTGTGGGAAAAATGCTGGCTGCCCTGACTGAAACAATACAAACTACACACGATTAATTAAAAAACTAATGTGAACAGTGCAAGTTCAGTTTGTCTCCCATGACCAAAGGATTTCATACAGTTTAAATAGATAAATTTAAATCTATGCAGTAAAACCACCTTGTCTCTGTCTTCTGCTACCACACATAGAGCAGAGATCACATAAGAGAATACAGAAGCCTGGTGTAACATACAATATAAACAAATGCAACAGAATCAAATGATAAGTTTCACTTTGAGAATTGTCCCCGGTATCTAACTGATTGAATCGACTGCTTGTCTGATTCAATCCAAACAAGGCTGAAAAATTCTACTCCTGCCACAGGGGTAGATTCTGATTCTCAATGGAAGATACTCCATTCTGGATTTGAGGTGCACTAGTGGAGGAGCGAGAATAGGTGTAAGAATGGGAATTCATCTATCCCAGATGTAACTTTCCTTAAGCATTTAGGCAGGGAGAGTATTTTTCAAACATAACTCTGATAATTATAGTGAAGCAATAGCTTCACCATAGTTAGGGTTTTTAGAGTTCAACTTTAATAGGCACTTCTTATTTTGTAAAAACTCATTGAAATTGCAAAAGTTTAAACACAGAATGTAAATGTTAAGCACTGATTGAGTGTTTTGTGGTGGCTTGATGAAATATGAACTTATTTATTCTTTGTAAGTTCAAAAAAAAATCATTCCTTTTGGTGTTTGTTTTTTGTTTTTCTCCTCTGTGTGATCTTACTTTTCTTTGAACTACATTTGCCAGACTTAAAACATTTGGGATTTATCTTTTGGCACATTGTTGCTCGTTACATGCCAATTCCTAGAATGTTATAGGTGGTGGTGATCTATACAACTCTCTTTTTAGCCATTATGAAGTGTGTGCAAAAGCAAACCCACCCTAACAAACATTAATTTAATGACAAATTGCTTTTGTGTGAATGCCATCATGCACTTCTGAGGCTTAACCTTTACTGTGACTTCTGTGGTACAAAACTTTACAAATGTCTCGAATTTGTGACAGTCATTTGTGCTGATCTGTTGATATAATTAATATAAAAGTAGATGAGGTCACTGTCAAGGTTTCATGTTAGAGTGCAAGTCTGAAGTTGGGATATGTACTGCTCTGACAGGTAGGAGATGAAAGAGAGAGCATTATGGAACACTGGAGTGAGACTGATATGGTCGCAGGCAATCTAAAGGTGGAGAGGAATGCCCTACCTTATTTCCATGCTTTCAAGGTTTGAGGTGGATGGAGTGTGCCCTGCTGCAAACTTAATGTTGATTGTTTGCCAACTGATCTTTACTATCAGTCCCTAATGGAGTTGTTAGAATAATGTGAACGGATTGCACCAAATTTGGAACTGAGTTTGAGTTGGCTTGTTTGTATCCTTTTATTTGCTGTTTGTAAACATTCATAAAACTGGTATTTTGCTCACATGTACTGGGTGTCAAACTTCAGGCCTGTAACTGAGATCAGCTTAAGTAAGAAGTTCACTTAATTTCATGGTGAAATTAAACTGACTACAGGTGAAAGTAGAAGTAGCTTTATGAAATTAGGTCATCCAATCAGGAAACTTAAACACGAATACACAAAACTTGAATACCAAATTTCAAACTCCTAATTTTGGCTGAATATTCATTATGCACAATGTACAAAAATCATCTGTAACTCAAATACACTTGTAAAAACTAACTGAATAACTTTGACACATTTGCAAATACTATGAACAATTGATGGAAAAATGAGGGAAAATCATCAACCTAACCGTTTGCAGGGAATAAGTCTGACCAGCTCTAAGGCTGCCAGCACCTATGGCTTCTTTGTGGATGAGGGCACTGATTTTGCTTGTACTACGGAGACCAGCTCTGTACGTGTGTGTTTTACTAGCACCAGTTTCTCCAGATGAGTGCACTGAGTAGAAGCCAGAGTAGGTTGGTGGTAGTATAGCTGTACTGGTCACATCTGACTTCAGATGCCAGAGGTGCTGCATCAAATAAACCTGGACTCCTTTGCGTGTGAGTCCCAGAACAGGGCTACCTTGGGAATAATGGTGTACAGCTCAGGCGTGCTATCCTAGCTAACTACGCCTGCAACCCTAACCATTCTTCCCTATCCAGTTTCCGTTACCTCTTATCACTCCCCCTATGCTCCTTCCCCTGAAAGCAATGCCCAGGATCTCTGACAGGGTCCCCCAAATGCCTCCTGTCAGTCTATTCCCTCTTGCAGAGTAGAACAGGACACTTTTGACCCTGGAAGAGGAAGCTCTTGGGTCTAGGAGGGTGAGCTGTCTCTCAAAGAGTGTCTTTAGTTTGCCAGAGGGTTGGGCTCTACTTGAGGTGTTGCCCCCAACAGGGCTTCCACCCAGGGCTGTCCAGAGGATTCAGAGGGCATGGGACAAAGCAATTTCGCGCTGGTGGTGCTCTGGGTTTTCGGCAGCACTTCAGTGGTGGGTCCTTCACTCGCTCCGGGTGTGTTCGGCAGCACTGAAGGACCCGCTGCCGAAGACTCAGAGTGAGTGAAGGACCCACCGCCGAAAACCCGGAGTGCTGCCCCATCCATAAAAGCACCACCGGGTACTATATTCTCGTGGGGGCCTGGGGCAAATTGACCCACTTGCCCCCCCCCCACCCCTGCCACGTGTGCGACCCTGCTTCCACCAGGTAGGTTTGCCTCATCTTTGGGCTCTGAGGGTTTTTGGATCTGTTGGATCCCTCGTTACAGGCGGTATGTCTCCAGACAAACTCCCGGGATCAGCATAGGAATATCTTCAGTCACTCAATATGGCTAGTACCCAGGTGCTTGGTCCTGCTCAGGAAGCTGAGCGGGTGCCCTTCAGCCCAGACATAATCCCTCTCTCTCCCGAACATACCCACTCCCATGCTGCAGCTGTTACTGCTGGTTTAGGTTGTGCCTTGGTCTTGCAATGGATGCACAGGCTGGTATGGAACTGGAGTTTGCTCATGGGAGTACATAGATTCTTTGCAGGAAGTGCTGTATCTGCCTTATCCCTACAGAGATACAGAAGGAATGTTTATGTATCCCAGCAAGGGATTTAGCCCTACAAAACAAACAGCTCTGTGTGGGCAGTGCAGTGAAAATTGGCAGCAGACAGTTCCTGATGACCTGAGACTCTAAATGCTACACAGCTTTCCAAAACTATTTTTTTCTCCTCCTCTTAAAGCTTCCCAGGGACTTTGTGAACTCTACAGTATAAGTGATTAGCTGGAAATCCCCAATCCTTGGTCTGAGAGGTAAAATATTCAACAAACTGCTTGTGTGCTCTTCCCTCTCCAAAGACATTTTCCAGTGTCCACTGTGTGTTTAAAAAAACAAAGACAAAACTGTAAGCGTGTTCAGATTATTGTACTACTTGATTAGCTGATCATACCTGACATGCATATGAAACATACCCTGTGGCTTATGTAGTTTCATTAAGGCAACCCATGCAACTGTCCATAAGCATCTAATCACTGATGGAAGTCCATAGGCTGACCTAATTATAGCCTTTCAAAGTTGTAGCACAGATAAGTAACATTAAAGACATCTTACTACTGCATAGCTATATGTTGCCTGGAAATTGGCTGTTTTGTGCATCCAATAGATTTTTGCAAGGTAAGCGGCTTTGGGCTTCTAGGTACTTGGGAGAGGAATCTGTTAAGTGACACAGGCAGTAGTTATGGTCATACAGTATGTGGCATTGCTCCTCTCGGTTCACTAGTGAACCCGTGCCCCAGCATGTTATTGAGGGCCTCTGCTGTCATGAGAGGTAGGAACTTAGGTTCTGGCCACCTGAGGTTACAGAAGTGCCATGGTACCTTTAGTGACAGTATGATGCCATGGTGTCACGGTCTATTTCTAGCTTAGGAAATCTTTCTGCCTATTACATCTCCCTTGCAATTCAGATGGCTACAGTATCCTTCCTATCCTACAATGAACAGTGCACAGCAATACTATGCAACAACTACATATAAGCTTGTATAAACCTTGCCTGCTTCACAGCACTTTGAGCTTCTTGAATGAAAGTTTTTATGTCTGTGCATAATATATCTTGCACAAAAGTGAAGTCTGCTTGCCTGCAAGAGGGAAGCTGGGAGGGGAGGGACATCTCGTGTGGCATTAAACTGTCAACAGGTCCCTTCATTCTTGCCCTTTAGAGGGAGTAGTCCTTATCAGACCTCCTGCCTCTTCACCAGCGCCATCCTCAGTTTATCTGTTCTTGGAGTAACCATTTGTTACCTAGCTCTCCAAGGAGAGAATTTTTTCCCATTTGCCACAGAATACCGTTTGGTGTGAGTGTGTGGTGTGAGTGAGGGGGGCTGTTAGCTGAAGCAGGGGGACTGGGATAAGCATCTGCATAGTTTGGAGGCCTGTGCATGCATTTCACTCTTGGCTGGAGCCTGAGTTTTGTTTTTAGCTGGGTTTGACATGTGTCTGATATTTATAAATCACTCCATATAGATTGGATTCTGGCTAGTCTACTGCATCCCGCCCAGTACGGGAGGTGACCTTGAGCTTAAAAAGTCAGTCTGACTCTTCTGCTTTCCTTACACTGAAATCTGGAGAAGGCAGCACGCATAGGGGGTTGCACACAGAAATTGCCTCTTAGCCTGAGTGTGTGGAAACAGACTGGCATTTCCTACGGCACCACTGCCCCAGAAAAAGCCAAGGGGGGGCGCAGTGACTTGCGGTTCTTAGGATTCCCATTCTGTCTGCTGTTCCCTGTGGTTAAACTGAACTGTCTCTCTGAGGGAAGAATGCCAGCTACTGATCCACCAACACCACTTCCTCAGGCTTTTGTTGGTTGTCTGTCATCAAAGTAGTGACCTGGGCCCCAAACAAACAACCTAGAGCTGCCCAGGTGCAGAATCTTCCCACTTCATTGCTGCCAGGTTTTGCGAGTTTGGGAGGTCCAAAGTGAACACCACAGGCCCTGCAGTTTCCTGTGCACAGGTATCCTTCCTCTCATTCAGAGACAAAAGTAAGGCGGTACGGGCCGGTACGCCGTACAAGTAAAAAGCCTGTTGGCCCTTACTGCCTTACTTTAAAGTGCTGCTGCAGCAGCGCTTTAAAGGACCCAGCTTAAAGCGCTGTCACAGCAGTGCGTTGACGTTGCTGCTCTTTTTGCGCACCCCCCCCATCTGCGGCCCTGCCAGGTCCCTACTGGCAGGGCTGCCAACGGGGAGCGCAAAAGGAGCAGGGACGCTAATGCGCTGCTCCCACAGTGCTTTAAGCAGGGTCCTTTAAAGCGGAAAAAGGACCCTGCTTAAAGTACTGCCGCGGCAGCGCTTTAACCTCCCTGCCCCTTCTGCACCCCCCATGCCGCCGCCGCTGAGGGCAAAAGGAGCAGCTACCCAGCCGTGGCGGCGGCATGGGGGGGCGTGCAGAAGGGGCAGGGGCACTAATGCACTGCTCCCGCAGCACTTTAAGCCGGGTCTTTTAAAGCGGCAAAAGAACCCTGCTTGAAGTGCTGCCCCAGCAAAGCTTTAACCTCTCTGCCCCTTCTGCACACACACACCCCCGCTGGGGCTGGGTAGCTGCTCCTTTTGCTGTCGCCATCAGTGGCGGCGGGGGTGTGTGTGTGCAGAAGGGGCAGAGAGGTTAAAGCGCTGCTGCGGCAGTGCTTTAAGCAGGGTCTTTTTTCCGCTTTAAAAGACCCTTCATAAAGCGCTGCGGGAGCAGTGCATTAGGCCATGGTTACATTTACAGGATTATAGCGGTATTGGTTATAGCTGTCTTCATATACAGCTATAGGGATAGCGCAATAGCGTGGCCACACTGACACCCACCAGCGGTATAGCGTGGCCACATTTGCGGCACTTCTGGTGGCATTGGGAGCAGCGCATTAGGGCAGGTATCCCAGCATTCAGCTGGGTGCAACATGCTTTTCAAACGAGGGAGGTGAGGGGGGACGTGTTGTGTGTATGGGGAGGGAGAGAGCGAGTGGTTTTTCCGTCCTTCTGAGAGCCCGTCAGCGCGTGTCCGTTCACAGAGAAGATTAGCAGACTTTGTTTTCACACAGGCTCCCTCCTTAGACATTTGCATTGCTTATCTGCCGAGTTAAGAGAGAAACACTGAAAAGGTACTTCCGCATTCCTCCAGCCGAGTTCAAAAGAAAGGGAAGAGACGTCAATTGCCTTAAATGGCTCCAGGCATCTGAAGAGATCACGTGTAGCGCAGTGGGTGTCCACATTCTTGCTGTAGCGCTACAGCAGGAGCGCTACAGCCCTTATTCCCCGTGCGGAGGTGGATTACCTGGAGCGCTATAACTCTGAGGTTATAGCGCTCTACGTGCCTCGCCAGTGTGGACAGGTAGTGAATTATAGCGCTCCTGACGGCTTTATAGCGCTATAAAGTGCCAGTGTAACCAGGGCCTTAGTGTCCCTGCCCCTTCTGCACGCCCCCTCACGCCGCCGCCACGGCTGGGTAGCTGCTCCTTAAGCCTCCGGTAGCGGCGGCATGGGGGGTGCAGAAGGGGCAGGGAGGTTAAAGCGCTGCCGCGGCAGTACTTTAAGCAGGGTCCTTTTTCCGTTTTAAAGGACCCTGCTTAAAGCACTGTGGGAGCAGCACATTAGCATCCCTGCCCCTTTTGCGCTCCCCGTTGGCAGCCCTGCCAGTAGGGACCTGGCAGGGCTGCAGATGGGGGGGCGCAAAAAGAGCAGCAATGTTAACGCGCTGCTGTGACAGCACTTTAAGCTGGGTCCTTTAAAGCGCTGCCACAGCAGCGCTTTAAGGTCCCTGTCGTTTTGCTCCCCGCCCCCACCCGAAGCTGCTGAAAGGGGAGAGGGGACAAGGAACAGCTACCCAGCCCCAGGCAGCAGGGGGCAACTTCAGATTCCCTAGCCCCGCCCATTCCGGGGAAGCTTCATCCCCCCTGCGTACCGGTAAGTCAAAAATGTTACTTTCACCCCTGCTCTCATTATAAAAATGAGAAAATGGATTTTTCTTCTTCACTGTTGCAGATTCCAAAGTGAAAGTTCTTATGAATGGCAGAAGTAAATGTTTCCTGAGAGTGTTTGTGAAAGAACAGTAATCCAATTACAAACACCAGGGATGGATGTGTGGTTAAAGGCATTGCCAAATTCAGTGTGCTTAGGCCTCACTTGGCTACCACATTTGGCAGCATAACAACACAAACACAGCTTGTTTTCTGGATGATGGCTTTAGTGGTCACAAGTTAAAGAGTAGCCACAGCCTATAATAACTCAAAGTATAAATCATGAAGGAGCATTCAGCCAGTCGACTCTCCTGTTGGGCGTGATGCCCTCAGATGTCAGAGGGAGCTTTGCACAGTGGAATGTTGTTATTCACCATGAAAAAGTTCTTCAAAAGTTGGTTCTTCTGGGTGAACTTCATTATAAGTTTATAAACTACTCTGCTATTCAGCTCCATCTGGGTCACTGGCAGCCTCATTGACAGTTCAGACAACAGGAAAATGCCATTCACTCTTTCTTTGCGGCCTGTCTATAACCCAACGTCTGAACTGCTTAGGAGGTGACATCATTTAATTCCACTGGAGATGACCTCTGACAGGGGTTATAAAGTTACAAGAGAGGAAATATTTCTCTTTACAGTGTTTTGAAAAGCTTCCCATTAACTCAACCTGTCATGCTAGCAAATCTATTATCTCTCTGCTGGAGAAAGAAAGGGGAAGAAGATCATAAGAAATAACCTGATATGGAGTAATAGTAAGATTCAGCCCACACTTGGTACCTTTTAAAACACTGTCCAAGTACTCGGGCAACCCAAACTACTTCCCATTGTCTGTGTGAAATACATAAGGACTTACTGGGCCAAACTATCTGAAACCAAGGGAGTGGGCTTACACTAGCAAATGTAGCACTTTAATAGAAAATGACTTTCATGGGTGGTAGTTAAGGTTTTGTGGCCAAATACATCCCTGGTACGGTTCCATTGGTATCAGTAGATGGATGATGCATAATTAAAATGCTTAGGCAGAGATAAGGAGAGCAATGAGGAGTTGGAAGTGCTTTACTTGATGGCGAATTTTCTCGTTATAAAAAATCATCCTCTGAAGCCCTCCCATGGCAATCAACAGGCATATGACATGCCGTGCAAAGCGGCTCTCCATGCTTGGCACAGAGGAACCTAAACTTGTTGGCTAGTAAATTTTGGGCAGTAGTTTCATGCAAGTCCCTTCAGGTAGCAAAAGACAGACTGGCTACCTCCACTGGCACGTAGCTGTGGATGGCACAGAGTATTTGAACTATCTCAGTTATTTAGGAAAAAGCTTCTACGTTTACTCCCTGCCTCCAGCATGTGAAAGTCACTGTTACATTCTTTAGTCTTATCCACAGCTAGTGCAGAAAGTGTTTGAACTGGAGGTAGATGTGAAACCAAGTGCCATCTGCCAAGCTCTTGCTCTCTGAGGCATTACTACAGCTGTCTTCATCTTGGTTATGTGCATTAGGTGTTCTTCAGCAGTTTGTTCAATGGATGAGTAGCAGGCTGTCTGTATCACTACTGGGACACTGCATTTCCATAGGGATGCAAAAAAATACCCTCCTCTTAAGAGTTGGAAAAGATTCAGGTAAATGCCCAACTGCCTTTATCCTAAGAGATCTTTCCTCTCAGCAGGTCTGGGGATCTCTTCTTGACCTGCTGCTTCCCTCAGATTTGGTGAGTTTTGTCTCTTGTGGGGTCAGGGCAATGGATTCTAGGGAAACCCTACGTGCATACAAAACTGGAAGAGCAGTCAGAGCACAGCAAAGTGAGTACTTGAATCAAAATAAACCTCCGTGGACTCTTTGCCGGGTATGGAGCTGCATGAGGCAGGGCGAATGGATGAGCTGGCTAGACTGGAAAAGGTGATGGAGAAGGGCCTCTTCTCCAACTCTCCTATTACTATCTTGATATCTCTTCCCTATTGTCATGCCCTATATAGTCAGGGTTCATAGTGCTGCACGGCATCTCTCGGCTTACTGAGGTTAAGGTAGCGTTTACTGCACACACCCGTGAATCCCACAGCCACGAAGGGAGTGAATGTTGCATGTTGCTATAAAGCCACTCCTTTGCAAAAAAGTGATGTTCAGGAAGGAGGTCAGGATGTGGCTTCTGTCAGCCAGACCCCTCTCAACGATCATGCTAATCCCATGAGAGGATGTTGCCATGGCCCCCTTTCGAACAGCAGGAAAAGAGGCTTGTCCCTTCTTAAAGATCTCACTGCTCTGGAGAAGGGAAGGGGTTGTGGTTGCCCATCGGCCACTCACCCCCTTCTCTAGCAGTGGGATCCTCAGGAAGCGAGAGAGGACTGACAGCCTCTCCTTTCCTTTTCTCCTCTTGAGAGTACTGAGGGAATAGGCTTTGCCCAAACATCCATGTGCTCTACAGATGGGGTGGAGAAGCAGCCCACCATCACCTGCTACCTACAAACATGCTGCCACTTGAGTGAGAGGGAGGGAGCAGCCTCCCATAGACCTCTCCCCACCTCCAGAGAAAGGAGGCAGCAAGCCACGACCATCAACTGGTATTAAACTGACTGGAGAGAAAGCAGTAGTTACAACTGGCTTTCCTAGCCCTAACATTGTGCTGCTCCCAAGGAAGGGCAAGGGGCCAGCTTCCCTAAAATTCCAGGTGACCCTGCTTCTCTCAGTGGAGGAGCTGGCTCCATGTATGCATTGTGTTGTGGGACTGTATTCTGTGGAGGACAATGAAATAAGATCACCTGCAATTGCATAAGCACAGAGCACTGTGGGCTCTGATTACTGGGGTGGTAAACTTGGGAGGGGTGGAGGAAAACATTTCTGTAAAAATATGGCTATCAGAAGGAGAAGAGAGAGAGAGAGAAAGGGTTATGTGAACTGAGAGAGCCCACCATCCTTCAGCTGGGGCAGGCAGGACCAGGAGCCTAGCTCAGGTTCCTTTCTTGCTGGTGCCAGCAACATTCCTTTAGCGGTCGGATAGAAAAGCAAGTTTGTGGTTTACCTGAGACTTTCACACAGATGATTATTAATAAGCTAAGTTCCTGACTTCGGATTTGTGCCCAGCTTTAAATGGATTTCTCATGGAGAGAGAAAGAAAGCAGAGTGAGGTGATTGTGATGACGACTGCAGTAATTGGCTTAAAATCAAGTGGCATTGCTGCATGGTAAATTTATCCTTTAATTACTCCCTGTAAAAAGTGACTGAACACATGTTTAGAGAGAGAGTTTGCAAGTCTGCAGAATGAAAATGTGCCTCTAAATGCATCTTGTGCTTGACTATTTCCTCGGGCTTTTGCCAACATTCCTTTTACTTCTCTTTCTTTTTTTAACCCATAAATCAACATGAGTCTCATCTACATTTGCAAGTCCATTACTGCAGCCACTTATTCATTCTGCCCCGAGCTGAAGGTCTCTGAGCTTTTAATGCATTCTAGCTCCTGCAAACCCTGAAATAATAGGGCCTCCTCTTTACACATAAACCTTTGCCCGCTTTTGAAAATATCTGAGTGAATCCTGAAATGCTTCAGGTGAGCTTTACTCCCCTAGTAAAAATAGTATCCATTAATTCCATTAAGTTATTGGATGAAGATTGTTTGCCACCAGTCAAAAGACAGACGCAATATTTAATGAGTGGTTTACAAAAAGTGACAATTCCAGATGTTGAGGGGAAGAAACTTCTGCCTTTGTGCATATGCAAAGAAGAAAAAGAAATGTGCCTCAGGTGGCATGAGACCAGCATCTTCCCCCAATTCTCTGCTCATGCAATATATTTAAAATAGCAAAATCTGGTTTATATCAAAGGAAAGGACCTGGCTTCCCCAGGAAAAATTTAAACTTTCATTTCAGTGCTGATATAACCAAGCGACAAGGACTTTAGGCCTCCTGTAAAGGGAGGAAAGAAGGGAGTAAAAATACATGCCTGTATCTCAGAGCACTCATGAACTACTATCATGTCAACTAACTTATACATTCACTTAGACAAGCTTCTCCAAGTGAATGTGGCCCCCCATTGAAATGCTGCACCCTACTGGCTTTTAGTTGCTTTTGGAGTCATTGAATGAATGATAATGGACAAAACTACTTCAAACGTTGAATAGGTTAATGTCCAGAGCATCTTACGAGCTGTGGTGGTCATGAATTACCACCCTAATGGGATGGTTTTTCAATTCAACAAGACCAGTGCTCTGTTAACACTTAAAGCACTTTAGGCCAGGAAATCTCTCTTACGTGGTGTCTGTACAATTTACAGCACAAGAAGGGCCCTGATCTCAGAGTGAGTCTCTAAGTAATGTCAGTTGAGTGCCCTGTTCAGTTTACTAAAAACCCAGCTTTAATCCCTAACTGCAAAAGTGCAAACTCTGCCTGGGATCTAAAAGTGAATCAGGGAGGTTCTTGTATGTAATCGGAGAGTCTGAAGACTATAGTATGTCTTCAATTACGCTTTTATGTCTATAAATGATGCCCTAGGGTGTAAACTATGGCACAGGTGAAATTGAGGACATAGCTTCAATAGTGGGAGTAGCACAAGTTCTACTTGGGCTGCCCAATCTTTCTTACCGGGGATGATGCATAAGGAGGAAAGGCCCTATCTTGACGTTCAGATCCCAGCTTTAGTCTGCAGATCTGGCTGTTAGAGCCCATTTTCCTATAATCAGAGCAAATGTGATAAGGGATCCCTGGCATAGCATGAGCAGAACCCTGATACCATGTCTGTCTAGTCCTGCTCCTGACAGTTGCTCTTAGAGTTCTTTGTTCCAGTCGTGTTAGTGGGGGTGTGGAACTCTGTTCAGAGGCTGCTCTGTATTGGACCAACTCCTCTTGGCCAAAGAGCACTGTAAGCTGCTGCCTCTGGCATGCTTCAGTGAGAACATGGCTTTGGTACAAGTGTAGTCACAGCTCTCCTGAAACTCCTTTTATTAGGTGGAGCAAATACTGCTGCCGTAGGGTCATTCCTTTAGCCCTGTTCGCTCTATTTGAGTCAAAAAATTCCTGCTTTAGACCTAAGAAGTCTCTGTCCAGATAAAAGAATGGTGGCTTCTTTTAACTACCAGCTGGGAAGCAATTCTAATCCTTCCTTCCTACACTCTCAGTAAAGTGAGAGAGAACCAAGAGCATGCTTATTTTTCAGGCAGGCTTCTTAGTCTGCTTTTCTCTTCCACTTTCTCTATCCTTCTTTCCTTCCTGGTTCTGTTACCCTCACTCCTCTACCTTCTCCTTAATCTGTACTGTTCTTCTCATGCTTTCCACACTGCTTGCTATTCCTCACTATTCGTTACTTTTCTTATGGCAACCTTGCTGCTCTCACGTTGCTGATTCCCCCTTCTTTCCTACTGTCTAACTCACATGCATGGAACATACTAGTTCCAGCAAAGTTTCTTTCTTATTGTTAGATCACTGCCTTTTGCCAGTGTAACCCTCCTGGTAGGGATTTCTGGCACCAAAAAAGCCTGGGTTCAAACATCAAGGGCTCCCTCTTGAAACTAACAAACACTGCCAGCTTGAGCTTCCTTCCAGAAACCTGGGAAAAACTAGGTGCTCTGTGATAAGCACCGGGACTGTAGAATGAGGAAAACTTCATTGAAGGGAGAAGGAACAACTGTGCGAATGTGGGGAAATGCAGTGCTATACAAATAAGTGAAACTCTCAGCCCCTGCAGTTTCTTGGGCAGTCATCCTTTGGCTCAGTTTACCCACCTGAGGGTGTGAATATCCAATAGATAAGGTGTCCCTTTCATACAACACTTCCCTTTTCTGTGCATTCCTCTCCTGGCTGGGTGGCAGTGGCTGGTGAGGTCTAGAAGTGTGCTCAGGCAGGTCCATCCCCTGCTCCTGGAGGACGTGCTGCATGGCCTAGGGGAAGAGACACCATGCTGCCACCTGTGGCTCCGAGGCTGTCTCCACATCATTCTCACCCCTATATTCCTTCTTCGCCATCTCTCATTGCAATGTCACATCATGCTGCAGTGCTGAGTGTCGCTCTTCAGGCTTTATTGCCTAGCCCAGCGCTAGTGATTACAGCCCTGGTGCTGCTGAGGAGGCATGTTGTGACACCAGCTTTGCCTTAGGTCTTGCCACAAGGCCGAGTTCTCAAGTTCCTAACCTAGGTATAGCGATTTACTGTTCTAGTGGTAGGGGAAGCCTGCTGTTACCTGCCTAAGGCGGGGTCCAGGTCATTGTCAGACTTCACTCAGCTGTCATTACACTGGGACAGGGATTCAGTGGTCAATAGAATTCTTAAGCAGAGTCCTGAACAACAGGGATTCATTGTGGGCTACAAATTAAGAACCCCCTTTCCTTGCTTCTCATTTGCATTACCCAACAGTGCCAGCTGAGGGTTTAGTTAGGGTGAATATTCACTCAGGGCTGTTATGAATAGTTCTGCTGTGCTTTTGTCCCACAGTATGGATATTAACATTTCTTTACCCGTGCTGCACCCAAAACGTAACTGAATTTTTATCAAAATGACCCAAATGTGCATAGCGAGAGTGCAGGTACCAAACATGCAAATGAGTCTGCTCATTCTATCTCCAACTGGTTTGCCAATAGAGCAGAGAGCTTCTGCCCTAGAGTTTCAGAGCTGTCACAGGTTTACAGGAGGTTTTCGAATAGCAGTAGAAAGGAAAATTTGCTGATGTTCATGAGTGCCAGTGTATAATTTTTGGTGGTGCCCAGAAGAGGTCCAGGCTGAGCTGTCCTGTCCATTGGATGGACGGGGGCAACCACCATGGGCTCCAAGTTTTGGAGGGCTCTGTGTTTCAGGGGGACATGGGGTCCAGGGTGGCCTGGGGGATTAGCGGGGGGCCTGGCGCCATCAGCAGTGAGCGACCCAGCTCCAGACCGCTCCACTCCTCCCCACCGGCTCCTGGCGTGGCTTGGGGGAGGGGATGGAAGCCAGAAAGAGGCAGGGTGAGGGCGCGGGTTGGGGAAAGAGGCAGAATGGGGGCGGGGAGGGGGCAGAGCAGGGGTGGGAAGAGTCGAGTGTCTTAACTATGTATTCATGCCATAGAGCATCTTTCCCCTTTTTGTACGCACTCAGCCCTTTCCTTCTCCTCTGAAGCAGCCCTGAAAAATGCCTTTGTGTTTGGGGTTTTTGTGTTGTTAGGACTTGTCCACTAGGAAAAGGACTTGCTATTGGTGAACCATCAGATAAGCCACTTGTGATGACTACCGCAAGCTCCCTGGAGCAGGCAGTAATTTACTACGTTTGTTCAGTGCCAAGCAGAATGGGCCCTCGATGTGGCTTTCCTGTAAAATAAACATTTAATAATGGGTAAGATTTCCAAAGGTACAAATGGCAGTGACCTGTTTTATATTGGAAATGGAAAACAGGTGATAAAGGCTAACTTTGTCACCATTCCCTGAGCCATCCAGTCCCATTGGAAGTGAGCTAGGAGACAAGAAGGGGCTTTTCATTTCTTCTTGAGCGGCAAAGAAACGTAATTGGGCCTTGGGAACTTTTTGGCTTACTAAAAGTCAAATGAGATGGATTTTAAGCTGAAAAGCTGTACAAAAGTGCCAGCCCACAGATTTGCCACCATTTGAATCTCTGTTGCTCTCCTCCGTACAGTTCCAGTTTTTAATATTGTAGGCGGCACACAAACAAATCCTGCATTTATTAGTCCTTAACTCTGGGTCTGGAGAGATACGGCAAACTTTACTTTGTTTACCCCTGCATGAAATAAGTGTATAGTTTCTCTGCACAAGTGTACCATTAAGGGAGAATGGAAAATGAAAAATAGCTTTTGGGCCCTTTTTCCAGACCATCTAGCACGTTTTTCATTTTGGTTCCATTTTATGAGCTTGCACACATGACTCTTAATCCAACAGTCACACTCCAGTGTTCCAAGATATTGACCTTTCAGAATATCCAAGGTCTGCTCTTGCAAGCTTAGTGTCAAGTTGTATTGCTGTCCTAGCCAATATATTAAACATGTATCAAACACACAGTCTACTGAGGACCATTGTGACAGCCAGAGTGGCCACGGTTGATGGCATCACACCAGGCATTGTGTTGTGAAGTTCCCAGATCTGGCTCAATCCTGTGAATCCACAAATCTCTAGGGTGCTCCCGCATGCAGCCCCAGGTAGGGTCAGCTTGTGAACCCCTTGAGTGTCAATGGAGAGCTTGTGAGTATAGTGTGCTGGGGTGTTTTTGTCTATTCTGGTGACAAGGCCAAAAAGCCTGCAGTACCACTTTTGGATATAATGAGTGATTGGAGGAAGGCCAAAATCTGAGAGATTATGACATTTTGCACAAAGTCAAACCACTATATGATCAGGATTTGATGCTGATGGTACATATAGAATGCCACTAGCAACTTCAAGTCTGGCTGTAAGAGGGTCCAGGTTTCTGACCTATATAGCAATAGAGATAGTACACAGGTTTGATAGCTCCTCAACTTTGTCTCAGCATGAAGATGTTTTTGTGTCCATAAGTGAGACATGGACTTCATGCATGAGATGGCATAACCTCTTTATTGAAGAACATCTGGTTTTCTGTGACCGTTTGAATTCCGCTTGCAGCCTAGGTAGATGTGGAGTCTGTTAGAATAAGCCTCTCATTAGGAATTGCATCCCCATTTAGATTCACAGAGGCTGGTTATCGAGTACAAGACTTTGAAGTCTTATAGAAAAATTACCCTAAAATAAATACCTCAGAGTAGTAGCTGCAAAAGTAATGTAAAATTAAGAGATGCAAAGCTTGTAGAAACTAAGCTATTCTAATGCCAGGATAATTATCAATCCTTTCTGAATGTCTTTAAATGGATTATCTAGCACAGTACTTTCTTTCTTTTTTTTTTTAAACAGTTATCTTCTGTGATGCTTTAATATCTTTGACTTGCCCTTAAATATTGTAGAAAGTCAAATTCTATTTCTAATTTGTAAGGATCTAAAAAAACGCTTTAATAATGGTATTGTAGAGGCTTTTGCATTGACTATAACAGCATGTTGTCCAGGAATTAAAAGAGAGCCCAATTCACATTGAGTAAAACCATCCCCAAGTGAGAGCTTAGGCAGCATTCTATATAGCTTTTTTACTCTTCAGATTGGGCAAAGAGATGAACTTCCTTAATTAACAGGTGAATCAGAGGTCAAACCAATTAACAGATAAGCTGCTGTTTAAAAGGGCAGTTTAAAGCCCCTGGAAAAGGATAGGTAAAGTTTTTCCTATCAAATGTTGCAGTTCCTTTCTTCTGCCTCCCCAAACCCACTGTGTCTCCCCTCACATACACACAACATACTTCCTGTCACACTCCACACACTTCCTCTCCCATTTGAAAAGCACTCTGCAGTCACCTCCATGCTGGGATAGCTACCACGATGCACGGCTCTCTGTGGCATTGCAAGAGCTGCTAATGTGGCCACGTCACTGCGCTCGCAGCTGACAGTGTAACACACGGCAGCACTTTCCCTGCTCCTGTCTCCGAGGGCTGGTTTAACTCCCAGTGCTCTACATCTGCAGGTAGGGTGACCAGATGTCCCAATTTTATAGGGACAGTCCCAATTTTGTGGTCTTTTTCTTATATAGGCTCCTATTACCCCTCCACCCCTGTCCCGTTTTTTTCACATTTGCTGTCTGGTCACCCTACCTCATGCAAACATAGGTACAATTTGTGTCTGGCTTATCCCTCCTCGGAGTCCTGGTCTTCCACTTCACAACTAGTCAAAAACACTGTATGTGCATCATTCCCTCGATAAGGTTTTAGCAACCTTCTGTACAGGAGCCTTTGTGTATGATCTCTCCATTTGTGATCTGGTCTGTCAAGACTTCATATTCACAATGTCTTCTTTGCTTTAACAACTTCCACTGAGATGATGCTTAGTTTATTTTTCTGCTTCTCCAACCCAATTAATATCTGATTAATATCCTATCTGAGATATTGTTGGTTATGACTTTGGTTATAATTTTCCCCCCTGAAGGTTTATGCTCGATTTATTGTGGAAACACTTTGATAGAAATATGTATGAGTTAGATATCAAGTGGGTTTTGCTTGGAATACATGTAATACCATATCTGATAATGGAAAAACTAATATTCAATCAAAGGAAAACTGCTAATAATAACAAATACAATATAGTATACCCACCTTCCATGCTGTGGAAACCCAGTCCAGACTATAGACTATTACACAAATTGGTCCGAGTCTAGCATGTATGTAGGTCCTGATCCTGTGACTGGTAGGACCCAACACAGGAACCCAACTGCACAGATCTAGTTGTAGAACTGGGGCTCACAGCACATATATAGTTGCATAAGCAGTTGCACTAAGTCACATTAAATGGGTCTATTCAGATGAGTTAAGTGCTTAAGAGTCTGTAGGGCTGGAGCTACAGGACTTTTTTTCCAGGATGTTTGTGTCTCTGCACAGAACTTGGAGGTGTATTTTTGCTGAGTCTAGATCTAGATCTGAGTTGTAGATTCCAGAAGTTCTTCTTGTCTGCTCACAAATTCCTAGTTAGATTGCTCTTGTCCCTGAGATACCAAATACTTTGCTTGATCTCTAGAATAACATATGGCTTTTGAGTGGAGAGTACATCTACTGCATGTGGGAGTTTGGGTACAGAGGGGGGCTCAGGTAGGGTGGGAGGTTGGGGTGTAGGAGGGGGTGAAGAGTGCAGGATCCAGCCAGGTGGTGCTTACCTTGGGCAGCAACCTGAAGTAGCTGGCAAATCCAGCTTCTAGACTCACGGGCAGCCTGGCGGCTCTACGCTCTGCCTTCAGGCACCACCTACACAGCTCCCATTGGCTATGGTTCCTACCAATGGGAGCTCTGGAGTTGGCGCTGTGCCATTCATGTGCCTAGGAGCTGGACATGCTTGCCGCTTCAGGGAGTTGCGCGGAGCCAGGGCAGGTCTGGAGCCTGGCCTTGGCCCAGTGCACTGCTGACCAGACTTTTAGCAGCCTATTAAAATCTCTTGGATTGCTTTCAATAGTGGGAGATTGATTCAGAATCCCAGAGACTCTTGGCCAATCTGGGAGGATTGGCAACTCTGTCTGTGTCCCTGCATAGCTGTTGGCTGAAAGGCGGCATACTCAGCTTCAGATGAGGGACCAAGATTTGGCCCTGAATATATTTCATAAATAGAGTTGAAAGCTTCACTGGGTGCTACAAAACACTATGACCTTTGTGAAGGGCAAAAATGTGTTTCTAATGCCTATTTTTATTACTGTGGGGATTTCTGCCATTGTTCTAATCTGAGCACTGCCAGATTCTGTGTCAGAGCTGGGCTCTGCACTTGTGCAAGTCTTGTGAGACAGGGTGTTGCAATAGGCTTCCAGTCTGTTGCTATGGGACTGATCCAAAGCCCATTGAAGCTAATGGGAATCTTTCTGTCGACTTCAGTGGACTTTGGACCAGCCTCAGTGAGGAAGACTGCTTGGCCACGTCCTCCTGTTCCTAGATCCAATAGTGAGACTTCCACAGTTCCATTGACTTTCCATGGACTTATGCTCCTAAATCTTTTAGTCATTTCTGGAAATCTCACAATTAGATCCTTAATTTCTATACAATAATTAAGCCATGAAACAGACTGAGCTAAATGTGGAAGACTGAGTGTCCCAGCTCCTACACATTATTAGCAAAAATGATTATACTTAATTGTTTCAGTTTTTCTAATGTGTTGTGAATCTTCATTCAGTGTGATTTCAAACACTATCCTCACAAGAGATCTACAGCACACCTGCTCTCACAATAAGAGCTGTCTAGGCTGTACACCTGCTATCTCTAATTTTACAGTCTATTCTACTTTTTATCCAATCGGCAGTTTTTGTAACACTAATTCAAAATAAATCTGCATATTTCAAGCCATTTGCATTTTTCTTGACGCAGCAGTAATTCTGCCCGCTGTGTAGGTTAGAAATCTTGACTGTCTGTGATGCATTTTTCATAGTGTTCATGAAATGTCTGGTCACTTGTAGCCTTAAAATGGGGTCTTGTTATGATTCTCATCAGATCCTATCATTCATGTCCTAAGGAATATGTTCATAGCAGAAATATGAAAAACTTCAATATTGTGTTAATTTTTTTCTGTTCCGTATCTTGCTTAATTTAAATATTGTGGCCAATTTAAAGGCCACAGCCATAAAATTATGACTCAATTAATGATGGAGAAGGAGGACTAGAAATTAAGGAAAACTCTTTCATCTCAGCCAGAGAATTTAGTCGAGGAACAAGAGAATGTTTAACCTTTTCTGAGCCTTATGATTTGTACAGCATCCAGCAAAACATCACTGTGAAAAGCCTGGGCCTCAGTTCTCTTAATGTGAAGTTCATGGTGTTAAAGAGGCTTGGGCCTCACACTGTGCTACCCATGGGTGAAAATTGCCCATCTGCAGAGGGGTCAGCTCAAGGACTATTTTGAGGGCTTAAGAGGTGCAGTTAAGCACAGCGCGGAATGTTATAGTGGGTGAAATTCACTCCCCTGTAGAATTGTGTTGTGGAAGCCCTGCAGTAACCCCGCTTGTATGGGGATGGATTGGTGTGGCAGTGTAGGGAGCCTCGGCCCTTAAACAGATCTAGACTGTGAGGTGACACTTGCACAGTGGCTGTGGAAGGACAGCAGCTCTTCATGCAGTTTATAGGCTGGAGTAGGCTGTGGTTTGTGCTGCAACTGTATGGTATGCACCAGGATGGGAAAGTGGATTTTATCTCCCTGAGGCCCTCTGCAGAACATCTGTAAAAAGCCCATTTACTCTGGTTGGATTGGGGCTGGCCATATTTTGTCATATATCCCAGCATGCCTTGAAGCGGATTTTTCTAATAAGAAGTCTATAGCAGTGCAGTGCAAACCCTTTGACACAGTACAAATGGCTTTCTAAATCTGCACAAAGTGCATCCAGAGTGTACTGTAAACTGTTTGCTCTTAAATAAATTGCATAGCTCTAAGGGGAGGTTCCATGGTGGAAAGCTGATACTGTATTTCACCAGATTTGTTTAGAAACTAGTGTTGGTACAGACCCTTCTGTGGGTTCCAAAGTTGTCATTATTTGGAACTTATGATGAAAACACTCCTTCCCTAAGGGAGGCAAAGTATAATATTTAAATATAATTTAATACTTAGGCAAGAAAAGGGTCTGCTAATGAATGATTTGTGCACCAAACTGCTCATGCACTGAATTGCGTTGCTGATCTCATCTCAACACTTCTCCAGTAGTGCTAAGGAAAGTGTTAATATTTGAAAAAAGTATTATACCAATTTGCAAGAGCATTGTGTGCGAAGAGTCTTTTGTAACTAGAACCAGTTTGAACCCACACACTATATGGGCCATCAACCTCACTATAAACCCTTATAGGAGCAACAAATAAGAGAGAATATCACTGCATTAAGATGTTGAGAGCCAGTGCTAGCCTATGTTAATGTTGAAAACCAGCAGAACTAATACCAAGCCACAGTACTGTGATAACATCTCAGTGAACAGTGAGACTCCATAGCAGATGTATCTATAGAAAGCCAGTTGAAGGAATACACAATTTAACCTCTTCTTTCAAACACTTGTTACCTCTAAGTGTATTTGCCAGAAGTTTGTGCAAAATTATGCAGCACAGCAAAAGTTGCCTTTCTCCATGTTTCTCCATGTAATTGCTGAATTAACAAGTCAAGTAAACATGGGCATGTTCTTCAAACCCTTTTTAGAATCCAGATTATTGCAATGCCAAACACTTTTGATGCATGCAATACTTTATTCCTTCACAACACTTTCTTACCCATTATTCTGTCTAAATCAAGATAAAAAAGACCAACCCCATTCTTTTAGACATAGTTTATTGTGATGGGGGTGTTCACCTCGCACCAGCATAGAAGGAGGCTAAGGAGAAGCCAATTAACTGGCTAGGCTGCAGTTAAGGGGAATTAGTCTAAGAAACCCCTGAATAATGATAGAACCCAGCTGAGAAGAAATAGGCAGAGCTAGGATCAAGCCAGGAAGCTGGCAGAAGAATGAGACTGGAGCGAGGGAGCCTGTAGCTACTCTCTGGACAGTAGAGAGGGAAAGAAGGGAAACTAGGTAGAGAGGGTGTAGGAAAAGATGGCAAAGTTTAAGGTGGTACAATCCTTATTAGAGGATCCCTGAGCTGGAACCCAGAGTAGAGTATGGGCTTGGGTTCCCCTACCAGTTGCTGGGGAAGTGGTATGGTTTGGGCAGCAGTGCCCTCTTGAAGAAAGAGACTGTGATATGCCAGATGGGGGGAAAAGACACAGTGACCTGGCTGGTTGCTCAAGACAGGAAGACAGAGTAAGCAGCCTGAGTCTGAAAGAGAGAGAGAGAGCGGCTGCAGCGGCAGACCATGCACCATGCAGCAGGCAATAGTAGGGTGTGTTGGACCAGAGTGGAGCTAATCCCCAGAGGCTGCCAGAAGTAGGCACCCTAGTGGTGAATGGACTTGTGAAACTTACACACTGTGTATTATGGAAATGCAGTGTGTGTAACTTCATACAGGTATGCAGGTCTTCAGTGGGGAAGGGAAGCAATCTCTTCAGTAAGAGAAACACTGTTTAGTACACCTGAATCATGCAGCTGTAAGTGCTTTACATAATAAATGCCTGATGCCTACCTTACTTTGCTAGAGGGGAGCCAAAAGCATGCAGATAAAGTTTAAAACATGAAAAAGTGGGAGGAGGCCATAACCTCCCTTCTTCCCCCTGTAGCGCCGTGCAATCGATCCTACTGAGGTGATGAGAGTGTTCTGGTGGTTGGCTGGGGAACAGCAGCTCTTAATGAGTCCAAGCAGATACTCACAAAAAGGCTAATGATTCTTTTAGCAGCAGTAATGCCAGATCTGTGTCTGCATCTACTATGAGGGGGTAGAGTATTGCCCAGGTGTTGAGCACACATGTCAAAGGGTTTGAATTACTTTCCAAACTTGGGTGCTCTGTTATTTAGGTACAGTTCCCCTGGACTGTGGTGGGATTTGCACATATTACGGAGAGCAGGACTTAGACCTTCGTGTCTTTCTGAACTATCACAACATGCTGGGAACTAGGTTATTATAAAACATGGGGCAAACTTGCCAGTGCTCGAAGTAAAATACTACATCCCTGTGCACTCTTTGATGCTTATGCTTAGACTCTGAAGAACATTTTCCTTACAAAGATATGAAAAGCAGATGGCAAAGAGGGAACATATTTTGCAGGGACTATTTATGGCTGGCTTACACCTGGTACATCTCTCACTGGTTGGCCTGAGTCCTTGGCATATTTTGTGGGCAGAGTTTCCTGCAGAACTTTTTCTAGATGGGAGAAGATCCCATTGGGAATGAAATATCAGGATCCAGATCTCTCCTGCCCTCCCTTTTGTCATCTTTCGCCATACTGAGTTATATTTAAATACTTCTACAGCCTGATCCAAAACTCATTTCCTAGTAGAAAGACTCCCATTAACTTCCACAGGCTTTTGATCAGGCCCCTGGCATCTAACAATAATGCTACTAATATATGAAAGATTTTCCCCTTGTTAAATAGTATGCCAAGTAGTTCTGAATGGGAATTAAAAACTGCAGTGTTGGGCTAGTGCCACAGTCTATAGCATAGCACGATCCTGCAGGTTGCATGGGAATATACTCTTTAAACATACTTCCCATCAGGGCCCCAATCCAAAACCCATTCACTTCAATGGAAAGTGTTCCAGTGTCTTCAGTGGGGTTTGGATGGGGGCCTAATAGCATGAGGGACTCTGTTACAAAATTGTGTTGGCTTGGATTATCTGCTGGCATAAGTCAAATGTGAAATCAAAGAGTTTGTGCCGTTAGAGAGACTGACCTCGCTCATTGGCAGAGCCTGAGAAGTGTTGTAAGGAAGGAATCACAGGAGTGCTTCATGTCTCTGTCCTTACTCTTTACAGGAGCAGAGAGGATGGGAGGAAATAGCACCAGTCTCATAGGATGGCCAATATTCAGCTAATTCTCTTCAATGTTAGCGCCTCTGTAGGACTCATAAGGGAATGCCAAGGTGTTATTTACCTGTGCTTTTAAGGAGTGAAGAGGAGGTTCACTGTCCTCTGCTGAGGAGGTTAAAGGGTGTGTGTGTGTGTGTGTGTTGTGTATACATGTACGGAGTTTCGTGTGCTCCAAAAGACCTAAGTTGCAATGGGGCTTGTAAAAGAGGTTTTTTGTTTGTTGTTTGGGTTTTTTGGTGGGGAGGGGAGGAGAGGTATTAAGTTACTCTCAGACCAGGGATAGTTTTGAAACTGGAGTTTAACATCTTTTCCCTGAACTTTCAGGGCTATTTCCCCATTTTTATATTATGTGTTTTAGTTCAATAGGACCCTGCTAATATGCTCTAGAAGAAAAATTATTCCTATTCTGCATCTGATACTGATTAATATGCAAAATGGCATGAACGATCCATTTTGGAGGGGAAGTGGAATTGGGTTAGGTTCAACTGAAAATCTAGAGACAAAGTTCCTAGTGTTTATATTAGAATCTGATATTCCACTGTTAGGTGTTAAAGTGTTCCCAATGATGTCTTTCCAAAAGTAATAATAAAACCCAGCTATCATTTTCTGCTTGTAGCCACTGTTAGTCTCCACTTGTATGAACAGTAAATTGAACTAAAACCAAAAAGAGAGACCGTCCAGCATTGCTATTTTTAAGAAGCAGGTGGATGGCTTGTAAAATTCAATCGGTATTACAGTAGTTCTCAGAAACCCCAACTAAAGACTGAGTCTCCATTGTGCTAGGCAATGTAAAGCACAGAAAGAAGAAGTGCCATCTCAAAGTGTTTGCAATCCAAATATTGAAAGCAAAGCAAGTGAGAGAAGCGGTGATCACCATTTTGCAGATGAGGAACAGGGATTTGCCTAAATTTTGCCCTGGAAGAGTGTGGCAGAGGTGGGAATTGATTCTCTGTCCAGTGCGTTAAACACACGACCACTTCATCCGATTGGGCTGGACTGATGCTGGACAAACCTTAACTGTTGAAATTCAAAATTTGGAGGCAGACACTGGCTGACATATTATGAATAGAATGCAATTTATCACAAAGACAGACTGTATTCTTGGTGCTTCAGTGATTGGAAGGAGCTCTGACAATGACACTGGGGTTTGTTGTCACGTCAGACTTAATGCTTGAACATTTGCTTCCAAAACTATTTGCAACCAGGATTCCTGGTGGCAGTTGTAGTCACACGGAGAGACCCCTGGAATCATAAGTCTCTAGTTGAAAGGCTGGATGTGTGACAAGCAAATGACTTCATTGCTATGAAAATAGTTTCACACCAATCATTTTGAATACAGTAGGAAACAAGTTACATTTGGCAGGCAAGGATCTCGTCAGAAAAAGAAAGGATCTGTTCAGCTCAGGAGTATAGCTTCATTCTATAGATACTACAGAACAACACATATCTGGGTTATCTCTTTCTTCCCCCAAATGTGCTACGTATGCAATAACAATTATTTCTAGCTGAGTTACTCTGCTCTTGTTGGGATTTCTCAGCTCTGCTTCTCACTCTGTCCTGCAGAAGTACTGCAGACATTGACTAGTTTAATTAGTTAAAATGGCCACTGAGGTAGCTAAATGGGTCTCTTCAATCAATTCCTTTCTCCCTTTCAAAAAAAAAATAAAGAAGGGGAAGGGTAGGGGCAGGGAAAGGCCAAGGGAGAAGTCACTATATCGTGGAAGCACATTTGTTCTTGTAGCTAGTGGATGCAGTAGGGTTTCATGGAATTTGTTGGCTAGTACTGCAGGCTGGTGGTACACGCTGTTTTACTCTGTGGTTGCCAGTTAGGATATAGCTAGAGTCAGCAGAATTTTTAAAAGAAAGCATCTAATTGATAGAAAAATGGGGTGAAATGTATCCTTATTGTAACTCCACTGAGGTCAAGGACGAACTTAGCCCAATGTGTGTTTAAAAATCACTTGTTAGAAATTCTGCTTGCTGATGGGTTTGCTTGGACCCTGGAGGATAGAGAAATAGGTTGTCCTGCCCTTCTGGGAATGGATGGATTTTTCCAGTTTAATGTTCCTTCTCATGTTTTTCCCTGCTTACAATTGACTGTGGGCTACATGTGTGACATTGTGCTGGCTTTGTATAAATGGGCTTCCCTAACTGTGGAGGGGCAATAGATGGCACGCATATTCCAATTCTGGCAGCAGACCACCTAGCCACCGAGTACCTTTATCTGAAGGGGTATTTCTCAATGTTTCTCCAGGTGCTTGTAGATCACTATGGGTATTTCATGGACGTTAATGTAGGCTGGTCTGGAAAGGTGAATGATGAACACATCTTTCGGAACACAGGCCTGTTCAGGAAGTTGCAAGCAGCTACTTTCTTCCCAGACTAGAAGATCACCGTAGGGGAAGCCCAAATGCCCACTGTGATCCTGGGAGACTCTGCCTACCCCTTAAGGCTCAGTGCCCAGACCCTAAATTTGAACAGCTAGAGACCAGTACTGTTAGAGGGGTGCAGCACGGGGCCATAAGGATCAGAGATCCCTTGAGGCAGCAATTTGAAGCTGAAAGACACTAATATTGGTTGCTATGCTTTGGAGTGCAGTGCTTGTAATACTAGGAGGTGATTGTGACTGGCGTAAATGATGCACTAGGAAGGTGTAAGAAAATTTGCATGTTGCTTTGCAGGGCTCTGTTTCGTTTTAATGAATAGAATAAAGATTGCTTTCAAACTAGAACAATTATTAAAAAACAACAGCCAGAGGAGAGAGACAAACAAAAAAACACATCAGCACTGAGGGGGATGGGGAAAGGGAGGGTCCTCGGAGGAGGTGGGGTCCTGGGATGGTTAAAGACTGGTGCATGTCCGTCCAGGTATCCTATCCAACCTTCTCCTTTGGAGTACACTGCAGTGGGTACTGTACTTCAGCTGGGTCAAACTGCAGAGGGACTGGTGTGGGGAGCAGTGGGTAGTAGGAGTTCGCAGGGCTGGATTCTGATGGGGCAGGAGTGGAATGCAGCGGGTACAGACTGGAGCCAGGAGTTTGATAAGAGTGTATTGGCAGTGTCTGGGGGGTGCATGGGAAGGTGTTTTGCAACAGCAGCTGCAGGGGAGGGCGGGCGTGGAACTGCTCAGTTTGCACTGCTAGGAGCTCCTGGAGCATGCCTGCTTGGTGCTCCATAATGTTTAAGAGCCACTTTGTTCTGGTGCAATGCATTCTCCTTTCGGTCCCTCTTCTTGCTGTCCAGCCACTCCTTCAATTCCTGTTTCTTGGTGGTGGAGTGCATAATAACCTCACGCAGAAAGCCCTCTTTAGTTCTTCGTGGCCACTTTCTAATTCTGCACAGCTGTTCAGCTGGCAATAACAAAGAGGGAGGCTGGGCTCCCCAGGTCATATCTGTGAAGCCAAAACACAACATTTTACAGAAGCAGTATTGTTTGCAACACAGACCACTGATTCAGTGATTTAAAACACACCCACTATTCACATCTCATTAACTGGCTGATTCCAGGCAGGCACACATGAGCCACAAGACCCCCAAAATGATGAGTAGCCATAGGGACAGGGGAAATCAGTGTTCCCGGACCCTACTGTACACTGAGCACATGGCTTTTGGGGAGAGCCAGCACTATAGAGGGGGCCTTATAATCATTCTTGTCCCCACATTTTCCACATGCTGTGTTCATTATGGAAGATATCTTGCTGCTGAGGGTTATCAGGAAATCGAGAGAGGATCTTCTCCAAGACTGCAGCTCCTGCCCCAGCCCTTATGCGGCTCACCTGTGTGTAGCAGTGGTCCGCCCCACCCCACCTCCCCGCCCCAGTGATGGCAGAGTGGTGCAGGAAATTATCCTTAATGGGGCAAGAAACAAAGCAGCTCTTCCAAAGAACCTGTGACAGCGGATTGCCCAGTGTCTCCAGGAGAGTTTCCTGGAGATCTGAGGCAGATTCCCGTGAAGTGAGGGAGTCAATCAACACCCTGTTCCACCACAATCCTGTTCCACCACAGACTAGGCAAGTGGTGGTACGTGCATCATACTACAAGCCTGTTTTCTGTAACCCTCCTGCCCCTAACAACTCGCTTCAGCAATTCCCAAAATCAAAATCAATTAACAGGGGCCTCCTGTCCTGTTTTGCGCTTTGCCAAGCTCCGACAGCTGTGACTGGTTAGCCCCCCGGGGTAGAGAAGAGCATTTCTGACCTCCGAGTCATCCTCTGCCTCTGGGTCTCCCTTCTCCCCCACATCCTCTTCCAAGATTTCCTCTTTCTGGCTCGGTCCACTCTTGACTGGCATGCGAGTGGCCAAAGGATCCACAGAGGCCTTCCCAGTGGAGGTGGGGTCACTGTCGAGTATTGTATCCAGCTCTTTAAAGAACTGGCAGCTCATGAGAGCAGCACCGGAGAGGCAGTTTGCCTCCCATGCCTGTGGTAGGCGTTCCACAGCTCCTTCACTTTGACCCTGCACTGCAGCGTGTCCCGGTCATGGCTCCTTTCTGTCATGCATCGTGAAATCTGTCTGTAGTTATCTTATTTCCTGTGGCTGGAGTGCAGCTAGGACTGGACAGCTTCTTCTCCCTGAACGCTGATGAAGGCCCGCAGCTTGGCATTGCTCTAAGCGGGAAATCGCCTGGTGTGTGGAGCCGGCATGGCCACCTGGAAAGATGCGCTGAGACCACTTCACGCATCACCGAGCCAATAGAAAGGGGAGTTCCAAAACTCCCAAGGAATTTATGTGGTGAGGATGACAGTTGGTCACCTGTGAGCAGAGTAATAGAGTTCAAACTGATGGCCAGCGAGGTGAGAGCAGGCATTGTGAGACACCTCTCTGAGGCCAGTTGCAGCTCTGTAATTGACCAAGGTGTCCACGCTGGCAACACAACGCTGCAGCCCTGGCACAGAAAGCTCTACACCTCTCGT
Source organism: Dermatemys mawii (assembly GCA_007922305.1). Taxonomy (NCBI): domain Eukaryota; kingdom Metazoa; phylum Chordata; order Testudines; family Dermatemydidae; genus Dermatemys; species Dermatemys mawii. The sequence continues at coordinate 4,065,869 of ML677363.1, forward strand.
CAGGGTAGGTTGTTTTTTTTTTTTGTTTTTTTTTTTTTTTACAGTGCTGCAACTGCACAGTTTCTGAGCATTAAGTGGTATAGCAGTGTATGCACCTCGGGAGTTACAGTGCTCAAAGGTACTTTACTAAGCAGAAGCTTGCCAGTGTAGACAAGGTCTTAGTCAAGCCCTTACTGAAGTATCCTAATGAGATGACATTCATACCTCAGAGCAGAGGTGATGTGGGGAGTGGGGGGAAGGGAGGAGGAGCATGCAGGGTTATGTGCCCTCCCTGCCTCCCCAAGCATTGCACTTGGCTTATCCTGAGCATGCTCACACAGACCGAACATGCTCAGTAACATCTGCTGAAGCAGCTGTCCTCACTGTGTGCCCCCCCATCCTCGCTGACTATCAGCAGCTATGGGTCATCTCTGCCTCAATGCAACTTTAGTGATTGGGTATTCTTTAATATACAGTACCTCTGGCAGCTAGATTTATTTCTTTAAGTTTATTGAGATAGGACTCAATGTTTTGTTCTGTTCTGCACCCATAGAGGGGAGAAGGAAATCTCTAAAACTCATGATGGGAGAGAGCAGTGACCTCCTGGTGTGCTCTCCTGCCCATAGAGTGACCAGATAGCAAGTGTGAAAATCAGGACGGGGTGGGAGCATAACAGACGTCTATATAAGATACAGCCTCAAATATTGGGACTGTCCCTATAAAATCAGAACATCTGGTCACCCTACCTGCCCATCCTGGTGTCTGCTGAATCATCTCATGGGTCTGGGATACAGTCTGGTTCTGAAGTGGGCTAGCACTGGAGCACAGCTGCTCTATGGCCTTCTCCCCTTAGCCATGGAAATTTCTGCAGGAAAATGCATTAGTAGTCATTTCATGCTGGTCTCACTGGATTAAAGTCCCCTTTGTGCTTCTACCCAGGTAGTAATCCAAGTGGCAGTTAAAACTGCCTAAGGGAACTGGACACCCACTTTTTACTAATTGGAATTGGAAATCCAAGATGGCTTTGAAAAATCTCACTCAAAGACACTTACAAAACTTAATATAATTTTCTCTTAATATTTAAACTTTTTAGGAAAAGGGAGCTTGTTTGACTTAATTATTCCTGTTAAGTGCTGGAAACCAGAACACAAGAGCATACCAATAACATTACACCTACGACCCGATGAAAAGGCAGTGACATATAATAACTTTAAAACTGACGAAAGTTAACTATGAACTTGTAAGTGCAAGTAGGTGAACCAGAAACTTGGCTCTAGGAGATGTTTTTATTCAGTCTAATCCCGTCTCTCTTAGGGTACATATATACTACCTGCCGGATCTGTGGGTACTGTTCGAGGTATCGGGGATCGATTTATTGCGTCTCATCAAGACGCGATAAATCAATCCCCGAATTGACACCTGTACTCCACCTCATCAGGAGGAGTAAGCGGAGTCGATGAGGCAGCTGCTGCCATCGACTCACCACCATGAGGGCGGCCTGGTAAGTTGAACTAAGATATTTCGACTTCAGCTATGCAAATAGCGTAGCTAAAGTTGCGTATCTTATTTCAAAATCTTCCCCCACGCCACATTGTAGCCCAACCCTTAGGGATTTGTGACTAAGTTACTGATGCCAAGAGCTTCGCAGAATTCAAAAAAGAAATAGTTTATGAGAAATCAGGACATCCAGTTATATTAGACAGGATAAAACATTTATAAGAGATCTAAATCCTTATGCTTGAGGACATAAGCCAACCACTAACTGCCTGAGGGTTTGGAAAAAGCTTTCCTTGTGGGCAAATTGTTCATTAATTGTCCATGATGTGGCTTCTTGCACTTTCCTTTAAAGTGACTGATTCTGGCTGCTGCCAAACAGATACTGGATTTAGACAATCCATTGGTCCACTGTGGTGTATCAATTCCTATGTCCCTTGGCTAGCTTTGTTGTCTAAGCTGAGTGAAAACATAAACAGCATAAATATCTTTTCAAATTTCCCGTTTAGTGTTCCAAGGTGGTGTTAGTAACAGGTCTCATTACTGCTTGCAACACTGGCTAGGCATTTAATGCACTGCCTGCTGCTTACTACACCAGTGTTGTCTTGCTCCTACCCTGGTCCCTGTTTGTGTGTGGTGTTTCTCTTTTGTAACGTCTGTCTGTACAGTGCCTTGTCATAATGGGACTCTGATCTCTCACTGATACTCCTACATACTATTGCAATAAACATCACGTACCCAGCACTCTTTTAACCCCCTAGAACAGACTAACAGGATGAGGATTTTCTTTTCTAATACAATATTTGTTTTGACTGTGTTCCTTTAATATTCTGCCTATTGTTTCTACTAACTGGGGCCCAGCCCTAGGGCAGGCTTAACCAGTTAGTAGGGGCTGGAATCCTAAAAGGAGCCTTCCTTTGGCCAAGCCAGTGGGAACCATGCTAAGTTTATAATAGCTGGAAGGCTAAACAGAACAAAGGAATGTGCCAGGGTGATAAGTGAGAGAAACAATCTAAACGAAAATCTTTCAGTCAGATTATCAGCTGTTTACAGTGGCAATGCTAAAGTAATGTTTCACATGGGACCTTCCATACTTGGGTGGTCAAAGCTTTTTAGAAAGCAAAGAATTAAAATACCAGCAGAGCAGTAACACTGGAGACAAGTCATGTATGCAGCCATTGTGCACATACCAACAGCTCACACACAGCCTTGGACGCTAGCTCTTGTTTTAGTGAGAGAGGCAAAGCTGGCCAGTTCACCAAAGTTATTCTTTACATCTTTCAAAATGGTCAAGGAGGATTTACTTGTTGATGTCTATTCTGACATCTGGGGTGGCTGTCCAGACAGATACGGGGTTAGAATCTCTCCCAGATGGTGTTTCTAACTGTGCAGCTCACACCCACCTCCAGTTATGCAATGGGACACTAGCATTGAATATGAGCTGAGGTCTTACCATCAATCTTCTGTTCTTCTGGTTAAGAAGTAAGAGTGCTGCCAACTGGATGATACTGACACTTGGGGCTTGGTTCTGTTCAGTTATGCTGGTTTTATACTATCAATAGAATTAATCTCAATGTTCGATGGTGTAAGTGAAGTAGGATTCAATCTTTGTTTTCTGAGACTAGAGCAGTATGTGAGGTTGTAGTGTAACCTGATAGCTGCCACTGGACTATGATTTGGAGTTTCTGGTGGGAAGAAGGAAAGAGAAATGAATCTACATGTCCCTAATTTTATCCTTTTTATTTTAAAAGCATTTTTCCTCCATAACTGATGACGCAAGTATTTCTAGAATATACCAATATACAGTGGAGAGACCAAACTCGCTATCACAGTAACTAGGTTATTGTAATGGAAATCTTGAAAAGGAACTGGATTTTTTTTTTTTTAGTCGGAAAAGCAATGAGTTGACTTCTCAATACTTGGCATTCCTGTCCTGCCCAGGTGTTAGTGGTAGCCATGAATGTCTACTTAGCCACTCTGGCTACAGTTTTACTGTCCACCTCCAAGAGAAACTAGAGGGACAGGAATTATTCTAGTTCCGACCCCTTCTAGGCCAAGAAGACTGCAAATATGTCTCACAATGAGAGTTATGAGGGCCCCCTTACACTCATGAGAGCAAAATTCCAATAAGGTGCGTGACACTAATAATCTAACAATTGGAGTCTTGTCGCTGATGCCATGGCTGCAGGTTTTACTGTATAACTCTCTCTTGCCATAGACTTATGCCCCAGTAACAAAGATTCCATTTTTGTAGCTCTTCTTATTAGGAAGAAATCCTTTCACACACAGGAACATAGCACAAATGGATGCAGGGATGTATCAAGCTGTCTGCAGACTCAGGCAGACAATAGCTAAGGCAAGTATCACAGCAGCATCAGTAGCCTTGGGTAGGCTTGTACTGTGAAGGGTGCGAGGGGTGGCTCCTTGAGACTCCTCCTCATTTGTGCACCCACCCAGTGGTAGGCACAACTTGTTCCTTGATAATAATTCTGCTGATTCACAATGTCCTGTAAGGCACTTGCTAGAGGCTACGGGAGAATAGTTGATATAATTTATGGGCAATTGCTAGCAGCTAGACTGTGAGAAGACAGTTACCTAGAACACAGTATTTCTAAAGGAATAATCCAGCCTTTGATGATGAATGGCCTAGATTGAGAATCATGTCAAAAGCACAACAATGGAAAGGCCAAGAATTGTGATCCTCCCCCCACAAACTTCCAAGAATAACTGTGACTTTCCATTGGGATGATTTATGGGGAACACTTGAGAATATGCTGCTCAAATCCATCTTTGTCATAAAACACTTTTCATTTAGGCCTTCTGACCTGCCTGATTAAGTCTTCTGGAATGTCTGTTTAGAAAAGACTTCACTTTGCAAAAAGCTTTCAGGGAGTTCAAAATTACTACTTATCTGTGCTCAGCTGTTTGTGTATGGGTTATCCCCCCTACATGCATTAAAGTTAGTGGGGTTCCAGGAATGGCAGGGAGATCTACCCATCTGGAGTCATTTGAAAGATCAGGGACTATCTGTCCCCAGTGCACTGAAGACCTCATGTAGTCTGGTAAATCTCCTCCTACAAGTTGAGCATGAATTTTGTAGTCAACCACCAATTGATGTAGCACCAGCGACCAGTCTGCAGTGCCACCATTTCTCCCCCCCCACCCCCCAAAAAAATCCCCCCCGACCAAACTGTCACTTTTTTATCACCACAAAGTCTTGGTAGGAAACAGATTTCTCAAGAGAGATTAATGTATGTAATTGCCTGCTGATTTCACTATTCAGCAGCATTAACTGCAAATGCATCTCTTGCCAGGAGTCCTTTTCCCACAATTGTCTTTTTTTTTTATAACAGTGAGAACTTCTGAAGGAGTGTTTATCATGAGAATATGATGATCATGAGATCATAGCTTTCATAGCTCAAGAGCGCATGCCTAACTTTTCTGTACCTTGTTATTCAATTATAAAATGCCATTAGCAAAGCTGAGCAATGTGCATGGCTGATGGCAAGTAATAGCTGTGCAATTATGGCACAGCAATCATACTATGTCATGTCATAATAGTCCAACTTCCACATTTAGCACCATAAATTAAAAAATCTTTGGGGGGCAGCTATAAGTGAAATGCTGCCAACAGCAACACCGATACTAGGGAGAGAGGTCCTGAAACCATAAGACTGCTGCATGCTTTAGATTCCAGCATTGTGCTGAAGCCTATGGAATACCAGTTGCACAGAACAACAGATACTGTATATATTGTGATGGAGTCAGACCAGAAGGGTATAGAAGAGTGCTGGAAGGCAGGTATATCAGCCTCAGGATATGCAGGTCCCTGTTCCCTGGATAGCCAAACAAAGGCTACTCCAGGCCAGTCAGGAAGCTTCGAGAAAGGAGTAGAAACAGCTAGCCTGATTGGGACATCTGAAACCAATCAGGCACTGGCTGAAACCAGTTAAAAACCTCCCAGTTAGTCAGGTGGGTGTGGGTGTCAGGAGCTGTGGGAGGAAGTTATGCTGTTGGTGAGACTGAGTGGTGGACAACATATCGTACGCAAGGAAGGAGGCCCCGAGGTAAGGGTGAAGTGGAGTTTGAAGAAGTGGGGACTGCTGTGGGGAAGTAGCCCAGGTAATTGTATTGTGTTTTGTGGATAAAAGGTCAGCCGTCTTAGCTGATACTATTAGGGTCCCTGGGCTGGAGTCCGGAGTAGAGGGAGTGCCTGGGCTCCCCCCTTTTCTGCCTCCCTTAATTAGTTACTGAGAAAGGGAGGTCACTCTGGGCCTAGATGAGTTTCTGAGGCCCCTAAATCTGCCAGGAAGCGCAGGACCCACAAATACAGACTCGGAACTTTGTTACAATATGTTTGCATTAAACAAGCTCTCTGCCAGCCACCACCACTCGAATCCTAGCGGAGTTGGGCACAGCTTTCAAACATCGGGTTCCCTTCCCTCCCCAGCATCAGGTGAGGAAGGTGTCATGTGGTAATGGTAGACTCAGGGTATATCTACCCTGATTGATCTATCGGGGTTGTCTAGTCTAGACATGCTAAATTGATTCCCGAGTGCTTTCTTGTTGACTCCGGTATTTCACTGCCGTGAGAGGCGCAGGCGGAGTCAATGGGGGAGTGGCAGCAGTCGACTCACCGCTGTGAAGATGCCGCGGTAAATTCATCTAAGTACGTCAACTTCAGCTATGCTATTCTCATAGCTGAAGTTGCATCTCATAGGTGAAGTTGTGTATCTTGGATTGATTTCCCCGCCCCCTCCCCCCAGTGTAGACCAGGGCCTAGTGTCAGTTTCTTTTAACACAGGGAACTTTGTTGGACTAGGGAAATGGTATCAACCCTAAAACTGTCTGATGCTCACTCTGCTTCACTGCAGAACATCAGCCTAGAGTCTTCCCAGACTTCCTGCTACGGATTTAAATAGTACTCACAACTTCAAGAGAATTGCCCAACATATCTCTTTGGGTCAACCCTGCAGTGACTCTGCTTCTACCCTTGTTCTCTCTCTGCTTCCTCTCCCAGTCCCTTTAGCCTCCCTAGGATTCCCCCTACCATTACTCCCTCTGGGTCTTCTTTCTCTGGAGCTTCTCATGAAGTAAAGTCTGTCATTACAGGTTCTTATCTCTGTAATGTATTTAATTTTGATGTATTTATTAAGTGTTCATTAATGCACTATGGGAGCCCCCCTTCGGCCTTCTGTATAAATTGATCCCCTTCTTTCTATATGTTTTGCCCATAGGGTTTTCTGCAGCCTTAGCACAGCCAGCAATAACCCCTACGCCTTTGCATGGGGGTGAGGGAAGGGGACCATGGATTCCCTATTTATGTGATTGTTTTTTTTTTTTTTTCAGGAAGTGTTTACTACTCAAGGTACCTAATGTATTTAATACCTTGTAAAATCCCAAAGCAAGCTCATTTTCATTTCTCATGTAATAATCTCATATACCATATACATACTTTTCATTTAATTATATGAGTTGGATTTGTTATTTATTAGCTAGCTAGCTTACTGTTTGTTTTTTTCACTGTGGAAAATTGTGTGCTGAATGATGAATGACTGAATGACATAATTCCAACCCCTACCCCCACCCCTGCAAAGGTCCATCACTAAATCTGATAATTTTGTCAAGTGTCCATCAAACAACATGGTGCCCCAAGCTTCAGGGGAACGTAGGGTCTGGGGTTAGTGGTAGGCTTGGCGCTATTAGCAGCAAGCGACTGGCCCCAACCTTCTCTACCCTGCCGGCTCCCGGCGTTGCTCGGTGGATTGGAGGAAGGGGTGAAGTGGGGCATGATGGGAAGAGGCGAGGTGGAGCAGGCCGGCCTGGATCGCTTGCTGCTGCCAGTGCCAGACTCCCTGTTAGTCCCCCAGGCTGCCCTGGACCCCACAGCTCCCTGAAGCGTGCCCCCCCCAAAGTGCAGGGCCCAGGATAGTTGCCCTGGTCCGCCCTACAGATGGAACGGCTCCGCTTGGGCACCACCAAAAATAATACAAACCTGGCGCCCATGAGCCTTCCCCCATGCTGGTACTGTGGGGGGTAGGAGCCACACTAGCCTTCCCCTGGGGGTGAACGCTGTCATGTGGGAGACAGACTCCCTGGGGGTTAGTAGGAGCAGCAGTTTGCCTCTACAGCCCATTGCTGTTAGCTCACCTCCACAGGGAAAGGGGATCAGTAGAGAAGGAAAGGTAGAAGCTGACTTTGAGGGTTTTACCTGCAGAAAGGGAAGAGCCAAGGGCTATGGGGTCACTATGTGAAAGGCCTGGGAAGGTGAACACTTGAGGAGGGGAACAAGAAAGCAGAAAATAGAAGGTTAAATCACAAAATGATATTGACAATGTAAAATGAACAGAAAGTGGGGACAGAAGTTGGCAAGTGCAAAGTAGGAGATGATGCATGATCAGGCCCTGACCCTACAAACACATCTAATATTCATGCATGCAGAAAGACCTATTTAACCCAATGGGCCTTGGCGCCCTATCCTGCAATACGGTTTGCATGGAGCCCCACAGAGGCCCCACTGTGTGGATGCAGGGATCTGCTCACATGGGTGTCTTTGGAGGATCAAAGCCTCAGACCTACCTACTAGGGAAATGTGTACAAGTGTAGCTATTCTGATGTAGTCACACTGATGCAAAAACCCCACATATAGGCTAAGTTCTTTGGGTCTTTATGATGAAATGTTTGTCAAATGCCTAGCACTTTTTTACATGCATAATTCTTTTATCCTGATACTGGGGTTAATGTAAATGTCTTGTACAGTATTTTTTTTTTTTTGGTTTTTCAATTGAATAAATCCGTTTTTAAAAAGGTGTACATGTCAGATTAGTAAAACATTTCTCCTTCTTTTTATTCTTTCTCCTATGACCTTTCTTAAGGCTGGTTTCATGTAAGGCTGTATTTAATGATATTTGTGCCTAATTGTTCCCTGAGAAATGTTTTCACTAAAGTAACATAGTGTATCTTAAAATGAAAACAATCCCACCAAAACCCACATTACAATTGCAGCAGTGTCCTTCAGAGCATGCTTTATTGTACCATTAACGTGCTGCTTGGGTGGTTGAAAGCACAAGGCCAACATAACACCCCTGAGGTAGCCTATTATGATGGAATAATGCAAGCCCTATTGTCTTAGTGCTCAGATGAATCACACAATTATCAAAGTTACACTTCAGTCACTCTTTGTTTTATTGAGCCTATTCCACATGGTATTTCATAGTTCTACAGCGATTTGAACTATTGTGGCTTAATCATAAATTACAACCATGGAGTTGTTTAATGAAAATTTATGAACTTCTTTTTTGGCTAAAAAATATCTTTACTTTTTTTTGCTAGCTGCAACTCTTGCAGGTTAAACAGAACCACATTAATTCTGAAGATGATGTCAGCAGGGCCTATTGAGATAATTTAAGGACCCAATGTGTAGATAACAAATCTAGAAAATTGCTATTAGAGCAATGATTCTGCACTTTAATGCCTTTCCTTCAGTGTACATGAATCCACTGGACCCTTAACAGCTAGCTGTTAATGGTATGTCTACACTTGGAGGTGGGGGTTTGATTCCCAGTTTGGGGAAACACACTTCTGTTAGGTTTAAGATTAGCAGCCGGGTTAGTCTGCATCCATAAATAAGATGAGGAATACTTTGTGGCACCTTGGAGACTAACCAGTTTATTTCCCTTCAGAGATTCTTATCACCTGTCGGACACAGATCCACTACAAAAGGTTTTTTTCCTCCTGCTGATAATGGCCCATCCAAATTAAACAGCCTCTTAGAATTGGTATGGTAATGTACAACTTTTTTTTTTGCTTTCTGTGTATATAAATACATCTTACTTCTGTTCCATCCTATGCATCTAATGAAGTGGGCTATAGCCCATGAAAGCTTATGCTGAAATAAACTGGTTAGTCTCTAAGGTGCCACAAGTATTCCTTGTCTTATTTACACTTCTGTTTGCTAAGGATAGCAGCATAAGTGCAGTAGCACAGGCAGTGGCTTGGGCTAGCCACACACAAGTACAGACCTCCGGGGTCTGGACAGGTTGGTATTTGGCTAGCCCCTCCCACAGCTCACCGCTGCCTGTGGCACTACCTCTATACTACAGTAACTCCTCAGTTAAAGTCGTCCCGGTTATCATTGTTTCGTTGTTATGTGCCTGATCAATTAGGGAACGTGCTCGTTTAAAGTTGTGCAATGCTCCCTTATAACATCGTTTGGCAGCCACCTGCTTTGTCCACTGCTTGCAGGAAGAGCAGCTCGTTGGAGCTAGCTGGTGGGGGCATGGAACCAGGATGGCCCAGCAGCCCCCTTTATCAGTTCCCCACCCCCCTAAGTTCCCTGTGCCCAACAGGCTATCAATTGTCCGTCCCCGCACTGCATGTGCTGCTCCTGCCTTGGAGCCGTTCCTGGAAGACTCCTGCTTGCTGTGCAGGTGGGGTGGGGAAAGAGAGGCTAAAGTCAAGGTGTCCCCTGTCTCCAGCCCCCCACTTACCCCTTCCCCATATAGAGCAGGGGGGGACATGATAGGACTCAGGACATAGGGAGCTTGCTGGCTGCACCTGCTGTCTCAACTTTCTGATATATTTAAAAAGGCAGGGTACTTAAAGTAGGGTCAGCGTATTTAAAGGGGCAATGCGCATCTGTCTCTCTCTCCCACACACAGAGTATGTATCTCTGTCTGGCATGCTGTCTCCTCTCCCTCCATTCATGCTGCCTTGTAGCGTGTCAGCATACATTAACAACAATGTGTTAACCCTTGAGGGCTCAGCCAAAAGCTAGTTCATCATTTAGCAATAAGGCATTCCGTGGGAAATAGCCAACCCTCTTGCACCCTCTGACTTCACAGCCTCAACCAATCTTTGCAATCATCATTGCTGTGTACAGTATTAAATTGTTTATTTAAAACTTGTACTCTGTGTGTGTGTGTGTGTGTGTATATATATATATATATATATATATATATATAATCATATAGTTTTTTGTCTGGTGGAAAAATTTTTTCCCTGGAACCTAACCCCCCCATTTACATTAATTCTTATGGGGAAATTGGATTCGCTCAACATCGTTTCGCTTAAAGTCGCATTTTTCAGGAACATAACTGCACTGTTAAGCGAGGAGTTACTGTACTATTTTTAGCATGTTAGGTCAATGAGAGATAACACGAGTGTCTCCTGGGAATCACAACTCCAGGTCCAACTGTAGACAAGCCTTAAGTACGTAAGCCTTTTAAAGAACAAATGTACAAAAAAGCGGCTTCAGGATAAATACACCTCCAATAGGAAATTTGACAACAGGACTTGTAATCAAAAGGGTTGGCAATACTCAATATCTGTGCCCAATTAAAAAAACATAATCTGGCACACTGCCATTACTACGTAAATCTTACATGGTGTGGTAAGAGGATTACAAAAGAAATCCTCGGTGAAGGTTTTGTCTAGCCGCCGCTCCAATCATTGGCACTAGACAGCAGGGTAAGGGTTAACTCGAGTTTATTCACTGCAGTGAAGTCCACCATACAGAAACGGAGGCGGCCCCGATAAACAGACGCTTCTTTCTTTTATACTTTTCCTTAATCATTAGCATATTTTGCAAAGCCTTAGTAAAGCCTTAGACAGTTATTAAAAACCAATCACTGCTTTTCTATCTTATTCCCTCCATATAAGGTTTTTGTATCACATCTTTCCGGGTGTTCTGCTTTTTCAGCATCAGTGCCCATGGTGCAATTGTCTCGGTAACCAGCCTGTTCACGCGGATCCCTGGCTGTTGTACTTATGCTCCGAGCTTGCAAAAACAGGAAATACCCACTTCTCCATAGCCCCCCCTCCCACGCTTCCCTTTGTCGCTGCACTCATTTTCAGTCTATGCACTTAATTTGCAAAACAAGAAATGCAGAAAATACCCATTTCTCCACAATGGGTTCAGCAAAAGTATATTGTGTTTGTGGGTGAACTAGTTCCAACAAAACAAGAACTACCTTGAGTCTTTTTCCAAATTCAAACAAAAAAATTTTTTTTTGGAGGGGGGGAGATTAAATAAATTTTGGTTAAATCTTTCATCCCCACCCTTAGATTTCATTATGTACCTTTTTGTTTTGAGTCTGGACCAGAAACTGAAATACCACAAAGACCTGTCTTATCTGGTGATGTCATAAGAACAGCAGCATTTGGAATATACCATAGTGAGTGGAAGCTACAAATCCCAGAAATTTCTCAGGGAACCCTATTCCCATAAGGTTTATGACCCAATTTTGCAGACCCAAGAGCTTCCGAAAAGAATTCTTTCCTTTGGATGCTCATCGAAATCATACTGAATCTTTGAGGTTTACCAGTAGTGACCAGCAAGTTTTAAATTCTTCACTGGGATATTTTATTAGCGCACGGTTAGATACTTATATCTTGCTGCATCTGCTGTATTTGCAATCATTAGGAATAATGGCATATCTGCTTCTGCAGACAGTGGCATGTTGTAGGCAAAGAGCCATGTATTGAGCAGTACTGTATATGTAAACATTAAAAATGTCTGCATTCATAGGGCTGCTGAAAGGGCGAATGGCACAGGCTAGGAATCCCAGAACTGTGTGCTTTGTGGGTTTTGGCTAAGTATGTTTGGGGTAGGTGTACCTACACCAGAGAGCAGCTATCTTTCTGTAGATTCACATGCAGTAACAATCATTTTACTTGGGTGCAAGCATCATGCAAGTAGAAATGTAGCTGGTGTAAATTGCTGTAGCTTCACTGGCATCAGTTGATAAACTTCCCTACCACTACTGAGGATCTGATCCTAAATGGATAGTTGGGCAATTCCAGGGAAGTGTTAGACATTCAGGAGCATGTTCTATATTTCAAACATGTATGACTCATAAACTCTCTACAATTGTAAGAAATAAAAGTATTAAAACAGTAGATATTTAAATTGGATTGCACCGACAGCAAGCTCTAGGAGCCAGATGTTGGGGCCATTATTAGTTGATTGTCAGTGCCTCCTTTTGAGAGGGCAGGATGTCATGTTCCCACTGTCTAGGTGATGAGTAGTGTAGTCCCTACTGAAATAAGTAAATCTCTTGATGCTAGCTTTCTTACTAACTATTGCCCCTTGTCAATGAAGCTTATTGAAAAGGCCATGCTGGAAGTGAGGAGGTGTGGCCATTTGGTGCTCCATGAAGTGTGCTCTGAAGCTCTGTCCCATTACTCCCTGACAATGACTTGCCTTCTGGGCGATTAAGCAAGAGTTCTCGGAATTGTGATTGGGAGTGCCTCTATCAGCTGAGACAAGGAGGTGCAACAGCCTCATTGGGAGAGAGGGATAAAGTATGTATTACTTTGTGGCTTGTTCCAGGGCTTTATGCTATCACTTTAAACGGGGTGCTTTTAATTCAACGATGCCAGGAGAATACAGTCCCCAAAGTGTGGGCTGTCCCTGTCAGTACTTCCAGTAATTGAGTGGGGCTTGAGTGTTAATCCTCTGGGGGTAACTTAAAAAAAATCCATTTATTTTGTTTGCCTTTTTGCTTCATTCTCATGCTCAATGAGAGACTTTATGGTCTGCAAGCTGGAAAGGAGAGGATCAAGATTTTAGCTATTACTTTTAAAAAGTTAACAAACAAAGATGTTGACTTAGTGGAAATTTTATCATTTTTGCCTTAATTGCTGGAAGGGAAAAACTGGTGATAAAACCTGGCCTTTTATTAATATATAAATAAATTATGATAGTGGCCATTCTGTCTCCAGGAGGTAGGCTGAAAAACAGATTGCCATGGCTGGGTGACATTTACTTTTCTATCTGTCAATATTTGAAGGGTTTTATTACTTTGTAATGCCAAGTTTAAAATGAATTAAGTGGCTAATGGAAATATTAAAATGGAATTCATCTAACTAAATAAAATTGGTTGTCGGTATGTTATCCTCTTGGAAGTGACTTAATGTGTGTTCTGAAACAAAGCCATTGAATTAAACTGGGTTATACTCAGAGTTTAGATGCTGTTAATTGTACTTATTCATTCTCCTTTAGAAACTTTTTTTTGTCAAGAGCTATCATTAGGTCTTGGGTAAAGCTTTCAGTTAACATTTGTGAGCTATAGAATAGGGTCTTCTGTATGCCGAAGACACAAGGTTACAAATAGATAGAGGATTTTAAATGCCAGCTTCCATTATAAAAATATTCTGTAATGAGACATAGTGATATCTCAGTGGCAATTAACAGCTTACACTGGTGGTATCATACCACCAGAGTAGTTCTAGTAGGAGCCATTTGTGACATATGAGACATTTTCCCTGCCTTTGCAGACCATTGATAAGAATGGCAGAATAACCTTAGTTACTCACTGCATCACTTCTGAACTCTTTATTACCTTGTATAGTTTCTACAACATTTCAGAGGTTGGGTGACTATTATTTGAACTAACCGGTCCTTGGTAGAAGATAGCTTTATCTCCTCACTTCCACTTTTGGAAAGAAAAAATACAAAACCTTTATTACAAATAGAGTTGGGCTCTGGAGACAGAGGACTTTGCTCTTTCTGGTCTGCTCCTGCTTTGGTTGTAAATGGCCCCTCCCATGAAGATGAGAAGGGGTCAGAGGTTGAGAAGTCTCAGAAGTTGAGAAGCTGGCACTTCCATGAAGTATCCCCTCAAGGGGGAAAGACTTTGGGATCTGCAGAATATCAGCCATTCAGGAAGTTTCATCTGCTGTTACAGAGAGCTTTCATTGGGCTGTGAAAGTTGATTGCTCACGCCACTGGTGACTAAGGAGGTCCAACCTCTTGAAGATCTTGGGGAGGACCTAAAGAATGGCTCTGGGACCCAAGTCTATTCATGTCTTTGAGGAGGGTGGATAGAATGAGTGTAGCCCTGCCTGGGCCAATCCCCCCACCATGCTGGCTTCCCCCACTGCTGTCTCCTTCCTCCAAAGGCCCTCTACATACAGAAGGTGACTAGGGAATTAGAGCCACACAGGGCCGAGAGGAGGACGGATTCATTGTGGGCTTTATCTCTCAGAGAAACTCTCCAAGTACGGTCCTGGGAGTGGACAGTACTTACTTGTATATAGAGTTTTATGCATGATGATATTCAACTACCTACGGAATAATGTGTATTGTTTCCATTTTGTAGATGGGAAAACAGAATGGGTAAGTGATTGTCTTCAAAGACCTCAGTGAGCCCTTGGAAGGGCTGGGATTAGAACTCAGAAATTCCCTGACTCCAAATCCTGCACCAAGTCTGTTAGGCCTTGGTGCCTTTTGGGCTTGGGCTTGTGTTCTCCTGTTAGTTGATCACTTTTCGCTCTTTTGTTGAAGTTTCCGAGAAGTAGACCTGCTGATAGACAGATGCTCTGGAAGGGCATCCATCAAAGCTGTGACTCATTCCAAAAGAGATGATAGAACCATAGGGTTAGAAGAAACCACAAGGTCTTCTAGTCTAACCCCTTGCCAAGACGCAGGATTTGTTGTGTCTAAATGTTACAGGGTACTCAGGGTCCCGTAGGAATGAGGCACAGACACAGCTGCTGAATAGAAGTAGTGAGTTTATTGAAGGCAAAAATGACACACCCGCAACGGGGGCTCCCTTCGTTGCTGCCACTGATATGGGGAAAGCCTGACGCATCGGAGCAATGCTCGGGGTGAAGCCCACTGCGCGTGGGAACACAGGCAGAGAAATAACAGGAACATTTGCATCTCATGCATACCTCGTGAATAACTAATACCTTGTTTTTGCCTTGTTAGTATTACATAATGCAAACAGGTGTCTCATTAGTATTGCACAAAGCGAGCAGGCAATGAGAACCAGTTAACTCCAGCATGTGAAATATGCGATAACAGGGCAGGGACTGATAACAGTGACCTGTAGTACCCTTTCTTTCCCTGGAGTTGAGAGGGAGAGCGCTCTTAGCTGCCCACCGTTACAATTTCTTTCGGCCTCCTACACTAAGCCATCCAGGAACAATGGCTATCCAGCCTCCTTTTTAAAACTTCCAGTGAGGGAACTTCTACAACCTCTTGGCAATCGGTTCCATTGTCCTACTGTTCTTACAGTTAGGAAGTCTTTCCTGAGATTTAATCTAAATCTGCTATGCTGCATCTGGCATCCATTGCCTCTTGTCCTGCCCTCTGTGGCAAGAGAGAACTTTTCCCCGTGTTTTTTACGGCAGCCTTTCAAGTATTTGAAGACCATTATCATGTTGTCCTTTCCGTTCCCCATCTCCTCTTTTTGAAACTAAACATATCCAGTTCCTTCAGCCTTTGCTCCTATGGCTTGGATTTCATCCTTTTGATCATCTTTGTCACTCGCCTCTGGATCGTTTCAAATTTCTCTCTATCCTTTCAATTCGTTGGTGACCAAAACTGGATACAGTCCTCCAGCTGAGGACTACCTCCTGTGACTTGCATGCTACGTCTCTGTTAATGCAACCTAAAATTGCATTTGCTTTTTCTTTTTTTTTCCCCTGCAACAGTATCACATTGCTGATCTACCACAAGTCCCAGATCCTTCTCAGCAGTGTTGCTGCCAAGCTGGTTATCCTCTGTTTTGTATTTGTGTATTTGGTTTTTCTTCCCCAAGCACCTTACATTTGTCTTTGTTGAATTTCTTTCTTTTCTTTTTTTTGTGTCTATAGCCCAGTTCTCCAATTTATCAAGATCCCTTTGAATTTTAGTTCTATCCTCCATAGTATTGGCATTCCCCACCCCCAGCTTTGTGTCATCTGCAGATCTGATGAGTAAGCTGTCTATTCCTACATCCAGGTCATTAATAAAGATATTAAATAACATCTGCCCTAGAACACATCCCTGTGGAGCCCCACTTGAGACTTCCCTCCAGTCTGACATCATTCCATTAATAGTTAATGGCATTAACAAATTCATACCTGCTACTGAGAGTGATAAATATTTCTTTGAACTGCAGAACTTGTCTTGCAGTGTCTCTGACTGAATAACCCTCTGAACTGGCAACACTGAGCCACTATCCACACTTGGAGCTACTATGAAAAGGCAAATAGCTGTTGTGACACTGGAGTATTTAAATATCATGTTAGGGTGGTGAGTAGTCAACACAGAATTTAGCCAGTAATTGTTTTTGCACCATGGAAGGCATTGTAGAAATTGGAAGCTAGAAGAAAAATATTACTTTAGATTAAAAATTCAAAATGTGGTTCATGACCACTAAGGAATCCATGGAAACTTTCTGCTGGGAAATGTACTGTGCTGGATTTTCAATGTAAAACTTGTTTATTTACACAAACTTGGGATCACTTGCACTATCCGAGGGTTTGTGACTTTACCAAAAAAAAAAAAAAAAAAAGAGAGAGACGGACTCCAGAGAATTTGAGAGCTACCCTCCCCAATGTCACCTGGGTTAAACTTCTTTTCATTAAAATTCACTGACCATCTGCAAGAGGTTTGTATATGGACTGGGGAAGAAATCTCTGTCTCCTATTAACAGTAATGGCTACTACATATCTACATTAGAGAGTAGACCCCCCACCACCAAAGACCTTGCTTTTGCAACTCCTTGGGTTGTGCGCAGTAGGGAGTGAAAGTGGGTTCATGCCTAAAGCAAAACTAAGGGTATGCAGTCAGCTTTGATGTATACAGCAGGAAGCCTCTAGCACCTTATACGAGTAGACTGCATTAATAATAATAATAATAATATAATAAAAATAATAGGATGTGGATGGAGAAAAGTATGTAAGGAGCGATAGGCTAACGTGATCCTCTGCATAGCTGCTTCTTGCAGGGATTACCTCTTCTTGAATGACTGGAAAGCACTATGCACATTGTGGGTGTTCCTGTCAACCTTTAACTAATAATGTAGATGAGGTGCTTAGTGACCGGTAATACTTTGGCCAAGTCTTCCTACTATGTAGCTGTAGCTGAGGAGCCCCCTAGCAATAAGCTAATTAATGCTGGATCAGTTTTCCCCTTCACTCCCTGTCTGCGCTTTGCTTTTTATCTTGTGCTTATACATGAACAATGCTCCACGTCTGTGCCGGGCAGTAAACCCGACAGTATAGAACTATATCACCCAACAGCTTCAAAGCTAAAGACATGTACTTGGCCTCATAATGAGATGCAGCAAGTGGCTTTAATCCTTCTCAACATTTCATTTTCCTTTATGTGCTGCTTTGTACCACATCAGCTCTTCCTGCCACTCACTCACCTTTCAATGACACTTGGGTGTCAGTCTAATAGCAGAGACACTTGTCATGAGATTCTTGGTTGTGACAAAAGATCAACAGCAGACTTGAAGTTCGAATTCATGAATCTAGGTTCTTGCAGATAAACAACTGGAGAAAATGTTGACAACATAGCTACCTGTACCTAGATTTTTGTCATTAGATAGACACTGCAGAATGTGTAAGAAAAGAGGTTTTGTAGTGAGATGATGAGCTATGTTTCTTTATTCTTATAGTTTGCAATTGGTACATGGAGAATAATAGACTTTATTGTTAATCCACTGGTGTAAAGCTGTTTTGAAGGTCTAGTAGAGAGAGTCTGGAGCACTGGTCCTGGTACAAGATTTGAGGCCTGAACCAGAGGCTTTGAACCTAAGTCAGGCCATGTAGTAAAGTAGATGCTTAGAAATTCATTATCTGGTATATGAACTTGGCAAAGTTGTTGCTAGTTTAGTAGATATTTACATAAATATATTTTAGCTAATACAGATATGTTCCAGTCTAGGACAAGATAAGATGGTTTGACAGAATAATGCATAGGGACATTTCGTCCCAGATATCCGGACAAGGGAAGGTAACAAATAGATAATTAAAATACGTAAGGTGGTGTGAAAGTTGGGTATCCCAGTTATTTGCCCCAGCCTATAAACATCAGGGTACTTGGTCTTAACCCTTTGCCCAGCCTAGGGGGAAGCAGAAAGTCCTGCCACTGACTGAGCTGAGTCCATTGTAATGAGCCAACCTGTGTAAGTGTAGACATTGATCTAGGGAACTAGCACCATGCTCCGTTGACAATAAATCTGGCCGAGCGCCTTAACCCACAGGCACGGTTCGGTGGTGTTCTCTAAGTAACTTCAAGGTTGGCTGAACTAACACACTGCTCTATCTACTAAGAACATTGAAGCTTCAAGGACAGAAGTACTGAACAGCCTAAACAGTACTACCCAGGCAGCAATACTTCAGCCTCAAGCACTTAACTACACTGTGTAGTACTATCAAGGTTTGCTGAACCAGCTATCTGCACAGAGCTCGGACAGCACACGGAAAGAACATACACACATACTCATACACACATGCATGCCAACTGACAACAGAAGAATTTATTCTAGGGCTGTCAAGTGATTAAAAAAATTAATCATGATTAATCATGCAATTAATCGTGCTCTTAAACAATAATAGAATACAATTTATTGAAATATTTTTAGATGTTTTCTACATTTTGAAATGTATTGATTTCAATTACAACACAGAATATAGTGTGCAGCGCTCACTTTATTTTTGATTACAAATATTTGTACTGTAAAAACTAAGAGTATTTTTCAATTAATGCAATACAAGTACTGTAGTGCAATCTCTTTATCATGAAAGTTGAGTTTACAAATGTAGAATTATGTACCAAAAATAACTGCATTCAGAAATAAAACAATGTACAACTTCAGAGCCTACAAGTCTACTCAGTCCTACTTCTTGTTCAACCAGTTGCTCAGACAAACAAGTTTGGTTACCGTTATGGGAAATAATGCTGCCCTCTTCATATTTACGGTGTCACCTGAAAGTGAGAGCAGGCATTCGCATGCCACTGTTGAAGCTGGCGTTGCAAGATATTTACATGCCAGATGCGCTAAAGATTAATTTATCCTTTCATGCTTCAACCACCATTCCAGTGGACGTACGTCCATGCTGATGATGGGTTCTACTCAGTAATGATCCAAAGCTGTGCGGACTGATGCATGTTCGCTTTAATCTTCCGAGTCAGATGTCACCAGCAGAAGGTTGATTTTTTTTTTCTTTTCTGGTGGTTCCGGTTCTGTAGTTTCAGCATTTGAGGATTTATCTTTTAACACTTTGAAAGCATGCTCTACACCTCCTCCCCCTCAGATTTTGGAAGGAACTTCAGATTCTTAAACCTTGGGCCGAGTGCTGTAGCTATCTTTAGAAATTTCAAATTGGTACCTTCTTTGCATTTTGTCAAATCTGCAGTGAAAGTGTTTTTAAAATGAACATGTGCTGGGTCATCATCCGAGACTGCTATAACATGAAATATATGGCAGAATGCTGGTAAAACAGAACAGGAGACGTACAATTCTCTGCCAAAGAGTTCAGTGACAAATTTAATTAATGCATTATTTTTTTAATGAGCGTCATCGGTATGGAAGCAAGTCCTCTGAAATGGTGGATGAAGCATGAAGGGGCATATGAATGTTTAGTATATCTGGCATATAAATACCTTGCAATGCCAGCTACAAAAGTGCCATGCTTGTTCTCATTTTCAGGGGACATTGTAAATAAGAAGAAGGCAGCATTATCTCTCGTAAATGCAAACAAATTTGTTTGTCTTAGTGATTAGCTGAACAAGAAGTAGGACTGAATGGACTTGTAGCCGCTAAAGTTTTACTTTGTTTTGTTTTTGAGTGCAGTTATGTAACAAAAACAATCTACATTTGTAAGTTGCACTTTCTTGATAAATAGATTGCACTACAGTAATTGTATGAGGGTAAATTGAAAAATACGATTTCTTTATCATTTTTACAGTGCAAATATTTGTAATAAAAATAATATGAAGTGAGCCCCATATACTTTGTATTCTGTGCTGTAGTTGAAGTCAATATATTTGAAAATGTAGAAAAACATCCAAAAATAGTTAATAAATTTCAATTGGTATTCTATTGTTTAACAGTGTGGTTAAAATGGTGATTAATTTTTAAAATCACAATTAATTTTTTTGAGTTAATCCAGTGAGTTAACTGCGATGAATCGACAGCCCTAATTTATTCATTGGATATGGCTCTTATTCTGCCTGTGAAGTTTCCTCAAACTGTACCTGTAGAAGTCCAATATTTCCATATCTTCAATTAATACCTTTGCAAACAATACTTGGCCCTGTCACTTTCCTGAACTGTTAACAGTGGCTATTTGGAATTTTTGATATGGGGTGTCTAGTTACCTATGACATATGGTATGTTTTCCCAACCTCTTATTTAATGATTTACTTGTTCATAAACAGGAAGAATTCTTAAAGAAATCATTGGGCCACTGAATATCTCTAATGGAGAAGAGCGGGGAGATCTCTGAAATTTTAAGACACTTAAAAACTCTTCCTGTCCTTCACTGCATGAGAGAACGGTTTGGCTATATATATGGACCCCAGACTTAAACATCTGCCGTCCTCCTATCTGACTAAGGGAGTAGAAAAAAATTGAATGTTGAGTTGGTTAGACAGCCAACGGCTCTCACTTCTGTGACCTCTTGTCATGTCTGTCTCGTAGCAAAGGTGGTTGTTGCTGTGCTATGTCGCCATCCCATTTCTTATTGCTCCTTTCTCTCCCATCAGCCCTCGAATGCTGTGCCGAGCGGCCAAAGAACTATCGTAGCCCAGTACCATCTATAAAGGATGTTGCATGGAGCATTTGCCTCCTAGCATTGTTCCGCCCTGCCTTGGTCTGTGGCCACACGGCTGCCACATTTTGCCATGTTCTGGGGCTAGAACATGTTCAGAGTCTCCGCGGAAAAAATCACTTGCTGATACAGCATCTCTGTCCTTCCTCGCTCTCACTGCTACTCATTCTGAGCTGTGTTTAGCTTTTCACTGTCTTGTTCTCCTGTCATCTTCCTGCCTGTAATACCTTGTTTTCCCTGAATGCTAACTGCAGGGTAAGTAATTGCTGCTTGTCAGTGCATGGTAGCCTGCTCCGCATTGTCGGTGTTAGCATACTGCTGTTGTGCTTGATGTCTGCACTGGTATTGTTTGTAGCCATGACTAGCTAGCTGGGCTTGTAGTCCAAGATTCATAGTGCCACAACTCAGTGTGTCACTCTAGGCTCACATGTGCAGGGTGTTTGTTGCGGGGCAATTTGTCTGTTTGCTCCTGAGATGGAGGGTGGAGGTTGTGGTGATCCTGGCAGTAGCCATGCTGTTGGTGTATGGTGGAGTGCTGTTACCTGCCAAAGGTCCTGTGCTCTGGAATCTATCTCCTCCCACCCCAGTTTTACCAGGACTGCATGTTTTTTATGGTGGCATCGTTTCTTTTTCAGGCCTCAGCAAGAAGCTGCTGCCTGTGACATTGGCAGTGGTGTCACAGTCTGTTTTGGGACCAGTGCTCTGTAGTTAGGAGTAGCACAACAACAGCAGTGGAAAGAGATCATGTGGCCATGGAGGGAAGGACTGAGATGATGCTGTTTCTAATGGCAGAAGACTCCTACACAGACGGCTGCTTTTGAATCAGGAACACACCCATACACTGGTGGGACCACGCTGTTGGACCCAGAACTTTTATATGAAGAGACAGACATTCCTGGAGTAGTGTGGAGCTTGCCCTGGCATTTGAGCGGCAGAGCACCTGGATGAGAGAGCTGGTAGCAGACCAGAAATGTATTGCTATCGCCTTGTGGAAACCAGCAACCCCAGACTGCTGCACATCTGCTGGCAGTCACTTTGGGTTTGAGAAATGGTTGGTGCCGTGGTCACTGAGGTTTGCAAGGTAACTAGTTCAGTGCCGTTCCTGAGACTTGTCAAAGTTGGAAATTTTCCTGAAATTATTGGATGTGGCTGCCAGAACATGGCCCATTTCATCATAAAATGGGTTGTTGTAATACCACTGGATTTCTTATTCTTACCCCTGCCCTACTGGTAGATTGTCTTGACCCCCTTTATCTTCTCACTGCACTGCCATCCAGTCCACTGGACCAGCGACCAGCCAGCAGCTGCTCAGATATATCTTCATATAGTTGAACATTCCTCTTTTTGTACTCTTCCAGTCTTGGGGTCAACCCAAAGCTGCACCAAGATTCTGGTGTCTTTGTTCAGCCAGGTGGCGATAGCTGATGCATGGATTTATCAAGGGCTGTTCTGCAATTTTGAATACCAGAGATGGGTGATGTTGGAAAAACTGCAAGTATGATGACCTGACAGATACAAAGGTAGACCATTTCTGGTCAGGCGTTAGAACACAGGTAGAGGGCAAGATCATAGACATGAATGGGTGCTGAGGGTTTTTCTGGAAAGGGATTGTGGGACCATTATATCTTGAATGTTGTGGGTACCCCTAACTCAGGGGTGGGCAAACTTTTTGGCCCAACGGCCACATCGGGTTTGCGAAATTATATCGAGGGCCGGGTAGGGAAGGCCCCGCCCTTAATCCAGCCCCCCTCCCATTTCCTGCCCCCTGACTGCCCCCCTCACTTCCCACCCCTGACTGCCCCCTGAGAATCCCTGACCCATCCCTCAACCCCCCCACCTTGTCCCCTGACTCCCCCTTCCACAGACCCCTAACCACCCCCCAGGACCTCACCCCCTACCCAATTCCCCTCCTCCCTGTCTGCTGACTGCCCCAACCCTTATCCACCTTCCAGCCCCCTAACCACCACCCCAGAACCCCACCCGCATCCAATCAACCCTGCTCCCTGACTGCCCCCTCCAAAGCCCCCCCAACAACCACCAGCTTGGAACCCCCCCATTCCCCATCTTACCATAGCAGTCCCGGCCCCCAGAGCTCTGCCTGCGCGGCGTGGGTCTGGGGGAGGGGAGAGCATGTGGTGTGGCTCCGGGGGAGGGGCGAGCGCGCAGCCCCGGCCCCCGGGGCGTTCCCCACGTGGCGCTGCTCCGGGGAAGAGGCCAGCGTGCAGCCCCGGCCCCCAGAGCGCTCCCCACGTGGCGTGGCTCCGGGGACGCGGGGGAGCATGCAGCCCCGGCCCCTGGAATGCTGCCTGCACGGCTCTGGGGGAGGGGAGGGCGCGCAGTCCTGGCCCCACAGCGGTGCCCGCGCTGCACGGATTCAGGAGGGGCCAGGGGCAGCCTCTGCGGGCCGGATGGGACGGTCTTGCGGGCCGGATGTGGCCCGCGGGCCGTAGTTTGCCCACCCCTGCCCTAACTGCATTAACCTCATGGTAACAACATTCATTGCCCTATGACTCCGAATGTGGTGCTGCCTCGCCAGGCAGCACTGATAGCTGTGTGTGGATATGTGACTGCGCAGCACGTTGAGGGGGAAAACTGGGGTTGAGCTCAAAGTTAGCGTGCAGTGAAGACAGACAAGATCTCACTCCTGATGAACTATAGCTAGTGTACAGAGGTGACCAGATGAGCACCCCCCAACTTGAATACACTGTACACATATGAAAACACCTATATTTGTGCAAACATAAGCTCTTCCCCAAACAGTTATAGAAAAGCAAACAGAAGCAGCATCTGGTCAGATTATGAACTGGATTTAGTGAACATGTTCAGGAATCTGTCTTCCCCTCAGTCTCTGAGCTTTGTAAGAGTATCTTATTAAAATGCTTTGCCATATTTGTGCTAGTAAATAAGTTTTATGCACTTAAACCATTCGAAATCATTAATCCATTTGCGATCATTACTTTCAAGGCAAGAATTAAGAAAATAAATGTGGAGACTTATCTCATTTTACTATTTCTCTATCTAATCACTTCAATACTATCCTTCAAGGTTCAGTGCAAAGGTGAAATAGACTGATACCACAAATGTTATACATTATCACTTGGATTTCATGTGCCACTGGCATAAATGCTAACTAGGAACACACCATCAAAGATGCATTCTACCACAATAGACAGATCTCTAATATTTTTTAAATACACATGCTGGTAGTAAGTCCATTCTGCACTTCGTTTGTGAAATGATTAAGTTGAACTGAGACATCGCTGATATTTCCACTATTTTTAACCTTTCATTGTAGTACCAGCTTAAATCTCAAATGGGCAAGTGATTTATTAGCGTGACAATTAGGCATTCTGTGCAGCCACAGAGTATTATCTGTCAGTGGACTCTTTCAAGCGAGAGTCCGAGCTCCAGTAGAATCACATGTGCCCTTGCAGCATGCTTAGTTATCTTGCTTTGTTTTTATATGTCAGTCTTGCTCTTGAACTCTCTCAAAATGAAACATGCATCTTGCAATCCCACCTAAGGCAAAACTAATATTTCTCTGCAATTTTCAAAATGATTAAATTACAGTTCAGCCACTTGGCAAGAGCGATACTGAAAGCCAGGCGACTCTAAGTTATAATCAGTGGTCTGAACATATGCAATATCACATTGCAGTGAAAAGTAAAATACCGCTGATGCAAAGGAAGATATTCAAAAAATATGCCTAGACCACTGAAAACTGGGGCCAGAATTTTTGGAGCTCTTCAGACACCCAAGTGACCCTTTAGATTGATGATCAAGTCTCTAACTTCCCCAGAGTCCTAAGTGACTTTCAAATGCAAGGGAAATAGTACTAGGGTTGCAACTTTCTACTTGCACAAAACCGAACATCCTTGCCCCACTCCCTTCCCTGGTCCTCCTCTGAGGCTCTGCCCCCCGACTCACTCCACCTCCGCCCCCATGGCTCACTTTCCCCACAGTCACTCATTTTCACTGCAGTTGGGGTACCGGAGGGGTGAAGGCTCCAGGTAGGGGTGCAAGCTCTGGGATGGGGCTGGAAATAAGTATTTCAGGGTGCAGGAGGGGGCTCCAGGCTGAGGCAGCGGGTTGGGATGCAGGAGAGGTGAGGGCTCTGGCTGGGGTGTGTGGGCTCTGGGTTGGGGCTGGGAATGAGGGGTTTGGAGTGCAGGAGGGGGCTCCAGACTGGGAGGTGGAGGCGAGGGGTTCAGCGTATAGGAGGGGGCTCCAGGCTGAAGCAAGGGGTTGGGGTGTGGGAGTGGGTATGGGTTTAAGGCTGGGGCTGTGGGTTTCGGGGTGGGGCTGAGGGGTTGGAGTGTGAGGACTACATCTGGGGGTGCAGGCTCTGGGGTGGGGCTGCAGATTTGGGGTTTTGGCTGTAGGAGGGGGCGCCAGGCTGTGGCTGAGGGGTTCAGAATGTGGAGTGCAGGAGGGGGCTCTAGAGACAGGGGTTTGGGGAGAGGGTATGAGCTCTGGGCTGGAGGTGCAGCTTCTGCGTGAAGCTGGGACTCAGGGGCTTGGGGGTGCAGGAGGGTGCTTTGGGTTGGGATCAAGAGGTTCAGAGGGCAGGAGGGGGCATCAGGACTGGGATGGGCTTGGGGTGCAGGCTCCAGGCAGCACTTACCTCAGGGAGCTCTCAGAAGCAGCAGTTCCTTTGTGGAGGTGCAGTCAGGCGGCTCTGCTTGCTGCCTGGTGTGCAGGCTCCACCCCCACAGTTCCCATTGGCCACAGTTCCTGGCCAATGGGAGCTGTGGAGCTGGTACTTGGGGCAGGGGCAGCATGCGGAGCTGGAGGAGGGACATTCCATTGCTTCTGGGAGCCACACGGAGCCTGCCTTAGCCCCGGCCAGACTCTTAACGTCCCGGTCAGCGGTGCTGACCAGAGCTACCAGAGTCGCTTTTTGACTTGACATTCCGGTTGAAAACCAAACATCTGGCAACCCTAATTTATAGTACTTTTAAATGGTGATAGGATCCAGGAGGGTATACTGTATTGATTGGTTATAACCAGTTCTCTTAGATTCAGAAATGAACCGGTTTGCCCATATGCAGTAGGACTTTTGGTTTTGTGTTTTGCAGTAAGCGGTGGGAGGCTTTTTGTGGTTGCAACAAGATGGCATGGCAGCTATTTGGGAGGATATTTCCTCATCTCCTGAGCCATCTTCATCCTGAGTCTAATTAAATCGATGGCTCCCTGGAAAACTGGGGGAGAAATCTTCAAGGCTGACCCAGGGATGCTGGAGGAAATTTGTGGAAAAAACAAAGATCTTGATGGTTAACAATTCTTAAAAACAAGTAATATGTCAGTAAGTTTTAATTTTTAAACACAAGTAGCTCTGCCAAGGAAGATGCCTATGCAGATTGCCCAGCTTCTGCATGAGACCGTTGAATAGATCACCGAGGCCAATTACCACATTGTGAGTGAGCACATCAACGCCCTATTCCACATCTAGGCATTCATGCAGCCCTAACCCTCCTAGCCCCAAGAGCCCATACTGAACAACTTTCTTCCCAAAATAAAAGCTGCTTAATGGGCACCTCCTCTTGTGTTTGTTCTTCCCCAAACACCATCTGCTGTGACTGGCTACCTTCCTCCTGGCTTGAAAACAGCTCCTGGTTGCATGCATCTACGGATGCTGAGTTGTCTCCCTCCTCCTCAGCATTCCTCCTCCTCCTCCTCCTCTTCCTGCTTTGTTGAACTGGGCTCTGAAGTGTCCGTGGTGGTCTTTGAAGTGGAGGTGGGGTTTTCCCTGAGTATTGCATCCAGCTCTTTGTAGAAATGGCAGGACAGGGGGGTAGCACCGGAGAGGTGGTTTAGCTCGCGAGCTTTTCTGTAGGCATTCCACAACTCCTTCACTTTAACCCTGCACTGCAGTGCGTCCTGGTCATGGCCCCTTTCCATCATGTCCCTTGATATCTGCCCAAAGGGATTGTAATTCTACAGCTGGAGTGCAGCTGGGACTGGACAGCTTTCTACCCCCAAACACTGATGAGGTCCAGCACCTCACAATTGCTCCATACTGGGGATTGCCTGCCACATGGAGGCATGGTCACCTGGAAAGATTCGCTGAGAGCACTCCACACATTGCTGAGCAAACAGGAAGAGGATTTTCAAAATTCCTGGAAAATTTAAAGGGTAGGTCTGATTGTTGGTCACCTGAGGGTAAGGCAGTAGATTTCAAAGTGACGACCAGAATGGCTAGAACAGTGGGACGCTTCTGGAGGTCGATCATAGCGCATTAATAGACCAGGGCATCCACGCTGGTGCCATGGCACTCCAGCTGTTGTACAGCAAGTGTTATGCTTCTTGTGGAGGTGGATTACTAGGAGTGCTCCAGCCACAGAGTCTGGGAGCTCTACATGCCTTGTCTGTGTGGACGGGTCATGAGTTAGGGCACCCAGGGCTGCTTTAATGCGCTCTAACTTGCAAGTGTAGCCAAGCCCTTGGTCTTCATCTTCAAGCTCCCCCCACAACTATGAGGAGGATTAGAAATGTAATTTAAAGAGAAGATTAAAACTGAGATCCTGCAGCAGAGTTGTCTAACAAAGGTCAAGTTCCTGCCACGGAATCATGAACTGCACCGTGACTAGGTTGTAAGTGATATTTAAAAAGAACTAGGAGTACTTGTGGCACCTTAGAGACTAACAAATTTATTTGGGCATAAGCTTTCGTGGACTAGAACCCACTTCATCAGATGCATAGAGTGAAACATACAGTAGGAATATATATATATATATATATATAAATATATAAATGCACACACAGAACATGAAAAGGTGGAAGTTGCCATAACAACTTTAAGTGGCTAATCAATTAAGGTGAGCTATTATCAGGAGGGAAAAAAAAACCTTTGTAGTGATAAGCAGAATGGCCTATTTCAAACAGTTGACAAGAGGTATGAGTAACAGAGGTGTGAGTAACAGTAGAGGGCAAAAATTAGCATGGGGAAATAGTCTGTTTCCAAACTTAGTTTGCAAATTAATTCCAGTTCAGCAGTTTCTCGTTGGAGTCTGTTTTTGAAGGTTTTTTTGTTGCAGAATTGCCACTTTTAAGTCTGTTACTGAGTGACCAGAAAGATTGAAGTGTTCTCCTACTGAATTTTGAATGTTATGTTTCCTGATGTCCGATTTGTGTACATTTAGTCTTTTGCATAGACACTGTCCAGTTTGGCCAATGTACATGGCAAAGGGGCATTGCTGGCATATGATGGCATATATCACATTGGTAGATGTGCAGGTGAATGAGCCCCTGATGTCAGGGCTGATGTGATTAGGTCCTATAATGGTGTCACTTGAATAGGTATGTGAACAGAGTTGGCACCAGGCTTTGTTGCAAGGATAGGTTCCAGAGATCAATAATCTCTCTTGATTAGTGAAAAACATAGTGCAAACTTGAGGGAAAGTGAAATTTAAATGATGGGTTGCGATTAAACTCTTTATAATCCAGTAGGTGTCTACACTTATAATCCAGTAGGTGTCTATTCAAAAATTCTGAATCCTCTTACCCTGCCATTATGCCTCTCTTCCCAAAGTAATTGATACCAGTTGGCCATATGGTAAGTGCTTCACTGGTCATTGAAGTGTCACTGTATGTGGAGTATCAGAGGGATAGCCATGTTAGTCTCTGTCAGGATTGCCTCCCCACTCTGAACTCTAGGGTACAGATCTGGGGACCCTCATGAAAAAAGAAATACCCCCCCCCCCAAGGTTATTTTACCAGCTTGGATTAAAATGTTTTTCCCCAGAACACAGCTTCTTCTGTATCTGGACCTGGTACACTGCCACCACCAAACTCAATGTAGGGTAGTTTGAGACCCTTCTTTCCCTTTCCACTAACCCCCCCCAAACTTCTTCCTTCCCTGGGAAGCTTGAGAGAAAAAAAACAAACCTCGCCTGCTCCTGCGAGACATGCCCGATCCAAAACCAGGATCTTACACAATGGAAAACAAGCAGTCAAAGTCTTAAAAGAAAGATTTTAATAAAAGAAAAGAAGAAAGGAATAAATCTCTTATAACCATCAATAGAACAGCATTTACTATAATCAACAAAAGGATTCAGAAACCAAACCTCTCCCCCGAGGCAACTTTCTCCCACTGTTGATATCTCTGCTGAAGCTTACAATATCAAGAAGCACCCAGCCAACACTCACCACTGAGAACCCTCCAAGTGATAAAAAGAAGGTAAACTTACTGACTACAATACTTGATAGAATCTTATAGTTACAGTGAAAGACATAGCTGTGTTCATCCCATAGCCGAGGTGAACAGAGAGAGACCCAGAGAGAAACTGAAACTCAAAATCCTTTGTCTCCTGAGGAATTTCTCATTGGTCAGTTATCCACCTCTCAGGTTACCTTTAGCTTAACCCCTTACAGGTAAACACTAATTCTAGGCTACTTCACGCTTATGACAGTCTGGATCTGCAAAAGCGACAAAGAATCTTGTAGCAGCTTATAGACTAACAGATTTTAGGGATCATGAGCTTTCGTGGGCTAAGACCACGAAAGCTCATGATCCCTAAAATCTGTTAGTCTATAAGGTGCTACAAGACTCTTTTTTTCACTGTATGTGGAGTTGAACAATGCCACAGGATTATTAGAGTTTAGGTCAGGGACTGAAGCACCCAATGGCAATTGCAGGGGGACTTAGGTAAGCAGGATGCAATGGCTCACATTAGACACTGGCCAGGACTTGCCTACCCTTGTGAAACATGCACTAGTATTTTATGATCATACTAGTGAGGGCCACAGTTTCTGATATTTTTTTTTAAATAGCACTTGCCGCAGCACTGTGTTCCCTAGCACTAATAAAAATGTCCCAGAGTTACAAACATTGGTACAGGTTTGAAATGCCAGCAGAGATGTCTAAACTGTGCCCTTACTATAGCTCAGAGATGGTCTAAATGACACTGTGTTGGCAGTGATGGGAACTTTATGTATTCTAGGGCTCTCCCCACTACTGATCTTGGTGGACCAGTAATGGTGTTTAGCAATGACTAGAAATTTTTTGGTACACAAATGACCTAGTAGAGACAGGACCTGCTTCATGTTTTTTCAGCCATAAACAAGGAAGAATTTTAGCATTAGCAGTGAAGTGAAACTTAAGAGGTGCTGCTAACTCTCCAAAAGGAATAACTGCCGCACATTTTTAGGGATTTGGCATTTTGCTCTGATTTCTTTCCCAGTGTATTTATGAACATGGCAGCACTACAGTTTTTATTAAATCAAGAAGTTGAAAGTGATTTAAAAGCAGCTAAATAAAATCTAATTTGCCGTTTGGTAAGAATGCAAAGATAATTTTGGAGTGCTTTTAATGGGCTTCAAGTTTGACAAGAGAGCCTCTGGTAGTAAACCCCACAGTACTTAAACCCTCCTAATCAAATCACTAGCACACGGAGTCTGCCTACAATTGATCACACTGCCAGTAATTCAGCAGTACATTTCAGAAGAAGGTCCAACTCAAGCAGTTGGACAAAGTGATAAGTTAAAACACTGGCAGCTTGGGATTTTTACTCCAACACAATCCTCAGCAGGATAAACCTTGCAGTTTGGGTCTCCCTCTATTTAAGGAGTTTATTTAATCAGACCAGATCCTGTTGGTATTAAAATGGAGGTAAAATATGACAATTCGTGTACATCAAAATGACAACACACTTCCTTTCAACATACTGAACTCTAGAATTACTAGCCATGTAGGTATGACTACAGTAGACTCTCGATTTATCCAGGATTGGGTTAACCAGGTTGTGGATTAACCAGGATGTAAAAAAAAAAATAATATGCATAACTCGCAGGGCCAGCTCTGGTTTTGTTGCCGCCCCAAACACAAAAACAAACAAACAAACAAACAAAACCCAAAACACCAGGGCTCAGGGCAACCAGTGAATCAACACCCCTTCCCCCCAGCGCAGGGTGACTGGTGAACCAACCTCCCTTCCTCCCCCAATATTTCCTATGGATGGTGATTATCTGGGATTTTATTAACCAAGATTATTTTTTTCCCTGGATCATCCTGGATAATCGAGAGTCTACTGTATATGCCCGTGGCTCTTTAACCTGCCAACCTGTTAAGCCCTTTGACCCCATTTCTGCAAACACTGTACTCATGTGAGTAAAGTGACTTGTGCTTTGATGTTTATAGGATCAGGGCCATAGGAGGCATAGTGCACTCACAATTCCCACTAATGTCACAGACTAGATGATAGAAAACATGGACTGGATTTCCTGTGGGCTGTCATTGATCATGTACCCATGTCAATTCCCAACAAATGCACAATGCTGCTTTTTATTTAAGTACCTTTTACGACAATAATTACAACAAGATTCTCCAGGCAATGGGTCTGTAGGAGACTACTGAGCCCCTGTGATATCTGAAGTGAGTTTCCCTTTCCTATGTTCCCAGGCCAAATAGTCCGGATGTGCACTGCCTATGATTTGTTAGGCCTAGATAGTGTGGTGTTGACTCGGTCAGGTGAGCATATGATCAGGTAGTTTACTGCTATCCTCAGGGCCCTTGGGCTGGGACCCAGAGTAGGCGGCGGGTCCAGTTCCCTCCCTCTCCACTCCCCTACTCTAGGATACTAGTGGAGCAGTTAATACTCTGTTCAGGGGCAAGAAATGGTGCCCTGAACCCCCCACAAGAAGAGAAAGCACGGGACCCACCATAATAGTGCAGGCAAATTTGCCACACATGGTGTCAGCGATGAGATCTACGCGCTGGGGACTTAAACCAGGGTTAGCCAAAACCTTTCTGTCCCTAAGATGGATGACATGATCAAAGCCCTAATACAAGCCACTGCGGCCCAGCAGGAGGCTACCCGGGTCCAAGCAACCGCCCAACAGAAGGCAACTTGGCTGCAGCAAGAGACTAATCGTCTATTGATGACTCAGGCTGCCCAAGACCGAGCCCTGCTGCAGGAACTGGCGACCCAGATAAAGGCCCTTATGGAGCGGAACCGCAACTGTGATGGGACCCGGACTATACGGGCCAGCCATTGCCTACAGAAAATGACACGGGAGGATGATGTGGAGGCATACCTCCTGGCTTTTGAGAGAGCAGCCTTGCGGGAGGCCTGGCCCCGAGAGCAGTGGTCCGGTATCCTTGCCCCGTTCCTGTGTGGGGAGGCCCAGAAGATATACTACGATATGGCCGCAGAGACTACAGCAAATTACCCCCAACTGAAGGCAGAGATCCTGGCCAGATACGGAGTAACGATGGCGTTGCGATCCCAGAGGTTCCATGAATGGCAGTATACAGAGGACAAGGCACCCCGATCACAATTGTTTGACCTGATCCACCTGACCCGAAAATGGCTGTGCCCTGAGGCCCTCAGTTCTGAAAGAATGATGGAGCTCCTGGTACTGGACCGGTATATGAGGGGGCTACCACCAGGCCTCCGGGCTTGGGTTGGCAAGAATGACCCCTCCACCTACAATGAGTTGGTCTCCCTTGTGGAAAGACAGCTGGCAGTCCATGAACTGTTCCAGACCCCAGGGGGTGAGACACAGCAAGCCAGGAAGCCAGCCCCAAACCCAAGGCCCCCACATGGTTGAGAACTGGGAGGAAAGACACCGAGGAATGGCCTGAGACCAAGAGGGGACCTGGGGGTTTGGGAAGAGAGGGCTGGGGGGGGCGACCAAATAGCCCCAGGCTGAGGGCGGCAACTGGAATAAGGGGTCGGTGTTACGAGTGTGGGGAATTGGGGCATATAGCAGCCCAATGCCCCAACAGGGAAGAGCCTATGCAGTGCAATATGGGGAATCATGGGGAACAATGTGGCCTCGTAGGCCTGGTAGGGGTCGCAATGAGCTCACATGGGTATAGAAGGTCAGTAAAAATGAATGGTATTGCGACCATAGCATTAGCAGATTCCAGGAGTGCTGTCACGCTGGTCTCAGGGAAGTTGATGGGGCAAGACCAGTTAACCCGGGCCAAAAACACAGGGGTAACGTGTGTTCATGGCACTGTAAATTTCTACCCCACAATCCTGGTACAGATTGAGATCCAGGGGAAGACTACCAGGGTAACTGCAGGGGCTGTCGCTAGGCTCCCCTGCCTGGTCTTAATTGGTAGGGACTTCCCTGGGTTTGAGAGCTTGCTTCCCCCAATAGAGCCAGGGGAGGGTAGCAACCCCCAAGCTGAGATGGAGGCATCTACAGATAGCCTCACTCCAATTTTTGCCAAATTTGCCCCAGAGCTATTTTCATCCCCTGGAAAATCCTGAAAGTCAAGGCAGGAAAAGAGGGCAGATAAAAGAATAGGGACCAGGATTCTAATTAAAAACCAGAAAGCCTCCCTTGTTGGTAAGCGAACCCGTTCAGGAGGCCAGGAGACAACTCAGGCCAGTGAGGACTCAGAGGCAGTTCCTAGCTCAAGTACGGGCAATCAAAGGGGCGGAGTAGAAATAGGTCTAACATGGAGTTAGGGCAGATCGGTACTGCACATGAGAATTTTGGGCAGGACCAAGCCAATGACCCCCTATAGGTGAATGTGAGGGAAGAGGTAGTGTAAGTAAATGGCATACCTGTGGAAGGAAAGACCAAAGGCCCAAGGCCATATTATGTGATCAAACGTGATCTTTTGTACTGAATAGTGCAAATACGAGGGGAAGAAGTAGAGCAGCTCTTAGTCCCATGAAAACACA
The DNA here is from genome assembly GCA_007922305.1 of Dermatemys mawii. Taxonomy (NCBI): domain Eukaryota; kingdom Metazoa; phylum Chordata; order Testudines; family Dermatemydidae; genus Dermatemys; species Dermatemys mawii. Next base: position 4,099,540 of record ML677363.1, read on the forward strand.
CAAGGGCAGTACTGGAGTTAGCTCACAGTCATTTATTTGGGGGACAAGACACTTGATAGAGTCCTAAGAAGATTTTATTGGCCAGGAATATGCGTAGAGGTCCAACGCTATTGTACCTCCTGCCCAGAATGTCAGATGCATAGCCCCCGACCTCACTTGAGGGCCCCATTAGTACCTTTGCCTACTATTGAAGTCCCTTTTGAAAGGACAGCCATGGACCTCGTGGGCCCTCTGGAAAAATCAGCACGGGGCCACCGAAATGTACTAGTCATCCTTGACTGTGCCACACGGTATCCAGAAGCCGTTCCTTTAAGAAACCCCACATCCAAGGCAATAGCAAAAGAACTACTCCAGGTTTTTGACAGGGTACCTGGAGTGGAGCAGGGTTGGAGGAGGCCAGAGGAGCTGGGAAGCTCTGGTCTGGGAACCCCTCAGGTTGCTGGCCTAATAAATGGGTACTGGGGTTGCAGGGGGCAGCCCATGGATAGGCAGAGACAGCAGGCAAAAAATCCCTTTGCCTATGATGACTGGCTTTTAGAGACTGCAGTCGGCCCCAGTGAAAGGCGTCTCGATGGTGACTAGCAATAGCCCATAGGCTGAGGCAAGGAGGGAATAGTGGGTGTGGGTTCCCCGGGGAAGGGAGACCCAGTGAGACTGTGGAGGTATTGCAGGGGTGCAGCACCCCAGGGAAGAAGCCACCAGGATCCGGGAAAGACACAGGGCCAGTGGGAAGTGGGACATTGGCCTGCAGAGGGCGCTCTGAAGGCTGTAAAGCTAATTCCCTGGATGTACCAGCAGGAGGCGCCGCAGGGTGAGTTGCCACGCCGTGACAATGGTGTTTAGTAATGCATACAATCCTACACTTGCGAGCAAGGTGTGACCTCACATGAATGGTGCATGTGAGGTCATTCTGTGCAAAGGGTGCCATTTTGAGCCCTTTCACATTATTTTATTATTTTTACAAACTAAGCACTGCCTGACACCCATCTAAATGCAAGTGTGTTGGTGGCATTCTGGGCTGCATGTGCTATTTTCCTCAGAGGACACAAAGTTGAGACTGCTTAGTGAAATCTAATTATAGAACATCACATCAGATTGAGGAGTCTGCCTTGTTTTTGACAGTCTTACCTGACATAGGCACTCACGGTTACGAGCCACTCCAGACAGTGTGACAGGAACCTTGTGTGGTTTTTCCAGAATTAGATTTTGTTGAGCCCTGTGGTATGAATTCCCTTAATTTGCTTGAATCCATTCTCCTTTCCCCCCAGTAGACGGTATGGCAAGGCTTGGCAAAAGTCCAATGCATGTATTGGCTTTTTGTTTAATGGAGATGAGTATATAGAATTAGAGGCTTTAATTTTATCAGTTAACTAGATGGTCATAAAATGAAATCTGTAACATATAAGGAATAAGAATATGAATGGATGAAAATCAGGGAATAATGGAGCACTAAGAATATGGATGAAAAGCCCAGCCCTGAATCATGTGAGAATGGATTAAAGATCCCCCCCCTTCTCCTCAAAGCTCATATTCAGAGCTTCAGAACAAATATAATGGGAAAATGGTATTTTAATAACCTTTTTCTGATGGCTGGTATTTCATCCTGTATTTGACCTGCTCTTCTGAATGTTTGTCAAAAATAGTTGCTCTACTAAAATCCTATATTACTCACCTGTTAGCTATAGAAGATTGGAATAACCTATTCAGCAAATTAAAGCTTGGAAGCTCAGGTTTTTAAAACACTGTGTGATGGTAAGTGGTGATATTTGCTGTGGTTTTTTTATCAGTATATATTAAAGAAACCTTTGTAGCCTAGATTAATCCTTTTTTCTATTAACTATGTGCCTTCAAAGTTCACTCTGGCATTTTTCATGCAGTTAATGATACAGGGTCAGACAGGAAGGAACAAACATTTATAAAGGCATTTATTTAAACTGGAAGTGTTCACATTGGAAGGAGTAAGAGTAGCAATGTTTAAATCCATGTATTTATTAAAATGGGCACAGCTAACTGTTTAAAGGAATAGAGTGTGGATGCAGCAAAGGTAGGTACGTTCTAACAGTCCCTGTATTTGCTCCCTACAAGTAGAGTTGTCAACTTTCTAATTGCACAAAACAGAACTCTCTGCCCCAACCCTTCTCAGAGGCCCCACCTATGCCCCTCTTCTTCTCAGAGGCCTTGCCCCCAATCTATCCCCCCTCCTGCCATTGCTTGCTCTCCTGCACCTTCACTGGGCTGGGGCAGGGGGCTTGGCTGGAAGTGCAGCCTCTGAGGTGGGGCCAGAAATGAGAGATTCAGGGTGTAGGAAGGGGCTCTGGGCTCATGCAGGGAGTTGGAGTATAGGAGGGGGTGAGGTCTCCAGCTGGGGGTGTGGGCTCTGGGGTGAGGCCATGGATAAGATATTTGAGGTGCAGGAGGGAGCTCCTGGCTGGGGCTGAGGGGTTTGTTCTGTAGCAGTGGGCTCAGGGCTGAAGCAGGGGTTTGGAGTGTTAGAGGGGGTGTGGGCTCTGGGATAGGGGCCAGGGATGAAGGGTTTGGAGTGTAGGAGGGGACTCAGGGCTGGGGTAGGGGGCTGAGGTGCAGGATGGGGCTCAGGGCTGGGGCAGAGGATTAGGGTGCAGGCTCTGGGAGGGATTTAGGGTGCAGGAGGAGATTCTGACCTGGGGCGAGAGTTGCGATGTGAGAGGAGGCGCTTATCTCAGGCCAGTCAGCAGCGCAGTGGGGCTAAGGCAGGCTCCCTGGCTCTGCGCAGCTCCCAGAAGCAGCTGGGATGCCCTGGCCAATGGGAGCTTCAGAGCTGGTGCTGGGGTTTGGGGCAGCATGCAGAGCCTCCCTGATCACCTCTCTTCATACGGGCCGCACCGGCCGTTTCCAGGAGCTGAGCAAAACCAGGGCAGGCAGGAAGCTTAGGACTTTTAACAGCCTGGTCAGCACCAGCTGGACACCTGGCAGCTCTACCTACAAGTTTGTTGTGTAGATGAGCAAGTGTGATTTAGGGTTTATAGGACTAGGTACCACCAATCCTGAGTTCTATTCCTAGCTGTGCCATTGATACACTATGCAGTCTTTAGCAAAATCTCTTAACCCCTCTGCCTCAGTTTACCTATCTTAAGTAGCTAAAATAAAACTTAATGGATGTTGAGACTATATAGAATTATAAATAGTAAAGCAATTTCTGTTTCTTGGCTGAAAGATATACCATATAATTACAGGTCAGGAAAACTGGATTTTTCAGTTGCATCAAGCCTGTAGTGAAGCTTGCATAACCCTTTCCATCAAAAGGCTGGCTCCTTTTCCTTATACTTTAACTGTATGGGCTGACATTTTCCAGGCTGGATTTTTTTTATTTTCAGCACACTTGATTCAGCTGTTTCCAAAAATGCAGCTCAGGAAAACGTTCTCTGTGTTAAATTCTTAAAGATGTTTTGACAAGCAGCTCTAGTACCACAAAACATTACATTGACAAAGGATGAGGTGAGTCCTCTAGGGTCAAGGAGGGACCTTGCACTATCTCTTTGAAAATCCACCCAAATCTGGTTGAGTTATGTTGTTTGTATCTGCTCAGTAGAGGTTTGGTAGCTAAATTCTCTGAAGGTTCATCTTCACTTTGCTTTAATGGTCTTAACTATTGTATGGAGCTTGTTATGCTAGCAGTTAGCAAACCCAGGCAGGACACAAACATGAACACAGTTCCTGCCTCAGCAAATATGGGATTTCCCACCCCCAGCACAAGTGCTCTGCTTGATCTGGGGCGGGGGAGGCCCTGTGCTCAAAGGCAATAAGCTGGGGAGGAGGGATACTGAAGCCCACCCAGTAGAAAGGCAGTGGAAGATGAGTCCTGTTCTTTCTCTGTTTGAAAGCTGACCATGGCTTAGGGAGGAGGGAGTTTCTGTCCCATCTGAAAATTAGTGGTGGGCTGTTGCTGCCATAGCAGTGGTCTCTCGTGTGGGTGGTCGCTACTTCCATCATCCCAAATGAGGTTTGTGGTCACAGCGGGGGACTGGCGCCAGGAAGAGTGGTGCCAGGATGAGGCAACAGAAGTTTCCAGTGGGGTTGTATCTAGGGCGTCAGATGGTGCCTCTGTGCTTACCACCAGATTTCTCTTCAGTGCCAATGGGTATCGCTTACCCAAGCTACACAAACATTTTAACCTCTTATTCCAGGAATTTCGTCATCCCATCTGGCATTATCACTCCTACGTTGCAGGCCACTCTGCCCTACTGGAACACAAGCTGACCTAGCATGCGGCTGACAGCAGCAGCAGTCCTTAAATAGCTCTTGTTTTGGTAATAAACAAAGTTTTCAGACAAGTCTAAAATCTGCATGTGGAATATTTTTTAAAACCCACTTTAACGTCCAGTATTTTGTAACCGGCAGGGGTAAAAACATTATTATTGGAAAAGGGAGATTCACATCTTCCGAGCAGAGGATGCAGCACTTGGTCTCAGCCATGGAAGTGTCGGAGTGACTGGGGTTTAAATGACTTAAATTAGTTCTTTTGTGGGAGTAAGTGTCTGTGTCAATATTTTTAGAGACTTCAGATTACTTCTCTCTCTCTCTCTCCCTGTACCATTGGAGACATGAGGCTGGATAGTTATCTTGTGTAAACTGGCATAGTTCACTGACGTCAACTAAACTATGTTGAGGATCTGCCTTCAGGTCAATGCAGTACCTGGCTTTAGAAGAGGGATGCAAACGCTATAAAACTTGTAGAAACTCCCCAGCCTAGCCTTTCATATTTCATATACAGGACCCAAGAGTGCAAGAGATTTTATTGACTCTAGTTAGAATTTGCAGCTTGTTCATGAGGGAGATTGGCTGGTCATCCCAAACTACTGCTGATTAAAACCTTTACACCATACACTTATCTATATTTACTCTACCTGTATTTTTAGCTCTTACATGGAGGACAAACAATAGTAAAACATGATTCCTTTTGGGACCCTGGAAGGCCAAGGTATCTTAGCCGGTGCTAGACACCTTTTCCTAGTGTTGATGCATCCTTACAGTCTAATGCACGGTGGCCAAAACACCATTTTTCCTAGTGAAGACAAGGCCTAAGAGAACAACTTCCCGTCTGCAAATTGCAAGGCCAGTATTGCAGAGAGACTTAAGTTGACACCTGTCACCTTTCTCAATCGTCTTGTCTTGAACTTTAGTGGGGGGAGGTGAAATCAAATCCTAGCTCAGACTTCTCTTCACTCAGAAGGTAAAAAGGCTTTCTAATGGCAGGGGGTGGGGGGCTTTGTACTAAATCTCCATGGGCTGCAGGTGTAAAACAGTGCTGAAGGACTATACTTTTATCAGTATTTCCAATTTCCATTTTTTTTGCTGATGTTTCTTTAAGCCTAAGGTGAGGTATGGCAGCCATTTCCTTCCAAATGGGGAGAAGGCAGAAAAATGGAGACATTACAGAAGACTATGGCAGGAAATGGATAGATTCTGCTCACTCTCAGATCCCCTTCCCAAGAGCAGGTGAATCACTTAGGTAGTAAGCAAAGTATAGCTATTTCATTGCATATTATTGCCTGGAACAGTTTTCTACCTGGGTTTTTCTGCTTGGTAATTAACCAATGCTGGCATCTGTCTCTCTTTGCTATTTGGATCCTATTATCGTAGTATCAGAGTGCCTCAAACTATCATGTATGTATCTTCTCTCCCCTGTGAGACAGAGTGGTGCTGCTATTCTCATTTTTAAATATAGGGAAACTGAGGCACAGACTAACTGGAACGTTGGAAATCTGATAACCTATGTTAAATTCCCTACTCTACCAGAGTCCTGTGCTAGCACCCTGACCACTGGACAATCCTTCCTTCCTGTCTGGGAGCTCGTCTCTGTTGATATTGTTTCATTTTAAAATGTTTTCCTTCACAGTAGTGGTGAAGTTGCATTGCCTATTGGCATCTAACTGTGTAGTGAAGAGGCAGCTGGAAACTGCATATGATAGATTTATCCCCTCCCACTAAAAAGTTTACATCCCTCCCCTGCATCCTATTTTAAGTTTTAGAACAGGACATTTTATACAGTATAAATATCAATCTTCAAACCTGGCACTGTACTTAAAAGCCCGGCTTTCTGGAGTGGGGTGGGGTAAAGCTAGTAAACACAGCACAAGCAATTTTTTAGAGTCCTGGTTGGTTATTTTTAGCTCCAAATAAGACAGCCATGACTACAGTGACTGTTTTCTTTTCTTTTTATTCCTCCCTCCTCCCCCACCACCAAAAAAATCCAGTCAGTTGTATGAATTCTTTGCCAAACTTCTCTGCTCTTGCTCTGTATAAGTGGCCACCCACCATGAATTCTCCCAGGCCATGAGTTCTTGATAAATATTTCAGTTAGCTGTTTGTAGCTGTTCTGCAAACATTCATTGTCCATATTAGTCCTGTAATGTATTTAATTTAGAAATGTTTTTGAGCTGTGTTGTTTTCTAATACTTCATCAATAGATTTGCATATTATATGGCAACAGGGCCTCTTTCAAAGCTACCTGACCATCTCTGACCCCAGTATCACCATATGGGAGTGTGGAAGTGGCTGCCCACCCAACCATCATGGGACTATGTAATACTGCTGGCATCACTGGTTGCCATGACGCCAGCAGATAGCCAATCAAACATTTCACTGCACTTCCAACCTTTTTCTTTTGTGGCGCTACTGCCTTCTGACCTTCACACTCAGAAGACTATGTTGAGCAGCATCTAAGCTGCTCTTATGGAAGCCCATCCACCTTTGCGTTTTGCCCTGCTACACGGGTCAGCTTGGAATAGTAGTGCTGAAAGTCAATAGTAATTAAGTGTTCACCCCACGCGGGCAATGTAATCATGTCTGCAGAGGAGTCAATCACAACTTCAAGCTCCCTTCCATATAAATAAGACTAGAGATTCTGCACTTGCCACACAAGGCAGACTCGCTAGTGGGGCACAGGCTAGCGTTGTGGGAAGTAGTGTCCAAACACAAATTCAGTTCAGTTTACACCACAAGCTTTCTGTCATCTGGGTTTCTAAGCAGTCATCAACCAACATCTTTTGATATGGACGGAAAATCTAGGGGCTTTCTATACCATTTTTCTGGTTTTCTCGTCTCTAAAGTTCATGAAAAACTGAGGGCTTTTCAGGGCTGTCCTCAAGATTTATGGGGACATACGCAATATTATTAAACTGGTGCCCCTATGCCCGATGGCAGCCTGGGCCTGGTGTGGGGGAGGGAGGGATGAGGCAGCAAAGGGTAATGAGATGTCCGACCCGCCTCACGGTGGTGGAGAATCACAGTTCCCCTCAGAGACCCCCATACCCTCTCCTTCATGCAGAATGGACATGCAGAAGGTACCTAATTAAAAGCACTATATTTGAGAATAAAAAATGTCACTCACAGGTTTTTTGATATGCCCTGAAGTTTGTCAGACATTTATTTGCAAAAACTTTGTAATAAGGGCGAGTCAGCTGTCTTGCTGAATACAACATTAAATATTATGGAATACATGATACAGCGCTTCTCTGTTTTACATTTTTTTAAATCGGTATTTCTAAGCTGATTTTATATTTTAAATGTACTCTTAAGCCTTAATAAAGTAATCATTCCAGATTACTACATATTTAACTCACTGAAATAAAGACATTATTTTAAATTAATCAGTTACAGAGGTTGTGTGTTCATGACAATGTTCATTGCTTTTAGAAAAAGGGAATACTAATTTACTTTGTGTGATCTCCATAACAATAGACGTTTATGGAATTTCACCAACTTTAAAAAATATGTTGCCAAAGATTTTAGGCATAACAAAGGATTTTATCTCTTACTAAGGTACTGATTTTGCTAGAGGATTCTCTTAAAGCTAGTTTGTCAGCTAGTCAGAAGTAAAGAAAGGAAAACTCTTTGTCCAGCTGTCTGAGTGGAAAGGGGTGTTGTTTCTTTAAGGGCTCTCTTCGAGGGGGAGTGGGAAGGAGAGTGTGACAGGTGTAACCCTTCTGCCCATCAGAGTTGGCAGCAACAAGGGCCGGGTTCAGTATCCAGGGGTTCCATTCCAATAGCACAATACAAAACCGGCTCGAGCCCCCACCCAGTGACCTGGGACAACCATATACCACCCCTCTGGGCGTCTGTAAGAGACAATACTTCCCCTCTCGCAAGCACAGAGTCTGAGTGTACCAAAAGCCTTTTAATAACAGGGAGAACCAATGTGGCATAATATTGGGGAAACACCACAAACAAGGTTAATAAACCAAACCATGAACCAGGAGCCTCCTCCCAGCAAATAGGCCGTGGCCTTCCCTTTGGCTCTTGAGTTCCACAACCCCAGAAAGTCACTCAATAGTCCCAAAAGTCCAACAGCCCAAGACTCTCTGTTTTTGGTCAGTGCAGAGTTCAAAAGTCAATTGGCAGAGTCTTACCTCCCAGCCTGGGTGGAAATGGAGGGTAGGGAAAGGGGCACCTTACGTGGTCCAAGGCCGACTGCGCCGCCTCTCTGTGGGGTTCCGCTGCAGCCTTCACCGCAATCCGCTCTGCTCTGCTCGCCAATACTCAAACCGCTCTGCAGCACCAGTCACTCCGCTAGCCCATCCTGCTAGCCGACACACGGACTGCTCTGCTGCGCCAGTCACTCTGCCAGCAGCACCAACTACTCCGCTAGCCCGTCCTGCTAGCCGACACAGGGACAGCTCTGCGGTGCCAGTCACTCCGTCAGCAGCAGAAATGGCTCCGGTAGTCAACACACAGACTGCTCTGCTGCGCCAGGCACTCCACCAGCAGCACGAACTATTCCGCTAGCCATCCAGCTAGCCGACACACAGACAGCTCGGCCGCACCAGCCACTCAGCACTATTTTCAGGCCCCCCCCCCCCTCCCCCAACTTGAGACAGTACTCAGTGATGTCAGCATATAGCAGGGGAGCCTTAGTGCAGGTGCACCAGTGAGCCTAAAGTGATTTCAGCTCAACAGCCTGAACACAGGCTCCTAATAGAAGCAAAATTTAACTCTGACATTCCACAGTGGAGAGAGGCAGGGTACAATAGGCCTGTAGGGCCCTCAGACAAAGCCCTCACCAAAAAGTATAGATACTTGTCCCCAGCCTCTCTCAATCTCAGGGTGTTCTGAAACGCCTGGCCCTTGCCCAGTGAGTGCTACCTAGATGATGGCGAGTCCCTCCATCATAACAAGGACCAAGTACATGTCCATAGTCCTTCATTCACAAAATCAGGGTAACATCACTTTATATTTCCTGCCCCAATAACATAGAAACTGGGGCTCCCACATCAGCCGAAGTGGCCATGTGGGCTGCTGTGGGCTCAGGCTAGGTGCAGTGGGTATGTCTATGCAAATTGATCTTTCCCAAAGTTATTTTCCATAACTCACTGCAATTCCCATAGTTCGCCACCGATGTCAGAATATATCTCATTCCTGACACTGCTTACACAGGAGACAGGGATGGACAGAAAAATAAACTCAGTAATGAAATATTTTTTAGCAAATTTTAAACTAAGGTCCTGTAGACTAACATATTGTGAGTAAATATTACAGTAATGCACAACTTTTTTGTCAGTAAATTCAGAAATTGACAGTATATACCTGGGGTTTGGCAAATGCCTGTTAAATGGATTCATTACTGCTTGAATAGCTTTATAACAGTTTCAATGTTGTGCTAATAGGTCTGGAAGACTGGAACATTTTTTTTCACTTTTAACTACTAGATCCCCTCCGGAGAAAGACGCAGGAGGCTGCAGCAGCCAGCTGTGGGAGTCTGCAGGAAGGGTCAGAACAGGGATAGGAATGGCCAGAAGGGTGGACACTAAGATTCAGTGGTGCCCCAAATTTTCAGGTGTCCTATGCAGCTGCATATCCTGTGTATGCCTAAGGATGGCCCTGGGGCTTTTCTAGGGAGAATGGGATATTGCAGCAGATGTATAAAATAATTACAATTCTACTGTAGTTTTACTAGTTTCCATTTTGTCTGCCTCCATTTTAATTTAGCCACTCCCCACTGTGTCCCAGATATGACACCGGGCTATACCAAAATGGTATTTCTTAGGTTTGACATCTGTCTTGGATAAGCGTTCTGAAGAATCTCATGCTGTCAGCAGATGGCTGTTTTGCTTATAGCCTGACAGCTACAGCAAATGCATCCATCCTTTTCCCTAGCCTCTGCAAGGCCAGGATCCATTGTTCATTCCATAAGAGAGGAGTAGTTAAAAAGTTAAAAGGATTGACATCACAGAATCCCTGACCAAAACTATCTCTGTGCGCCTCAGTACTATCAATAATGCCTACAGCTGGCCAAATCTTTCAATACACTGAATACTGCCTTACTGCTGAATGCCATCAACTCCTAGTACATTTAATGGGAGATGAGGGCAGTTGGCAGGAAGTGCCAGGATTGGGCCCATACGTTGGTGACCACAACATGCCATTAAGTCATTTGTGGTGGCTATTGGGTAGATGTTAGCTAGTATCAGTTTTGGTTTATGATAATCCATTCCAGTCTGTCTCTTGTCAAAGACTCTTCGGGCTAAAATCTGGTTTGCACCTGTGTCCGTGTGCACATGCCTTTTGGTGTGCATGCAAGTGAAGGGAATGGGGGAGTGTGTGAGAAATCAGGCCCTTAAAATGCTCACTACAGAAAGAATATTGTACTGAAGGGCTTGGTCAATCCTATATTCCTGCTTCAGCACACTCTCCTGCTATCCTGAAGCTAAATGCAAGACTCCCGTTAACTGCCCTGGCCCAATAAATATTAGCTGCCTTTCAAGCTCTGAAGGTGACATCTTAAAAATAGACTCTTCCTTGTAAGTATGAATAGGAGGATTCCCTTGACCTTGTTCCTGTCAGCATGGTATTTAAAAATAAGATCCTGATTTATTTATAAGGTGTCAGCTATAAACACAGCTGTGCATATGTGCTTGTTTGATTGCAGTGTGCGTGCACAGCTTTGGTTATGTTGGGTGCGTCAAAATGAAATTGTCCTAGTTTTAAGTGTCTCATCAAGTCAATGGAGGCCTCTCAGGGCATGCTTTGCTAGTACCTCACAGAGTGCTTCCCAGCAGTACAGAGCAATATTGACACATTTCCCTTTATTTAATATACTATGAGACCCATACCTCTTCCCCCCCCATTTGGATGTGCATTATCCAAGAGATTCCAGTTATCAGCAGAGAAGATGGGTCAGGTGACCAAAGAATTTGAGCTGAGCACAAGGAAGAATAATAGACTTAGCCTTATATCTGGGTTCAATTTTTAGTTCTGCAACAGAGTCACGGAGAAAATCACTTAATCTCTGACTCAGTTAACCATCTGTAAAGTAGGAACTATAACACCCTCCCTTCTTCCCACCTTTTGTCTTGTCCAGAGGTGCTTGAACAATGTGTGTACTGAGGGAGCTGAGAGCCATTGAACTAAACTGTAAACCTTGTATATGGTGAAAACTACTTCAAGCCAGGCAGTGCTGCTGCACCCCAGCACCCCCACTTCCAGCACCTATGGTCTTATCTGTTTAGATTGGAAGCTCATTGGGGGCAGGTGCTGTCTTAGTACATCTGTGTACGGCACCTAGTACTGTGGGCCCCAGACTCCATTGCCATAATCCAAATTTATAGGGTGCACTTCACATCACCATGTGCAGAACAAGAAAACCTTCTTGATTTGCTTGGGCAGAATCTCTTTGTGTTTTAAACACGTATGCGATCTACTTTTGACCCAGGCATTAGACATACACAGCAAAGAGACGTCCCTCCAGTCCAATCCTACACCAGAGGCACAGAGCTTTCTGCTGCTTTAAAGTACAGTTGGACCGGAATCTTTGACTGTTCTGAATGCTTCACGGAAGGCGGCTTCCCACTGAGATTTCATTTCATGCAAGAGTGGAGCAAGAGAGCTGTGGAACCTAATGTTGTTGAGCTGGGCCCTTTTCCAAGCTCCCTGCCCACCTCCTCATTATGAAGCCCTCTGGCAACTCTAAAACACAGCGGTGGCAGCTAAAGAGGTGGCCTAAGTAGACTTGGGCCCTCTGTTGCAGACTGCTCTTCTGTACCTGCCAGACTCCAAGCAGCCAGCTAGGAACAATATCACTGTCTCTGTAACATGCTCATAATTAAACTGACAGATGCAAGGATGGGCAGGAGCACTGATTTTTCTAACTGTTTGAGGCTTTGCAATGGGGACTTCAGAAGTTATAAAATCTTCCCTTTCAGTCATGTCTTCAAACTAATACAAACCAGTAGGGGCATGATGTATGTAGAAAATCCTACACACACTACTTTAATTGAAGTGATTTCTGGTCTAGAATATACAGTGCCCCTGTCGTGTACCTCAGTGATGTAGAACTCTGCATGGACATCTTGAGATTCTGGGTTGCATTCCCAGTCCTTCATTTGCAGGACTCAGGATTATCAGTCACTTAATCAGGCTGTTAAGGATGATAGGATTAACATGGAATAAACAGTTTCTTTGCCTCATGGGGAGTATAATATGAGAATCAGCTCAGCTAAGAAGCCAACAGTTGAGAGGGTAAGGAATGGTGTCCCTAGCCTCTGTTTGTCAGAGGGGGGTGATGAATGCAGGAGAGAGATCACTTGATCTTTACCTGTTAGGTTCACTCACTCTGGGGCACCTGGCATTGGCCACTGTCGGTAGACAGGATACTGGGCTAGATGGACCTTTGGTCTGACCCAGTACGGCCTTTCTTGTGTTCTTATGAAAAAGCATGTTCTTTATAAAAGCTTAATCGGAGGACAGTACACTTGTGTGGGTGAACTGCAAGAGCTCACCTCCCCAGGTGTGGGTGGGCAGTAGAGAGATTGAACACAAACCTACTTGTGATCTCTTGGGTTTAGGTTTCCCTCAAGAGTCTGACACTCTAAAGCAGCCCTGTGCGGTCTTTGAGTCAAAAATTTGAAGTACTTTCAAAGATATGTTTAATTCTGTTTTAATCAGTGGTGACAGAGTAATTGAGTAACTCTAAATAGGCTCTTCCATTCCTAGGAGAGAGACTAGACCAATGTCCCCAAACCAGACACAAATACTAGTCCATGGGAGTGATGGGATATGCAAAGAGATTTTGTTTTCTATATCTGTAACTGGGCCTAATAGCTTCAGCTTCGTATCCATTTCCTCTCTGTGCTCATGATACGTCACACCAGCCACTTAGCAGTACAGATTGGCAATAGAGATGTTGGTCTCCGTCGTCATCAAGATTACCAAGGCCTTACCTGCTGCTTGCACAAAACCATTGCCTACTTCCCCAGAGTGCCTTTTCACTCTGAGCAATAGATTGATTGTTCCATGAACGCTTTCCAGATCCCAGACATGTTGCATTAAATGAAAACAGACTGTGCAGGCAGTTTACAGAGTGATAATATTAACAGCTATGAAATAAATCTGCCCAGTCAACTGATAGGGATAGCTTTGCTAGCTGGGCCATGGGGCTATGGCTGGGATTTGCAGTAGGGCCTAAGGGGGGTTATATGCCCAGTTTCCAGGCCATTTGATAATCCCAATCTCAATGATCAAATACTGTTTAAAAGGCACTTGTAACTTTTACATAGTAGAACAGAGTCTTTCCCAGTCTAATCGCTGTCCCAGTCTGTCATCTTGGGTTCAAGTCCAAAAGGTTTGTGTGGAAGCAGAGCTGCTTCTTCCCCATAGAGGAAAGGTGTGGCCATGGTCTGGATCTGGATATCTGAATCCTAATTTTGTGTCATTTTTGCATTGTATATAGATTCTCTATGACTATGGCCTTGAATTAACGGTTCCCAGGGGAACTGAGGAACAAGCCCAGAAAGAGATTTTTTTGTTTTACATAAAGAATTTCCAAAGCTAACTCCCCTGGGGCCAAAGATCAGTTGCTTAAAAATTAAAAGATGTTTTGGGAAAATGTTGAAGGATCCCAGGAGGGGGTCATCTGAAGGTAGGCAGATCCCCTGTTTTCTGGTAAAACAGGATTTTCCTAGGACACCGACCAATCAGTTTACATTCCATAGATAAAGCTCACTAGAAAGAGAATTCAAGGGAAAATCCAAATACACTGAGCTGCAATGACTTTTGAGGGCCAGATCTTCAAAAGAGCTCAGCACCTACAAGTAGGGGGAAATTTTCAAAATAGTTTCTTTCTTATTAAGACATCAAAGTGGGCAGACTTTCAAAAGAGCTTTGCATGCTGGATGCTGAAGCCTTGGAAGTTTGCCCTGAAGATTTTTGCAGTAGGCAATTGGGGCCAGACTTTCCATGCTGATCTCCGTGTGATTTAGCTGGCAAGTCACAATCCTGTCATTTCTGGAATTGAAGGTTATAGACTTAGTCCTTCACACAGGTACCAGGATTCCTATCCAGTGGAAAAAAATGTGTATAAGACATTAGTAGAAATAGTAATGAAAAAGACAGCACTATATAAAATTGAATCTACACTGATCTGAGGAAAGCAAAGCTACTGCCCACTCATGGTAATAAAAGGACTGTGATGAGGGTTTGCAAATGCTTTTGTATTTGCTGAGATGTGTGCGCGCGCACACACACATATTCTCTCTCTCTCTCTGATAGAAAGGTGCCAATTCATGTTTCTGTCAATGGTTGGAATCTGTGAAAAACACTCTGTGGAATACTAGTGCAGTGTTCCATAGAATGTCTGGCCTAGAGCCCTGAAAACAAATAAAGGACTCCAGTTTCCCTGTGATCTGTTTCTCATTCTGTGTATACACCCTGGATCAACTCAGAAATAGTTTTATTTTGATTCCAACTTCTACATTTGTTTTAGTAGGATTCTCTGCTTTCCTTGCTTTGTTTGTGCGATTGAACAGATTTTGTAGTTCCAGGAACAAAACTTGAGATTTTCAAAGCCAATGGGGCTTAGCTATGCAACTCCCATTAAAATTAATCTCCCAGTGAGGTATTGGTTTCAGGCCTAGACTTTTCTAGCAGGCATTGGGGAGGGGAACATTTCAAGATTTTAACTTACACTGGGAACTCGGAGGATTTTGGTCTGTGTATCTTCCTGGTTCCTTCCAACTGGCTACCTTAAGCCATTCCTACTTTGGCTAATGTACGTCTAAGACCATATGACTGCAGAAAAAATGGATCCTCTTGGCCTGATCAAGGCCCATGGAAATTAGGGGACAAACTCTGGATCAGGCCCTCTCAGGACAGATATGGGGAAAATTGGTACAGACTTTCCTATACCTTTTTAGCAGAGGGTGTGATTTCCCGAGGGCTCCTGGACCCGTGCTCTGCCCCAGACCCTTCCCCCACTCCACCCCTTCCCCCAAGCCTCCTTTTCCTGCCTCCGCTCTGCCCTTCCCGTCCCCGCTCTGCCCTCCGCCCCGCCTCTTTCTGCTCCAATACCTCCTGCATGCTGCTGAACACCTGATCACGGGAGGCACTGGAAGGGACGGGGAGGAGCTGAACAGCGGGGCCCACTGGCAGGTGGGAGGTGCTAGGGGAAGGGGAGAAGCTGATCCATGGGGTTGCCAGTGAGTGCTAAGCACCCACTACTTTTTTTCCTAAGAGGATCACCCTGGCATAGGGCTATTATAATGACTCCTACATCCAGTGCTGCAGTTGTTGTAGAAGGCCAGGTTGGGGCTCTCGGCCTTGGACAGCCAGAGCTACTATAATGGCTGGATCCTTAAGGCCACAGCTGCACTTTCAACCCTTTTGAGCAGCATGCTCATTGACTGCAGTTGGGGACTGGGGCTAACTTTTAAACTAAGAACCAACTACGTTTTAGGAATATGGGACTGCAGGCTGCTGAACAGCTCCGGTCTAAGGCTATGTCCACACTGGCAACTGAATGACAAAACTTTTGTCTGTCAGAGGTGTTAACCATCCCCCCTCTCCTGCCTGAAAGACACAAGCTTTGCTGCGAGAAGTGCCAGAGTGAACAGCATGTTGTTGGCAGGAGCGGTCTCCTGCCAACAATGCGAACACCGTTTGTTGGGGGTAGAAGTTTTTTGTCAGCAGGAGAACCGACTAACAGCAGCTACACTGCGTGACTTTTAGTGGCATGGCTGTGGAGGCACAACCATGTCACTAAAAGCTGTGTAGTGTAGACATAGCCTAATGCTGAAGCACAGATACAGCTTGCCAGAGCAAAAATGAAAGGTGCCCCTAATCTTGTGGGACAGATTCATTTCCATGCAGTGTTTTTCTGAAGCTGTGCAGCAGGCTAAGGCCTATTCTTCCTAATGGGAGATCCAGAAACCTGGAAAAAAGCTTGTGGTATTCATCCAGTGAATAACTTACAACACTCATATTCCTGTGGGTGTCCTTTTCTTTTTCTTTCTTTTTTTTTTTTAAAGGGACAGTGCAAGCATTCTGGGTCCCAATGATTATTTTTAAATAAAGGGTTTTACCAAAAGTGATTTTAGTTTTGTCTGAAATGTTCTGTGCAACATTTGCATCCAAACACTGCTGCATGGGTTAGGGCATAGGAATCAGACCCAGAAATTGAATCTACACCACAAGGGAACAGCAAGCATCCTGTTCTAAGGCTCTGATTCTGCAACTGGATCTGAATGAGTAGATCCCCACACCTTTACAGAGTCCCATCAGAGTCAGTAGGTCTGCCCTTGTGTAGCTGATGGCAAGATTGGAGCCAAAATTGTTATTTCTAGTGCCCAATGTTGTTGTTTTTAGCTTTATTGCTTGACAATGTTCCTTTATTTAAAGTTTTAACACACTGGATCTTTTTAAGTGACGTTTGGAGCAAGCACCAATGTCTACAAAGCTAATGCCTCAATTTTTGGCTGTCTGTCCTTCAGGAAAAAAACAGTATGTGATAATTAATTTACTATCTAAAAACCTAAATTATTGTCTTAGTCAAACACAACCAAAATTTGTCTCCTGCTAATCCATCCATTCTACCATCCTCCCTTCAATGTTTTGCAGGATATTTATTGCAGCAGTTGCCTGAGCATTATATATATAGCTAATATTATAAAATGTCTGTGCTGGGTGGGAAAACATAGAAACACATTGTCATGCACACTTATCTCTGCAGCTTAAACACTTCAAACTTAATGACATTTGGTTAGTGAATATGTTGTTATTTGCTTAACAAATAGTCACGGGGGAAAAAAAATACTGCACTGGATGTGAAATCAAAGAATCTGCTGCGTAGCAGAGCCAGCAGTTCTGAAACACAGTTTTTATAATGAGGGCTTATTTCCACTGGAATTCATATCCAATCACTTCACCATTCACCTCACGCTTATTTAATAAAAATATTAAAAAGCATTAGCTAATTTGAGACTAAGAGTTTTATCAGTATTTATTACCCTCTGACACATAGCGCTGCCCCTTATTGTTCATGCAAAAGAAAGACAGATATATAGTAAGAGCAGAAATGAATTTTCCATAATGTGATTACAGTCATAAAATGGACTATTAGGTTCTCTTCATTTTTCTTATTTTCAAAAGATGTGAGCAACTGTGGTCCCATAAGGTCGTATATGTGTGCGCCAAGAACTCTTAAGCCAGGCCCATAAAAACTACTGAACAAAAATCTGTCAGCTGGAAGGAAACAAAGTCCTTTCCTAGAGAGCTTTTGCTTAATATTTATTAAAAATGTATTTGCCATACCAAAAGCTTTAAGACTGAATTCAAACGAATGACCCAAGGAGGTAGGTGTCAGGGAAAGTTATATTAGAGATACAGCTGCGTACTGTAGACATACTGTAATCATAGAATGAATCTCCATTACAATCAAATCAATAAACAGAAATATTGAAATTTGAGGCATTTTTCTTCAGTTGTGCCAACAGAATGTATTTATAGGGCTTAAATACATTTGGTTGGCACAGTAGAAGAAAAATGTTTCAAGTCTGATTGCAAACCAACAAATTTATGGCTAGATACTGTTCCTGCTGAAGTCAATGGCTATATTCCCACTGGCTTCAAAGGGAGCAAGGCTGAAGTGATTATCCATTGCAAAACCCAGTTGGAATCCATTTCCAAGAGATACTGGCTTGTACGAGATGTCTCTCAGAGGAGAGATATGGTTCTGGCAGATTACATTCTACCTGTTAGGAATATGAACATTTTTCATAAAGAAATATAGTCGCAGATTCACCAACACACTGACTTTTATGCATTGTTACAAAGGAGTTGTAAACCCAGCATAAATGACTGGATAAGCCACCAAACCAATGTAAAACAACTAGCGTACACCTGTGACTCTAGCCCGTAGAGTTTACTAGTTACCAAGCCTTTTGCATGAGGGTTCTAATTCGACTGTTAACTGTTAACCTTTGGCCCAGGAAATAACCCATTCTGGTGGCAGAGCCCATAATAACACACCTGCTGTGCCTACCCATTTATCAAAAGTATTATTCCACTTTTATTAAGAATCTGATTGGCAGAATGTCTTTTTTTAAAAAAGCAATCCAATGCCCCATCCCTCTGACTGGTTTATAGAGCCAGGAGCTGATAGCAGGAAGCGAGGTGAGTTCTTGACTTCCTCATGACTTTAGTGGAAGCTGCTACCTCTCTGCAGCTGCTTGAGTGCTCCCAGGATTAGTCCCCAAAGAATCTCACTGTGAAAGATAAGACTTCCTAAGGGAAGTAGGAGAAACTTCCACTAGTTACTTAAACCAAGCCTGGACAGAGCAGTGGAAGTTTAGTGTCAGCAAGGAGAGGTTAACCCCCACTCTGTTATGATGGCAGCCAGAGGCCGCTACCAAAATTGGGGGCCGTTATCAGGCACTGTACATTCATACTGCAAGACAGTCACTATCCCAGAACTTACAATTTAAAGGGACAAGACCCAATAAGAAAAAAGAGGGTTCTATTTATTTCCCACCCTTTCACAGAATCATAGAAATGTGGGACTGGAAGGGACCCTGAATAGTCATTTAGTCCAGCCCGCTGCACTGAGCCAGGACTGAATAAACCTAGACCATTCCTGACGGGTGTTTGTCCAACCTGCTCTTAAAAACCTGCGATGATGTGGATCCCACACCCTCCCTTGATAACCTATTCTAGTACTTATCTATCCTTGTAGTTAGAAGTTTTCCCCAATATCTAAGTTAAATTTCCCTTGCTGTAAAATTAACCCCATTACTTATTTTCCTACTTTCAGTGGGCATAGATAACAATTGATCACCATCCTCTTTACAACACTCCTTTGTCTGAGGCAAACAGATTAAGAGACTTGCCAATGGTCACACAGGGAGTCTGTGGCAGAGATAAGAAGTGACTGCAGATCTCTCAAGTCCAAGTTTGTACTTTGACCATAAGGCTATAAAACCTGTGTTTTGGTACATAATGAAAAGCTTCTAAGAATGCCACCTAGAGTACTGGAACATAATATGGTCAAAAAACAAAACTTGTTCTGTCAGGTGAATTTTTTAATCATAGTGTGTCTAATGAGCTACAAATACAGTAGAATAAAAGAAAAGAAACGTCTTAAAACTTATTGGCAAACCCCTTTCTTCCTTCTAATTGCTAGATGTTAACCCAGCTGTGTGTGGCACAAGATCTGTGCAACCTGAGAGGTAGGGAGCAGGGAAAGGGGTCTTTATACCTCTGTGATCCAGGGCAGATACGTGTAGTCCTCAGTTCATGTTAGAACATCTTCACGCTGCTCTTCTTTGCAACACTTGGCAACAGTTACCAGAGTGAAGCAGTGCTGTGACCAAGTCTTTTCCCTATGCTCCTGACGCTCCCTTGTGCTGTGGTGGTGGGAAGGTGTTTTTCCATGCTGTGGAACCTACTAATGACCATTTAGACAATATTGTGGCTGTTTTGTGACACCACAGTAACATAATGGAGCCCTGTTATGGCTGATGATTTAGCCCTAGGTGAGTCTGAAAGGAACCTAAACTCATCATTCACATTTTCTTCTGTCCTCCTCAGCATATAAATTATACTAATTTAGACTCATCTCTGAATTTGATCTCCCGCCTCCCCGCAAATCAACCCTACCAAACAACCAACCTCCTTCAGTCTGAACTGGGAAAAGGAAGAAGAAACTGAGACTTGTTCATGCAGGTCCTTTCCTTTAAAGTTCTGGTCTTGTCTCATCCTTGAGTCTTTATTTCAGTAACTTTAATTAAAAAGCAGAGCATAAAGGATTATAAAATTAATGGGAGATCAGGTTTTTTTGTACTACCTGGATATTTGAAATATTACATCTCTCTCAGCAGAACATAAAAAAAAAATTAAACGAAAAAGGAGATTATTTTGCAGATTGAAAAAAGATAGAATGCAAAACTGTCAGCAGGTGAAGAGGGATGGGTAGATGAATGTGGCCTAAATTATTTCTCCCCTCTTTAAAAATGAATGGAGAAATGTACAGTGTTCCCTCACAATTTACTGTTAGATGACCCCTGATCTAGAGCTAATGTACTCTGTCTCCATTCCAAACTCCATTGAACGCCACGCTAAGATGAAAGAAAAAGGAATTTCAGTGTGTAGCTAAGAGCATGGATATTGTAGTCTATTATACTATTTCATACTGAATTTCTCTTTCATGGCAAGTACTTGTTTAACAGGCATGATCTTTAGCTCTCTAACAAATGCTACAATGAGCTAGTGATGGATTGTTGCACAGGTCTATTCTGGTCCCACCTATTTCCAAGTGTAACCAATAGTACCTACAAAAATTGGTAGGGTAAGGCTGTGGGTGTGATTCTCCTTTTGTTTACACCAGCATAGCTACATTGACTTCATTGGTTGCTCCTCTATTTCATACCTTGAACTATTTTACCGTATATTAGACAGATTAATCTCAGTTTTCACATTTTGCAGTTTTGTTTTTGATCAGTTGTAGAAAAGTAAATAAAAAAAGTCAACGTGTTGAGTATTTGTCAGCTAAACTAGTTCATTTCAATGGTTGAAGGAAATGATGCATGAATTCCTAGACAATACTTTCACCAAATTGCTTTGAAATTGCTGTGATGTCATCCAGAGTTAATGTGTCCATGATAAATAATGCATTAAGAAATGCTGATTTTCCATGGATACAGTAAGAAAACAATTTTCAGTTGATATCAGCACTCTTGTTTTAGTCTTTGCAATATCTGTGTATGTTCCTTTTGGTTATTATAGCTTAGACAAGCTGAAACAGAAATCTTTGTTGCAAGACATCAAGACATTGAGCTTAATTTAATCATCAAGTCTGGAAGTATGTGGTTCTGAAACTAGACACATGTCATGGTAAGTTACTAAGGACAGAAAAGGCTCCTTTTAGTCACAGAACTCAGTGCATGAAATCTCTTCACTCAGAAAACCACACCATTAATGCAAATTGTGGCTGTGCCTCCTCACTGGTGGGAAACCAGTCTACATATTTGGCCTTCGTGATTCTTCTGTGATGTGAAACTAGATGCTTTGCTAGTGAATTAATTCATAAGTTGTCTCTAGGAACCTTTGTGCTAAAATTGTTACAGTTAATCCACCTGGACACAATGCAGAAATTTCAGCTTTCACTGGCACTTTGTTTGGAAAATGGATTAGTAGGAAAAAACCTAAAATTTTATATGTTTAATATTTGAATTCCTGCCATTTTTTGGTGCTTGTAATGGATCTGCTTGTAAATGTGAGAAAAGGTGTAGCTTTCAGGTTCCATCGACTGTGTCATGTTTACAGATGGTTGCCACATCTATAAAAAGCATTCAGTCTGCAACCTTTTTCAGGTAGAGAACATGCAGAAGATACTATCTTGTCTCAGCAAATAAACATTATGGAAGCGGGTGTCACCAGCTGGTATGACCACATAGTCTTCAATACTAAGCGTTGTGGAAGAAATGCTTGTAGTGGTGTTAGTTTTTGTTATAAAAGGGTCTGAGCAGAGGAAACGATGAGAATGGCAGGAGAATTGACAAAAATAATTAACTGTAATAGAGACCAGAGTTGCATCCTGGGAACTGAGTATTGATGTTAGGTTGAGATTCCTAGAAGGAGAGAGTACCTACATCTCTGTTCTAGGATCAGCGTATCTGTGGAAATAAAAGTTACGCTTAGAGTAGACTCAGATTCCTTGACATTCATTTCTCTTCTATTGGAAAGCTGACCTGCAAGGCCCAGGCATCTACTACTACTCTGCAGACGGGTGATGATGGTGTCAGTACAGGCCACTGGTATTGGAAGAAGAGGCATTCCGTATTATGGAAATAAAAATCCAGACCAAAAGAAAAGTCCTTTGCCATTGTACTTTCTGCCTGAAGACACTTCAGACTTAGGGAAAAAACTAAATAAAACTCAGATTTTCATGAGAGAGAAAATATTTTCCCTCATCCTGTAAGGAACACCATTGGGGAACTCCCGCAGCCCTGTGCCCTGGCTGGCAGGCAGACTGAACAGTTAATACACAAAATAGAGTCATAGCTAGGTACACTACAGCTTCCTGCCTTTTCTGCTCCATGGTCTACCATCCTGGACACCATCCCTTTTCTTGCTATGGCTTTGCAGCCTACAAGAGTTTCAACAGCTCTAGGGATGCAGGAACCTCCCTCTGTGGCACCTAGATTAGGAAGAAACTGGGCGTAGGCCTCGGGACGGTTTTTTGAAAACCGCACTAAAACCACTGAATTTGGAGACTGGGACTCCAAAAAGGAGTGGGGAAGAGAGGAGCCATGGCCCTGTGCTGGCCAGCAGAACACAGCCAGTGCTTCAGGGACAGCACTCTGAAATTCTCTGGCGTGTGTTCTCCAGGTACTTGTCCTGGAGCACAACAGCTCCACACTGCCCTCAATATGGGGATATGGTTTAAAAGTTACAACCCAGCCTTAATCTTGCATATGCCAAGATCTGCAGAGACCAAAGGCCATCCATTTCCTCCAGGAACCCTGTATCTCTTTGCTGGGTGCCTGCTCTTTCCCACTCTTGCTCCGTGAAGGTGCCAGGAGCTCTCTTCTGGAGGTGCCAGGGACACTGGCCTTCAAAGTCCCACCAGTTTCAGGAGATATGCTGCCATTTCTACAGCTGCTTCTCCAGCCTTGCCCTTTCTTGCCCCCACCCCAACATCAACCTGCCCCCCTGCCTTACCCTTCAATATTTCTCTCAAAGGGCTTCTATGAAAGTCACGGGAAGGCCGAGATCTTGAGGGAAGGGCAGTTTGGGATCTGCTTAATCTTAGTCCCCTTTCCTACAAAGTCCCCTTTTCCCACAACTGTTTTTGTCAGTGAATTCAGACACTGACAGTATATGGGGTGGGGAGGGGTTGGCAAATGCCTGTTAAATGGCTTCATTACCACTTGAATGGCCCTTTAACAGTTTCAATGTTGTGCTAATAGGTCTGGCAGGCTGAAGGGGTTTTCACTTTTAAATTACTAGATTCAGTTAGGTTACCAGAGTCATCAGGCTGCAGCAGCCAGCTGTGGGAGCCTGCAGGAAGAGTCAGAACAGAGATAGGAAAGCCAGAGGCTGGACACAAATTTTCACATGCCCCACACAGCTGCATATTCCTCTATTCCTCGTATGTCTAAGGATGGCCCTGAGAATCAGTAAAGTGAGTGAGGATGAGAGCTCTGACATCTCAGCAGGACTAACTACCTCCTGCCTCACGACTGTGTCTCCCTTTACAAGATAGGGGCCTGGGCTTTCAAGTCATTCTTCACACCAGCCATTTTCCCTTTCACTCAGTGGGGTCATTTTGAGACATTCTCTGACTTCATTACTTCAAACTCTTTTCTCTTTATGACCAAATGTCACATCCAGCCAGCCAACACCTGCCTGTGACAGGCATTTTTAGCATTTCCCTCTCTAGGTTTGGGATTCTCAGACTTGCTCCATGCTCTCTGTATCCCTTATGCATCATGGCCACCAGATTAATTTTCAGTGGTTTGCTGACATTTACGTAACTCACCCAAGTAGAGCAGAAATCCTCCCTCCCTCCTTTCTTGGTGCAGTGTAAACCTCTGAGCCGAGTGACAGATAGTTTCCTCTCTGTTAACTCATCTCCTCTCTGGGAGTTTCAGCTTCTTGCAGTCACTCAACGCACCACATCTCAGTTGATTCAAAGGCAGGCTTGGTGCAGACCTGCCAGCTGACAGAGGGAAATTAGGCCAAGCATTTCCACACAAGGGGCTCATTAGAAAGGAGAGCTTACAGACAATTTCATTCCAAACAGAGGAACCCAAAGCTCTCCTGAAAAGAATCCCCACTTTGCAGCAAGTGAGACACATGCAGGCTTTAAGCTTTGTTCTATTCAGCTTATAGGGACATTGCATATTGCTCACTGTGTTGGTTGTTTGTCCATGTGATGACTTACAGTTTATATATATGGACAGCCTCAATGTCAGAGCAAAGGAATGGAGATTTATTTGTATCTTGCCAAGATACCTCTGACCAGGGCAGCACAAATACCTGAATACACTAGATAGGCAGAGTGGTGGCCTGAAACAGAGTACTGCATGGCCAGGAAGAACCATGGGGACTCTTCTGCACTTCCATAAATAAAGAATTCAAAGGATGTTCTTCCATTTGTTTACAGCCACACAGACTACCTTTAAAGAGCTGTAGATAGGTGGGATCCCATTCTCACCAGGCAGAGATTCAGCTGATATTTACTTGTCTGGATCATTCTGCCAAGATCTGGGGAGGGGAGTGGGGGACGGAGGCGAGAGAGCAGCTCATTGATCTTTGGGGCACTATCTCCTTGGGCCCTATGGAGGGCACTGTATAGGTCTGGTGTCCATGGCGGGGGTGACTGGGTAGACAATGCACATTTATATTAAAATAGTACCTAGACCAGGGGTGGGCAAACTATGGCTCGCATGCCAGATCCGACCTGCAAGCTACACTATGCGGCTTGGCCCTGCTCCAGCTGGTGCACTGGGTCAGAAGCTGCACCACGCAGCTCAGCCCCGCTCTGGCCGGGGTGCTGGATCAGGGGCTGCACCACATGGCTCAGGCCTGCTCCGGCTGGGGCGCAGGGTTATGGCTGTACCACGTGGTTCGGCCCCCCTCTGGTGCTCCAGCTGTGGCACAGGGTCAGGGTCTGCACTGTGCAGCTCCTGGAAGCTGTGGCATGGCTCCGCTCCGGCTTCTTTGTGCTCCAATGGGAGCTGTAGGGGCAGTGCCTGCAGATGGGGCAGAGTGCAGAACCGCCTGGCCACGCCTCCACGTAGGAACTGGAGAGGGGATGTATCAGTGCTTCTGGGAGATGCTTAAGATAGGCGCTGCTCAGACCCTAAACCCCCTGAGCCTCCTCCCATTGCCCAACCGCCTACCCAGCCCTGATCCCTGTCCCACTCTCTAAACCCCTTGATCCCAGCTGGAGCACCGCCCTACACCCCAAACTTCTCACCCCCAGCCCTACCCCAGAGCCTGCAAGCCAACCCCAATTTTATGAGCATTCATAGAACGTCATACAATTTCTATTCCCCGATGTGGCCTCACACTAAAAAGTTTGCCCACCCCTGACCTAGAGACACCATCTGATTAGGACTCATTGTGCTAGGCACTAACGGAAGGACTATCTCCTACTAGATCAGGCCTGCACAACTTGGAAAGCAGCGAGGGCCATATTACTGCAAAAAACCCAGCTGCGGGCCGAAAAGCCCCACCCTCGCCCCGCCCCCATCTTCTTTCCCCCACCCCACCACTTGGCTTGCCCCACCCCTACTCACCACCCGCGGGCTGCACAGTGACCCTGTGCAGGCCGCATGTGGCCCCCGGGCCGCATGTTGTGCAGGCCTGTACTAGATGCTAGAGACAGTCCCTGCCCCAACAGCTTACAATCTAAGTTGACAAGACAAGGGATGTATAGTTCTGCCTTACCTCATAAGGTTGTTCCAAGGGTAAATGCATTAAAAGTTGCAATACTCAGATACCACAATAATGGCTAAGGACAAAAAGTAGTTGCATTTTAACAATATTATTTATCCACCAGTATGACACTTAAATATACAAAATATCCCCTTGTATCTTTCATATTTTGATGTAAAAGCGTTATAGCCCAAACTTAATTTCTGGAAGTGCTTATCCATCTCTGTGATATCATCATAATTAATGTGAGTCTTGGGGCGTATGAAAATATAAACCCATATTTGCTCTCGGTCAGGTTTTCCTCAAATTCCCCTAGCGCTAATAAGCTGAATAGGTACAGTATAAGATCACAGATGGAGAAACTAACTGTTAAGTTGGCAGCTCATGACAGTGAATATAAGAATAGGGAGAGCTGATCTGAATGACTAAAATGCTGAATGCTTTGAGTGAGTGGTTCAGCAAGGTATGTGTTTAATCCTATTGACTTCAGTGCGACTTGGGCCCTGATTCAGCAGAACACTTAAGTGATCACATCCAGTTAGTCATGCAGTTCAGAAATAACTCCATGTGTATTTCAGGACCTTGATGTTCATAGGTTATATATATCCTCCAAGCATGGACTCTTTAGCAGGTGGAACTCTGCATAAATAGGTCTCTGTAGACATATTATTGTATTTAAGACAGAAAGCAAAGCTAGTATTTTAATATTAATATGATCAATCCATTTGAGCTGGCAACACTATCTTACCACCCGAGAAATAAATTGCACACAAGAACAGACTACAGCATCAGGCACATAATCCAAAAGAAATCCTAATTTATATGCTAATTAGCACAGATGTAAGAATTACAGGGTTAATTAAGCATCATATCCTTCCCACAATTTTATCTGCCATAGACACAGAGAGGAGAAAATCAAGGCATTTCATCAGATTAACTACCATTTCTGCTGCTTCTGCCGCCCCTTTTTCTAAACAACCCCAATAAGTTAATCATGTTCAGTCCAAAGGAACATCAGGGGTGTGAGAAGTTCTGATAAAAAAAAACATTTTTAGGAAGCATGTTAGATTATGTGTTCTAAATAGACTGAACTCTGCATTTAATTTAGATTAAATCAGTTTTAGTTATTGAACATGAAATAACTATCAATTAATTAAGAACTTAGTCACTGAGGTTCAAAAACTATGTCATAAGTGTTTCTCTTATGGCATCATTGCTAAACCTCAGTATATTTTTAATCATCAATTTGTATTTAATGAGACAGGATTTTGTACACTAATTACATTTAAATTAAATCCTTATTTGAGGCTCATGGACTGTGACCACATTTTGGCAAAGTGGGCTTGTTTAAATGGCAACTGCCAAATATTTTTATTTTTTAACCAGGGCTTTTAGGGGCCATGCCCATTGTTTATAAGACTTTTTGGAAATTTCAAACTGTTTCTCTGTTTAAAAATGAATTGGGAAGCTAACTTGACAGTGTTTTGAAGGAAAACTTAAAATATGAGCCAAGCTCTTAGCTTCACAGAGTTTATGGTCTGGGAAGCAAAAGGCCCCTGTTAGAGAACCAGCTATTCCTTCTCAGTTACCCACCTGGCCACTGGCTTAGTAAGAGCAGCCTATAGCCTGCTCTAACTTGCACCAGATAACAAAGGTCTCCAAGAGACCACTGCTATCTCTGACAGGCAGAGCGCCACACCCTGCCCACCTCTGAGCACCCCCACTACACGTCAGCTGGAGATTCCATTTTCAGAGAATCTCTCCCCCCTCTTCCCCCCAATGAAGAGGTGCCCAGTGTCCACTCTATGTGGAGCAACTGAGCTGTGTTAAGGCAGTGGAGCTGGGCAGAGAGTCTTCTGTGATAGACGGCAACATTTATGGAGTGGAATAAGGGAAAACAGTACTAGAAGGAATGGTTGTATAGGCCCTGATTTTCTTTTGTTTCCAAGGTGATATTCTTGAGCTGCAACTGTGGCAAGAAAAGCTGGGTCAGTTGCCAAAGAAAGACAAGAATACAAAATTCAGCGTTAATAAGCAATGAAGTTTGTTAGTGTTTCAGGTTCACCAGAAAACAAACCCCATGTACTGTTACACATTAAGTGGGAATTGTAGGAGGATTAAAAAATTGCCAATTTTAAGTGAATATTTCTGAAATTAGACCATTACGTGCTAGCCCAAGTGATATTGTCTCAAGCTCAGGCTGTATCATGGGTTAAACAGGTGGAAAGAGGGAGGAAGTATTTGACTCATTGTACAGTTTGTCACAGGTATCTGAAAAATCATAAGGCACTAAACCCATACAACTCTGTTAGCACAGCAGTGATCCTCAATAGGAAAGTGCTCAGAGAGCTGCTAAAATGGGAGGGATAGCTCAGTGGTTTGAGTATTAGCCTACTAAGCCCAGGATTGTGAACTCAATCCTTGAGAGGGCCATTTAGGGATCTGGGGGAGAAATCTTTTGGATGATCTAATTGGGGATTGATCCTGCTCTGAGAAGGGGGTTGGACTATAGGTCCCTTCCAATCCTGATATTTTATTGAAAGGAAATACTCAGAAGAGGTAACACTTAACCGTGTGAAGTGTCTCCTGCAAAAAGGGAAGAATTAGGACCTTAATTCTGTTTAACAGGAGAATGAGGGAAGGATATTTCTGGCCTCCTCCATCTCAGCATTACTGCCCTTTAGGGTTACCAAATGTCTGGGTTTTCCTGGACGTGACCTCTTTTTTGGTCCTCTGATCTCCGTCCAGGCAGATTTTTGAAACATGAGCAAATGTCTGTGATTTTTCCTTACTTGTCCTTTTTCCAACATTGATTCTGGTAGAACTGCAATTCTGAGTGTGCCATGATAGGAGTGTGCCTGTTTATTGATTTGCCACCCTTATCTCTGTGCTGCTGGCAGCGGCACTGCCTTTAGAGCGAGGTGCTCAGTCAGCAGTTGTTGCCTTCTGGCCGCCCAGCCCTGAAAGCAGCATCACCATTAGGAGCAGCACAGAAGTAAGGGTGGCATGGTATTGGCTCAGGGTTCTCAAAATGGAGGTCCCAAGGTTCTTACATCAGAGGCCGTGATCAGTTAGCCTCCGTCCCCACCCCTGCTTTACATTCAGCATTTATAATGGTGTTAAATATATTTATATTTAAATATATTTATAAATAAATGTATAAGAGGGGTCACACTCAGAGGCTTGCTGTGTGAAAGGGGTCACCAGTACAAAAGTTTGAGAACCATCGGTATTGACTGTTGAATCGCTGAAAGGGATCAGGCTTGTACAGTACCACTTCAGGGACACATCTTGCAAAGACTTTCATAGCTACTTGATAAGCAATCAACCACTGCTGAGAAAGATACACTCTGCAGAGAAATATGAATGGGCACAACAGGAAGAAGTGCAGTAGGAAAAGACTGACTGCATGCAGAAAGATACATTTAAATTTGATTTACATTTTTTTTGAGGCCACTACACTTGCTATTTATAAATGTTAGATATCAAAGGAGAAAGAAACTGTACAATAGAAACTGCGACTTGTCCCCTGCAGCTCCTCATTCCCCCAGCAATGTCCTTTTTTTGGGCACTTGACATAAGATAAATCTAGGTAAGTGGGAACTGAGAACCTCCCGGCTGAGATGGGAAAGATAGAAGTTAGCACGCCTGAGACACTGTGGCGGGGAACTTACATTTCAGAATTCCCTCTGACCTAGGAACCACTTTTTCACATTAATTTGTTTAAAATAAAAATATTCCCTTTTCATCTCTGTTAGTTTGATGCATAATTAAGGCTAAGATTTTGTCAAGGATATTTTTAGAAAAATTCATGGAAGGCATGACCTGTCCTTGATACTGGGGACAAAATGGGGATCTATGGGTCCCCACACTGCCTGAAGCGGGGCAGCTGCACAGGGGCTAAGAGCCACCTGCAGCACCTTGGGGCTACACGGTACCCCTGCTGCTTGCAGCTCCGGCTGTCCCCCGCTGCTGTGGGGGCCTGGAATTGTGGGATGCCCCCATCTCCCATGTCAGCTGGGAGCTGAGGCGTACCCCTGTCCACAGCTCCAGCAGCCCCAGTGTCTAGGAGCTGGAGGGGTCTCCCCGACACCACCACCCACGAGCTCAGGGGTTTGCCAATGAGCTTGGGGTTTCCCTACTACCCAGGGCAGCTGAGAGCTCGCAGGTTCCTCTGCCACCCGCTCCCATGAGCACTCACAAGCTCAGGAGCCCACACTGGTTGGGAGTTTGGGGGTTTCCTAGTGGTGAGGAGCTTGGGGGTCCCCCCCACAATGTTGGGGGTTCCTCATGTCCCACAGCATATTAGGGACCCAGCACTTAATGCAAAGCCCACTTAAGTCAATGGGCATCTATCCACTGACTTGAGTGAGCTTTGGATCAAGCTTCTAGGAAGAGAGTAGAAGATTGGAGTTCTTAGGTGTGCCCGGTGCAGAAAGATGGCACATATACTGGATAATTGCCTGTGGAGGTGACTCGTGGGTCAGAGGATTTTCCCCTTCTACAGTAAGCCTCATGAGATGGTGGTTAGTCATTTGAATTCTTCTCACACTTGAATCTCAGTTTATTAGAAACCAATGCAAGTGGAGAATTTGTTTTAAATGGAGTGTATTCAAGAAATTTCAGCTTTTAAAAAGTTTTTACAAAATTACATGTTAATGTCCAGTATTTTGGAAAAGTCTAGTTCTGTAAGTTCTGTAAGTTCTGAATAATTCACAGCACTTTCAATAGCAGAACTAGGATTTCTTCTGCACAACTGTGTTGGAAAGTGCTTTATAGTGTTCACACTGACAGCTACATTTTAAAAAGAACTCAGCACCCAACAGCCCCCGTTTAGGCACCTAAATGAATTGGGTACACTTCCAAAAGCGTCCAGCAGCCCCTATTGTTCTCAAGAGATGCTGGAGAGTGTGGAGTATTTTTGAAAGTCTGGTCCATTTTGCTGCCTAAATGTGAGCTCTGCTCTTTAAAGAAACTCCAGTAGGTGGATGCTAGCACCCTCAAAAAGCAGTTCTGCATCAGTGTCTGCAGCTGAGTTTATGTGGGTTTTTTTTGAGAGAGGAGCTTGAAATTCAGAGAGCAAACAGCAAGGGGAATGAAGGCTGGTGACATTTGAGAATGAGTGGGCTAACTTGACACAATGGAATGAACGTTCAAGATCCAATTATAGCAGGGGTCAGTTAAGTCAAGGTGGCTATGGAGAATGTGCCATAGAATAATATTTGTAGCCTTGCTGAAATAGGGTTGTGGGCCTCATATTTATCCAAAATTGAAACGCAAATACATCTTTTTTTAAAAAACATGGGAATAACATAATTGAATGTATTAAAACAATAAGAGATGACAGCATATGATGATGTTATTATCATGACCTGGCTGGTCTGTCTGAATACCAGTACCTACTGCAGAAAGGAGTCAGAACTGCTCATCTGTGTATGTGTCATAGGCTCCATAAACCTAATAGCTGAAGGCTATTCTCCATTAGCAGAAATAGAGGTCTGTACTTTCAGAGCATGCTGAACTTGTTCTGTACCCACCATGGACATAAGGTTCTTAGGTGGCCACAGAATAGTTAAACTAATAGATTGATCAAGTCACCGCTTAACCTTCTTTTGAATAAACTAAATAGATTCTGTTTCATTAGCCTCTCACTGTAAGGCTGACTTTCCAATCCTCTAATCTAAGGCTGAAATAAGGATGTAATTTGATTGTCTAACAAAAGTTTGTGATCTTGATAAAAATGGCACAAGAATTTTATAGTTTGGAACTTACCAAGCACCTTTTCAGTTCATAAAGGCCAGCAGGAGTTAAAAGGAGATTCAAATAAGGAGTTCTGACTGCACTGATCAGGAAGCAGAGCCACCGTGGAGGGAGCATTACTTACCTAAACCAGAGAAAGGAGGTGGAAACTCCCCTCTGCTTTTAACAAAGGAAGGGGAGCTGTGCTCCCTGCCCACCTTTAACTCTTGCAAATCAGAAAAAATGTAGGGAATAAACATGACGTGGGAATAGCATACAGGAGCTCCTGCAGAGCTCTGGGGCTCCTACAGAGCTGATAAGAACAGGGTCATTCTACAGAGCAATATAGGTCACATGATAAGCTGCCTTGCTTGTACATGTGTGTTTTAGTATAGCTAAAAGCAAGGTCATGTCTAGGAACCAAGAACACAGGGCACCCTTACAGGATTGCAGCATGTATTTGGAAAGCTGTGAATCAGAAATTAACTTGGGGTCACTGTGGATAACAAACAAATGTGCATCCACAGAGCCACGTGGTGGCTAAGAGCAAATAGGATCCTTGGATATATAAGCAGGGGAATATTAAGTAGTGGCAGAGGTGTTATTACCACTGTATATGGCACTAAGGAGACCACTACCAATATACTGTAGCCAGTTTTTAGAAAGGAACTACAAGAAAGATTGTTGAGCTGGAAATTCAGCCTTACAATGAGACTAATGGAACTGAATCGATTTAGTTTATTGAAGTGAAGGTTAAGAGGTGACTTGGGTCACTCTGTAAAGTATTATAAAAATCCCACCCGGAAGTTATGGGCAGATGCAGAAATTACTGGCTGAAGTTCTAACTTGGGTCATGTAGCAGGTCAGATTAGATGACCATCACGAGCCCTTCTGACCTTAAAAATCTATGATCTATGCTATCCTTTTCACTCCCCCAACACCTCGCAGTCAGAAATATTAAGGTGGTGACCATGCTGGTCTCATGCTACTGAATACCCCTCTACATGGGGAATAACCCTTCTCTGGGGAGCTAGGGCTGCTTTGCGATGGTGGGGTGGCACTAACTGGCTGCAGTGCAGGTCCTAGCTCACGGTCCTGTTCACAACAAACAAAGAGAAAAACTGTGGTCAAGGTTCTGACATTCAGAACTCCACTCTCAAACTTTTTCTATCAGCAGCGCTGTGTTTCCCAAAGCAGACAGTGGGCTTGCTGAGGCTATCTGGCAATGATTAGCCCTTTTAAGGAGAGTTTCATGTCAGGAATTAATTTTAATAAGCTATTTCTTCATCAGCTTTGACAGCTAGCTAGTGTGGGGAACCACTGTATAGATGATAGCAACTTTGTAATAACCAGCTTGTGCAAATTCACCCACCACAACATAACCAAAACCACCCTAACCAGATAACAGGTACAGCAGCCTGCATTTACCGCTACCACACAGAGCAGTTTTTCAATTTTAGGCTTGACTGCACAGTGCATCTCCTGTGAGATCTTGCATGGAAGACCCACCCCGAGGACAAATGATGGCTTTAAGGTACAGCAGCTTTTCCCAGGCTACTTAAAGGGACAAAGTCTCTGCAGCGTTAAGCACTATTGGCCACTCCACATCTCATGGTACCACTGCCCTTATGTTGGGCCTTAGAGATGCAGCGCAGGGATACTGAAATTGACCCTATGCTGCTCCTGCAGTAAGGGATTCTTTCCTGGTCCGTAGTGGCTCCTTTTGCACATTGCAGAAGTTGGGACCTTATATTAGCACTGCTAGCAGACCTAGACATCCTGGGGCAGATCTTGGCCCTCCATGCCTGCAAGGGAACCTGTCTGCAGAGTAACTAAGGTCATCCCCTGGAACAGTGGAATGGATGTCTTGACAGCTTGCAAGGGATGTTGTGTGGTGTGAGGCCCATATCCATCGGGTTCTGCATCACCACCAGAGGGAGCAGGGAAGGGGAGGAACGTGGGGTGGGCCTGGTGAATCTGCCATTACATGAATTCAACCACTTTTCTCCTTGCTTTCTGTGGCGGCATTTCAGCGGACATATACCCCAGGGGCTGCAGGCACCCCACTTTGAAGACCACTGCTGTAGATTACTAAAATATCTTCAGAATCTACTGCTCAAACTCCCATAACTGTCACATGTGACAAATTCACTTTCTTCAAAAGAGTTAATGGCAGGGAGAAAAATACGGAATTGAAAATCCTTAGCCACTGGACAGAAAGGCAGGGTGGAGTAGAAAGATAAAAGAATCACACCCTAGGGCAATAGGAGATTCAAGGCACAGCAGATTAAATCTCACACAGTCTTTTCCATCAGTACTTTAGAGCTCACAAACATTTATCTACTCATTTTATAGTGTTCACAGTCACTTCTCATCAGAGCCCTCCCTTAATCCAGCCACTTTAATGTTAATCAAATATTGATCTCTGTTGAAGTCAATAAATACAGTTATTGACTAAGATTTTTAGTCTACGAATAAACACAATTAGAGGAGTCTTTCATTATAAAAAAGTGGCAGAGTGGAAAGAGACTGGCAGGTAATGGATTAATTTGGAATTAACTTTAATAATCACATGTCCTCTGGCATTACTGTAAATAGCACATGTATTTCCCAGAACAGCCTTCAAAATAGGTGGCCAGTATATCATTTTATATTCAGTGAAATTAAGCTTCTCAGATATTAAAATGATATAGAGCAATAAATAGTTACAAAGAGGTACCAGGTTTTCCTCTCTGTAAATCACAGAGAACTGATTTGACCCTTTCACTGGCTCCTGCAAAACAGCTGGACCTAATCACTGGTTGTTTATTATTTATACTGCTGCGGGGTCCCAGGAGCAATCAGGACTCCATTGTGCTAGGTGCTGCATGCACACGTAGTGAGAGATGACCCCTGCCTCAAGAAGACAGGGTGTTACTCCACTGTTATAGTTAAGAAACTGAGGCACTAAGATGATATGACTTCTCCTATGTCAGACAGGAAGTCTGTGGCAGAACCAGGAAATAAACTCAGCGCTGCCTTAATCACAGCTCCACTCTTTTTCCAGTGCAGCTTTTCTATCATTAGACAAACACCTGTCAGGAATAGTCTAGATAATACTTAGTTCAGCCATGGGGCAGGGGACTGGACTAGATAGGGTGACCAGACAGCAAATATAGGGACATGGGGTGAAAAATAGGGACATGGGGTGGAGGCTAATAAGCCTATATCAGAAGAGGGCCCAAAAACTGGGACTGTCCCTATAAAATTGGGACATCTGGTCACCCTAGGACTGGATGACCTCTCAAGGTCCCTTCCAGTCCTCTAATTCTATGATCATCAGGGATCTTGCGCCTCATGTCATATCCTCTTGGAAAGGGACATACCCCTAAAGTCCTCGCTCCACAAGGAATGGCAATTCAAGGAATTCAAGGCACATCAAACTTTAAACACAATTGCTTTTAAACCCTGCAGTGTATTTACAAAGGTGCGCTCACCAGAAGTGCCTTCTCCAGCTTCAGGGTCTGGGAACCCGCCTTGGGAGAGTGTTGGCTTCGGGGTGATGAAAAGGTCCTGGCTGCCTGGGAGAACAGACTCTTTGCTTGCCTGATGTGCATTCTCCTCTTCCTCTTCCTCATCCACAAAATCCTACTCCCTGTTGTGTGAGACTCCCCCCTTGCAGGTGTCCATGGACAGTGGTGGGTAGTGGTAGGGTCCCCCCTACAATGGCATGCAGCTGATCATAGGAGCAGCACTTATGGGGCTCTGACCCGGAGGGACTGTTTGCCTCCTTTGTCTTTTGGTAGGCTGGCCTGAGCTCCTTAACTTTCACATGGCACTGCTGGGTATTCCTGTTATAGCCTCTGTCCAACATGCCCTGGGCAATTTTGGCATATATATTAGCATTTCCTCTTTTTGATCGGAGTTTGGCCTGCACAGAATCTTCTCCCCATACAGCGATCAAATCTAGTCTCTCCCATTCGGTCCATGCTGGAGCTTGTTTGTGATTCTGGGACTGCATGGTCACCTGTGTTGCTGTGCTTGTCACGCTGACCAAACAGGAAATGAAATTCAGCTTTCCTGTGCATCTGAATTGAAAGTGCTGTCCAGAGCACTCTGGGATAGCTTCCAGAGGCCAGTACCATTGAATTGGGTCTACACTACCCCAAATTTGACCCAGCAAGGTCGATTTTACCCTAATCCCCTCTCCGGGGAGGAGTACAGCAGTCATTTTTAAGAGCCATTTAGGTTGACGGAACGGGGTTGGTTGTGTAGATGGATTGAGTTTAAAATTGTCCTAAGACAGCTAAATTCAACCTAACCTCATAGTATAGACCAGGGCTAAAAAGCTTACAGCTGTCATTCTGCACTTTGCTATCAGGCACAATGCTCGGAGTCAGAATAAGAAGAGTACAGTCATTTCTTCTCCTTCTAGGGCAGACTGATACAGACGTTCACAAAATGTGCCTGCAGCCTTTGGGGTTGCAGAACGTATGAGGGCCAGTCTTCTCTGTGTGAAAATGCTCTTAGTTACAGCAGTCTAATTCCAAAGCAACTAACTGTCATAAATAGTTACTCTGGATTTAGGCAAGAACATAATTTGGCCCCTACTCTCCCCCCTGGTGTGCTGGATTTGACAATGCCCTCACTGCCCCCAAGAGCAGGGAGAATTTTAAAACATTAGTTGCACATCCAATATTTATTTATCTTCAGAAATACATAATGAGAAGTGGGAACAGGGAAGGAAACACTCTTCTGGCAAGCTTCAGGCAGGACTGTTACGCTTCAAAAATAAGTTAGTAGTTCTCATGTTAGTATAATAGAAATACTAATAGTCCATTTCTCCCAGCCAGGCTGCATTGCGCTGTCTTGTCTCTAAAACCTGGATCTCCTTTCCAAATAGATCCTCAAATTAATGTACCAGCAGCTATTAGAGTGAAAACTAGTGATTGCAGCTGTCAGTTCCTCCACTAGCCACTCATATGTATCCTAATACTGAACATACACAATGGCTGACGATCCCAGAAGTATCAGGTTGTCTCCTGACTGTGATTTGATAGCTGGGGGAGGGGGAGAACAAGTTGAAATATGGGAGGCAGCATGGTCCAGTGAATAAAGCACTGGACTGGAACTGTGTTGTGTTCCCAGCTGTCAGTGACGTACTGAGTGACTTTGGGCAAGTCACTTCACTTGTATGCTTGTTTTCCCACTAATCTTTATTGCTCATCCGTATAGTATCTAGATGGTAAGCTCTTTGGGAGTGATAATAGCCTCTCATTCTGGACAGTGTGGCACTATGGAACCCTGATTTTGGCTGAGGCCTCCATGAGCCACTGTAATAGAAATGCAGCAGTGACAAAGAGTCCTGTGGCACCTTAAAGACTAACTAAAGTATTAGAGCATAAGCTTTCGTGGGCTAATACCCACTTCGTCAGATGCATGCAGTGGAAGTATCCAGGGGCAGGTATAAATAAGTATGCCTAATCTACTAAAATGCCCTTTACTGCTATTTAGTTACGTATTCACTCAACCCACTCTTACAGCTAGTTGAAATCAAACTTCGCTCATTGATGACTATCTGTCATTTAGTCAAGATCTTCTACAGCTATCCAGGGGCAGGTATAAATAGGTAGACCTACCCATTTATACCTGCCCCTGGATACTTCCACTGCATGCATCTGACGAAGTGGGTATTAGCCCATGAAAGCTTATGCTCTAATACTTTAGTTAGTCTTTAAAGTGCCGCAGGACTCTTTGTCACTTCTGCAATTCCAGACTAACACAGCTACCCCTCTGATTCTTGTAATAGAAATATAAATCATAAATTTATGCCCTCCTTGGGTGGGTTCAACATGGATGCAGTCACATCTTCACTGGGCCTTGTCATTAGAGTCTCAACCCAGGTTCCCCTCTGGTAGTACCATATGCCCTATCACACAACAGTGTACTATCATACTGTTTTCATGAGGTTCTAAAATGGTGGTAGATACCAGAAAGCAGTGGGGAAACTTTGTGAACTGTGATGAAAGGGAAATGGGTACAGAAGAAGAGGAAAGTCCGGAGATATCAGATGTTCTGGAGCACTGACCCACCAGAACAGTCTTCTAATGAAGGCAAATGGATGAGGTCAGCACTTGCCTGCCTGTCACTCAAGTGAAATGCTCTGTGCTCAAAAAGCAGTTGACTGGGTCAGTTTAGAGGAACTCAGTGTGACAGTTTGTTCACCTGTTTCCTCCACAAGTAACTCTCCTTGCTACCCACTTGCCTGACTGAGAGCCAGGATTCCATCTGATAGCTCCCTGACTGTCAGCCCTCTTTAAAAGCCTCAGCTGCCAAGAAGCCCCCAGGAGAGAGGGAAAGAATACTATCCATGTTTTCTCTTTTTTTACTCGTCTCTTTCCCTTGCTCTCTAACTTTTCTCCCAGACTCGCTGTGAGGATGGAGGGAAGGGGGAACGAGTGGTCCCACAAATTCTCCATTCATGTAGGCACTGTTGCTCTGGATCTGTTTATTGCTTTGGACTATTAAAGGAAGAGTTTCCCCTTTTGAAAGGCTCTACATGAACATATAGAGGGAATAAGGGTTTAAATAAAGACTTGTGATTTGTTTTTTTTAAGTTTTAAAAGGTTTT
Source organism: Dermatemys mawii (assembly GCA_007922305.1). Taxonomy (NCBI): domain Eukaryota; kingdom Metazoa; phylum Chordata; order Testudines; family Dermatemydidae; genus Dermatemys; species Dermatemys mawii. The sequence continues at coordinate 4,137,575 of ML677363.1, forward strand.
CCTTTTGTGTGAATTTTAATAAATATAAGGAGTGATTTCTTGTTTGGTGGCTACAGCAACTAAGCCATTAAATCCTGAACCCCACCTACCGAGTTGTGTGGTACTAAAGGAAATTAGTAAAGTAATGACATCTTTAACATCCCCTTTGATCCTCACAGCAGCACCCTTCTTGGGTGGAGACCTACCTATATTTGGACTTTGTCTTTACTTGGTTTAATTTAGGGGATTTCTCTCTCTCCTCCCTCTCTCCCAGCAATAACAGTTTTAGAATAGATCATAAATACATCTGGCAAGTAAATAACGCTGTTGAAAGGAAGCATATGAACAAATAGTAAGAAAGGGGTTCTATTCATTGATAGACAGACACCCCGGTCAGGATAAACACAAATTACAGGAGAGCTCTAAAATATAAAATTGAATTCACCTTTCTAGGTAGAGAATAATAATTCACCCATGACATTATTTGCAATGTAAATTTCCATAGCCTACATAGAAGTTTGATATTTTTGATATTCAAACACTAGAATCAATAAAGTGTTTTTTAATGCACTGGGGAGTGAATCTCTTGCTTTCATTGCAAGCATAATTTAATAGGGTTCTGACAGCTTCTCAAGCCACATGTAACTGATTCCGTTAAAGTATCCCCTCCACCCTCTGCCCCACAAAAGAACTTAAAGAAACCTCAGTACTCCGAAACACACAGAATTGCCAAAGATAGTGATAATTCTCTCATAGCCTTTGAACATTTTAGTCTAATCAGTACCATGTTGTTTGGAATTCCTTGATTATCAAACATACAGGCCATGTACACTTCTACAGGAGTTCCATCTTATCCTTCTACATTTATAGTATCAGCTACACAAAGAGCTTGACTTCTCCCATTGAAGTCAGTGGGAGTTTTGCCATTCAGTTAACTGGCAGCAGGATCAGGCCATTCATGTAAATATTAGGTACAGTAATAGAACAGGTAAAGCATACAGCAGTATTTTCGCTAGAGTTTTCTGAGAAATGATACACTGTGCAGTTTAAAGAAAAAAGATTATGAAGTTTAAGGTGCTGATGGGGTGAGTTATGCTTTGAAGATATGAAAATAAGTGAAATATTTAATTTCATCAAGCACCAATAATACTGAGACAATGGAGCCACCATTAGGCTGATTCAGAGTACAATTATATATTAAGATTTTATTTGTACCTTTATAGGTAAATTAAGGTCAGTTTTGCATTTTTTTCACACCTAAAATTCTTCATTGGCATTTATGGATGTTTGGGGTGCACAAGGAATTCAGGACCATTTGCGTATAGAGCATTTGAGCATAGCATAATCATTTAAACCTATTTCTTAGCTTATTTGATCCCAGGTTTTTCATAGCTGCTAGCAGCTATCTAGTTAATTGCTAAGCTTTCATAGCTACAGGAATCAGGCTTCAAATGTCCTGTAATCTACTAAAATGCCCTTTATTGTTATTTAGTTACATATTCACTCAACCCACCCTTACAGCTAGTTGAAACCAAACTTCGCTCATTGATGACTGTCATTTAGTCAAGATCTTCTACAGCTAAGCATGAAGCTTCACACTTGTATAATCTACACACCTTCTGGGTGTGGTGTTGTGTCCCATCTAGTGGCACCAAGACCACTTAGAGATAGTTAAATGAGTTTGCTCCATAGCCTTAGCTAACAGCCAGTTCGCTTTTAGCTCATGTGGTAGAGGCTCATGCACCAAGCTACAGAGGTCTCTGTTCAATCCTGCCCACCGACAACCAGGGTTTGTTGGAATTACACTTGCTTACGCTCAGATTTTGTGAAGCATTACATTTATTTTTTCTAGTAATGAACAGAAGCTATAACTGTTTCTCAGTTACAGATATCTACAGATATGGAGTTGCACTGAATGTAAGTCAAGGCAGAATTTGGCCTGTAGTTATCTGTTTGACTTGTGTTGAGGTCAATGGGAATCTAGCCATTGATTTCTAGCCACTGATTTCTATGGGAATAGGATCAGTTTCAGGAAACAAGACAAGGTTATCAATGATAATATGGTTCCAAGAGACACTATGCTAGGCTGGATTTTGCCTGTTTGAACACTTTGCTGAGGAGTCACAACACATGGATTTGATTCCTTGCTCTGCACAGGGTGGGCAAGTCATTGGTCTTCCCAGTCCTTTGCTCAGAGAGAGTGGATGGAGAAAGTGCACAAATCCGGCACTTCTCAGTCCCAATCCAGGCCTTAGCGCAAGAGAAGAAGCGGTTTGTTCTCTTCCCAGGCTGAACAAATAATTTGGTGGCAAGAAGGGGGAAAAGATAGGGTGGTGCGATCAATTGCTTCTAGGTTGTAGACCCTTTGTGCACCTTGTTCTAGCATAAGGACTGGAATAACATCTTTTGTTCTAGTGCTCTTTCTGGTCTCTATCTCTTCAAACCCACTGAGCCCAATCCCCATGCAACATCAGCAGGAGGGCCAACCATCACAAGAAGAAAGGGGATGACCCCCTTGAGCCAGCATTCATCCCCTACTGTTCCTCAGGTCAGATCCACGAGATCTGGGTCTCCTCTACAAACCCAAATTATTTTATGTAAGAGAACAGAGAAATCCTAAAAGGTTTTCAGAAGACTCTGCTCATAAGCTGGAGATATATTATGTAAGTATGAAAAAATCCACCCCCCGAGCAACGTAGAAAGATGACCTAACCCCTGGTGTAGACAGTGCTAGATTGATGGAAGAATTCTTCTGTTGATCTGGCCACCACTTCTTGGGGAAGTGGATTGCCTACAGTGATGGAAGAACCCCTCCTGTTAGCAGAGAGAGTGTCAACGGTGAAGTGCTCCAGCAGTGCCACTCCAGCTGTGTTGCTGTTGCATTTCTAGAGCAGACAAGCTCTTCTAGTCTTTAAAAGCTGACAGGCACACAAGATGGTGTATATGCACATACGTACTACAGCTGTGTACACCTACAAACCTCAGCTTATGAATATGTGTGGGCTATTTAGGCTACGTGTGCATAAATGTGTGCTCTGAGGACAGGATGTCTTCCCAAAAGAGGTGCTCTAGTTCAGCCACATTAAGCTATTGGGCTTCATGCATGAATCACTAGATGAGACACTAATGTTTGTGCTATGCAGGAGGCCAGACTACGTGAACACAATGGTTCCTTCTGGCTTTAAGTTCTATGTATTTCTGGCAGTTTGGCCGTGTATTTCCTGAAACAGTAACAGAGTTCTTCATCTGGAATATTACAAAACAAATTATATTTCATGAAGGCATTCATTTAACAAGAGTCACTTCAGTTTATGTTTTATTTCAAGATGGAACAATGACATATAGAAGAATGACATTAGCAGCTTTGTTTTACTGATGCTTTCATTTAAAAAGTGATCTTTAGAATTTGCACCAGAATACGACTCTGTCAGACACCATGGCACTAGAAATCTTTAATCATCATTATCAGAACCCGCTTTTCCTTGAAGAAAGAAGAGTCTACTTTCCACATCGCAAGTTTCTCTGATAGGGTTTCACATTCATTTTCTCCAGACAGTGATTAGAATAAGCATTGTCGGTGGTTGAAGAGAATCCATTAAGAATGGTTTTACTTGGTTAAGACAAAAAATATAAAATCAATATGCCATTCCTAGCATTTAGAGCTCTTCTCAGCTAACCTTTGACTGGCCTCACCTGCCTTTCTTCCCAGAAGAAGACACTTCTCAGAAACATCTGCCTCAGCCCTAAGGGTATTTTCTCATGCTTGTAGACTAAAAAGGCAGCAATATTAATTTTCCAATGTAATATGCTACCAAGAGCTCCATCAGTATTTGCTCCCTGTGGAATAGTCAAGAACACTCAATAGTGTTGCAAACAAGCCCCTGGCAACCCACTTCTTAAACAGCATTTCCTTGCTTTTAATGAGTGCATTAAAACACGCAAGAAGCTCTGTTGAAGATAAACTGCAAGGCTATTTAGTATGCTGCAGACCCTGAAAAATGTACAGAAAGGTTACAGTAAGTAAAATGGATTGGAGTTCACAGACTTGAACTTTTGCCCAAATCTCAAAGGGAGACAGCCACATACTTTCTTTTGAAATTTGAAGGAATTCAGGTATTCCCATCCCTGTGATTTGGTGTCCATTTTTGCCTAGGTCTGTATTTCCTGATTCTTCCTTAAGTCGGAGGTGTAAGTACCAAATATGGTGAAGAGGAGTGTGTGCTTCTGGTATTTCTGGCCTGAAAGGAAGCAGGATGTACAGACTATTCCCGGAAAGAACCTGTGAACCTTTTTTGTTATTGATATTACACTAGCGCCTAAGGCTCCAGCTGAATCATGGCCCGGTTGTGCTGGGCATGGTACAAACATAGTATACAAGTTCTAATGCAAGGAGTTTATAGTGTTGTCCCTTTTTGACCCAACTAGTTAGTCAAAGTTCGGGGTCTCGGGATTCCAGTTGAAAGTAGAAATTGATGGAGCCTGATATTTTCTTTGATGCAGTCTTGTTTATTTACCAGGAATGTACAAGGTCCTGTTTCTCTGAATGCAGGAGGAACCAAGAACAAAAGAAACAGTTTTGTAGCTTACAGTCCCCGAGCCTGTTTCACTAACACCAGACTCAAAAGAACTCACTCTAGCTTTTTCCAGGGTCATGGTGCACTCGCAGGCTGCTCCAGGGCTTTCTTGCTTTTTGCCTCTGCCTCGTTCTCTGTTCCGTCTCACTAAGTTTCTGTGTGTTCTGCCTTCCCCCTCCTCCTCCACTGCCCCCAAACGCTAACAACAGTCAGCCAAGCCCTTCCATCCATTCAGTTCAAACTCCTGGGCAGCTTCACAGTCCCCTTTGGTCTTTAGTAGGGGTTATTATTGTGATAAATTTATCTTTATAGTTATGTTAATTAAAGGGAGAGTTCACACCCAGGAATCTCAATGAGGTTTTAATTTGGTCCATAGCAAGATTTTTCCCAGCTAATGAAGAAAATCTGCCTAAACAAGAGTTGGAAAAAAGGGAGTATTATCTCTATTTTGCACGGTTAGAAGCTGAACCTAGATCTCCTGCATCCCCGGTCCGTGCCTTAATCATAAAACAGTCCTTTCTCATATGGCCAAATCTGCACACTCCAGTGGGTTAGACAGTTCCAAGCTTCTGGGTGCTTCTTCCAAACGAGCCTCATATCTGTTTGTGGTTCAGCCACAGCCACAACGAATAAAAAGAATCAAGGTGCTAGTACAGGAATCACTATGCTAATAAGATGTGTGTGTTTATGGAAATGCTGATGAGCATGCACAGCATAGATTAGAAGCTTCCAGGAACCTTCATGGAGTCAGACTGAGCTGAGTGCAGCTAAGGAAAATGCTGTGGCTTCTTTCCAAACAACCTGACTGTTCAGTGCTTATTAAACATTCCCGAGTGTACAGGGGATGTTAGATTCCTCAAATGGCCTAGGTGAGTCTCAGAACTGCCCGTCTGTAGCAGGTGATACCTCAGTCTGGGATTTCAGTGGGGAGCTGCACATGTTCAGCACCTCTTAAACTCAGGTCTAAATATGGCTTTAGGTGCCTCACATCGGGAGGGCTCAAAATTTAATATGTTGGTCAATGTTTCCAGGAGCAAAGCTGGGGCATGGCAGATGATTTGGGCATATCGATAGGAAGTTGCCTGCGAATCTCTTTGCTTGCTGTGTTTTGGCTTCAGATACCCATTTGTGACTGAAAAACTAATGTGCTTTTGCTAAGAGTGCACAGAATATTTTGCCCTGAATTCTGATAGGTCCAAGTATTGGCTACTTTGTTGGCTTTTAAAGCAAGTTTACCCTAATTTAAATGCTCCATCTACCTGAATCTCCAGGTTTGCTGAAAATAGAATTAACCTTGCTTCCTGCTTCTAATCACTTATGAAAAATGATTATTAAACCCTATTAGAGTTGTATGTCCTAATCCTCTTCGGCTGGCACTAGTTCACTTCAATATGTAATAAGTCATCAGTATGGGGGTTTTAGAAATGGGATCAGTCTCTGAGATTGAATTATAGGGTACGTATTCCATCAGGAAACTGCTTCTCACTATTTTTAAAATCAACATGGTTGATGGAAAGCTGCTTTGGTTTGCAGTATTTGCTGTGTGGTCTTGTTGGAGAGACTATTTACTAGTGCTGGGTGAACCTCAAATGGTTCAGCGCTTGAATTTAGTTCTGATGAGAACCCAAGTGGTACAGTTGCCAAATTCACACGTAAATAAGTACCCCAACTTTCACAATAAGCTAAAAATCAAGCTAATCCCATTTCAAAACAGGGCCACAACAAACCATTTCCTAAGAACCCCAACACTTTACGTGACTAGATCTCTCTGGCATGCAGTTCGGGATTGTGGTTGGTCCACTGTACATCCCTGACTTTCTCCCCCTCTTGTCCCTGTTTGCCCCTTACCTCTGATTGCCCCCCCCCCCTTTGCCTCTGTTTGCTGGGAGCCGATAAAAAAAGAAAAAAGCAACAAGCTACAAGCCAAACAAACAAGCTACAAGCCAAAAAATTAGTCAACAGGCAACTCACTAGCCAATTAAGCCAAAAACAAGGCAAATTTCTGTTGGTTTTTTTGCAGGTTTGACATATCTGCCAGTGGTTGGATGCTTAGCAGGAGTGTATCCGTTATCCAAACTTTGTCTACCTAGGTACCCTCCCTTTACTTGTGTGATAACTGACAGCCTGACAAGAATAAAGGGAGGGTCTGGGATTTCACAATACTGTGGTGTACCAGAGTGCATTTTAATATTTCAAGTGGCAGCTGAATGGGAGGCACAGAATGTGTTATTTGGCATTAGTGCATTGGTGCAGTGAAATAGTCCACATGTGTGCTTAGACTAGAGGATAATGTCTGTGTTATGTGATCAGGATGTCATGAGATTCTCTGAAGAAAGCTGATATCAAAGCAGAGTGCAATAGGAGGTCACTGGCTTACATCCTCAAAACAACCCCAAACAGCCTGATGGGCAACAGGCTAGGCAAGGGTAATGGTACAAGCCAACCCACAAGATTACAGGAGGCTGATGTAAGTGGGAGGTAGTGGTAAAGCATATAGGCCATATTTTCCTCTCTGGGAGGGAAGTGGCATTTCTAAACGTCAGAAAGAATTTGGTGCAGTTTGAAGTATGGACGAAGGTTGGAATCTTACTGTGATTTAACTGATTCCTACTCTTTGCAGGGCAAGTGATATGATAAGACTAGAAGAGAAATGCCAGTAGCTACAGGTTGACAAACAGGACTATGCTAGGAAAGTGTCAAACTGTTTTTAAAACTACATCAGCTGCTGATACCATGGCTTTGTCCCAGCTCAGACAGGGAATAGGACTAGTCTACAGTTATTGGACAGTTTAGAAAGTGACAGTTAAATAACTGTTTATACCAGCTGATTGTGCAATGAAGATATTGGTTTACCCGATAGCCATTCTCAAGACTTGGGTCACTGTTTAGTCATGAGAATGGTTTTCGCTACTTTAACCACACTGAGTGAGTCACTTGTGCCAAGAAGAAAGTCATACTAACTGAAACTGCTTTAATCTACATTTTCAAAAACAGTTTCCTAAAATGATCGGTTCTGTATGGACCTAAAAGGGAAGTGAGCCCCACTGCAGTTATCTGTGAAAATAGGATATTTTAAAGATGCATCACATTTATGCAGCATCTAGTACCTGGATAGCAGATGATTTAAAAGATTCCCTTCTGTAGGAGGAAGATCCAAACACATAAGATACATCAAAAAGCATCATCCAGGCCCTCATTTCACATCTTGCCTGTTGCAATTTCCTCCTTACTGGTCTTGGCTTCTGCAACCTTACTCCTCTCAAGTCTATTCAGAATGTTGCTGCTAAGATCTTACTTGCGTGTTGCTCTGACCACAATCCCTTCTTTCAGCCTCTCCTCTGACTCCCCCTTCACCTCAACATGGACAAAAGCTTGTTTTTAACCTTTCAGCCCTCTCACAATTTAGCCCTATCTTACCTTGCTGCTTCAATAACTTCGATAGCAACAACGACCCCCCTGCTTTGCCAACATTGTCCCACTCTTTCAACCACCAGTCAGCTTCACCTTTCAGCACCTCCAGACTTTCTTCCTAAGCATGTGGGGAAGCCTGGGAAAGTCACACTCCAATCCAGCGTCTGTACAGCACCTGGCAAAATAGGGCCCACAGCCTATTGGGGGCTATCAGAATGCAAATATTTAATTGAATGTATACTAACCATTCTTCCTACTGAGTCAATGGAAGTAGGCAACTGGATGCAGTAAGACTAGAAAGAGATTAGAAAGGCATTTTAAGAGCTCCCTTTATTCCACAGGATTTCAGGAATTGAATTTTGGGAGTACCAAAAGAGAGAAGCTTCCTACTGCTGCAGGCACCTTAGCTCTCTGATCTGGAGAGAAAAAGGGAATCCTCCAGGCTTATTGCATTCTTATAAGAAACTGACACGATTTCCTCCTAATCTTTGTGCAGTTTGGGCCCATGCACTTTTTACAGCCTCATGTCCCCATTAACTGTAACACTTAGTTACAAACTATAGGACAGAGTCAAGAAGTAATTTGAGACAAAGTTTACATCACTCTTGTAGACTGTTAATTCATGACCTATTTGCTTATAACTAGCCAATGTTGTGCAATGTGCTTTGTTACTGTGTGTTAATCCCAGGGTGGATAAAAATCAATGATTTACAACAAAAAAATAAAAAAAGAATTGATTTGATACAGGTTTATATAAAAAAAACCTATTTAAAATTAAATGTGAAATTATTGTAACTTACGTTAAAACCTAAATTGACTGCAATCTATTAAAATAATTTAATTTAAATAAAAATAATATTAAGCAGGATATGTTTGCTGCTAAATTTTAAAGAGAGTCAAGCCACTAAAGTGGATTAAATCACTAGCTAAGACCCTGGAACCAGGATTTGTTGAAGTGCTAAACCAACTTTTCACAGCAGAATCTCTTCTGCAGGTGCAGAGAGATTCTTTATTTCAGTTTATTCAATTAGTTCAGATTAATGTCTGGTTCATTCAAAGTTAGGAAACATGTGGGGAGTTGAAAAAGCAGGAAACCTTGTTTCCTTCTTCCAATCTATGAATGAAAACTTAGTGTGAGAAGATGACATCTACTAGTTCTAAAATCTTGAAGGACACGGTGACCAGAAATCATCAGTTCAATTCACTAACTACAGATCTTCCTTTGTTTAATAAATCCATTAGTTTTAAATGCAAAACATGGTTTGATAACCTTTTTCTTATGTTTCAAGCACTGTTAAGGTAGTTGTATTGAATTAATACAAAAACAATTTTAAAATGGTGGGGTTGTGTATTTTTAATTACATTTGAATTTCCATCCAAATAGAAATTGATACAAATCACAAGTAAAAAATTAATCATCCAATAAATAAGATATCCATCATTCCACATTTTCTAACAGAATAAAAATATAAAAATGAAGAATTTGAATAAATGTAAGTTAAGTTATATGATTGTTTAAATAAATGTGCACAGATATCCTCTGCATTAGTAAAAAGAAGCACAGAATTTAGTGTAAAGGCTGTATTTAGCTGCAAATCAACATATTTTAATGGTTACCAATGATTAAAATCATCCATTATTTAGGAAAATAACTAAAAGTACAAATGCAACACAAGATTAAAAATCTGTCATTTAAATCAAGGTTTCCTGCCTGCTGATTTACATAATGATTAAAATCAGTAATTTAAATAAATCTACTCCTGTTAATCCAATAAATGAAGGGATTCCTTTTTTGAATTTTGTTACAGGTATATACATGTGCAAAGAGGTCATCTATGTGAAATACTGTACCCTAAAACACCCAGACAGTGATGTTCAGCCAGCATATGTTTTTACATCAAGGAACTGTTGGATTTGATTTCAAGTGGATAAAGAATGATTTCCAAGAAGTTTCAGATGCAACGTCCCATTGCAATTATTGTGAGTTTACTATCACATTCTCCCATTCTTAAAATGTTCTCCCTTGCTGCTGTGTGAAAGCACTATATAAACAGAGACAATCCTACAAAATAGAGCCCAGATCTTCCAAACACTTAATCATTTGCATAACTGTGCATGCGAGTTGCTTCACCATAGGACCACTCATGTCAGTATAGTTATGCACATGCTTATCCAGGATCAGAGCCTGAATACATACAAAAGAAACAATGAAACCGACTATACATAAAGCCACATCAAATGCATAAAATAATCACATGGTAAAGCAATATTTTTTTCTCCAGCCTTGGGTGTTATTTGTCATAGTTGATAAACAATGTAGACAGAAACATGATTTTGTAGATTGTGTCACTAATTATCCCAGAGGCTGCAGTATGCTTGAAAACTTCTGGGAGTGAAGAGTCTGGACTTTTTGGAAGTTGGTTAGAATATGATTTAGTCTTAAGAAAATCCAAATGGGGTATATTCTTCAACAACAACAGACAAATGCCTCCTGAAAGCAAAGAAGTCTTTTCCAGTGAACTTTTATCAAGAAATCTTGGGCTTCCCTATACTTCTCTCCATTTCACCTCTGTGAGAACCTCTCAAAAGATGGCAAGCACCACACAGCTGTGCTCTTCTCTTTCTTATCAGCCATCCATTTCTGAAAACCAAATGGAAGCATAACCGTGAGATGTGTCTGTAGAATATGAATATGTCAGTTATGGTCGTAGTATTTATCTGTTTTCTAATTTTAAACAAATAGCCCAAGTGATCTCGTCTGAGTAATCATATCTATACAAAATTGCACATGTAGATCCATACCATGACACGTATGAACTATGGCTGCTTGAATTATGTAATTTTCAAGTTGATGGCCACAAACCAGTTCCCAGTGGAGAGGACTTCATAATCTATTATACTATAACTGACCCCCATTTTGGCACTCCTGGCTAACAGGCCAATGAGTGAACAGGCACTGAGACCTATTTTCTTAGCCCTAGAAATTAGGACTGAGGCAGACTGAGGGACACAGTCAGGGTCCGGCACCATCAGACCTATGAGTTTGTTACCTATTTTGTGTTAAAGACTTCAATCTGCTGGAATCTTTAACCAGTATGAAATCAATTTAGAAAAAAGACAGGGCGGTTCTGAAGAGCAGGTAGAGATGAAGTCAGAAAAGTAATCAAGATAGTAAAAGAGCACTGATGTTCAGACTGCTCCTTAGGTAGAGACAGGTCACTTAGGGACTTTAATCCCTAAAGACCAAATAAATCCCTAAAGATTTTTTAAGAGTTCTACTTCAACTCATTTTCCCAATAGGAGTCTTCACTATCTTGGCCTTAACCATGATGTCACTTTCAGTTGCACCTTTAATATTAAAAGATAAAAGCAAGTGCCTTAGGGCCTAGTTCTGAGCCTGTGAGCAGAGGAGGATGGATACAAGTCAGGATTTTTTTGAAATCATTTGTAAAAGTTTACATCCAATATTTTTTACATCTTGCTAGTTCTTTACTTCTCATCTTGTAGTCTTAATTTGCTGAAGTGGATGTGTTCTTCTTTCTTTAACTAGTTTCCTCAATTGTTAATATAATTTAAGATTTTACATAGCAATTCTTTCTCCTTAGAAGTTTCACACCTAAAATGATAGTGAGATCTTGGACTTCTCCTTTTCTGTTACTATCACAACCCCAAAACACATATGTAAAGAAAATAGCATGTGTAATGTCTGCAATCACCATCACTTTGATACACCTGAGCTTCTATAAATTCAGGAAGCTGAAATGTTGCAGCCAGATTATACTTCACTAGAGTGCAGTCTGAAATCAGTGGGATTTGTGCTGCTAAATTGTTTAGGATTCTAACTTTAGATTCTTATTTTTGAAAATTCTGGCCTGTGTTCATAACAGTTTATAACAACTTTGTAAATATACTGAAATTCTAAAGAACTTTTCTTTAACACTGAAGCAATTTTGTTTTAAAGTAATAGATTTTATGCCACTAAACACAATTTTAGCCTCTGTATTACGGACACTTATGCACATGCTTAAGTCTAAACAGAATAATCCCACAATAGGACTCTTAATGTGATGAAAGTTATGTGTCTAGTTGCAAGATCAGGGCCTTAATTTCTGATATTTTGTTTTTTTTCTATCTGAAATTTACAAAACTGCTATAAAATACTTGATCAGTACCGACATTTAAAAACCCCGACAGCATTTATAATTTAGATTACAGTTTATAATGAACTAAAGTTTCAATAGCCCAAGTGTTTCTATAGCAAAACTTTTCAAGTTTATAGAACCTGAATGTAAATGAACGTTTTTGTAAAAAAATAATCAAATGATATCACTCTACCCTGGAGCAAAGCCAAAATGAAACAAGTTTTTCTCCTGGAAACTATGAGGAACTTAGCGTTGGGACACATGAAGTCAGGCTGCATCCAGCTACTGCTGTGTGTTGGCAGGAGTACTGCACAAAGCCTGCTGCTTTCCTCTTTGTACAGTAGTTTGGTGACATGCTGGAATCACCTGACATGCTGGAATTACCCCTGAGCCCGTTTTCTTGCCTTGTTGAACCAGACACACTAGCCTGCTGCAACACAGACCCAGGTCTGGTCCATGCACCCAAAGCTGCAGACTTTCACCAAAAACTGCTTAGCAAGTCACCTATCTCTAGCATCCAGACACCCAGCTCCCAATGGGATCCAAACCCCAAATAAATCCATTTTATTCTGTATAAAGCCTAGATAGGGTAAACTCATAACTTGTCCACTCTCTATAACTAGAGAGATATGCACAGATGTTTGCTCCCCCAGGTATTAATCACTTACTCTGGGTTAATTAATAAACAAAAGTGATTTTATTAAATATAAAAAGTAGATTTAAGTGGTTTCCAGTAATAACAGACAGAACAAAGTAAGTTACCATGCAAAATAAAAAAAAAATGCAAGTCTAAGCCTAATACATTAAGAAACTGAATACAGGTAAATCTCACCCTCAGAGATGTTCCAATAAGTTTCTTTCACAGACCAGACTTCTTCCTAGTCTGGGCCCAATCCTTCCCCCTGGTACAGTTCTTGTTAGTTCCAGCTCACGTAGTAAATAGGGGATTTCTCATGACTGGCAACCCCCTGTATTCTGTCCCACCTTTCTTTCTAAATGGAAAAGCAGCAGGTTTGAGATGGATTCCAGTACCTGATGACATGGTCACATGTCCTGTGAGACCCCAAGCCTCCATTCTTTCCAGCCTGACTCACAGGAACCCAGGAAGGCTAATAAGTAAACAGAGCGATTTACAACCAATTGTTCTAGTTAATGAGAGCCATTAAGATCCTAAGCCACTATTAATAGCCCACACTTTGCATAGTTGCAGTAAGACTTCAGAGTAATATTTCATATTTCTAGCTTCAAATACAAGAATGATAACATTCATACGAATAGGATGAACACACTCAGTAGATTATAAGCTTTGTAATGATATCTTACAAGAGACCTTTTGCATAAAGCATATTCAAGTTACATTATATTTAGCCTCATAAGCATTTTCCCATAAACGTATGGAGTTCAACATCACAAGGAGATCTATGGTAACATTTGGCAACTGTTAACTTTTAATAGGACCTATTGTATATTATTAAAGTACTGAAAATCAGTACTCGTGTACAGCTACAGAAAAACCAGTTAAGAGGAGAGGAAAGCTGGTTTATTTCTGCAGGAGTAAAGGATACTCCACATGGTGTTTCTCCTGCTCATTTCTGACTCCTCATCAGAAACAATGCTCTTCAGTAAATGACAGAACTCAGTGGGAGCCGAGTCTGGCCCATAATGTACTGGCTGTGCCACGTGAGTGAGTTGGCATTGCCAGAGCAACTTTAATTTCTGGAATTTCCTGAATCACAGAACTTGATCTCACAATTCAAATCATAAGTATATTTAACTTTGTTTTTTATGGACTAGTTTTTTAGGGGTTGGCAGTATGGCATCAATGTAAAAGCAGTGCTTAATTTCACAGAATATAAATACGGTAGCTCTATCTAGGGTTACCAGATGTCCCAATTTTATGGGGACAGTCACGATATTTGGGGCTTTGTCTTATACAGGTGCCTACTACTCCTCACTGCTGTTCTGATTTTTCACACTTGCTATCTAGTCACCCTAGCTCTATCAGAGTGTAATAGTTTTGCTTTTGCCATCAAAGTGAAGCCAGTACAGCTGGCTAAGTTTTGGGCAGCACAGAAAAGATCTGGTACTGGTGGATTACTCACTTGGGACCCTATTGTCCCATATGCCCTTCTCTTATGGTGTTCCCCTTTATATTCTGCAAGGGATGAGTGGAGGATTTTACCCAGCCAGAAGCAGTGTTCAGCCCCCAAAATCAATAGATCCACTATGATCTATATAAAGGATTCAGTCCCAGCCACATTAATGGAAGGATGGTCCAGTGGTTAGGGCTTTAGCCTGGGGTTTCAGAGGTTCAGATTCAGTTCCTGACTCCGCCATGTGCTTCCTGTGTGACCTTGGGCTCTCGGTGTATGGATCCCATCTATAAAATTGGGATAATCGTACTTTCTATCTCACTTGGGGTGTTCTGAGGATGTATACATGGGAGAATGTGAGGAGCTCAGATACCGTGGTAGTGTGAGATGTATCACAGGATGTATTGTCAGCACCTCCTAAAGTTGTTAACCTCTCCATTATGACAAGTTTCAGAGTAGTAGCCGTGTTAGTCTGTATCCACAAAAGAACAAGGAGTACTTGTGGCACCTTAGAGACTAACCAATTTATTTGGGCTTAAGCTAGATCCCCCATTATAAGACCTCATCACTTTGCCAAACTTACACAGTTTGGACTGGCATTTTCTTGACTGTCTCTGCCTCCAGGTGAAATGTTTTTGTAGTTTCAGCAAAAATGTTCAACCACTGCTGAGAAAAAGATTAGGGAAACAGTGTTTTTCCCAAGTAAATTTTCTTTTATAATAGTCTATTAAGCCAAGTAACTTGATACCACCTAATGAGCAATCGACTAGCAGTAAGTGGGTCTTCCCTAGCTAGCAGTACAGTGGATGGTGCTCAGGGAAAGAATCAAGTTCTGTAGTGAATGAGTCTGTTGTCTGCAAGACCCCTTGCCTCATTTGCTGCAGAATTTGGAGGGTGTGTAGTGAACAGGTCAGGGAACTGCGGGAAGATACAATGTGGTCTCATGGTTAAGGCAGTGGAATGCTACCTTGGAGAACTGGATTAGCTCTGCCACAGAATTCCTGTGTAATGCTGATGGCCTAGGTGGCCACAAATTGTGTGTTCCTCATATTATAGGTGCCCACCTTGAGACACTTGGGGCCTGATTTGCAGAGGTGCTGAGCCTGTGATTACAAAAGAAGAGGAGCTGTGTTTTGAACATATTAAGGGCTATAAAAAGGCTAAGTATTCTGAATAGTTAGGCCCTTGACAGCTAAAGTTGGGCACCTGACGTTACTGGGGAATTTTGGTCTTAATCTGTGCCTCAGTTCCCCATCTCTAAAATAGGAATAATATCTTGCATCAGCAGGGGTGTTGTAAATATAACAATTAATGTGTGTTTGGGACTCAGGTACTACACTGATGAGCACCATAGAATAGCTAGTAAGAAAATTCTGTATTCACAGCAGGCTCTGAATGATGTGTACTTAATCAGGCACGGGGTTGCACATTGAACTATGAGGATGAAGCAAAATAGGGAATAGAATGAACAAGGGGGCACCTTTAATACTGGTGTTTTCTAGCCTGAGCCCTTAACTTTGCAATCTTAACATTTAAATTGCTTTAGTGTAACAAGTACCATGCAGAGGCATCATGCCTTCATACCAGATCCTGACCTGCTCTCTCCAGCCCCATTCTTGAAGGATATCTAGGAAGCCCATCATGACGACAAGCTTTCCCCAGGGGCTGCTGGACCTACAGCCTCTCCCGGGGGGGGGGGGCGAGCCGCCCCCCCCCCCCCCCCCCCCCCCCCCCCGCCGCAAAGGTCTTTCCATTGCAGGATAAAGACTCGCAGCTTTGCTAGTGTAATATACACACATTTTGAGCTTCCATTTCCTGCTCTCAGACGTTCTGATCGAATCTGTCTTATGAAAATCAAGTTGTCATGTTTTTGTTTTTATACATCATTCCCAACAGCTGCTGTGTTGCCACATGTTCATTACTGCTGTGTTTGGTGTGATGATTTCGAAGCAGACAGAATATAAATAGATTTTCAAAAGTATGGAGATTGTTTGAGCCTGTAACTGCTCCCTGCAAAGCCTGTACGCAGCATTTACGGGGCCTTCATTAGAGAATCTTAGGGCAGAGTGAGATTCCAAGTGCCCTCGTGTAGCACCGCCTGTGAAAGAGGGGAGCGAAGGATGAAAAGTCCTGGAGAAACTTTAATTCAGAATGTTCTTGGAAGTAGGAGCCACCTTGAGCCGGATTGTTTGCCATGCCTCTTAGGAGTGGAGCAGTTGACGGAAGGAAAGAGAGTCCCCACTTCACCCCGTGATTCTGGACCTGAGGGCTGGTCTGCTCTAGCTTATCTATATCTCTCATGAAACATCTCTCACTAGTAGTATTCACCCAATGAATATCTGTCACACACAAGTGTGCATTCAGCTATAAAAGACTCATATGAGGGGGGTGTTTTATCATGTTAGATGGATTTTGCTTCCATAATTTCTTTAAGTGCTTCCCTCACTGTAGGAGTAAATACATTCTTTCATGGAATTGCAGTTCTATATAGTATCTTTAATCTTGAAGCATTTTTACAATCAAGTAAGCCTCACCACCCATGTGAGGTGGGTAAATATTTGGTGTAGGTTTATTTATTCCCATTTTATAGATGATGAGTAAGGTGAGGCTTAGCGATGTGTAAGTTTTCTGATAATGTTTTTGTTCTTATCTCTGCCGCTGAATCTTTGTGTGTCCTTTGGCAGGCCACTGAGTTTCAGGGTACTCTTCTAAAATGGAAGACAGAACAGTAATGGGTGTGATAAGTGGCTAGTGTGTCTCATAGGGATAACAGATTCTAACTAATAATCCCAGGGTTAGGGGCTTCGCCTACAATTTAGGGAGACCCGAGCTCATTTCCCTTCTCCTCCACAGACTTTCTGGGCAACTTAGTCTTTGGCTTACGAAAATGGGAGTAATAGTATTTCCTTATCTTGTGGAGCGTTGTGAAAATATATTAATCGTTGTGAGGTGCTCAGATACTCTGGGTATGGGGACATAATTACCTAAGAGATAAATAGATAACCATGTTTCATGATTAAAACAGGTGTTGGTTTGCTATCTGATTTGCAACACAATGTGGATTAGACTGAAATGCAACCCCTTCCCATAATGTTAAATTTCTCTGGCTTATTCTCATTTCTGTTTTAAAGAGTGGAATTTTGAAGCAAAAATGTAATATATAATGTTCAGTAATTTTGTCCTTAGCCTATCCTCAGGTAGCCATTTGATATTCGTTGGGGCGACTGTGAATTTAGGAACTGTTTATGCAAATATTATAGAATCTCCTTACAGTGTGCCCTTTGCCATTACAAATCTAGAAAGAATAATTAGAGCTCCCTCAGGAGCATTCTATAGACCAGTGTAGACCAGTATAGACCAGTTAGATCTATACTATAGATAGTATAGACCAGTATAGACCAGTCCCCTGCTACTTTTCATCCATCAGCACTACACACAGAGATTCAAGCCAATAACCAGACACCAGACTGAATACTTGGTCAACCTCTTGTCCTCCAAACACAACTATTATCCAGATATATCCAGTACAATGGGTCTCAGCCTCCACTGCAGCACAGCTTTACTACCAACTAAACTAATGTAGCAGTTACACTGAGAGCTGAAAGTGAGAATGAATTGGAATGCAGTTTCCCTTATTTAAATGGGAGAACTCTTGCTATAGGGCCAGACTCAGTTAACCTTATGTATATGGAGTAATATCCTACTCAGAAGTAGCCAAGTTGACTTAAGTAGGAATGCTCATGATGTAGAGGTGTATGTAGGGGAATCTTAGTCTGGCTCATACTTTCAGTCCAAGAGCACACCCAGAACATACTAGTCGCCGTCAATAGCATCATTCTATTTGCATGACTTTGGAGCAACAATGCTGCATGAGTGGGGTGTGTGAAGGAGGGCATCTTCCTTCCATAGTCCACATTGTAACCAAGATTAATTCATCAGCTCAGTTCTCACACATACCCATTCATTTTAGAACAGAAAGGATTTAGTTTTGTGGTTACTCATAGGGCAGAAAAGGATTATTCTCCTTGATTTACAAAAAATTTCATTGCAATGGCCCTCGTCAGGTATTCTGCCTTTCTGACATCAGGATGCAGCTGTGCTTCAGTTATCCTATCTTGGTCTTGAGTAATTTGATGTAGCTTAGCTCTCCACCCTAAATGTAGTGTCCTCCACTTCCAGGGGGTGATGAGCAATGAAACAGAACAGTCTTTGCTCTCCTTGGGCCATCAACCTCTGTGGGGATGCCCGGACCTCAGACTCCTAAAGAAGGGGGTAAGCACATGCCTGGATCTCAGGCTCACAGCACTTCTCTCATCTCAAGCCAGACTGTCTCTCTCTTGCTTTCACTCCAATGGGGAGCTCACAGTATTAACTTATTGCAGCATAGCCCAACCAGGGTCCCTTCCTCTTCTTTACCCTTTTACAGTCCTCTTCCTGAGCCACTCCAGATCTAACCCCTCCTTCCTCTGCAGAGGGGCCCACACAAGCCCCATCTCTCCCTGTTGAGATAAGACTAAGACCGAACGTTTCTGGCACTCCTCAGCATGCCTTGCAGCAGCCTGCAATTTCTAGGGTCCCTCTGGGAACGACACCTCTCAGTATTCCCTTGTTCCAAAGTGAATGCAGAATGGGACTACGGAGCCTGGAATTGTCTCTTTAAAGGGCCAGCCCCCAATATACTTACAAAGTTGCAACTAGTTGAAATTTGACCCTTTGTCGTTTTGAGGAAATATTCTCCTGTTTTTTTCTCCCTCCCCTGCCACCCCTCTCCCTGCAATGCAGTAAGCCATGGAGTCAAGGGATTCCAGAGCTGATTTCTAGCTCATATCTCAGGACTTCATACTGGTTAGGCTGGGAAGTGGAAACTTTCATGTTACTTGTTCTTTGTAATGCAATATTTACTTACAGGCCTATGTATTTTCTATTGAAAATGGATCCATTTTTTCTGCCTTTCCTTTTCCCAGTCTGTATCTGTAACCCAATCCCTCATGAACTACTGCCGTGTTTGAAAATGACGGTGTGAACACTTAGGTCTTGATCCTGCAAGGTGCTGAGCATACTAGTACTAACCAAGTAAAGTCCTCCTGCAGGTCCATAATCTCAGTGATTTCAGTTGGCGCTGCTTGTCTGCTTAAGGTTAAACATGCAGTTGAGCACTTGGCTGAATTGGGGCCCGTGTACAAGTGTTCAACTTTTAAAAATGAAAATTACTGACTATTCACACCATTATTGTCCCTGCTTGACACAGAAACAGACACTGACTTTTTTCAATATCAGGAGTGTGATTTTGACTGCAGTTTAGGGCATTGATGTTAAAAGTTCAAAGCTTTGCCACTTGACAATAATGTAATCATCCCAAACTCATGCCAATGAAACCTTTACACCACAGCAACATGTATTATAAGCATGAACAAAATTAGGTATCTTGTAAATATTCATATAGACTTTGTATAAAAGTACTAGCTGATAGCAGTCTGCCTCTAAATATGGCTGTGAGCACTTACTCATCTCTGGCAAACATCTCTGATGTTTATGTAGTAACATTTTTATGACTTAATTAAAGGCAATAGCATGTGCTCAATTGAGCAATATTATGAACCCCAACTGTTCAAAAATAATGAGATTAAAAAAAAGTTGGGTTTATTTTCTTTCCAATTTGAAGCTTTATAGTTTACATTTTCAAGCTTTTCTCTAAAACCAGGAGGCTAGAAGCTTTCAGCCTTTTTTTCTAAAAGAAGATTCCCATGTGTTCACCTGACTCCAGAAGTTGGGGCTTTAAGAAAAACAAATGAGACTCGCAATAAAATTGGGAGATTTTGCAACACTGAAATGTTTTCATCTTAATTTTTGATCCCTTATTCATACATTTGCAGCTTTTCAGCTTCCTGAAGTTATAGCAATGCTTACAGTTTTTTGATGTATGTAAAATACTATAACTGGTAATTAGGATACATTCCTATCAAAAACATATTGCTTGTGCCCATTTAAAGATTTCAGACGCTATACTGCCAGAGTGTGGGATGGGGTCAATTTGCCTTTTTGCTTTTCATAAGGCCCTAATCCTGGAAAGATTTGCACAAGCTTAACTTCATGTCTGATCTAGCCCATTGATTTCAATGGGACTACTTGTGTCTGAAGTTAAATTGTTTTTAGAACTGGGGCCCCAAAACACCATCCATGACCATACGTATGTCTCTTCTGGCAGTCTGCAAAGGATGCAGTCTTTGTAATCAAACTTCTGGTAGAGTATAGTTGTGATAAAAGCAGTAAATTCAGTTTTACACTTAATAAGGGAAAGAAAATTCTGCAGTAAGCAAGATGTTTATTAGTAGGAATTTGGGTGTATGCCTTTGGTATGAACAAAGGAATTAAGGTAATACAGGCGAGGTGGTTTCTCGTTCTTTTCTGTTGTCACTGTATGATCTGCCTCATTCAAATGTGAGAATTAATGGCTACCCAGTTACATAGATATAATGGCCTAATCATTAATTTCTTTGATAGTTACTCTAATATTATTAATTATAATGCACTCATTTGTTATTAATGTGGGCGCAATGAGAGTTTCTGTAAAAATTCCACTTAATTTATGCTAATTTGCTCATTATTTAAAGAGTTATTTATAATATTAGTGGCTGCTGCCATCACCACTCTAATTCTGGGATCGTGTTTCATAGAATCAGGCAAAGGCTCTCTGCAAGCTTTAGCTTCGTAACCTGGGTCCTCCTACACTAAATCAGTCTAAGGTGGTCACCACAGTCTGAGGGCTGGTCTTCACTAGCGTGGGGGATCGACTGTAGATACGCAGTTTCAGCTACGTTAATAACGTAGCTGAAATCGGTGTATCTACAGCCGACTTACCTGCTGTCCTCATGGCGGTGGCGGTCGGCAGCGCGCTCCCCTGTCGGCTCCAGCTTGCGCCTTCTGGCGAGCTGGAGTTACGGAGTCGAGGGGGGTGCTGCTGGCGATCGATTTATCGCGTCTTGACGAGATGCGATAAATGGATTGCCATAAGATCGATCTCTCCCGGCTCTAGTGAAGACAAGCCCTGAGAGTAGTGACTTGTGTTCCTTTCAGGGAAGCTAACCACCCTCAGTCCTTCCTCACCTGGCTTTAGTTTTTAATTGTGTTTGTGAGCTGCTGATGGCCCATTTCAAGGGAGGTCCATGTCAGTTTTCCACAAGCTTTTGCTGTTTGTGTCATATCCCAAGTTTGTGTCTGGTTTGTTGAGAGAAACCACGCAAACGGAGTTATGCTGGGCTCAGTCCTGCAAGGTGCTTTGCACTCTGGTCCTCACCTAGCATATGCTCTAAAATTCTAAAGCATATGCTTAACTCTAAGCATGCAAGTAGTCCCACTGAAGTCAGAGGATGGATACTATGCTTTAGTCCCTTGCTGGATTGAGGCTGAAGTACCCAGCATCTTGTAGCTCTGATCCTTTCTGGGGCCAGTTTTTTAAGTAGTCAGCATCCATAACTGCGCAAACTTTTCCAGAGTGCTCAGAACCCAGCAGCTCCTCTTGTCACATTTATGCCTAGATTTTCAAGAGAACTCAGCACCCAATGTAATGACCCCTTTTGAAAATCTGGCCACTTATTGTGGTGCTTGACTGGGAGCTGAGCCCATCTGAAAATGCAATGACTGCAGATTGAGCAATAGCAGCCACACTGTGAAATAACATAAGCTGTGTCCACACTGCTGCTGCACTCCATCATGCATGGCACTCCATGACACATGGCACTGAGACTTCTGGGGCTGTATCTCATGGTTCTTTGCATGAATTCTTTCCCAGTCAAGATTTCAATTGCATGGATGCACCTAACTAGAGTTTTAGCGAGCTGCTTGTTGCGGATTTCACATTTCTTCCACTGTGAGAGTTGTGCCCTAAAAACAGAGTTAATAAAGGTGTAACTCTAATGTCCTTTGACTGCATCGTATGTAAATGATAGTATGACTGAATGTCTCCAGTGTTATAGATGGAACAGCCACTATTGACCCTCAGCAGCTATGAACTGGCATAGCCATAATGACTGCCGCATACTGATGTGGCTGAGGATCTGGCCCACATTTCGTTGTGAAGTGACTACTGGAGTGATACAGAATTAGGTTGAATAATATGAACCTGTGCTGACTGTACACACTATTGAGGTGCCTGTTTCAGATTTCAAAAGCCAAAAACATCAGTCCAGCTCCCTCAGCTGGTCTGTGCTAATGGCAGTAAAGACTTACAGCTTGGAATAACCTTGCTTGGTAGAGCTGAGTTGCAACCTAGTTGCAAATATCATCCTCCAGCCTTTTGCAGAGAAGTTGCAAGACTCCAACAGTGCTTTCAGAAGCTCCTTAACTCTTTGGGCCTGGGCTCTGCCATCCTTACTCATGCTAAATAGCCCCATGCTCTTGTAGAAAGACAGGGGTGGCAAAATCAAGCCTCGGGTCTTTGGCATTTGTCAAGGCTGGATTGTGACTGGTAAGTACTAAAGATTAAAGAGTGACGTGGAACTGCACCCAGGGAGCCCTAGAGGCATTCAGGGCGTCTCCTGACGCACACACACACAGGGGATGTTTCCAGGGGGCAGCTTACTTACTGTGCCTGGGTCAGCTGTGGCGTGAGAAGGTGGGGCTAAGACCTGTCTTCTCCCAGCTCTGTTTGCAGGGCTGTGCACTTGTAGGGGCACAGAAATGGACCAACCTCTATGCTGTTTTGAGTGGTGGTGCAACTGCTGTTCTGCCGGCTGCTGCTTACCCTGGCTCTGCACTGGGAGAAGGGGCCTTGTGCTTTCCCTGCACACCTGTTTAAGGGCCAAGCAGAATCTTGCCCTTAGTGGTGAGTGAAAGAGGAGGATTTTAAGGCAGGGCTGGATTAACTTTTTGTGGGCCTGGCACCAAACATATTTGTGGGCCCCCATGGAGGCAATGGAGCATGGTGTGGGGAAGTCAGTCCCTGGCGCGAGGGGCCAGCCAGAGGCAATGGGGCATGGCGTGGCAGGGGAAGCCTCTCTCTGCCCAATGCAAGGGCACTATCACCAATTGCCAGATGCACAATGGCCTGTCCGGCCCTGTGCTGCCAGCGGGCCCATTCTACACAGCCCCCCGACCCAACACCTCCTGACTCCCTATGGCCAGAGGCCCCCCAGACCCACTATTCCCAGTGCACCCCTCAGGCCCACCCACAAATGCATAGTGCCCTGAACACCACCCCTGCCCACTGCCCCAGCACAACTGCTGAGCATCTCCGCCACAGAATCCCTGCACCCTAGTGCCCCAACACACACAGATCCTCCCTACCCCTTAACAGCCCAGCATCCCCCCAGACACCCCATGGACCCACTTCCCCAAGCCCTGCCTCCCAGCCGCACTCACCGGCTTTGCAGAGAGATGACTGTGTCTGCTGGGCTGAGCCAGCAGCGCAGCTAGCGCTGGTCCTAGGGCCGGGAATTGCTCTAGCAGCTCGGGAGTGGCACGATCAGCCAGGCAAGAACCTGCCCCAGCCAGGGTCCCTCAAGATGCATTTACCTGGAGGGGCCCAGCCCCTCTCCATGCTCTTCTCCTCCCCCCATTCCCACACCTTACTGAGACCTACCCAGCTTCTGCACCAGTCCCAGGCAGCTCAGCTCTGGGGAGACAGGTGGGGCCCCACAAGTAGTGGGAAGCAGAGACTACGCAGAGCCGGAGGTGCACTGGGGTCTGGCCAGGGGGCAGAGAGGAGTATGGGGGATGGGATCTGGGGGCAGAGAGGAGCCCTCAGCCAGCCGGCGGGCAGGCCAAGAGGAGCAAGTGGTGGGCAGGGGGAGCGAGTCGGGGCTTGAGATGTAGTGCAAGGGGAGCAGGCCGGGACCCCTTCTGAGTATGGGCCCAGCTCCATGGGGCCACTGGAGCCATTATAAACCTGGCACTGTTTCAACTTAGGGAATGGGGCAGCAGGAAAAGTTAGTAAAAATAAGACCACTAAGAACAACAAGTTCCAGAAGCTCGAGGCTGTTTTCTTCTGAGACTGGAGCTGCTCTCATTTTCCATCTGAGTAAATGGGATTCAAAATGTTAGTGGAATATTTACTGATCATCATAAATAATTAACACAGTAACATATGTGTGGCAAGGCCATTTTTAATAAGGAATCCATTAGTATCTAAGTTAACGTTGTCCATGGCAAGCTCAATCCCCACATGAGTTTTTGCTGTTTGTTTCAGATGTTTCCAGCACCTGTGAGTCAAGCTATTGCCCTGAAGCAGGACTAGTGTATTAAGAAGGCAACATTAATTAAGTGAAGGCAACTAGATAAAGGGAAAAATGGAGGAAAAGTGAGAGAAACTAATGAATTGATAAAGCAAACCTGGGAGGATTAAGGTCCCAACTCTCAGCTGGTGAGATCAGTGTATGATTTCAGTGTTGATTTATATCAGCTGGGGATCTAAAAGGACTTGTGAGAGCTGCCCCCCTCCTCCCCAAAAGGTAATTCCAGTTCTCATCAAAAAGAAAAGTCCCAGAAATGATACATTTACAGGTGCTTAATAACAGCATATCACTGTATCCAGGAAGGTATGAAGTCTTCTCCACATGGGAACTCTCTGCGCAGGTGAGAGGGCAGCGGAGATAGTTTGCACTGAGAGCAGGAGCCATAAAGGCAATGTCAGTCTCACTTATTTTGGGTATTGGCCACCACTGCTTCAAGCAGATGCAACTATTGATGATGGCTTGAATACATGCACGGAGGCAGTGCACGGTGGCCTACCACCACTGGAGGAATTCTATCCCTCTGCTTCATGTGTGGGGCAGATTTCAGGAAGTTTGAAGAGGGCTCCCTGTTGCTGGGTTCCCTTCCTATACCAGCTGGACAATAGCCCAGTTAACAATGCAGCTTGATACCATTATGTTCTTAGTGGATCTAAACCAGAATACCCATGCTGCTTTGCATAATGCTATATTTTGGTATAATACCTAAAAGGGACTATTATCTCCAGGTTTTGCACCTGGGCTGTATCAGGATACTGCCCCCACACACTCTGAACCCTGAGGTACACGGATGTGGGGACCTGCATGAAAGACCCCCAAAGCTTATATTCTACCAGCTTAGGTTAAAACTTCTCCAAGGTACAAATTCCTTCCCTTGTCCTTGGACAGTACATTGCTGCCACCACTAAGTGATTTACACAAAAATTCAAGGAGGGTTACTTAGAATCCCTGAGCATTCTCCCTTCGACTCCTGTACTGCCCCGCCACCAGAGGCGCAGGTGGAGTCAAAGGGGCAGCTCCAGCAGTCGACTCACTACAATCACAGTTAATTGCAAGAACCAGAACTCAAGGTTTTAGGACAAAATAGATTCAGGTAAATTAGGACAAACTTCAAATCTGAACCAAACTTTTGATTTTTGTCCATCCCCAGATCTGTTTTTTCCATTTCCTTTAGGCATATATTCATTTGAAGGAGTTCAGTGTATTTCCACATGTCAGGTCTGATCCATGACTAGATATTACCTGTTCACTCAGCTACAAGAAGAGCTTGAGTATTTTGCTTGTGCCAGCTGCATAACTGCATTGTCCATCTCAACTCACAGAAGCTGTGGCTTTTAGCAAGGGTAAAAAAACTGGTTAGGACACTAATTAAAAACTGTTGTTGGAGTTGCAGGAAAAGAAACAGGAGCAAATGGGGAAGTTTGTCCACTGTCAGGGAAGGAAGAGCAATACTGCTGTACATAGAAAGACCTCGAGAGTTGTGAGCCAGCTCAAATGATAACCAAAATATGTGATCTCTGGTGTGGCTATTGATATTGGCAGCATCTGACATTGGCATAGGCTGTATCTGATGGAGAATTGAAACGTCTTTGGAACAGAGTGCAGGGAGTGAGTAGGTGAGTCTGTAGGTAATGATCTAATCAGGTGGGCTGGGTGAAGTAACTGTTCAGTTGGCCCCATCTGCCCAGGGCTGATGAAGAGGGACAGGAAGGAATTGCAGGGAGAGGGGGTGGGAGGGGAACAGAGATAGCTGGGGCTAATCACATAGAGGGCTCAGAGCAGGGAGACCTCTGCTCCCTGGAGATCCTGGTGGGAGGGCCAAAAGCTTGGTTAATCTTGTAAACAGACTGTTGTCTGGGGACTGTGAAGATATTGGTGGAGGGGGCTAGAAATAAAAGGTCACTGAGTGCACACCTTGTGGAGCTTGTGTAATTTCAGCAGAGAAAAAGGTAAGGGGTGGAGCAGGGCTCTTACAATCTTGCACAAGTGTGGCAGGGCAGAGGTAAAACCCTGGGAATGCCCTGTCCCTGCAGGCTAAACCCTGCTTTCTGGCAGGAGGGCCAGGGGCAGAGGCTAGGAGTAGTTGGCTGGGAGCCCTAATGATGGCTAGCTCACAGCACTAGGCTGGGCTAAATAGACACAGCTGAGGCTGGAAACAGAGAGGGCTAGAAAAACCCTGAGCCATGCTCAGTTGGAGGGCAGGCTAGGAAGGGGATAGGAGGCTGTTAAGCTGTCTCCTTGCTGCAGGCAAGGTGCGTCAGGGGCCTGGAGACCCAGGAACCAGGGTAGAGAGGGTAACTGTTGGGGATTGGTAAGGGTACTTTTCTTGCACTGAAGATAATGACTAGGCACTGTAAATAAAGGACACTTGGGTGGAACACCGAGAGAGGGTGTGAAGACCTTTATTTCTGTTGGTCAGGGCACAGGGGAATGACACAGAGACCTGTGTGCACTCTGTGACAACAAGAAAAACTAATTTACCGGCATGTTCATCTGCCCTTGGAGGCAAAATAAGGCTCCAACCCCTTTGATAGAGAGCTATTTTCATCTTGCTCTATATTGTGCTTATTGTGCACTATGCATGTTTAAAAAAATGCTGTCAGCAGACCCAGCCAGCCATTAACCTTAGCACTTTCTATTTAAATGTAGCCCCTACAGTCACTTCATCCAATTGTGTAAGATAGAGGCCTTAGGTCACTTGCTGATGATGGCAAAGAGATCTGACACAAAAATGGCATGTCACCTGGACACCACCAGCTCTCTTAGGCGGGTGTACTTTTTCCTGTTTATGGAATGTAACTTCTTTGGTCAGTAACTAACTATTTGTTCTGGGAGTTGAAGTGTTAGTTTCCATGATAGCAGCTTTCTTGCACAATGCAGAGGAAGAATGGTCTTGTGGGTAAGTCGTTGCGATAGGACTTGGTGGTTATGGATTAGATTTCTGACTTTGTCACAGATTTTCTGTCCTTCCTTGGGCAAACTCTCTACCTCAGTTACCCAACTGTAAAATGGGGACAATACTTTCATTCTCCACGTTCCTCTTTTTTTCTTGCCTGTTTAGAATATAAGTGTTTTGGGACAGGGATTGTCTGAATGATTGTGCAGGGTTTAGCACCAGAGGCCCCTCATATCAGGGCTCTCTAGCTGCTACTGAAACACAAAGTGTAACAGGACCAATAGATTGACATGTACTGTACCTCTCCAGACTGTACTTACAAAGGCAAGTTAAAGGCTTTGTGTGTGTCAACAGAAATAATGCTGTTTATGGCATTGGAAGTAGAAGGATTGGTGGATTCTCTGTCTTATGGTATTGTTTTCAGAGAGGATACTAATGAGAGAGTGCGAAAACCACATCAGCAACTATGGCTTAGAATACCTTCAGGTAGATCAGATATTTATACATACTGCTTGGCAGTTGGAGGCAACTCTGGTCCATCTCTGAACATTCCCCAGGGATCTACATGCCAGTGGTGGCTTTAAGTAATTCCCTGTGCTGGGAGTTTCATGTTGGAATTTGAGCCAGCTCAAGAGGGATCAAGGGTTCTCATCCAATTGGTGACTGGTATTGTCTTTAAATTGCAAACACTATTAGCTCCTATGTGGTTATTAAGTATTCTGTCCCATAGTGACCCACAATGAAACTGAGCCTTTAAGGCTGAAACTTGAATAGTACACTTTGACTACATTTGTGTTTAACAGAGTTACTCATTACCCAGCAAAGTAACCATGTGTTTTGCTTTTGGTGATGGCTTGACATCCTGCCTGGGAGAAATGTGAGGTCAAGGGCCCAGTCTTACAAACCCTTGGATTGGCCCAATCTTGTTGTTCTGAGTAGCACCACTGAAATTCCTTTCACCTCCCTCATCTAATTAAAATTCCTCTGAAAAATTCCCCTCTGTCATCTTGCCTATGAGTGGAGAGGAAGAAAAGCCAATAAAAAGTGGCAATCTCTTGTTTTCAGTTCATACAAAGCATTCAAGAGTGCCTAGAGCACAGCTTCATACAACTATGTTAATACCCTAATGGCACTGAAGTGCAGCAAGTCAGTATAACCCACAACCAGCAAGCTAGGCGACTTGAAAGCTAAGAATTCCTTCCCTCGCCAGCGATTCCTTACTTCATAATTACCCCAGTTCCCCTCCTCCTTTACAAGTGCCTAGGAAAACAGATATCTGCATCTTGTGACTTATATCATGTCAACTTCCCGTGTTGGGGCAGGAACTGTATTTTCCCTATTTTTGACAGGTATTCTGAGTGCTCTAAAAAGAATACTAACTATTTTACAAGGGTTTTCAGGCTTTACCCTGGCCTTTGGGATCTTGGGCATTAAGTTAGAAAGATGGAGGTTACCAGGTAATGATACTCCAAACAACTACCCAAGTGATCTGTTGTTGGGCATCATCACCTCATGCTAATGGCCAGTGTCAAACTGTGGTCAGCCTTGGAGGGGAGTCTGTGCGGTCTTGAGTAAGATTTTTCAGAAGCACCTAAGTAACTTAGGCACTTTTGAAAGTTCCACCCCTTCAGTACTTTGCTGTTACTCCCCCTTCCTCTTTGACAGCACTGTACCAGAGAGGAATGGTAGCCTTAAACCAGGGGGAGGTGAATTGCTAAAGCCTCCATTCAAAGTTGTCATGATCCTAAAACTTTGAAAATTGGAGAATCCTCTCCGGTTCTTCCTCTGGGCCTGGTCGTAACAGGTGAGGGGAGCAGTGCCAGAGTGCTCCAGAATGCTGTCCCCTCACTTTTTCTAGGAGCCCAAATTGGTGGCTCTTTTCCTTCCCTGGCTGCAGATTGTGCCACGAGGTGGCAGGTGCTGGTGCCAGGCCCTGAAGGGAGGCTGCTCCGTAGTGGAGGTATGGAAGGAGCAAGGAATGCTGCAGCTGGGACTGGGCAGGAGGGCATGGGGGCTGGAGCTGTGGGGAGCCCAGGGCAGAGCTGGAGACTGGCAATGTCAGGAGCCGGGTTGCAACCCCAGGGAGCAGGAGCCAGGCACAGGTGGAGGGAGGTAGGGATGGGCTCTGCAAGGAATCACTCCCTGTTCCCTGGGTCTTCCCTAGCTCCCCCACTGCCTCCATTTCCTTTCAGCGCCTACCCCCATGACCCCTAGCTCCCTCCCACAGCCTTCCCCTTCCCTGTGTTCTATCACTTCTCTTTTAGGACTCCAGCACTGGTAAGGGAGAGCACAGATCAACTTCTGGACACTTTCAATCTTCTCCTGTGGGAATCCCCAGCAGATGGGAATCTGGAGGCTGAAGAATTGTCTGTCTCCCCAGAAGGAATTTTCTCCTCTGTCAGGAAGGATTGGGGTATAGAATGGCCAACGGTTCACCCCTCAAACCAACTGCTCCCAAAAAGAGCCATGTAGATCCTGAAGAATGCCAGAGCCATCCCTGTGGATGGCTTGTGTCTCCATGAAGGTGCTCATGCCTCGCGCTCCCCACTTCTGGCCCCCTGAAAGCTCAATTCTATCAGCTCCATGGTTTTAACTAGCTGCTGCTGCTTCAGTACAACTCCCAAAAGGGAGCGTGGTGGTGTAACAGCTAATATGGTCTCTGTATCAGATGATCCAGCTTTCCCTTAGGTCCACACAGCTATTAACCCACAATGCTGTGGAGGGCTAACCAAGGAGTCCTATGCAGGGCAGGTGACACCTTTGGCAAGGCCTATGCAGTAGAGGTGACACCTTTGCCCTTCTAATGCTGGTGACATCACTGGGAGTCATGAATGCTCAGCAGCACAGACATGAGGCCACTTAATATAGGTGTCTAAACATGGATTTAACTGCCCAACTCTAAAATTGTTTGTGGTTCCAATGAAATCCTGATGTTTATACTCACTCATCTCTGTGGTTCCACTCAGAATCTCTTACATTAACTTCACTCATTGTGTGGACTCTGACCCAGATGTTTAGAAGTCCTGGCAGAATTGTTATTGACTGATGTAAACACTTCCTGCCAGAAAATGTTGAAGGGTTTACATTTGTCAAAGTCAATCCACCCTGCTCTTTTCTTCCTGGCTGGATCAGTGCCAGAGCAGTGTTTGCACTCTCAGGAACAAAAAGCCAGTTTTTGGGAACTTGTAATTTATTAGTTATACTCAAATATGTTCATTTCCTCCTTTGCTGAAAATGGGCTCCTGTGAGTTATTTACACACACCACTTCTTTTGGTACTGTGACGGAGTCAGACCAGAAGGATATAGGAGAGTGCTGGAAGGCAGGTACATTAGTCTCAGGGTGTGCAGGTCCCTGTTCCCTGGATAGCCAAACAAAGGCTACTCCAGGCCAATCAAGACACCTGGGGCCAATTAAGAACCTTCTAGAAAGGAGTAGAAACAGCTAGCCTAATTGGGACACCTGAAGCCAATCAGGGACTGGCTGAATCCAGATAAAAACCTCCCAGTTAGTCAGGTGGGTTGTGGGTGTCAGGAGCTGTGGAAGGAAGTTATGCTGTTGGTGAGACTGAGTGGTGGACAACTTATCATACAGAAGGAAGGAGGCCCTGAGGTAGGGGTGAAGTGGAGTTTGAAGAAGCAGGGACTGCTGTGGGGAAGTAGCCCAGGGAATTGTATTGTGTTTTGTGGATAAAAGGTCAGCCATCTTAGCTGATACTATTAGGGTCCCTGGGCTGGAGCCCAGAGTAGAGGGCGGGCCTGGGCTCCCCCTTTTCTGCCTCCCCTAATTAGTCTCTGAGATTGGGAGACAATAGAGACTGTGCCAGGAAGGATAGCTTCTCCTCACTGGTTTGTGATGAAAATGGCTCAATAGACTGTGACCTTGTCTCCAGAGAGAGAAGGGCTCCGTGGAGGGTCACAGTGAGCCGCTGAGGCTAGTAAAAATCCGCCAGGAAACGCAGGATCCACGAGGATAAGGACAGAGCTTTGTCACAGTACCTAGAGGGGTTCAATCTATTCTTGCAATTTTATTTGGTGTTATAGGCAAGATCCTCAGCTGGCATGGACTGGCATACATTGACCTCAGCGGAGCTCTGCTGATTTACATTAGCTGAGGAGCTATCCCTAGAACAATCTATACACATACATCAGTCTGTGGAGCAAAAAAAGATAAGGTGTCACGAGATAGCTGATGACATTAAGCGAATTAGAATTGTATTGTATGTTATAAAACAGTTTGTGACAAGAAAGAGAACAGTTTAATATCAAAGGAAAGGGGTAAGAAGAGGTTGCCAACATGGTAATCATGTATGTGAAATTTCAAGGAATGTTTGAAAAAAACCTATCAATGAAACTGACTTTAAACTTGCCCGAGAACATGCATGCAGGCAAATTAATTGCACCTGATCCTTAGCTGGTGTAAATCATCATAATTTCATAGAGAAAAATGAGGACCCATTATTCTTGTACCTCTAGCAATGTGTCTGTTAGTGCACCATTGGCATTTAGCAAATAATCACATGCTGGAGCAGGTCTGATTTGATTGTGCCTTCTAGTGGCTGCTCTACAAAGATCTACGTCTTGGTCCTGCAGGGTCCACTCACATAACTTGGTGCACTCACATAACTTCAGGTTTCATTAAATGTTTTTCTTCTATACCCTAAACTTTCATTCTTTCCTTTTTCTCCACTTCAGCCTCCACCTTGCCTTTTGAAGTCTTCACTGGAAGATATATCTGGTGTCCTCTTTCCCCTTGCAAGGAGAATTCAATCAGCCTCTTCTTAATTGGTAGTGAGACAGCTAGTTTTCATGAGCCAATTTATAGTTCAGTAATTTGACACTAGAATTTCCAGTTAATCTGTCATGAAAGCTACAGAAGTGGTAAGTGACCATCTAACAAACCACAGCCTTAGCCTGGTCTGTACTGGGGAGGAGGCGGGAAATCGATCTAAGTTACGCAACTTTAGAAACATGAATAATGTACTCACCATGGTGTCTTCACTGAGGTGACTCGACTGCTGCTGATCCCTGGTCAGCTCTGCCTGTTCCTCTAACGGTAGTGGAGTACTGGCGTTGACGGGAGAGCGCTTGGGGGGGCCGATTGATTGCGTCTAGACTAGATGCGATAAAGCGAGCTCTGCTGGATTGATCGCTGCCCGCCGATCCGGCGGGTAGTATAGACATACCCTTAGAATCACATGCAAATAGTAGAAGACCCTGTGCCACTGTGTCTTTAAGGGTAGATTCTCTCCTTAAATACTTATCAGAATGTGAAAATCACGTGGATATAGAATTCTAGCTGTGTTAGTGCCTGACCCATCCCAGTTCCACTCTTAATAACACTGGTGCACCCCCAATGACTTTAGGGTTTCTTTTAGTTTACAGAGTTTTCTGTGACACTCGCCATCGTATCCAAGCCCCTTACAAAGAGCAGACAATGCCCCATGAGGCAGAGAAGTGTCCCCATTCTCCATGTGGGAAGCCAAGGCACATCTGCCCACTTGCACAGGAAGTCTGTGCCAAAGTTGGGCATCGAACACAGATTTTTGAGTCCCAGTTCAGAGAATTAGCCCCAAGACTCCCTGTCATCTTTCACTTGAGTAAGTGAGAGCAGAATGTGTCCCCCTATGACAGGGTTTTCAAAGTAGCACAGCACGTTGGGCACTGAGTTTTCTTGAGACTCTCACCCTTTGTGTGTGCAGAAGCTGACTGGAAACATGAGGGAAATTATATTTACTCTGGTTCTATTACTTACCACAGGCCTGGGAAATAGTCACATTTATTTACCTCATCCTATGCTTGTGTGGAAAAAAACTGTTATTGGCTGTGAAAGTTACTATCTTACATGAATAAAATAAACTTTTCCTCTGGTGCTAATGGCAACCGTTTTCAAGAAAACACAGATAGACCATGAGTAGAAATTAGAGAAATGCCATTAGCAGCCTCTATCTTCTCTGGCGTAAGTAATTATCTACCACTATCTTCTCTTCAGAAAGAACAGCATTTATCATCTTCCCGCCATGGGCGGCACTATGCAGCTCATGCATCATGCCAAGTCACCTGTTCCACAGTGCAAAGAATGCTACTGTCATAGACTGCTTCTAGTTTAAGAATATTGTGATTGTTGCTAGGCATTGCTATATTGTGGGTAGCAAAATTAACTGATGTTATATAGGCCAGATATTTGTATCTGGGAGGAGTATAGGTTGATAACTCTGTAGTCAATAAAAGAATAAAGTGATCCTGAATAACTGATACTGAAAAATCTGGCCAGTGCAATAGCCAATATATATATCCCCAAAGGGTTGCAAAAATATTTTACTTGACCTTTGAAGTGCAGCAGTCTGCAGGATGGGCACAGTAGCTGCTTAGCTTTGCACAGCAACACAGAACAGTGTAGCATAGGCTGTAGTTATGGCATAGTTGCAGGCTTTGCAAATGAATCCTACATTATTTATCTTTGTCAGTGTCCAGGACTTTGGACAGCAGGAGGTGACTGTCACCCTGCTGTGCCCGGAGCGTAGCAATGCATCTCCTGGATACTGTAAGGAAACAACTCTTGTTCCCAGCCACCTGTCCCCATGCACCTGCCCATGACTACTGGAGAGAACGGACAGCACCATTCTGTTTCCCCTGCATCCTTTCTAGAAGGGAGGAAGCCAGTAACAGGGCTTCTCTCTGTACCTTTCTGCATCTGTGGAGGGAAACTTGCAGAGGAAGAGATCTTGTACAAGGGAGACTGGCTTGAGCAATACTTCTCTCATCAGGTACCAATGCTGCACCACAGAGACCTGTGAAATCCCTCTACAAGCAGCAGCTGTTCTCTCTGTTCCCGCTTTAGAATCATTGGGTTCTGAGTCCACATCAGCCTGCATAGAAGGAGGGCTCAGATCACCCAATCCCAAGAAATGCTGAGGAGGGGAAGTTCCTCCCTTATTTTAATCCCTGGTTGTCTTTTTAATCTCTTTTCCAGCTCTCGAGGCCAGTAATATAAACCTCCTGGTATACGTATACTTGTATAGTAGGGATTGTATCGCTGCAGTCCTCTCCGTGCAGAACTTCTCCTTAGACTCCATAGAATCATTCCGGTATGCTGCTACTCCCCTTCCTGTGCAGCTCCCACTATCCCAATGATTTGTCATTCCACCTTCTTTCAGAAATGCCTCTTCTATGCCTAGGTCCTCTTCCATTGCCAGCAGTTTTAATTAACTTGCATTTGCCCTTAAGCTTTACACACTGTGATTCACAGTGTAACTCCTTTATCCTGTCAATGCTTTTTTTTTCTGAAATATACCTCTGATCTCATCCTGTCATTCTATTTCAGCAGTGATGTCTATCCTATCCTTCAATACTTGATTCAGACTAACTATGACATCTGCTAATGTTTGACTTGGGCACTGCTCAGAACCAGGTTGCTTTCCTCCAGCTCCTAGTTTAAATAATCCCCTAAACCATGGTCATTTTCTGTGCCAGCAGTCTGGTTTCATCCCTTGTTCCAAAAATTTTCCAGTGTATAAATGTAAATCCTTGCTTTTGCATCATCCTCAGTGTACCGTATGTTGGGACTCCCATCAGGAGAATAGGGTCCCAACTGGCTGATCAGTTGGGCCTACTCTAAAGTAGACCTGCTCCTCATTGCCTCTAAATATGGTTTCCGTAATGGCATCTCTGGTCTTCCAGTTCAGGAACTCTGGACTCCAGATGCTGTATTTGGCACTGAAAGCCATGAGTTGTTTATACCTGATGCATATAGGCACCACGTTGCCTGAAGGCAATTATTAATTCCTTGTTATTAGCCTTGTGTTCAAATGCCCCAATTAGGATCAAAACCGTATTCTGTTTTGCAGAATGACGCAGAAGTCAGTAGCTTTAAATTCTGTGCTTTGTATAGTATACTGGGTAGCCCTCATGCTGTCTCCTAGCTGTTGCTCTTCATCTATTCCTTCATTGATTGCATCTGGGATTTTACTGTGATTGGATAATGCATTGACCTACATTTACAGGTTGTCCACTGAGTATTAAGGACAAGACTCAAAGCTCATTGAAGTTGGTGGAAAGACTCCAATTGACTTCAGATCAGGCCCTTTATCATACAGCCTGTATCACTCGGTGCCAAACTTCTTTGTGATTCAGAACTATTCTGCCTTCCTCATAACTTAGAAGGTCCCTGTGTGCTCTTGCTTGCATGTTTGGTTTTCTAACTTTATGGCTAGGGCCCTACCAAGTTCATGGCCGTGAAACATGTTATCATAGATTGTGAAATCCGTTCTCCCCTGTGAAATCTGGCTTGTGTAGGGGAGGGGGCTCCTACCTATACAAGGCTCCAGCTGCTAGTCCCAGCTGGGCTGGGGAGGAACAGGACTTCCTCTTCCCTGGAGGTGGGTCTGACCTGGCCCTGGGAGTGGCTTGTGCAGGGGAAAAAAGTCCTGTCTCTCTCCAGCCCTGCTGGGACTAGTAGCTGAATCCTGGCATATGGTAGGAGCCCCCGGCGGGGGCACCACTAGCCCTGCCCCACCCTGGCTTTGAGTCCAGTGCTCAGAGGTTAAAGGGGCTTTGGTCTGCCTGGAAATGGGGAGACCCTGGCACTTCCTGACCATGGGGTCCTGGGCAGTTGCCCACTCATAAAGCCAGTTCTGCCCTCCCAAAAGTGAAGACCCCTGCATACCCTAAAATACTCACTTCTGTGCTGCTGCTGGCAGTGGTGTGGGTTTTAGAGCTGGGTTCCTGGCCAGCAGCTGCCGCTCTCTGTCTGCCCAACTCTTTAGGCAGCACCCCCGTCAGCAGCAGAGCAGAAGTGAGAGTGGCAATCCCATGACCTCCAGCCACCCACTTTTGGGTCAGGACCACCATAGTTACAACACCGTGAAATTTCAAATGTAAACATAGTAGACTAAGACACTGACTATGAAATCCTCTGACTGTGAAATTGACCAGTTTGATTAATTTGGTAGGACCCTCTTTGGGGCACTTTAAAGTTGTAAACAATATTAAGAAAATAGCTTTTTTAACTTGTTCAGTGTAAGTCCTCTTTGCAAGTTAGTACCTCCTCTGAGGTTTGGACTCTACTGCTATTTATTCCAGCTAGAACATCAAAGACACAAATTACATTTACACCTGTGGTGCACTTGTGAGCTGAAGGAGCAAATCTTGAAATATGTTTCAATAAATATATCTGTGGTTCAGTATTATAATATAGCTTTAGCTGACAAAGTACTGTAAGCCCAAGTGTGACAAACTGGGGAGCAGTGTTTTTAAGGTGTGATTTTTTTATTTTTTTTTTTTTTTTTTTTTATTTTTATTAGCCAAAATTAAAGTGAGCTACTCAGGACAAGGACTGATTTTTTTTTCTGTTTGGAAAGCAGCCATCAGAGCGGGGCTACTACTGGATGTAAACAGCATAGTAATAATAACATAAAGTAATAACATACTTCCCATATAAAGGAGCCAGCAGATTAACTGTACACCAATGCAGAAGTGATTACTGAAAAATCTGTGCATGCCAACATTATTAGATTCCATGTATGTAGAATGTAAGTGCACTGAATCAAAGAGTTGTGGTAAGGATACAATTATGCAGCACAATGGAAGTGACAGCTGGGAAGGAAAATTTAGCCTTTTGTTCATGTTCAGGGCCCTGCTCTGGCATGTTTGTATGGCAACAACTGGTAATCTGAAGGCCACCTGTGACGTACTGAATTTCAGATGAGTAGCAAAGAACGTAATTATGATAGAGCACTAAGAGGTTCAGACGGAAAAACAAGGATCAGTTGTTCAGTTTCCTACCCGAGTCCAGCTGTAGTTGAAGGAGATCTAGACTAACTGATTTGAGCAGACCATGCCCTGGCGTTGGTGACAATCGGATTAACTAGATGAGGAATGCAAAAGAGGTGGAAAATAAATACTGGCCTTTTGAAAGGTGAAATTTATCTTCAGCTTCCTGAAAGGAGGCAATTCAGAAATGTTTTGAGAACAATAAAGATGGCGAAGCTACAAATATATGGGAATCTTATAAAGCTATAATGAAGGTGATTATTAAAATGACCTCAGGGATTAAAAAATAAAGATGCCCAGAGAGAGACTCCAGGCATGCATTCAGAAATTGCTAAAACAACATTAATAACAGTCTTCATCCTACCTCCTTTTGCCTTAAACAACTTGCAGCTCCCTGAGGCCAATTAAATGTGATTTTTATCATAAAAATGGAAAGAGTTCTTCACTGACTTAAACTGCAATTTCACAAGAGAAGAAATGAGGCCCCTGAGTTATTGATAGACTCAGAATAAAAGACAGAGAAGCCATTCTGGCAAGCAGGGAGAGAAGAGTCACAGTTTAATTCCAAACAAACAAGTTTACAAATCAGATGAAGACATCTTCTTCTCCTTCTCTTATTTATATCTGGGTAAGCTCAGCCACGAACATATTCAACTACTGTCCCTTTGCAGCAGTGTAGATCTGCCACTCTACTCCGGACCTTTTGTGCAAATTAAAGTCTCAGCCTGTCTCTGACAGCTCCTTGTGGCTGTCTAGCCACCATCTCAACCTGAACATGACTAAATCAGAGCTGGCCCGGGTCACTGACATGGGGTCATGGGGCTTGGGCTGCAAAGCTATGAAAGTCTGAAGTACAGACATTTGAGCTCAGGCTGGAGCCCAGACTCTGAGACCCTGTGAGAGGAGAGGGGTTCAAAAGCCTGGGCTCCAGCCTGAGTCTGAGTGTCTATACTGCTAGTTTATAGTCCTACTGCCTGAGCCCTAAGCCCAAGTCAGCTGACTCAGATCAGCTGCGGGTCTTTTATTGCAGTGTAGACATATCCCAAGACTCACTACTAGTTCTTCGTTATTTTTTCTGTGTAAACTTACTGTTAGTGATCCTTCTCAAGGTCAAACAGGGAGTCTGTGGTAAAGTCAGGAATATGGACCCGGGTCTCCTGAGTGCAAATCAACTGCCTCCTTGTAAATGATACCTACCTATTAGAGGAGAATGGTTGGCCAGTCTTGCATGTATTGGTCGTTGCTGGGTGAGCAGTGGCTCTGCCCTGGGAAATAAAACAGATTCTTTCCTCCCTCTTCCGTTATTGTAATTGCTGAGTTTTAGTTCCTGAGTCACTGTGTGGTGAATGGTTTCAGAATGGTAGCCATGTTAGTCTGTATCAGCAAAAAAAACAAGGAGTACTTGTGGCACCTTAGGGACTAACAAATTTATTTGGGCATAAACGTTTGTGGGCTAAAACCTGCTTTATCAGATGCATGAAGTGGAAAATACAGCAGGAAGATTACACTCTCTCTCTCTCTCAGCGAACATGAAAAGATGGGGGTTGCTATACTAAGTTGTGGGTGGGGGGTGTCAGCTCTAACAAGACAATTCAATTAAAGTGGAAGTGGGCTATTATCAAGAGGAGGAAAAATCACTTTTGTAGTGGTAATCAGGGTGGCCCATTTCAAACAGTTGACAAGAAAGTGTGAGTAACAGTAGGGGGAAATTAGCATGGGGAAATTAGTTTTTGTAGTGACCCATCCACTCCCAGTCTTTATTCAGGCCTAATTTGATGGTGTCCATTTTGCAAATTAATTCCAGTTCAACAGTTTCTCGTTGGAGTCTGTTTTTGAAGTTTTTTTTGTTGAAAAACAAAAAACCAATTTGTTGAAGAATTGCCACTTTTAAGTGGTAAGGCAACTCCCATTTTTTCATGCACTTTGTATATATATCTTCCTACTGTATTTTCCACTCCATGCATCTGATGAAGTGGACTTTAGCCCACGAAAGCTTATGCTCAAATAAATTTATTAGTCTCTAAGATGCCACAAGTACTTCTCGTTGTTTTTGTGTGGTGAATGACACATCAATTGAAAAAAAAACAACTGATATAAATTTGGGAATAAGTTAATTGTATACATTTTGTTTCTGTTTCTGAAATATGAATAGAAAGACAACAGCAATATCCAAGAGGCTTAAGAAGTATACATTTTTATTTTTGCACTGTATTCATTAGAGAATGGGGGCAGAGAGGGGGAGCATGTGAAGTATGAGGTCTTGTGAACTTCCCAAATTACTGGTGTAGGGGATGCTAAACTAGTTTAAATGTGTAAACCTTTTGTCCTATAATTTAAACCAGGTTGGATGTTTAGATCCCTGTGCTTTAAATCACTATTTTAATTTGGTTTTACATTTGTACTTTGTTGATTCTCATTGGTTGGTACCATTTAAACATGTTGCTTTGCTACTAAATATAGTCTGTACACTAAATGTGGTGGTACTTTTGCTAATCAAGACAATATGCTATATTTATACACATTTATTTAAGCAGTTCCATATCTTAACATATACTTATTCAGATGCTTAATTTTTGCATTTTTGTAGGAAATGGTGAAGGATATACTTATTCAATTAATTGTTTACAAGAAGTTATATTTGGATGGAAAATGGAATTCAAATAAAAATGCTCAAAAACATCATTTTAAAACTTGTTTTTATTAGTTAAATATGCAGCACATTCTAAGGTAGTTTTTTTCTTATGTACATTTAGTAAAACATGTTTTGCATTTAAAATTATCAGATTTATTAAACAAAGGAAGTATTATCTGTAGTCAGTGAATTGAACTGATTGTTTCTGGTCACCATCCTTCAAAATTTCAGAAGTAGTAAACCTTATCCTGTCAGGCCTAATTTTTATTCATATATTAGAATAGGAAAATAAGCTTTCCTACTTTTTTTTTTTTAACTCCCAGTCAGTTTTTCAGCTTCAAATGAACTTAGTCATTGAACTCAACCTGTTGAAGAAATTGAAATGAAGAAAATGTTCTCTCTGCACTTGCAGAAGAGGCTACTACTATCAAAAGGTGGTTTAGAACTTCAGCAAACTCTGGTTCCAGGTGCTTAACTAGTGATTTCCATCACTTGAGTGACTTGAATTTCTTTAAAATCTCAGCAGCAAACATGTTCTGCTTGAATATAATTCTTTATTTAATTTTAATAGATTATAATAAGTTTAGGCCTTAATATTAGGCGGTTGTCATTTCAAATTTTAGACTTAAGTAGTCTTGTTTTTTTAAAAAAGAACAAAATATTAAGATTTTAATAACAAACCCAATTTAAATGAAAACATCTGATTTTACATAAAAAAATCAATTTTTTAATAATCATTTTTTTATCCACCCTGCCCACAGGTATTTTGAAGTTGATCTAGCACCTACCATGATGTTAACTCAAGGTGCTACCTTAATACAAATAATATTTAAAATAGCTCCACTCATCGTTCATCTTCCGCTGCCAAAGTAACAGTCGCTCATCTGGATCACCTCATTTTGTCATTAATTCCTTTTTCCATGCTGCTATCTAACCCTACATCGGCCATCCTAGAGGAAAAAGGCCCACATTCTCCACCAAGACATGGCTTCAGAGATGGTAAATCAACTGTTGTATTCAAAATAAGAGTAGAATAAGGTTGACTGAATATGTGAAGTTTGAACCTCAACTCAGTCCAGAAAGGGTTAAATGGAAAACACTGTTAGGAGGTATAAATTTTGCAAGGTCAATCTACTGGTGAAGGGCATGATGGTGTAATGAACTCTGTGCTGTGCTCAAAGGTCCACTTGCATGGAGCTCATTGAAGGACTGAGTCTGAAAATAACAGGAAGGATGGTGCAGTGGTTTGGGCAGTAGCATGGGAATTTGAGACCACATTCATCTCCGCACTCCACCAGACTTCCTGTGCGATCTTGGGAAAATCCCTCAGTCTCACCAAACTGTGGCTCCCCATCTGTGACATGGGATAATAGCACTACCCTATTTCACAAGAGGGTTGTGAGGATAAATACGGCCGACTGTGAAGAGCTCAGCTACTACAATGATGGGTGCTATAGAAATACCTGTAGCAGAGAGATGAAATAATTAAACCACTAGGTATCAAAACATTACAGATATAAAGTAAATGAATTACAAGGAAAACAGCCTCCTCTGTACTCCAGAATATATTTCTTAATTTATGTTAAATTAATTTTTGCAACAAAAGTGTTTACATTGGATTCATGAACCACAGACTAGAGCAACTATAGAAGAGTCCAACTGATCAATAAAAATGCCTTGTCTTTTTATGAAACAGACACAGTTTAAACCCCAGGAGATAACAGATAACACAGTTAAATATATGTACAAAAAAAAGAGACATTTAATCTCGGATCCCATTGTAACAAAGGGATTTTTCGCTAGCTCTGCTTTTTTAAAAATAAATCTCACTTTGCTGCCTCTTCACAAGTAAGCAAGCTTGTGGTCTTTGGACTAAATGAAACCTATCGTAAGTAGCTGCAATTCCAGAAGCTTTAATGAAGATATGCATTTTTACAGCAGAAATGAATTTATTATTTGTTTGTTTGATAGCCAGTTAAAGCCTCCAAACCAAAATAAGGACCCTGTTTTGCTAGGCACTGTACATACACAATGCACGTAAGAGAGGCAGTTACTTCCTGAAGAGTAACAATTTAAATGGACAAGACAGACAAAAGATGAGAGGGGAAACTGAGGCACATGTCAGAACCAGGACTAGAGTGCTCAGGGCTCCTGATTCTTAGGCCTTGTTTATACTACCAGCTGGATCGACGCATAGAGATTGATCTATTGGGGATCGATTTATCGCTTCTCATCAGGACGTGATAAATCGATCCTCAGAGGCACTCCCTTCGACTCCAGAACTCCAGCTCACCAAAAGCGCAAGGCAGAGTTGATGGAGGAGCCCTTTGTCGATCACTGCCGCCATGAGGACGGCAGGTAAATTGACCTAAGATGTGTCGACTTCAGCTACGGTATTCACATAATTGAAGTTGCGTATCTTCGGTCGACCCTCCCTGCTAGTGTAGACCAGGCCCCAGTCTAGTGCCTGATCCACTAGACCACATTTTCTCTTTGGAATTTGGCCCATTAAGTTTCGAAGGATGTTCTACCTGTTTTCACATGTTAATACTCCATTATTTTCAGAACAGAATTGGGCCCATACACATAAAGAAAATATCTGTTGTGTGTGTGCGCGGACCTTTGTGCCATTATCTCTGCAGTCACCTCCAACAGCCTGTGTTCCTGCAGTCTGCCCTATGGGATTT
This sequence comes from Dermatemys mawii, assembly GCA_007922305.1. Lineage (NCBI taxonomy): Eukaryota > Metazoa > Chordata > Testudines > Dermatemydidae > Dermatemys > Dermatemys mawii. The sequence continues at coordinate 4,179,984 of ML677363.1, forward strand.
ACACTTTGTCTGCTTGGAAGTTTCAGTGGCCCAGCATGTGTCTGCCTGCTTAGTAAGTGGTTATTGCCACAGGCCACAGGTTATCGCTGTCATCTTTGATCCTTACCGACTTTCAGGGCATTTCTAGATGTGAGCTTTTAAGTCTTCCCAGTCTTCAATGGCTTTGGACTTTGGTACTGGAGAGAGACTGTTTGTGTGATACTGTGGTGGTGAAGCAAGCAGCCCTCCAGTTTAAATAATAGATTGCTAGAGGTAGGGCTCTTTCAATGAGCAGAACTTGACTCTGAAACACCTTTCTCCAGTATGGCCACCATTAAGGGTAGCAGAACTTGCTGAGCTTCAGCTCAAATTACCAGGCTTATACATTTGTCCAGGCTTTGTCTGGGGGCAGAGGTGGGGGAGTGAGCAGATGGGTATGGGTGATGTGGCCCGTCTCCTGCAAACAGTGAAGCATATGTTTAATTCTATTCATGGAAACAGTCTCATTGTCTGTGTTAAATGGAACTGCTCACACCAGCAAAGTTCTGCATGGTTTCCAGGATCGGGGACTTAGGCTGGGTGGTATTCAGGGAGGCTTTTAGTTCTGGACACTGGTCCAGTGTGTATGTTGTATGGATTTTATTTATATATTTGCCCAGAGGAACATACATGTTTGGTAACTCTGAATAAATATATAACAGTTTATACTGGTGAGCATGATAGAAACTCCGTTCAGAACTTAAAACTATAACCTTGAAGAAGCCATGATTTTAGGCACACGAGGCATTTTGATTAGCTAAGACTTACATTTCTTTCATCAGCAGATGTTACTTGCTATAGAAAACTGTGCTTAATTATGTACATTGTGTGATGGGAGATAACTGCTATCTACATGGGGCTGCTGTGGCAGCATTTAGTTCCCTTCTCAAAGAAGCCTGAAAGCATGGTTCCAAAGCAGAGTCTAAGGTGTGGCTAATTTGCTAAATTGTTTCTTTTGTCAGTATTTCTTTTCTGATATTCCACCAGGATCCAATATCAACAAGGGAAATCCACAGCTCACCAGTGGGAGGGTGTTGTAGATTTAGGAAGTCTTTTGATTTTACTTTACTTTCTGGTGGAACCCAAGAATTTGGTTAAGATTCTTTCCACATCCTTCTGGCTGTGAAGAGACTCTTCACTTTGTCATTGAAGTGCATTGCTGACCTATTCAGGCACAGAGATGATAACTCACGCTCCTGAGAAGATATATGAAGTACAATGAGTTGTGATTCTACTCACATTACAAACCCAGATAGGAATTTGGCTTTTAATTATTAGAATCATACCTAGAAACCCCAGTTAAGATCAGGATTCCATTGTGATAAGCAACTGTACAGATGTAAGAGACAGTTCCTGGCTCCAAGAGCTTATACTTTAAATAGACCAGAAAAAGTGTAGAAAAAATGCAGTTTTATCACCCCCATTTTGCAGATGGAGAACTGACTAACTTTAAAAAGAAACACTAGAGAAGAGATTTTAGTTTGTTTTTTCTTTTTGAATTTAAATATTGCTCAGTAGGACTGAAAGTCAAACCACAAGATCATTGTAGCAGTGCATGAGAGATGGAAATGAAACAGAATATGAAACTGGCCAATTTGTTATTACTATTACAGTAATGTTACAGTAACACTTAAACATGAGAGCTAGTCTACAAAGATAAGAGGTTAGCTGAGAATAATGGCACAGAATGGGCCAGATCTTTGTCTCCCCCGCTATGCACACACTCCACTCCTGCAGCACGAGTTAACAAAGCAACCGGGGATGCCTTCAGCATGTGGGGAACCCCTGCTGATGCAGAATGGGGTGTGCTAGGTCTATGTCGTCCCCTCCAGATACAGGAGGTGCCTGGGAAGGGGCATGACTGGAATGTTCTGGGGTCTGGAGATTCTTAGTTGCCTGGTCAGCCCCTTGTGAGCAGTTGACAGTCAAGGTAAGTTACAGACACTGTTCTAACATACATTGGGGAGTGAACTGAAGACAGCCAGGGTCAGGATTTGAGAAGCACGGAGGTGTCTGTAAGAAACCTGTGCTCACAAACTTTGGGTCATGCACTACACGCCCACACAAAACAACTGGACCTGATCTCCACCTTCTTACTTCCTTTTCCTTATCTGATGCAATTCCCCATGCCAGCCATTAGGTGTCACCAGCAGTCATAGTAACACTAAATGCCATGAACATCTCTATTTTAGAGGCTTACATGGACAAAACTTGAGATGTTCATCCATCACTTACTTGTTTGTTTGCCACACCCTTAACTGCATGGTGGCAGTGTATGTGAACTTGCTTATTTTATGTCTGCTGCAAGCCCCCAAATAAATATGCTGTTACTCCCTAGAAGGGTTTGCGCCTGTTAATCTCAGAATGAGCAGTTCTCACAGCCTTCTTCACATGGACAGGCAGCAGAAAAAAGGATTGGGGTTCTGCTGACATGGGTAGGAAATGTAGACATGGAGGGATCTGGGGACAGCAGAAACCCTACTTGGTAGGAAGTAGCAGAGAAGAGCTAATACTAACCAAAGGCTGTAATTTTAATGGGGTAGGGACGCTAGCAAAGTAGTCATATCTTCAGAGAGGGTGAATTATTGCATGTAGTGATTTATCCTCAAGGACTGCATCCATCCCTGTGTTGCTATATATGATAAACCCTTAAAAATGTTTCGGGGTGATAACCATGCAAACTCCATTTAGCCTGTTCACTCACCACAGCAAAGAATATTGATTTGCTTCTTTCTGTACCACCAGCAATACTATCTCCTAATTCTTAAGCAGTGGAAACCCTCCACATCAGAGACACTCCTGGTGCAATTAAAGTCAATGGCAAAACTCCCATTTACTGCAATAAGGTCACATCTGGTGTCTATGTACTTATGTCTTTCTCCTTTTCTGTTTCATTCTGCTTTTGGGTCATCACTACTGCACTGCATATCTCTTGGGTAACCTTGTCCATCAGTGACAGTTTTGAGCTCTCAGCCTTCTACTAGGTAAGCCATTTTTTCTGATGTACAATCTCAAACAATACTTAACAATACCATTTGTGATGTGTGAAAATGGATTTTCACTTAAGTTACAAAGATATAATTACACTGCTGCTGTAAAAATGGTAATTGGTTAGTGAAATATCCGATGTTCCCTGGAGCTGAAAAGACTGACTTGTTCATTTCACATTTGTTTCCAGAGATGTTCTGCAGGTGAATAACTTACAGCTAACTGCAACATATAATGCAGAAATGCAGCAATTGGAATTCCTGACCTTTTACTCCCCAATAAAAATAGGTACAATTACCTCAATTACCATTTTAAAATGGTGCTAAGCTGCCAGACCCCCCGACTGATACAAACATGAGTAGGCAGGAGCCAATTAAAGCAATTGTGTAATTAGAAATGCATCTGTTATTGCTGTCAGTAATTGTATGCTCAGAATTGTATGTGTTGATGTGAATTCATTTAAATTTATTGAAATAATAATTCTGATTTTATCATTTATTTAGCCTAGTAGAATTTGCTTGTATTTTCAAGGCCCTGCTATTCTAATGATAAACAATTAAACATTAAATAGAAACTGGTGAGATTGGTAGGCTAAAGAATTCACTGCCAGCGTGTGTTTGGGTTGCAGGTGATATATGAGCATGCTGAGTTTCCCACCTTGTTTGGTCGGTCTGCTTCTCTCTTGTTCACAGGCAATGCATAGACATGTATCCAAATGATACACTGAGAATTTAAAATTGTGGTGTTGTACTAATCATTATGTGGCATGGTTCCAAGAGCCTTGTATATAAAGTCTTTTTATTATTTAATGTTAAATAACCCTGCCCCCAACTCCCATTCAAGTCAGTGGAAAGACTGCCTTTGATTTCAGTGGAAATGAAGGGCATTCTTGTGATCAGAATTTCTCAGACATGCATAATGCAGGAGGAAGAAGGCCCTGTGCTTAAGGAACTGGTCTGGGACTCAGGAAATCTGTCTGTTATCTCTTTGCATTCCAGTAAGTTAGGTTCCTCCATCTTCTGGGTGCTAGCAGCCGGAGCTTTGTGAGCACAGAACAGTCTCGCTGCATTCACTTTATCTACCCACAAAAAGAACAGTGGTACTTGTGGCACCTTAGAGACTAACAAATTTATTTAAGTATAAGTTTTCATAGGCTACAGCCCACTTCATCAGATGCACAGAAAGGAACACACAGTAGGAAAATATATGTATACCCACAGAGAACATGAAAAGGTGGAGGTTGCCATACCAATTCTAAGAGGTTATTTAATTTAGATGGGCTATTATCAGCAGGAGAAAAAAGAAACGTTTGTAGTGATAATGTTATACCAATAGAAGCAAGCAGGATTTTATGAGGAGGATAAGGCAAAAAGCCACATTTATTGTAAAGATAATAATAAAGAATAAAGAAAAGATAGAAGCAAACATGAAAATGGCCCATATCTGACAGCTGACAAGAAGGTGTGAGGATTCTTAACATGGGGAAATAGATTCAATTTGTGTAATGACCCAGCCATTCTCAGTCTCTATTGAAGCCTAAATTAATGGTATCCAATTTGCAAATTAATTCCAATATCCATGTCCCCTCACCCCATCTTGGCTCTGGAAGTGGCAGGTGAGCCCTGGGGGAGAGGGAAGTGAGTGATCAGGGCAGGGGAGGGAGGAGACCCACTGGGTGGGCTGTAGTATCTGGCTTTGAAAAATTGAAAGTTGGCAACCCTACCCTCTGGTCCCTATGTTCCAGTGCCCCTGTCGCAGCCCCTAGCGCCAGGTAGGGGCTGGTTTGCTCCTGGCACAAGTTAGAGTTGCTTCAGGGCTGCTCTGACTCTCAGCGACTGGTAACAGCCTAAAGGAGCCAATACAGTAGTGAGAGCTAGTTAGAGCACAAACCTGTGTACATATGCTCCTGGGGCAGGCCCCCTATGTCTTGGGCTGCCTTGGAATCAATTGCATGGGGAGGGCAGATTTACAGTCTTTTTGCACTGCTGGAGTTGTACAAATGGGCTATAGCCAGGGCCAGGATCTGACTCATTGCATGCAATCATGTGCATAAACATCCTTTAAAAAAGGCAGGCTGTCCCTGCCCTTTGGATCTCAGAATTCTTGGCCAGGCAGAGGCCCTCTGAGTATTCCATGGGACCTTTGATCTGTAAATTTTGACCGGGAGGATGGGGGGAAAGCTTTCTGATGTTTGTGTGTGGTCAATTTATACTGTAAAAGTAAAGATAAGCCATAGGGAGAAATAGTTTCCTGCTATTAAATCCGACATTAGCACACTTTATTTCTGATACTCTGTTTTCATTTATCTTCAGTTTTCAGTTTATTCTGTTAATGATTTGTTCATTGTCATGCACTGAGATCTATGTGCAAAGCAGAGTGTAAATGATTTGCTTACCAACATCAAAGTGCAAAAAAAATGTATTCTTGGTATTATATTTCTGGTTATTGAGTTCCATGTCTCCACATTCCTCTCCTGCAAAACCATTCGCATTGCTGTACTTTTGGGAGGTTCTGCATTAAAACCTGTGTGTAAAATACAGTTGATGGTAGATTTTCCTTCCGAAAGCCAGTGAAATTCAGGATTTGGTAACACTGACTTAAAGGTCAGGAAATGTCAGTTCTTTTGGTAGCTTTTCTACGAACAGCTTTCAAGGCACAAGAAAACTTTTTGGCATTCACACACTCTCCTAGAGCAACGGTGGGCCAAAATAGTTCCTGTTGCTTCCAGTGGTATTGACTCTGGGATGGATCTGGCCCAGTCTGCATAATGATAAATAATGCGCCTCGATGCTTTTTTTGAGCTATAATAATCTCTTAAAAAAAAGTGCTGTAGAAAAGTGGTGACTCTTCACACCAATTGTATCTATGCATCCCAACACCATAGTATCTGAAGTCCTGAGTCACTTTCCCTTGTGTATCTCAATGCTGATAATCAGAGCTAAGGGTTTGATTTTTGCTTGCCCCTGTGTGGATGTTCTGGAGCAGTTGGAGGAAACATAATGAGCCACAATACTAGAATGGCACAACAAGCTTCCCCACTTTCAACCCCTGCACTGCAGACAGCCACAGTCATCTTAGGGAGGGAAGACATTAGTTACCCCAAAAGGGGGTGGAGTGTGTCGGTGAGTGTGGAGGCAAGTATCAGTGGCCAACAGAAGTCACCTAACACTGGAGGTGATTGCACCTTGCACCCGTCGAAGGGAGGGCAGAGTGGGAATTCAGTGCAGTCTAGTGACAAGGGAACCAGACTCGAACAGTATGTCTACACTGCAATCAGAGGTGTGACTGCAGTCAGAGACGTACTGAGCTAGCTTTGATCTAGCTAGCCTGAATAACGATAGTGATGAAGCTGCAATAGTACTGGCTAGCCACCAGAGTACATATATACCAAAGATCCCAGGTGGGGTTGTACATCCTGTGCTCCTGTGGCTTCACTGCTATTGTTAGTTGAGTTAGCTAGATTCAGGCTACGTCAGGTAGGTCTACATGTGCTGCAGCCACACCTCTGATTGCGCCATAAACATACCTTGGGTCAGGAGACACTGATTCTCTTCCTGGCTCTGCCACTGACCTGCTGTATGACTCTGGGCAAGTCATCTACCTCTCTGTGCTTGTTTCCCTTCTCGCCCTTTTCTGTCTTGTCTATTGATTTATATTGTAAGCTCTTTAGGGCAGGGACTCTTGCACACACATATCAGTGTCTAACAGTGAGGCTCTGATCTCAGCGTGCACCTTTAGTTGCTGTTATAATACAGCTATGGGCTTGTCGACACTCACTCTTATTCGCAGCAGGCTGGGCTGTATCTCTACCCCACACTAACCAGTTGTACACTTGGTGTCTGTGTGGACCATGCTGCCGCACATGCACTTTAATCTATGCCAGTTTCAGGGCAAGGTAGATCAAAGTGCATTATGGAGCTTTTAGTGCATGGCCGGCTAGTATATATTTATAGCCCAAACTAAGGGTATAGACGAGCCCTTAGAGCTGCTGCTACAGCATGTGCTCCTTGGAAGGAATTTTCTCTGCAGTGCAGCCCCTTTTTGTTCTCTCCAGTATGGACCATGGCTTAAAAGTCACAATCTGTCTCTTCCATTGCATCAATGGTTCCATTGAAAACTCCCATTTTGGGTGGTTATTATGATCATAACGAATTACATCTGTATAGTGGCTTTCATCCAGCAAGAGGCTGGCAGAGAAACAAAGAGAAGACTACGTATGATCTTTGTTTTCTTTTTGGTCTTTGAAAAAAATGTATTAACTGACATAAAATTGTCAGTCTCTCATTTCACAGGGCTGAAGATATATTTTCCCTTCAAATAGCATGAATTATACAGGAGCAGAGTTTGTCTCACACATTTACCATTTTGGAGGTTGTCTTTAATCTAGGGATCATCCAAAAGATAGACAAGGTTGTTAAGTATCTCAGTTTGCATTCAACTGCTTATAGAGGGCACAACTGGTTAATTTAGCTTAACAATTTCCATGATAAGGCCATGTTTCAGTTGCTTATAATTTGCCAAACTTTGACTCTTCAAGCTGGATTTTTTAGTGTGGGGTGTCTGCCTTTTTTTGAGAAAGTTTCAGCTAAAACTGTTCTGCTTCTCCCTAGAAGAGGATTATAAATCTCTGAAACAAACACAGATCACATTTGTTCAGGCGAGACTTGTTAGAGGCTGCATTATTTTCAAAGAGTGCATCTGCAGTGAACATACTCCATCACCACACAGCTCCCACATGCTGACCAGAAGGCACATGTGGCATCGCCACAGAGCAATTAAGCATGCTTCATTTGGGGGCTGAGTAGGACATCTCCTGCAAATATGCTGTTGCCAGGGCCAGGGGCTTCTGTGGTGCCAGGCACCAGAACTGAGAGCAGGGTGTCCCTTTGTTAGTGCCCAGGCATCACGGAGAAAGAGGAAGCAGCCTGATTTGAATGCAAAAGAGTGAAGAGAAGGCAAGGGGGAGACTGGGAACTGTCATGGATAAAGAACAGAAGGGAGAGGGAATGGCAGTGGATATAGGGACAGAAGGGTCTCTAACCACTAGAAAGATCACTCCTTTCCAGAACTTGGAATTGACCCCAGGATTCCAGAATCTCAGTATTCCTCTGAGGTCAGCAAATTGCCAGTGAGTTTTACAGCTGTGTCATCTCCCTCTGATGGCCAGTCCTCAGGGAGGATATTGGCCTACTACTGTTATCAGTTATTCTGTTAACTCAAGAGGTAGAGGTCTATGCTGGGGAACTGAGGGTCCCAACACTGCTAATAAACCATGTGAGGATTACCATGTGTGGTAATAAACCACGTGATGGTTAAAAGATATTTAGTCCATTACATCCACAGCAGAGAAGGGCATCAAGTTATTTATCTACTTAAAAAATGAATTAACTCACACACTTACAATGTGCTTCCCTTCAGCTGTGGGGATGGAAAATATTGTTTTTCTTGAGCGTTGTGTGGAATGCAATCTCCTTTTGCAGCTGCACTCTCTGACGTATGAAAGGTGTGCAGCCAGACAAAAGCACCTGCCAGGTTGGCACAGAATCATTACTGATAACTGCATATGTGAGTCAACCCCAAACCATCACAACTTAAATCCCTTTCAAAGACAAACAGCTGTTTCTTTCTCCGGACAACGTCTGCCAAATGTTTTCATTACTAAGGCTCTCTTCCGTTTTCTCAAAATTTGCTCAGACTTTCAGCTTTTGGGGCTGAAATTTTCCCAGCCAAATCTCTGTCCAAAGGTGAATTAAAAACCTGGGTGAAAAGATTCATCCTGTAACTTTTTACACTGAATATTTTTTTTTCAAAAACATATATGAATGAAGTGCGTAAGAGCAACATTTTGTGATGTGTATAATCAAGATTGCCTAAGAACTTTCATTTTAAGGGTCACTTTTCAGCTGCTTAAATGTTTCAATTACTTGTAAGTATGAAATTTGACAGGCTCAATCTCAATCCAGAAGTGGCATTGCTGGGAAAATATGAGCAAAACCAGTTCAGCCATTTTTGAAAACAGTGCAAAAATACTTTTGTCCTGCTGTTGAAAAAAAAATCAACTTCTGTTTAATAGCTATCATACTTCAGCTCTTTGAGGTAGAAACTTGGAGTTTGTCAGAGAACTCCATCTTTGACAAAAGAACCACCTTTCAGAGTCCTGGAGAAAATAGATTGAGATTTATTAAAGATGCAAGAGTTTAAAAAGAAGCTTGGGATGTTCACTGAGGTTTGTAATGTGATCTCTTAATGGTCTGCAAATAACTCAATTCTGTTTCCTTCTCTTGGGTTATTGTGGGTGTGTTTGTTTCTATGGCTGGGGGAAACCAGCAACTTGAAAATCTCACTTCTGTTGTAAATATTTTGCCTATTACAGGAAACAGTGAGAACTGTCACTGAAAGGCTAGAAATACTTTTTTTTTCAGTTTTACTTTGTGTATTTGACAACACTTGTGTTCAGTTCATTGCTGCCCCATCTAGTCAGTCAGTCTCCCCTGGTTTGTGTGAGTTGTTCTCACTGCAGTTGATTTTTAAAAAGAGGAATATTGATTATAAAGCCACACAAATTGTCGGGGGCAGAGGACTTAGTGGCAGGTATGACACCTGAAATTCCTCTTAGCGTATTTTGGAAACGTTTAGTTTTTGAGTTGATATAAGACATGGCAGCAGGCTAAGCCGCTAGCAACACATAGGTCAAAACTGCTTGCTTGAGTTCAGTGACTATGGTACTCGCTAGGCAGCCTACATGTATTGTAATGAACTTGCTGGCTCCTTCCTGGGCACTGTTAACTCCCAATTCAAGAGACAAGAAGTGGCAGGCTACAGAACATCTGGAGTACAGGGAAGGGAATAAGCTTGAGAGGGAGATGAATTTTTTTGTGAACGTAGAGAGAGTTAGAGCCCAGGGCTCGCCTCCAAACAACACATCACCAAACTCTAGACAACTAGAGGACCATAGCCCTCCCAGCGACCACCTGCAGGGGGGTTGGAGGATACCTTTCCTGGGAGTGCTATCATAGTGACATGCTTAGCTCCCAGAGAGGACATATTTCGTGTCACTTCAACAGCAACGCTTTCTGCTAGCCCAAGAGCAGATTAAATGAGCATCAAACACAGCTCCAGGCTGACGCATTATGGAAGTGAAACTCCTGTGGGTGAAAAGGTTTCAGATGGGCTATTTGTGAAGAGATGCAGATGCTATTTTGCTGCACCCCAGGTTACCACCTGCCCTGTACTAGTCACTGGGATCTTGCTTTCCTTTTGTAGAGTGGGACAAAGCAAACTTCCCATGGTAGGGGAGCACCGCGCATGCTGCTGGTCCCCCTCCTGCAGCACTTTTTGTCAATGTTACTTGGCTCTTTGCTCGTGTGTATTATGCAGAGCAGGCAGCTGAAGGAGGCACTGAACCAGCAGAGCCAGTGCTTTGGGGGCACGTAGCTGTCATGCTGTCTGGCTGATGCACAAAGGAAGGAGAATTGAGGGGGTTCAGGTGGTAGACGCTCTGCTGCAAGTCCTCAGCTGCTGAAGCTGTACTAGCTCTGTTGACTTTAGAGGAACTATAACACACACTGGCTGAAGGTCTGCCTGCAGGGAGGGAGGAGTAGCGTCAGACTACTCAAACTCTCAGTCCAGGCAATATTTGTAGAGGAGCCCTCCAAGATATGTTTGGGGTGTTTATAACGTAGCACACCAGCGTCCTAGGCAGGTGAAGCTGACCAGTCAGATTTATGCATGTGTAGGAATGGACCAGCAACAGGGATTAGTATACCAGGTAAAAGGCTGTTTGTTGGGTAGGAGGCAGGTAGTTGGCTGGCAGATGTACAGAGGAGAGAAGTGACTGTGGAGTTGTGGGATGGCAGGCAGGTCTAGAAAAACTAAAAGGAATACTGTCAGCGTTCCCTCCCCAGTCTGAACTCCTGGGGTACAGATGTGGGGACCCGCATGAAAGACCCCCTAAGCTTATTTCTACCAGCTTATGTTAAAAACTCCGCCAAGGCACAAATCCCTCCTTGTTCTTGGACAGTATTGCTACCACCACCAAATGATTTATACAAAGATTCAGGAAAAGGACACCTTGGAGTTTCTATTCCCTCAAAATACTCCCCCAAATCCCTTCACCCCCTTTCCTGGGGAGGCTTGAGAATAATATCCTCACCAATTGGTACAGGTGAGCACAGACCAAATTTTAGGACACTGAAAATCAATCAGGTTCTTAAAAGAACTTTGTTTTTTTAAAAAGTAAAAGAATCACCTCTGTAAACTCAGGATGGAAGGTAAAGTTACAGGATAATAACAGATTTAAACACAGAGGATCCTCCTCCAGCCTTAGCTTCAAAGTTACAGAAAACAGGAATAAAACTCCCTCTTAGCATAGGGAAAATTCACAAGCCAAAACAAAAGATAATCTAACGCCTTTCCTTGTTTTACTTACTATTTTTATAATCTTAGATGCTTATTTTGGGGTAGGGGTTTAGGAGATGGATTTTCCTGCCTGGTCCCTCTCTGGCTCTGAGAGAACACACAACTGACCTCCCCCCAGCCCCCAATTTAAAAGTATCTTCTTTCCCCATTGGTCCTTCTGGTCAGGTGCCAACTAGGTTATTTGAACAACTTAACCCCTTACAGGTAAACCCCTTACAGGGATTTTATATTACTGCAAACCTAAAGGTTGTTACTCTTCCCTTTTATATTTATGATAAATACATTTTAAAATATGCATTCAAAAACAGGTTTCAGAGTGGTAGCTGTGTTAGTCTGTATCAGCAAAAACAACGAGGTGTCCTTGTGGCACCTTAGAGACTAACATATTTCTTTGGGCATAAGCTTTTGTAGGTTGGAACCCATTTCATCAGACACATGGAATGGAAAATACAGGAGCAAGTATAAATGCATGAAAAGATGGGAGTTGCTTTACCAAGTGTGAGGTCAGTCAAATGAGACAATTCAATTAACAGCAAGATACCAAGGGAGGAAAAATAACTTTTGTACTGGTAATGAGAGCGGTCTATTTCAAACAGTTGACAAGAAGGTATGAGTAACGGTAGGGGGAAATGAGTATGGTGGAAAATTAGGTTTAGGTTTTGTAATGACCCAACCACTCCCAGAATGTATTCAGGCTTAATTTGATAGTGTCCAGTTTGCACATTAATTCCAGTTCTGCAGTTTCACGTTGGAGTCTGTTTTTGAAGTTTTTTTGTTGAAGGATTGCCACTTTTAGGTCTGTTTTGAGTGACCAGAGAGATTGAAGTGTTCTCCTACTGGTTTTTGAATGTTATAATTCCTGATGTCAGATTTGTTTCCATTTATTCTTTTGCATAGAGACTGTCCGGTTGGCCAATGTACATGGCATATATCACATTGGTAGAGGTGCAGGTGAACCAGCCTCTGATGCTGTGGCTGATGTGGTTAGGTCCTATGATGGTGTCCTTTGAATAGCTATGTGGGCAGAGTTGGCACTGGGGTTTGTTGAATGGTTTGGTTCCTGGGTTAGTGTTTTTGTTGTGTGGTGTGTAGTTGCTGGTGAGTATTTGCTTCAGGCTCTGGGGCTGTCTAATAAGCAAGGATTAGTCTGTTTCCCAAGGTCTGTAAGAATGGGATCATCCTTCAGGATAGGTTGTAGATCCTTGATTATGCACTGGAGAGGTTTTAGTTGGGGGCTGAAGGTGACAGCTAGTGGTAGTCTGTTACTTTCTTTGATGGGCCTGTGTTGTAGTAGGTGACTTCTGGGTACTCTTCTGGCTCTGTCAATTTGTTTCTTCACTTCAGCAGGTGGGTACTGTAGTTTTAAGAACGCTTGATAGAGATCCTGTTTAATAACATGGGCACAGTGCAAATGTAAATATGCTTTAATTGCTCTGTTAAACCTGATTTTTGGCTTTCACAAGATGGGCATCATTAAAGTTGTCAGTCTCTTTGGATATTCAGGAATCTCAGTCTAAGGTGCATTGTAAATTCATGAATCATCACAAATAAATGTTAAGTGCATTATTGATCTACCCTGCTATAAATATCCCCCTGGTTCTCTAGCCAAGGTTCTTTTGGTGACTCCTTGACTTGTTTAAAATATTATGGAAAAGACCGTTGATATATGCACTACAGCCGCTGTTTGTTATGTATTAAACAATTTTCCTTTCTGTCAAACGGTATAATAAATTAAGGCTTAAAGTCTGCCAGTGTGCCCCTTCAAACATAGCAGCATTGTCAAAGCCATAGAAATTTTCCATCTTCCCCAATACAAATAGGAGTGGAATGTGTATAATGTGATAGTAGTTGCAAAAGGTAGCAGAGATACTGCAATTGGTATTTTAGTAACATCTGTTCATCACATTTGTTATGGCAGTGCCTTCAGGCCAACCAAGAATGTGGCCCCATCATGCTAGGGCACTGCACAGACAGTAATAGATGGTTCTTGTCCCAAAGGGCTGATAATCTAAATAGACCAGAAAGCAGGGAAAATGATAGACCCTACAAGCAGAATTAAAAATGGGATGGCAGAAATGTCATGTTAGTTCCATGATTTTTTGGTGGGTTTACTTTGGAGAGTAAGAGGGGTAGATACGGAATGAAGCTAAGGTGAAGGGATGGGAAGGGGAGGGTTGTAACAAACAATTGATTAGCACAGGCCAGAGAAAATCATATCAAAATGGTAGAAAGTTGTCTGAATGAATGTCCAGAAGTCCCTGCTTTGGCTGCAGGAAAGGATGACGGCTAAGCCCAGGTCTCTCCATGCCCAGTCCAATGCCTCACCATAAGATGACTGGTCTTCATGATTGCTGTACAGAATTAGTACAGCAAACAAAGACAAAAGACCTGCAGAGGTGGTAGCTGATTAATCTGACCGCAACTAGAAACAACGTAACAAAGAGCTAAGTGGAAGTTATTAGACTCCCAGATTTCTCTAACTTTCTCATCCTTCATTTGATTCTTTAATACCCTTCTTACTGCAGGTTTTCAGAACTAGAGGCAAAATTACTCTCTTGTGCCCTCACTGCTGATTTCTTATTTACCGTGTGGATATCTATTGCCTAGTCTGCTCTTGTTCCACCTCTCATAGTCCCTCTGATACAGTGAAAGTTCCTCTCCATGGAATGAGTACAAATTAGTTATAATTTTGCCATAAACCATCTTTGCTTACATTAAAAAACAAAAACAACAGACTAACAATTTCCTGCCTCCTTCTCTACTTTTAAATAATAAAACAATGCCTTCTAAGGCTGAGCAGTAACTCCTATTGAATACTTAGGGATTTCCCCCTTGCACAGTATACTCTATGGCTGTGGGTCTCAACTTTTTGCACACCATGACTCCATATAATAGGAGAGGGCTTGGGGATCCCTCTTTCCCTATAAGAAAATAGAGGATGTTCATAACCCCATGTTTCAGGGGGTAAAGCAAATCCAGGAGGATTACAACCTGAGTCCTTTCCTTAGGAAGCAGGGTGGTTAGAGAGACTTTTTATAGAGTCATAGAATATCAAGGTTGGAAGGGACCTCAGGAGATCATCTAGTTCAACCCTCCTGCTCAAAGCAGGACCAATCCCAGTTAAGTCATCCAACAGAATTCTACTGCATATCCTTAAATGCCCCCCTCAAGGATTGAACTCATAGTCCTGGGTTTAGCAGGCCAATGCTCAAATCACTGAACTATTCCTCCCCCCACCTTTTCTCTAACAGATGATGATGATATGGAAAAGGTTGAAAACCACTGCTCTAATGCACATGCATCCTAGAATGCATTTAAAGGGCCATTCAGTGATAGTGGGACCAGCAGACCTTGGGTAGCTCTACTGATACAGAGGATGGCACACTGCAGAGGCCCACTACTCTTGAATCTCTGAAGCCTTTTTGGTACAGCTCTTATCCAAGTTTACAAACAGAAATGAGTTGGGTTTCCTCCTAGTCTCTAGTGGGTATCTGTTTAATTAACCACAGTCTTTGATTCTGGAGGATGCTGATAATCAGGCTAACATTGAGCTATGGAAAAATAATTGCATTGATCTTGAGTTTCCTTCTCCATTAGCCTGTGTAACATGCTAGATGTGCCATGTCTCTGCACTAACCAATAAAAAAGAAATAAAAATCCACTAACTGACTGATTTACTCCTTTAGCTCAAGTAGTGGAGGTCTGTACTTTGTTGCTGGAATTCCCAAGTTCAGTCCCTGCATGCACATTGCAGGTCGCCTCAGGATTGTTACTCGTACGTACAACTTCTGTCATTTAACTGTCTTTTATGCAAGATAGCACTAGGGGAAAAAGCCCAGAGTGTCTGGATGTGTTTTATACAACAAACCTTCTGCATAGTTCTATAGAAAAGCAAAGTTTTTTAAGGACTAGTATTTTTCCACTTCCATAAGACAGTTCAGTGGATATAGAAGAGCAACTTTGAAAACTAAGGGCATTTACTCCATTGTTCTTCAACCCATACATTGTGAGCTGGCATATGTAAATGTAGACACTGAAAGAGTGTTAAAATCACAAAATCAAGCACACAACTGAGGAAGTGCCAGAACTAAGGTTGCCCATTCAACCTTAATTCAGTCCCCTTGTGCTTATGTCTGTTTGTTGTTAATTGCATGATCATATATTTATTCCATTATTTTTTGCAATCATAATGGTCTCTTAATGTAGGTTTTATATATTTTTTTATATATATTGTGTGTGTTTATCTTAGCAACAGCTTGCATGTTTCTTCCACTTTTAAGATTTTCATGGTCTTATCCAAATGCTCCCTTAGTTTAATTTTTCACCATTTCCTCATTGTTGCTCCTTTCATTCTCTCCTAATCTCACTGATGACCTCATGTTGTGCAAGTAAATGTCAAAATGTAATCAGTTTCCTACTTTGTATCATGAACATGATCAAGTTCCTCTTTTAGAAAATGTCATTAGTAAGAGAACATTTCTTTTTAATTGCTACACTGAACCCCTTATGCACAGTAGGTATAACTTCATACCCTTCGGTACAGGGCCGGCTCCAGGCACCAGCAGAGGAAGCACTTGCTTGGGGTGGCACATTTTAAGGGGTGGCATTCCAGCCAAATATGCCGCCTCTTGGGGGGTGGGAGTGGAGGGCAGTTGCACTCTTTTGTGCTTGGGGTGGCAAAAAAGCTAGAGCTGGCCATGCTTCAGTGACAGCATTGTCTTGTTGCATATTTCTAATTTATGGCTGCCCTAAACTACTCTCTTTGCATAGATTCCTGAGCTGAATTGAAAAAAGCAGAAAAAATGGAGGTGCCCAGGTTCTCCCTTGCACTATGGCCTTTTGGCACAGTGTCCTGAGTGCAAAGCAGTCCTAATGCCTAGGGATCTGGCCATAGAGGGATCTTCTCATGTCATAGAACACACATAACAGCCGTTTCCCTTCCTGTAATGTAAGGAGAGAACTCATTTTCCTCATTTTCAGAGTATAGTGAATATTGTGCAGCTATGTAGAGGTATATATGTATGACAGAGGTATATAAAATCATGAGTGGTGTGGAGAAAGTGAATAAGGAAAAGTTATTTATGTGTTCCCATAATATAAGAACTAGGGACCACCAAATTAAATTGATGGTTTGCAGGTTTAAAACAAATGAAAGGAAGTTCTCCTTCACACACTGCACAGTCAACCTGTGGAACTCCTTGCCTGAGGAGGCTGTGAAGGCTAGGACTATAACAGGGTTTAAAAGAGAACTGGTTAAATTCATGGAGGTTAAGTCCATTAATGGCTATTAGCCATGATGGGTAAGGAATGGTGTCCCTAGCCTCTCTTTGTCAGAGGGTGGAGATGGATGTTCTTTACCACTGCATGGTCACTGTACAGCAGCAAACAGTGACTTTCTTGCTAAGAGGGGCATGATCTTGTAGTTAAAACACAGGGCATCGGTATTTGTGAAAGAAAGCAGGTTGGCTTATTAATAGCAGACAGACTGAATTAATATAAATCCTTTGTTTCCCCACAGAACAAATATAGCATAAGGAGCAGCAATACAAGATTCCCCTGTGAAGTTCCACCAATATGCCTCAGACTCCAGAGGAATTTGAGGATTTCACCCATTAGCCTCTGTTCTTTCAAGAAAAGTTGCAGTTTGGATAGAGCTTTTAGAGATGTGGCCATTTGTCTACCAGTGATTAGAATGAACCCTCTTCCCTGACTGTTTCACATAGAGCACCAGACAGTAGTAGATCACAACTGAGATACTTCATATTCACTTGAACTGCACTGAAGGTAAGCAGATTCTGTTACATTTTACTTTCGAGTAAGTGTAGTGCCCTGTGCATTTTCACATCATCTGCCTGCCTAGTACAGTAATCAGTAATATACCATCCTTGTGCTTGGATTCAGTTCCTCCTAGCAGGGTTCAATCACTCATCTGGGATTTCTCCAAGAAGGAGATTCACAAACTGCTAGTGTGACTTTTTCAATGTATTCCTTACTTCTTATAATGTCAAGAAAGGGCAAAAATCCTTCTACAGTTGGAAGTTTTACCACAAAAAGTCTTAGACTACAATTATAAAACATTGCCTTTAAATCCAAGTGCAGCTTGGGAGTACTTTCTCTGTTTGATCAATTTTTGAATTAACATTCTTTAACATTCTTTCCTCCCCTTTTCTGTACCAAGATGACAGAATATACAGTTAATTCTAATTTGGTGGGAATCTGTTTAATGTTATCCTGTATGCGTGGACTCAGGTATGTTCCCACTGTATAGGTTAATTCAGATTAGCTCAACAGTTCCAGACACTGATGTTCACAAGTAGGCAAATCTAATTCAGATAGCATGGTGCAGTTCTATTAGTTCAACTAGTCAAGCATTAAATAACCCCCAACCCCAGTTTTTTTAAAAATAGGCAAAAAAAGCTTGTGGCTAAAACATGCTTAAAAATCAAGCATTGGTTTTTCAATGTAGAAACTGAAAATGTACAAACCCCGTATTCGTTTTATCTCATCTATTTCTCCCTCTTCTGGTACATGCACCTGCAAGTTACATGGGAAAATGTAACACACCTGGAAGTCTTGTTATCTAACAATAGGATCTGGGGAAGGTGAATGAAATTGTGATTATTTTTTACTTTACAGCTAGTATGGGGAAGATTTTGGAATACAAGTCCCCATTGAAAGTCACTGGGATTGCCTCTAAATCACAAATGCTCCTCTTAAATTAAGATGGAGAATTAAAATAGTGCAGATTTGTTCACATTAGTCTGGCTGCAGTCTCTGCAGTTTGATGCTTTGTACATGCTTGTACAGCAATTAGGCTTTAATAGATATCATGGCAAGGTAATTTTTATATTAACTCTTGAGCGGGGGCGGGCCCCCCGCACTGAGGGCACACAGCTCAGATTTCTATCCCAGACTCCCTTCAGATTATGGTTAGGGCCCTGCATGATTGTTAGTGGGCTAGATCCTGAACTCCTGGTGGACAAAATCATACTGCAATGTGAAAGTACTGGCTAGCACCAGGAAAGAAGGGGTTAAATACTTTTCACCATTTGTTACATTCACTTTTAAAAATGTATTTTAAAGCTTCCTGGCACTTAGTGACCCTGGTGGCACTTTGGAGTTGGCAGGGGCAGGCTGGCACGTGTGAGGCAGGGTGGGTAATCAGGAGTCCCTGCTAGCCTGCAAATACAAATCAATGCAGGCTGAAGCTGCTCTAACTTGTGCTGTGTGCCGTCTGTGGTGTGGAATCCCCCTGCCTTTGTAGGGGAAATGGATGGAAGCAAAGTTTCCTGATCTGCCTACTGCCTCCTCCTACTTGATAGCAAACTTCAGAGTTGAAACCCATAGTATCCTCTCGTTTGGGTGGCTTATTTCCATGTGCGGGAGTCCCTGTGATAACTGGGCCTAGGAATTTACCCTCATGATATAGCTCAAGGAGTATGTTAAAATCATGCCTGGTAAACAAGAAACTGTGGTTCTGAAAATAAATGAGCCAAAAGGGACGTGTCAGATATTAGGGCCAGTTGGTGAGCCAGATAATAAGGGGATGGGCTATTCCACCCATCGCTCCCTTTTTGGGTCCTTAAAGGAAGAGACTTGGGCGGGGGGGTGGGGGGGATACTGAAACGGGGGAGGCTGCTGAAGTGAGCTTCACTATCATGGCTGCCACCCTCATTTTTCCTAGGATGCCAGGTCTCCCTCATCCTGATTGTGAGGGGTGTTCTGATCAGACTGGCTGGTTAGAGCAACCTAGGTGACATCACCACCCCAGCAGCTCCAGCTGAATCCCAGACGCTGCCTGAGATGAAATGGGATTGGACTTTAGCAGCAGACCCAGCCCATCTCAACTAACTTCTCTTTCCCCAAAAGGATGGTTATTGTCTCTTTGATGCCATCTAAGAGATATCAGACAAGGGGGCTTTTCCTTCTAAAACTCTCTCCAGCTAAAGGGAAATGGAACAAGAGAAGCTGTTAAAATGAAAGCCTTATTTAATACTTTATATTTCAAATGCTTTAACTTGTTTCCTTCTTTTCCTGTATCTTTACTAAAAAGTTAAGAGGATTTTTAATGGGGTGTTTGCCATGGTAATAAGCAGGCAAAGGTCTTTCTATACCAAACCCCAAAACTTGCTTGTTGGACAGTAACTGGTATATATGAATATCTTTGTCCCATTTATTCCATCTAGATGAATACAACAGCCAATAGGGCCTACAGCTACTTGAGTCCTGCGTAGGTTAGCCCCTGCATGAAGGTTCAATGACTTCAATAGAACTTTGTGGAGGAGCAAGATGTGTTAGCAAGGATGTTCTTCAAGGAGTGGGGCCTATGCTTCTCTGGCTACATATGGAGATTTGAGTTATCAGAGCATACTGCACTTTTTCCTTTGAACTCTTCTGGAAATGTTACTTGGGTTAAAAACAAAGTGAATGCAACTCCTTATGTTTGTTACTCTTCCACTAGAAAAGGACTAACTGGTAACTTTTTAAACAAAATTTGACCGACACTTAGAGACAAATTCTGCCTGTGGATGCATGCATATATCTTCAAATCAAGTCAGCCACGTACATGCATCTTAGGGCAAAATTTTCTCTTTAGGGACTTGGCCTATATAACTTAGAAAATCAACTCTTGTTCTGGCACGCAAAGGAATGGCAGGAGATTTTTCTCTAAGAGAACAGGAATACATCTTCCTGTTGTCAGTAGTGGAGGGTGGAAAGAGGCGGAGATGTGTGTAAAATCTAGAGATGGAATGTCAGCTACAGCGTTTTATTCTAGTAGCGAACGTAAATGGTTGTAATTTCTTCTGACTAGGAGCTGTGACTTGTACAGAGCTCGAGGAGATTTACATTTTGATGCTTCAGTTAATAGACTTGTACCTGGAATGATGAGAAATATGAAATAGCATCTGTCCAGTTTAAATATATTATTCAAAATCCCATGGAGTTCATTATGAATTTGCACAGTAATATTCCTATGGCATGTTTTCCCGACTTAGGCTAAAGCTTGTCTGTGCAGAACTTTCTTGTGGGGTAGTTCAAGACTGTGGAACAAACTCCCACAAGACTTAAGAGCTCCCACAAATCTTATCACCTTCCTCTCAAGTGCAAGGTTCACTTCTTCAACTAACTGTTGCTAATATACATAGTATAGGTAATATAGGATACTACAGTCTCCAAATGATTTCCCCTGAGGCAATGAAGAGAATCACACTTAATAGGTACTAGTCACATGGCTTAGTGCACTTCTGTGGTGCTCTCAAACTATGCTGTTGGAGGCTCTACAAGAACCTGAATAGAACAGGGTTAAATTCTGCCCCAAATCAAATTGTGTACCACCCAAAGGAAAATCTGGAGAAGGTTTGGTCATTAATTGCTCCCAATAAAGGAAACTAATATAAAAATGCTAACTCTGATAATGTGATGGGGTCCTGGTCCATGAAAATAACTCCACACCTTAGATATTCGCAGAGTTTTACTTGGGCTGCACAAAGTCCTTCAAAGCCTCTTTGTTGCCTATGCTGAGAAAATCAAAGGTCAACCACAAACAGCTCAGCACATTAAGCTGTGCTTTGACCTTGCTAAAGTCTCTCCTTCCCCAAGGATAACAGCTCACTCCATCAGGGCTCATTCCACTTCCTCAGTTTTCCTGAGCAGTAGCCCTATAGTGGTTATCTGCAAAGCCAACAACACAGTTATCTGAACACACCTTTTACAGTTGTTACTCCATTACTCACGCCTCCCGAGATGATGCCAACTTTGGCAGGTCAGTGTTACGACTTCAGGTTATTTGAGAAAAGACTATCACCTGTAAGGAAACTGCTGGTGAGTCACCTGCCATGGAATGTATATGTGCACAATCACTTGAAGGAGAAAAAAATGGTTACCTGCCTGTACAGTAACTGTTCTTTGAGATGTATGATGCACACATACATTCCATGACCATTCCTCCTTCCCTGCTACTTTGGACATTAGCTAGATATTGATGCAAAGGAACGAAGAGGGAAGCAGTGGCCACATTGCTTTTATGCCTCTGGATCGGTGCATGAGGGATACTGGACCGCATGTGCTGCCTAGTGGTATTTCTGGCAAAAGTCTCTGACTTGAATGTAGTGGGACTGCATACGCCTACCGTAGCATGTGTACGTGCACAGCATGAGACGCCTGGAATGTCTATGCACAAAGGGTGAGTGGAGAACAGAGTGGCAACCTCACTTCTGATTCTCCTTGGTTTTTGTTAGCATTAAGATCTTGATTCAACCCATCTTAATGAAGGCTTTTTTTTGGCCTTTAACTCTCCACCTTCGTGTATTGGAGTCAGTAGCACTCTTGTAATAAAGTAAATTGAGAGAGAAAATGAGAAAAGATCCAATTGATTTCTCAGATGTAGGGCTAAATCCCTCCCGTGTTTAATTATTCCTCTGATAATAAAACTGCCACTGTGTTTTTCTTCTAATTTTCTTTGAATGAAGATGGCTTTATTGAGATATTTGAGACAAAATCTTGCCCCCAGTTCTCAGTTTACCTTGGAGACTTGGTTAATCACTGCAGCATGCCAGCTGCCTGTGCAGCAAAGCTATAAGCTGATTAGAGAGAGTGCAGAAAATTAATGTTCTTTTAAAGTTCTGAACTGAGATAAGGGCATCCTGAAGATATGCTGTGATGTGATGTTCTTTTTTGGCCCTATCAAATCGATGCTGTATCTGCCTTTTCTATACTGAACCCTGATGTAATCATGCACTGTTTGGAATGAAATTTGGGCTGTTGACTCAGTTTTACACACAATTTTTTGTATTTATTTCCTAGAACAGCCATCATTTCAAGCAAAAAAAAAAAAAAAAAAAAAAAAGCCGGTTGATTTGATCCAATCTTAGCAGAGTACCTTTGGTATTCTCAGGCAAAAGTCTTCATAAAATTGAAGTTAAGCATGTTAATATGTATCAATAAGTTAAGGGTTTTTAAAGTCTGGCTGCTTAGACTTTAGAAAGTGTTGGAATTCATGAGCCGATCTCCTTACTATAATTTACTGTTTTTATTACAGTAGTACCTAGGGCTATGTCCACACTGTTCTGCAGTGCGGACTACAGGGATGTGAACTGTAGACTAGACTTCAGGACTATATTAACATCAACTAGGTATCTTTTAGTTTGTGCCAGCAGTGTCCACGTGGGGCAGTTAGAACACAACATTTTGTTCTGCATTCACACCCTCTATAGTCCACACTGCAGAACAGTGTAGACAAGCCCAAAGAGACCCTAATTGAGCTAGTAGGCCTCACTGTACTAGCTGACGTACTAAAAGTTAGATAGGCCCTGCCAAGAGAGCACGAACAAAATAAAGCTGGGGAAGAGAAACTGAGGCACACAAAGTGACACACACAGTCTCACAGCAGGTCAGTGGCAAACCGGAAATAGAAGCCAGGCCTCCTGAATTGTCGTCCAATCCCGTTCCTTAGACCATGCTCTGTGTTTTCTTGCCTGTTTCATGTTATCTTTGAAGGGATCTTAATAAAGGGGACTGGAAGAATGCAGCGTTCTGTCCTAAAACAAGATATTCCAGGACTCTCAAAAGGTGACAGAATAACAAAAGATGTCAATGTAAATCATGTGATATTAAGAGAGAATTGATATGTTTGAGGGGCAGTCTTTTATTCCTCAGACTTGGAACAGGGGTGGTCAAAAACATGGAGGCAAATCCTTTTTTCAGGAACTTCAGCCCAACACTAATGTCCAGTTCCCAGGAAGTTTCCTGCCTCAGAAATGGGCTCTGCATTGGTTTCTGATAAGAGAACAAACTTGTGCTGCCTGTACCGCTGTCTCTCTAGGGACCACTACTGCTTGCATCTTGCATATCAAAAGCTAGCAAAACATGTCTTCTCAAGGCTGACCATTTGTTCACATGCTAAGGAAAGGGATCTTGGAAGACTGTAGTAATGCCACCTGGTGATACCTGCCATAACAGCTCTGGTAAATGACTAAGTCGTAGGATGTACCACTTCTATGGTGGCTTATGTTCTTGCACATGCACCAAAGCCACTGAAATGGAGACCACAATTCCCGTTTGCTGCAGCTGTGTTGGCAAAGCAACTTTTGAAAGCAGCATTAGTGGTAACAACTTTTTACAGTGTCACAGAAGAAGGGGATTGTTTAGGAGAATAGAAGAGATATAAAGGGGAAAATAGGAAAAGGAAAATAATTCTTCTTGACATAAATGCCTGCTGGAATTTCTCCAAGCATCATGCAACCTTAATTCATGTGATCTGGGTGTGTCAGGCTGCCACACTTTTCTGGACCAGGATGATGGAAAGCATTCACTTAGTATTCAATTCACATCTAACACCTAGTGTATCAAATGGAACTCTGGGAAACTCATCACAACCATTCATGCTCTTGACACACTCAAAAAATGGCTTGTTAGAGCTACTTTGTCAGCCACGTAGCTAATACTAACAACACAGAAAGCCAGTGAGACACCTTATAACGAAATACTTATGAGTGGTTAAGGTAACCCTCTAAGCTTGAAGAGCCTGAACTCCCACTAAACTTAGCACACTTTACAGTTCAGGCCCCCAGGTATGTGTAGTGTGTTGCTGGTGGTTTTACCATCCCCTAGAGGAGATGGCAGCCATAACTTAATGATACGGCATATGATCTTATTTTCAGTGTGGGTTGGCATGGCAAGCTAAAGAACCACCTATTCACATGCATGGTCACTGAATTAGACTACTTGTGTGATTGGGCCCACACATTGTATTAGCCTATTGCTTCCCTTTCCAGTCCCTTCCAACATGACTGGTTTTCACCTCTCCATATCTTTAGCAGTGCAGTATGCAGGATATGCTCTTGCGTATATAGTCCTTTATTGCCTCATTGGTTACTTGCAGTGTGGGTAAAGCAGTGTAACAGGCTGCATCTCTGTTCTCAGCAGCCCTGAGAGGCATAGTGCTTGCCCAATATAAAATATTTCTGAAAGTTACTCTTGGTATGATATACCTCTGCACTATTCCTGTGTGAGGGTTTGCTCTAAGGGTGGAGTCAAGCAATTTGAGGCTGAACTGGGCACCAAAAGTCCATTACTTGCCAGAGCATGTGAGATTGCTGATAAGTGGTACAAGGAGTCCCAGCAAAGATGCGGTTATAATTACTGGCCCCCACATTCTAATAAATATATTGAGTGAATTCATGTGATATCTTGTTGGCAACAAATTTGATCATCTCTATCCTTGACTCAGGATCACTGTTTGGTTTAACACACCTGCTTAATAATAAACTGACATGGAATACCCCTCCCTAAGGCCACCAATGTACTGTGAAATAATCAGAGAGCAAGGATAGCTTTAGGGGTCTGGCGCACTGTGATCTCCCCTCCACAAGTGGTTTCCTTTTAAAATCACCGTTTAATATTTACTAGTCCAGGGACAAATGAACTAGAAGCAATCCTACAAAGAACTGATTTTTGTCCTCTTTATTCTTTAGGGGGCAGAAATAGCTCTGCAGCTGGAGTACTTAGGGTACTGTCTGTTCAAGGGGGATTGTGGGAGTGTGTTTTTCTCCAGTTCAGTTTACTTTCATTCCTATTCTGAGCTGTTTATTTATCAGATTAGTTTGTGTGGTTACAGGATCCACATGCTGCATCTTTAGGGAAGTGTAGCACACTTCCAATAGGAGTCGTTAGTGGGTCTTCATGGAACAGCCACAGCAGAGGAATGAGGGGTATTTTCACGACTACCTTGAATGAATGAACTGGAGAAGATGCACTAGTTTCCCATCTTTCACCCAGATGAACAAAAGAGTCTCTCATATGTAGCCCTGGTACTTAGTAGCATATGTCTTTGTTAATTACAATTGCCTACCTCACAGAGCTGTGATGAGGATTTACTAATCATTCTGTGAACGCTGTGCAAATGTAAAGTGCTGTAGCATGGATAGGTAATATAAATAGTTTAAGAATACTTAGGATTGAATTATGTGTAACAGATTTTATTTTTGAGACTAGTGTCTGATCCGAATCTGCTGTTGGTTGCAGGGCTTACTTCTGAATTTCTTTAGTGTTAGAAACTTGGGGCTAAATTCATCTCTAGTGGAACTCCATTGAGTCAGGAGTTAGCAAAAAGGACTAGTGGCCTTGAGTCCAAGACATATTATGGACAAGCCCTTGCTCTGGTTTAGAAAATAGTTCTGGCTTAAATAGTGAGATGGATTGTTGCTGCAAAATTTGAAGTTCATTCTTCTTTGTTTTCTTAGGCAGTGAGTTACAGGTCACTCAAAGAAAATTACCCTAATTTGAAATTGCCTTTTGCCTATTATTTGACACCCTTTAACTCAACATCTTGTCACTGCTGGCAATGTGGAACCCTAAAGATATTTTTAGAGATGCAACATTGTGCACCAGCTATGTCGGAATATGCATTGTAACTAAAGTAAAAATTTCTTAGTGTTGGTTTTGAGGCCCTGATCTGCTTTTATTGGTGCCCATTACACACATGCTCAGTGAGAGCAGGACTTGCATCTGCTAGTCACTAGGATTCCCCATGGGCCTGCACTAACCAGTCCTGATAGAGAACTGGGGACTCTGAGTAAGCAAAGTAGGCCACTCTATGGCATCTTAAAGAACATAAAACTATATATATAGGGAACACAGATCTTCCCTTGGCTCTAGTGATAGAGGCTTGTCTCTTTGGAGCTAGAGGATAAAGGTGCTGGCAAAACAAAGCAGCCATAGATCAACTGAACTGGTCAGTCATGGTATGTGGCTGCTTTGTTTAACCATGGCAGTAAAATGCAGCCAGATCATACCAGCAAATCTGGTCCTGTGTTTCAAAATGGGTTAAGGTGCTAAGTGAAGAAATTAAGTTTTATCCAGAGAAGATAATCGTCATGCCCTGGGGGAGAGATCTGAGATTTCATTTAGTTTATCATTAATCCAGATTTTTGAATGTTTGAGCCAGGGACCCTGATCCTGCAACTGACTATTCAGCAGTAGACTGCTGTGCTCATATGGAATCCCCCATCTCTTTGGGGCCTTGATGGAGCTCTGAGAGTCCAGTACTTTTGCCCAACTATGCTCTGTCAATGGCAGGGTCAGGGCCCAAATCCTTCCATTAGCTAAAATCCTGGACTGCTTATGAATGAGATCCTCTAGAGGACACAGTGCCATTTATAAAAAACAAACAAACAAACACTGCAAGCAATCACTGTGCAGTACACTCTCTTACCCCCTAAGAAACGTTTCTTTTATGGAGCAAACCATTAAGCATATTTACCATAATAAAGCATCCATTGCTTGAATAATGAAACTTGAAGGGTTTTTATTTTGCTACTTATGAGCTTTCTGCTTCCGATAAGATAACACCTTTTTTTCTTTTTGCTGAGTAGAATTAACTGAATGTTAATGTTTACATTCCTGGTATCAGTGGATCATTATGACCGGCAGCGATAGACTAAACAGGGCACGCAAAATCAATGTCATAAATAAAATGTGCCTTTTATTTACACATTTGACAAACAGAGCAGATAAAACAGCATCAAGCTACAATCCCCATCCCTCCTCCCACCCAGCATCAATGACTTTGCTTTTATTTTTTGACTTCAGAACTATTTTGAAATGTCAGATGGCTCACTTTTACAAGATTAAAGCAAACTTTGTAATGATAACATTGGGCGCCTATTGGCACTTTGCCTACACTATACTTTTCTCAACAATCTTTCCACTTACAGTTTTGCTGGCTTGGGACGCATATAACCCCTTTGCTATTCCAGTCTGGGATTTTCTGTGCAAAAGTAATCCTACAGATGTCGCAAACTCAACAATTCACTTTTACTTGTGATCAGAGCCAGGATTTGAACCTCAGTCTGCACAGGCAAAGCATTTGTGCTCTTTAGCACAGGAGCTGTCCTTTTTATTGTGTGTTTGTGCAGCACCTAGTACAATGGGGTCTTTGGCCGTGACTTAGGTGCTACAACTAATATTTGCCTGCTGCCCCAGAAAGGTTGCTGATCTAGCAACTTTCAGAGATGTGTTTGAGGTTCTGGCTCGGTGATTGGGTAGCTCTGGTCCACAATATCTAGGCTAGTAGCTCAAACCCAGGCCTGATGGGCACTAACATGAAATGACTAAAATATGCTGCTCTAGGTGAAACTGGTGAGCTTAGTTCCATTCATCTAGCAATGTGATATATGCCATATGTGCCAGCAATACCCCTCTGCTATGTACATTGGCCAAACTGGACAGTCTGTACGCAAACGAATAAATGGACACAAATCTGACATCAGGAATCATAACATTCAAAAACCAGTAGGAGAACAATTCAACCTCTTGGATCACTCAGTAACAGACTTAAAAGTGGCAATACTTCAAGAAAAAAAAAATTCAAAAACAGACTCCAATGAGAAACTGATGAACTGGAATTAATGTGCAAAGTGGATACCATTAATTTAGGCTTGAGTAAAGATGGGGAGTGATTGGGTCATTACACATATTGACTCTGTTTCCCCATGTTAACTATCCCCCTACTGTTACTCACACCTGTCTGAAATGGGCCATCCTGATTACCATTACAAAAGATTTCTCTTGCTGACAATAGCTCATCTTAATTTATTAGCCTCTTTGAGTTGGTATGGCAACTTCCACCTTTTTATATTCTTTGTGTGTATATAAAATAATCTTCCTACTGTATGTTCCATCCTATGCATCTGATGAAGTGGGCTGTAACCCATGAAAACTTATGCCTAAATAAATTTGTTAGTCTATAAAGTGCCACAAGTACTCCTCATTCTTAGTTCCATTCAGTGGGACTTGTTCTGTGACTGTAATTGACAGTCACAGTAGCAAGGACAAAGATTCAGTGGTGGTTGTTTTCTGGGTTTCAGCACACTGGTGGATCTCAGTTTGGACCCTTAATCAGCTAATGTATGAATTAATACAGTTTTTGGCCTAAGAAGCATTCTCAATGGCTCTCCATCTCGGTGAAGACTGGGGATGTTGATGCTTAGGTTCCATACTAGTTATACTGCATAACATCATACTAAAATTTATATCAATCTGTTCTATCTGCATCTCCCTAAAGGTCAGTCAGTTAAAATTGTGTTTTGTTGGCAAAATAAAATAGCAACTGGAACTAAGAACCATTTCCCCTACATTCTTCCCCTCCAAATTGAGTTTAAAGTATGTAAATAAAGAAGAATGCTGTTTTAATCCATCTTCTGATGTCTTCATGCTGCCAGAATCTATTACATACTCTTCTGAGAATGTAGGTGAGAGGGAAATGGGAATTGCAAACAAATGGAGAGGAACTTTACTTACAATAAAACAAATACTTGCCCGCATCCTGGAGACCTTTGTAATCTGCATATGTGCCAGTCATCTAAGTAACAGCTGTCTGGGGGCATCTGAGATCCTTGAACAATTTTTCAATGTTCAACTTCTAAGTATTCATGCGGCTTGTACAAACTGGGCAGGTCACCTTGGATTGATTCTCTGTGGATACTTCACCGTTGGCTATACAATTTACACTAACTTGTCTACATGAGAAAGTTGCATTGGTATGACTTTATCTGCTTTTAAAGTGATACGTATCAAGCACAGGTGCTGGAATGAGGGGTGCTGGAATTGTCTTGTTATGGTTTCCATCAGATACAGGATTTTCAGTTTGGTTCAATGGCTCTCAGTACCCCCACTATCCAAAGAGTTCGAGCTCCTCCCTCCTACCTCGCCCTGGTAGCAAAACATGTTCAAATAACTTTTTTACTCCAATGTAACTAGAAGAATGCTTATTTTACTTTATCGAAACTGTTCTTAATAGACATAAGCTAAACTGCAGTAAGTTACTCTTAAAAAAATGTTCACTCAGCCTTTTATGCTTGTTTATATCAGTTGAAATTCTCACCTTAAATTTATACTAGTGAAGTTCTCATTTATAGGACCCCTTGGTCCACCTTCCTTCTGAAAACTGAGGGTCTGATGCTACTCACTTCAGCAGAAGTCAGGAGTAACTCAGAAGTTGTGTGAGAGAAAAGAATCCAATCTTAATACTGTGGCAATCCCTTATTTTAGAAGGTACTGTCTTCCTAATCATATCTGATCAGTTTAAAAGTACAGATTTTCCCCAACTGTCTGCTCTGCAACCAATCAGTCATACGGGGCTCATTCGTTCTTATGCACTTGGAGGCAAATTCTGCTCTGAGTCACAGTTATACTCACTGTTGTCAGTATGCCTACTAGGTAAGTGTCACTGAGGGCAGAACTAGCTTTGCAAATTCTTTTACTCACGATGATTATGTGTGGAAAATTAACAACCCTTCTCGACTGAGCAGGCTAGGAAGACTGAGAAGTGCTTGACAAGTTGCTCGGATCTGAGGATGTCTTTTTCAGGGAGACTCCAGATTCAGACAAGGTAGCAGAGATGATCAAAGGGGTGGTTAATCAAGAGAGTTAGGAGAAGAGAGGCCTCTATGCTGTATTTGTAGCTTATTGTGAAGTGCACCAATGGGGGCTGACTTTTCAGGGCTGGTGGCTTGGGCCAGAGTTGTTTTTGGTGCTTATGAATATAATCATTACTGCTCATACGAGGAAAGACATAACTTCATCTGCAGGAAGAGTTACCCTCCACCCCCATGTGCCACCACCTTCTATACAACAATTGGGAGTGCTCAGTTCAGTCCCTGTAAATCGTCATTGCACTTTCTCATACTTCACTGTTTCACAGACTCTCCAAGAAGAAGAAAGGAAGGCCCTACTGCTGCTGTAAAGACAGACTCAGACTAGAAATAAGGGCAGGTTTTATAGTGACGGTAATTAGCCTTTGGGGTAGCTACTTAGGAATTTGGTGAATTCTCCATCACTCAGCATCTTTAAGTCAAGATAGGAGGTGTTTCTGAAAGACCTGCTCTAGCTCAAGTAAAAGTTACAGACTTGATGCAGGAATGTGTGTCTGTGTGATTCAGGGGGTCAGATTAGATCATCATAACTGTCTTTCCTAGCCCTAAAATCCATTAGCCTATGCATTAGGGTAAGCTTCTGAAGCTGGAACAAGCACCCAAGCTAGCCTAAACCAGAGCAAACTTCTGAGCTGTAACAACCCGCGAAGCTGAAGACTGGCTTCTGAGCTGTGCCATGGTGTTAGGTTCAAGAAGGCCCTTGAGCTCTACTGAAAACCTGGATTGGAATGCGCTCCTCTGACCACTGGTTAGAACCTACTGATTTATAACTATCCGCTCTCTCCATCTGCTTGAAAACAGACATGTCCTAAAATGCTGTGGATTCTCCCAGCTACCAAAAAACCATTCTTATACCCCAAGATAATTTTACCCAGATCCCTGTTTGTTCAAGATAAAGGTGATTAGAATCCACCTGCAGGATTGGCGTCCCTCTTTCGACTCCCTATGGAGTTGTAATATAGAACATGTCTCTCTAACCATTTCACTAGCCTACCCTTGGGCCTTTTTACATGCTGATGGACTGCTCCATCATGTATGGTGATGTACCAGATACAAAGTTCTCCCTTGAGGGCAGTGCTGGTCATCTGCTTAACAATTCTCTCCTTATTTTATCTCAGATACAATGCTCCTTATTGGTATCATGTGTCTCTGGGCTCTTGTGGGGGTTAGTGGCAGTGAAGTGATATTTAGAATAGCATGTGGGAGGTGCTGTGTAAGTGCAGAATACTGCTGTGACTAGAAAGGATCACTTGCGGTTTTGTGGTGCATCAGTTTGATACAGCACCCAACATGAAATAGGGCAAAAAAGTGCAGACAGTCAATAGTTTGAACAGTAATAGCTGGGGAGGCGGGAGTCTGCATTGCAGTGTAATTGTGGCACATTGAAGGGGACTGCAGGTTTGTTTCTGGCTTCTGCCAAACAGTTGGCTGCGCTAAGTTTCTGGTACCATCCTGAATTTCCAAGCATGATGAAATAATTTTGAAGTATGTCAAAGTTGTCACTAAGCCCTCTGCTTGCACACTTAATACTTGGCTGATGTCAAAACATTGCCATCTGTTTCTCTCTGTGAGTGCACAGAATTGTTTGGGAAAAAATGTCATGTTCTGCTTCTGTTCAGCTTATCCAATCACCTTGATATAGAACAGCTGAGAAGTTGCACCTCACTAATCATCCTAATCCCACTTCAGAAGCTAGGGAGGTTTGTGCCTGGGAATGTCTGTGGAGACCCCCTCTCTAGGATGTTTTATGCATTTACCATAGGAGTAGACATGTTGGTAAGACACTGAGTATCAGCTTCATGCCATTCAATGGTAGTCCACAGGCCATGGGCATCCCTTCCAGAGCAAACCACTTTGCACATGTACATTGGTGACACAGTGACAGAAAAATGGAGGACTTTAAAAGATGGGGTGGGAGGAATGAGAGGATTAGGAAAACTGGTGTCCTTTCATCAGTGTGATCACACACAAAGAGCAAGTGGAGGAACACAATGCTGTTTATCTGCATTTTAGTTTTGTTTAACATTTGGGTATGTGCCTGTATCGTGCCTAGCTCCATGGAGTTCTCATCCTTGATTAGTGTTCCTAGACCCTACCACATATTAAATACATGCTGCAAAGAAATATATCCTTTCTGGTCTCTGATACCTAGCTAACCTACACTAATAGAATGTCCCTGGGGAGGTGGTCAGTGGATTGCTGTTCTTATGCTGGGAATTGGTCCAGGGTCTGGAGGGTCCCAGGGTTTGGGAACATAAGTGTCTTAAAGCCATCTTCACAGTCTCCTTGCACGGAACACAATGTGGTTGACCAGAGAATCCAGCCCTTCCTTTCCTGAATTTTGAGATCAAAAGGGTTTTATGGAGGGTAAGTTTGAGAAGAGCTTCTTGCTAAGAGCTTATTTTCTCTAGTGAGCTTTGGCTATACTTGCTAAAGAGTGGCATGCTGAGAAGGTATGTGCTCCCTCCTAACTAGGTGCATGTTTTCCTAGTACCATCCCATGGTCAAGTTTTCAAGGCGTTAAAGTGAACTCTACTCATGTCAAAACCAGCTCATTCCATATGCAAAATGTATAGGTATCAGCTGACATCAAATTGATGAAAAATGCCTTTCGTTCAATTCACGTTCAGTACTTGCTAGGAAGCAGGTCAGTGTGAAAACTGGTAACTAGTCTCTGGTTTAGTAAACATAAAGTGTGTGTGCAGGGAAAGAGAAATGGTGGAACATGCTGCCCTGAAAGGAACTTTCCTCCTTGTTTCCACATAGATATATTGGTTTGAACATGCATATGTTGGCTGCAGTTGTAATGTAGTTCACTCAGTGAAGCTGTTTTTCTTGCGTAGGTGTGCCACTCTAGTACCAAAGTGCATTGTGTTGGGGAAACTGACTAGGCATGAGTCAGGTGATGTCTTAGATCTGTTTCCCAGATTTCACATTAATAATGTAAACACAGAATAAAGAAGATCTGGTCATTTTATTTTTTATTTATGGCAAAAGATTTTTCTGGAAATAGACTGACTCTGCCAATTCAGTACCCATGTGTGTCTGTCTTGCACTGGGAGCTCCCTGGGGCATGGATTTCTTACATGTTTGGGGAGGGCCCTCTACTGCAATACCACGAATAATGGGTGGCCTTTGCAATTGCTCAATAGTAGATAAACTGGGATCAGGTTTTTCACTGCACACATTTGACAGTGTAACTGTTATGTCAGGGGAGTTGCATGTAAAACTGTAGTCTGATAGTTGTGAAGCAGGCCCTGGGTGTAGTGTGCAAATTGTTTTTATGTACTGCACCTTTAAAATAGACCTGTAGGCCAGAGGGTAGGTCATTAAGAGGATATTGAAAATTTAAATACCATGGAAAATGTCATTTTGGGGGGTTATTCCTTTAAAATAAAAAATAAAAATGATCTAGGCACAGTACATGTTTTGCTCTGGGTAAGGGTGACATTGAGAACAGTACTGTGTATATTTGAGGACTGTTGCCTTTCAAAGGCACAGAACAGAAGTGTTTTCACTGTAGCAATAAATTAATATTTTGCTCTTAACTTCTACCATTTAAAATTCTCAGTTCGCCTTGGAAACTGATTAACTGAAGAGATGCTGTCAGGTTAATTTGGGCTCAAAATTAAATAGATACATCAAGGACAAGAATGACTCCTGATGCAAGTTATTTTTGTTGAAAAGATGATTTCTCTGGTTGGCAAATCCTCATACATATAGAGATGGAATGAAATTAGCAATAAACACAATCAGCTGGTGGTAAACAGCATGATGTCAATCGCTGGAATCCAAACATATTTCCAAAGCTCTAGAACTTTGCAGCACTTAGCTCCATCTTTGATGGATTTGTGAACAGTCAAGGGATTGACATAGACCTGGGACTCTTACCTTTAAACAATAGGGTCACTCTGGAAGAGACATATATAGCAACTCCTAAACTGGACAAGGATCCTAGTGTTGCTTATGAGTTCTGAATCCCAGAACACTGAAGCTATGTATTTTTTATCAGAAGACTCCTATAGCTAGACATCTTCCAGACAGACTAGAGACGTATAGCCCCTGCACTAAACCTAGTCTGCAGTTAGATAATCCTAGGCAGTGATTGAAGCCTTCCTTCAGGGAGGCGAGTCTCTCTCCTCCCATAACTCCCTGCTGCCAAAGGAACCATGGGCTGGCTGGAGCCCCCGTAGCTGTGCTGCATTGCACTTTACCTCCAGAGACCCCAAGCTGGCCAATGGGAAATACTTATCTCTTCCCAAAGAACTTGAGCTTTTGATATGCGCCATGCAGGTTCTGTGGTGGCTGAGGGGGCTGTATGTCCTACTCAGATTCCTGGGTTCATCAGTAATCTCCCTGATGTCCTTCTGACAAAGCTATCTCCCCACATTGGGGGTGGTTTTATTTTGTTTGCAGGAGAGCTCTTTCCTGTCGATAAATTGCAGCAACACTGTGTGCTTTACAGTGGCAAGGCTTTAGTGGCACAGCTGTGCTAGTGTAGACATAGCATTTGATCCCCTGCTCTTGGAATCAGATGACTAGGTGAGAATCTTTGCTTTTATCTACAAAAATTGCTAGCCTTTATACTTGCAGAGAAGAGCTTGACAAGGTGACCTGAGAGTACCGTAATGGCTCAGACCCAAGAGGCCAGTGGAAAAAAAACATATGATTTTTTAATATATAATTTTAAACCAATCACACAGGTTTTTAACTCATGGCTTTGGAACGCTTGAGGTTGGCAGAACGAGAACAGATCTCAGCGTAAGGCCTTGGTCCCACAGTCGGATCAGTAGAAGTGCCACTTGTCCCCAAATATCAAGTTTCAGGATATACTCCTTAGTTTACAAAGAATAATTTGCTTTGTGACTCTGCTCTTACTCCCTTGCCAGCTCTGCAGTTTGTGCTTTGTGTTACTGTAGGATGGGAAATGATTACTGTCCTTAAAATGGGGAAAGGGCACATAAGAACATAAGAGCAGCCATACTGGGTCAGACCAAAGGACCATGTAGTCCAGTATCCTGTCTTCTGACAGTGGCCAATGCCAGATGCCCCAAAGGGAATGAACAGAACAGATAATCATCAAGCGATCATCTCCTTTCGCCCATTCCCATCTCTGGCAAACAGAGGCTAGAACACCATCCTTGCCCATCCTGCCTAATAGTCATTGATGGACTTACCCCCTATGAATTTATCTAGTTCTTTTTTGAACCCTGTTATAGTCTTGACCTTCCCAACATCCTCTGGCAAAGAGTTCCACAGGTTGACTCTGTGTGTGTGAAGAAATACTTCCTTTTATTTGTTTTAAACCTGCTGCCTATTAATTTCATTTGGTGCCCCCTAGTTCTTGTGTTATGAGAAGGAGTAAATACTACTTCCTTATTTACTTTCTCTGTGCCAGTCATGATTGTATAGACCTCTATCATTTCCCTCCTTAGCTGTGTCTTTTCCAAGTTGAAAAGTCCCAGTCTTATTAATCTCTCTTCATACAGCAGCTGTTCCATACTCCTAATCATTTTTGTTGCCTTTTTCTGAACCTTTGCCAATTCCAATATATCTTCTTTGATGTGGGGCAACCATATCTCCATGAAGTAATCAAGATATGGGTATACCATGGATTTATACAGGGGCAATATTATATTTTTTGTCTTATTATCTCTACCTTTCTTAATGGTTTCCAACATCTGTCTGCTTTTTTGACTACCACCACACATTGAATGGATGTTTTTCAAAGAACTATCCGCAATGATTCCAAGATCTTTCTTGCGTGGTATCAGCTAATTTAGACCCCATCATTTTATATGTATAGTTGGGATTATGTTTTCTAATGCGCATGATTTTGCATTTATCAACATTGAATTTTGTCTGCCATTTTTTTGCCCAGTCACCCAGTTTTGAGAGCTCTTCGCAGTCTGCCTGGGGCTGAACTATCTTGAGTAGTTTTGTATCATCTGCAAATTTTGCCACCTCACTGTTTACCTATTTTTCCAGATCATTTATGATATATACTGAATAGGACTGGTCTCAGTATAGACCCCTGGGGAACACCACTACTTACTTCTCTCCATTCTGAAAACAAACTGTTTATTCCTACCCTTTGTTTCCGATCTTTTAACCAATCACTAATCCATGAGAGGACCTGCCCTCATATCGCATGACAGCTTACTTTGCTAAGAACCTTTGAGGGACCTTGTTTAAAACTTTCTGAAAATCTAAGTACACTATATCCACTAGATTCCCCTTGTCCACATGCTTGTTGACCCCCTCAAAGAATTGTAGTAGATTGGTGAGGCATGATTTCCCTTTACAAAAAACACATTGACACTTCCCCAACAAATTATGTTCATATAGGTGTCTGGCAGTTTTGTTCTTTACTATAGTTTTAACCAGTTTGCCTGATGCTGAAGTCAGGCTTACCGGCCTGCAATTTCCGGGATCACCTTTGAGCCCTTTTTAAAGCTTGGTGTCAAATTAGCTATCCTCCAGTCATTTGGTACAGAAGCTGATTTAAATGATAGGTTACAGACTACAGTTAGTAGTTCTGCAATTTCACATTTGAGTTCCTTCAGAACTGTTCAGTGAATACCATCTGGTCCTGGTGACTTATTACTGTTTGGTTTATCAATTTGTTCCAGGGTATCCAGGAGCCCAATTATTTTAAACCTCTGCACCACTTGTATTATGAAGTGACTTGTTACTGTTAATAAGATAACCTTTCTAGAACACGTAAACAGGATTATTTCTTAAAACTGTTCTGTTTCTCTGTTGATCTTATGACTCAAACTCCCTGCCATAGATTTAAAGAAACAGCATGCCCCTTCACCACAGGCAAGCACTTAATTTTAATGAGGAAAAGACAAGGATCTACACTCACTTATAGCTGCTGTGCATTGCTATGAATTGCTGCTGTGTAGCTGTCTAGCTTAATGTCCTTTTGCATCACATTTGTGTCTTTGCTTCTCTACATACAGCAGAGGGAACATGTAGCCCAGAGAAAATGGAAAATGGCTCCTGTTTTTGTATCCTCAATTTTTGGGGCCCACTTTGAGACACTTTGTCCCTGATATTAAGAGGTGCTGAGCACCAACATTTTGCAGTGTTTTCAGGGTTAGCCTAGGACAGTGGTTCCTGGACACCACCCTGACCCAGGTACCATAAAATGGGGAGTTAGGAAGTAGCCCAGGGGCAGCCGACCCTAGTCTGGCTGCAGCACTGCCAGAGCCTATGTCAGTGTGTTGCGATCAGGATCCCCACTGATATAGCAGTGGGTCTTCTGCTGCTGCTAGGGTCCTGGGCTGGCACACAGTGGAGTGGGAGGCCTGCGTCCCCCCTGCCACCCAACTCGTGGGTGGCCATCTCCTCTCCCAGGCCTTTTAGAGGCTTGGGTCTACGGTGGTGGTGTTGTTGTTCAGCACTGTCTGAGAGCCTGAGCTCCTGACTCATTGTTGCCCTGCCCTGACCTAGGGCCTGGGCTTACTACTGTTTCTATTGCTACTGTTGTGCTGATAGTTCTTAGTCCCTGCCCGAGGGCCTGAGCGCCTGATTTATTGCTGCCCGCCTTGACCTAGGACCCTGGCATAAATGTCCTTATTTCTACCTCCACAAAGGCCACCAGGGAAGACTCCTGCGACCAAGCTAATTCCCCCAATACATCAGCAGAGTGTAGTGAGGCAGTGTGGTTCCCTGCCGCCCCGGAGAGAGATGAGCCCTGGCTAACCTCTCTACACCCCCACTCAATTGTCTTCTCGCCACACTAAATAAACCCAACTTTTGCAATAGTTCCTCATAGGTCATGTTTTCTAGACCTTTCATCATTTCTGTTGATGTCCTCTGGGCTTTCCTCAATTTGTCTCCATCTTTCCCAAAGTGTGGTGCCAGAACTGAATACAGTACTGCAATTGAGGCCTTATCAGAGCTGAACAGAGTGGAAGAATTACTTCTCATATCTTGCTCACAACACTCCTGCTAATACATCCCAGAATGATGTTTGCTCTGTGTGTGTGTATAACTTTTTGCAACAACATTTCATTGACTCATTTAGTTTGTGATCCACTATAACTCCCAGATCCACTTCTGCAGTACTCCTTCCTAGGCAGTCATTTCCCATTTTCTATTTGTGCAAATGATTATTCCTTGCTAAGTGGAGTACTTTACATTTGTCCTTATTGAATTTCATGCTATTTATCTCAGATCATTTCTCCAGTTTTTATCAAGATAATTTTGAATTCTAATCCTGTCCTCCAAAACACTTGCAACCTCTTCTAACTTAGTATTGTCCACAAACTTTATGTGTACTCTTTATGCCATTATCCAAATCATTTGTGAAGATATTGAATAGAACTAGACTAAGGACAGATCCCTGCAGGACCACACTCCATATGCTCTTCCTGCTTGACTGTGAACTATTCATAACTACCTTCTGAATATGGTTTTCCAATCATTTGTGCACCTACTTTATAGTAGGTTTGTCTAGGTTATATTTTCCTAGTTTGCTTATGAGAAGGTCTTATGAGACAGTATCAAAAGCCTTACTGAAGTTGGGATATCTCAAGTCTTGTTACCCTATCAAAGAAGGCTAAATTGGATTGGCATGAATTGGCATGATTTGTTCACTTACTTAATATGAAGGCTGGCCTTGCCTGTTGTTCATGATCTCGTTCCAATCTGGATCACGAGATGAAAGCTCTATCTGCATATCAGGTGCTCTGAATCTGTTTCTTTCTTTTGTTTTTAGCTTTGTCAAAGTTGAAAATCCCAGTTTGTACATGTAGGCTGCTGTGAGCTATATCAACAAAGGAATGCTAATCTTTCTTAACAGTGGGTATTCTTTGAAAACACTTATTCAAAATGATGACAAACTTAATGACTTGTGGCGTGTTTTGAGTGTGCTATCACAGGGGAGTTGCAGCAGCTCTTTTCTTGCACAGGCATTAAGTTTAGCTCCATTATTGATTCATAATGTTCAAAAGCAAAAGTATCTTTAACCCACCACTTTTCGTTTAAATTTTCAAACCCCTGTACAGGGAAGTAGTGACTAAAATTGCTAGACACAGCAGTGAGCTGTAATTGTATGACACTTTTCATTTCGGTCACTTTTTCTTCACCGATGCTGTTCTATTCAGTGTGTGGTAATGGTTTTGAGAACATGTAGTAGCTTGGATGATCAGTTTTCAGTCATGCTTGCCAGGGTGCTAAACTTTTGGAATACTTGTATCTATTCAGTGTTGAAACAAATCCTTGCCTCTTCCTTGTAACTTTAAGTTCAGTTTGTTTAAAACTGAGAACATATCAGCCAGATATGACAACTTTATTAACCACCTGTCATCGTCAACAAATTTGCCAAGTAGACTTTCTCTACCAAAAAATGTCAATCTCCTTCCTGAGTTCATTCACTCTTATAAGCGCCCTGCCCTGCAACCCCCCCCATACTTCACTCATTTATGGTTTCGCACTGTGCTTCACCCCCATTTCTGCATAACACTTCAAAAAGTCTGCTGTTCAGTGAGTGTCCTTTAATGAAATTAACAGTTTTCACTACTTCCTTCAGTACAGCCATAAGATAAGGGGAAATGCCTTTGGATGCCAGAGCTTCACGGTGAACAAAACAGTGATACCAAACAACGTTACCAGCTGCCTCAGACTTTTCACAACTGCTATTTCTGCCTGTCATATTTGCTGCACCATGACTTGTAGTTCCTTTGCAATTAGCTCAGACCAATTTGTATTTTCCAACTATGCAATCATGAAGTGCTTCAAATATCTGTGCTCCTGTTGTATTTGTTGGTAAAATCAGATAATGCAGCAAATATTCTGTAAAGTTAATTGCCATACATACCTCACATAAACTAACAATGTTGCATAATTTGAAATATCAGTACTTTCATAAAGTTGGATAGCAAAATCCCTGGGTGACAGTAATCAAGTAATAAGCTGGACTTCCAAATGATCTGTAATATCACATATTTGCTGAGACATTGAGTTGTCACTGAGAAGAATACTTCTCAATTTTTCAACAGTTTTCTCAATGAAAATTTGAATGCACCATAGCCAGAGATGCTGGAAGAATAAGTTTTTCAGCAACTGTATGGGCCATTTTATCTTTTTCTATCCATTATGCAACCAGATATGATGCTAGTTGTGCTCTATATAATTCAAAGTAGTTGACTGACTAAGAACTTGCACTGATAACTTTAATTCCCATTTGCTTCCTTTGAAAATATACAAGAGGCTTATCAATGAATTCCTCATGTTTTATTTCTAAATGTCTCTTTAACTTTGTTTTTAAACTCTTTCACATTGCAAGTACCTCGCTGCAAATAACATATTGAGGCTTTGGCTCTTTGTTTGCGTTAGCACCAATGAAACCATATTTCAAAAAAAGCATCACTCTACTGCCTCATCCATAATTTGGTTTTCTTTTTAGTAGGGTGTTCAGACAAGGTCAACATGGCAGAAGTCTTGTCTCTTACTAGAACTTTCTGTTGCCGACGATGTACTTACACTTGATTTTCAGATGTAGTTGGATTTGACGACTGTTTCCAAACTTCTTTTTCTTATTCTAAAACATTCCATTTTTCAGGATGAAAATTTGTTGATTAAGTCTCACAACTCGAGTCTTCACAGCATTAACAAAACTGACTGTGCAGAAAGCAGTCTCGTTAGGTGATTACATTCAAAATGGCTATGTTGCATACACGTGTAGTGCATACAAACTCTCAGCAAATGAATATCTTACTATAAATAAGTAAAATGCCAGACATTTAAATGCTTATAGTGTGTTAAAACTAATGAGAGACATTTTTTAAATTTGCAAAAGACCCAGTGCCTAATATTCTGTGACCTAGTACTAGGTTGTGACCTGTACTTTGAAAACCACTGTCTTAATGTATGTCTACCCTGCAACATAAGTCTGTGCTAGAGCCCAGGCTCAAGCCTAAACCCACTTGCATCTACACTGCAATTGTGCTAACATGGGGTCCTAGGACCTTATAGGGCTGAAAGTTCTGAGCTTGGGTTAAGTTGGGATCTAGGGTCCAAGCCCTATTGCTTTGCAGTATAGATGCAGCTCTGCTTCACTCAGATCTTGGGAGTGAGCCAGAAGTATCCCACAATTCCACAGGACAAATTCCTTAGTCCTCTCTATCCCAACAACTTGCAATCCACTCTATTGAAAAGGGAAGCCACCCCCCACTTTGTGAATGGTAGCAGCTCAGATCAATGTAGGGAGCCTCCAAGATCTTCAGACCCAGCAGATCCTGTTTAGTTTGGAGAATTGTCACTGATATTCTGATTAGCAATTTGTTTAGGGAGAATATTTCCCTCATTCCCACAGATGAAGAAAAATATTGTCCTTCAGTGTTATTTTTTTCTTTTTGGCCAAATGGTATTTATTATGTTTCTGAATGAAGCTGTTTGGCTGATCAGTGTCTGAGAAATCTGACAGTCTCTCCTGTCTTCAGTTCAGCATGTGGCAAGCACAGTCTGCATATAATAATTACTCTAATGAGTCCCATTTCAAGAGCTTAGGCAGTCATTTCTCAAAAAACAGAGCAGGGTCATTGCTTTGACAACCGATAAAGCCAGGGTTCTCTCATAGTTTAGCAGCTCA
Source organism: Dermatemys mawii (assembly GCA_007922305.1). Lineage (NCBI taxonomy): Eukaryota > Metazoa > Chordata > Testudines > Dermatemydidae > Dermatemys > Dermatemys mawii. The sequence goes on from ML677363.1 coordinate 4,221,444, forward strand.
GCTAGAAAAGCATTGAGAATTGCTTTTTGTTCTGATCATTGTTTCCCCAAATTACATTGGTTTGCTGCTTTCCATTTTTTGACCTGCTTTGTAGGCATACAATTTTATACAAGATGGTATTGCAGTTTTTATATCCTCATACATTGTTTATGTAATCAAGACAAATCCCTTTAAAGGGTGATGCAATAATGATCCCACATTAGGCAAATATTAAATATTACCCACTTCCTTTCTTCAAGAAAAGTGTTGTTGGGACTGCCAACTGCCAGATTGGAACGTCATGGTTAGATTTTACTTGTAGAATGAAGTAGCATTTTTTAATGTAAATCCTAATGTTCTGAAGTGTTACGTGGCTTGCCACTCTTTGAACCATTCTGACCTAATAAGATCTCCTAATATTTGAATCTACAAAACAGCAAAAATCCCCAGAGACCAGCTGTCATGAATTGGACTGGATCAGTTACCAAGATCTGTCTGCAGCCATTATAATTGTGATGCTGTTCCATGCACCAGCTAAATTCATTGTTCAGATTTGTCTATTTAATACCTACCAGTTGGTTTCTATTATCTGAAACAATAAAGGCTATGGATAGTTCCGTGGCTCATGCAGGTAGCAGAACTAAGTTCCTGAATGCTTCTGTCTATAGTAGTTATCAAAATAGCAATGAAGTTGCCACAGCAGTGCGAACTGATGGTTATTCAGCTAATAGTCTATACTCTAGATGCCAAGAATGAGAGTACTAAATCCGCTTGTGTATATTACTATAAAAGCATGTTAGGAATGAGGGCCCTTGAACAAATACACTGACTCCCTGGGATGGGATGTTTAACCATTTCCAGGAAAGTGTGGGGTGATGAAGACTAAGAAGGGGGCTAATTAACCCAACAAGCCACAGCTGAGGGGGATCAGGTGGCCAAGTAATTGGAGTGAAGGAACCCAGGTATGGAGGGGTGAGTTGGGCTGGGACTATAAAGACAGGAAATTGGAAGCAGAAGGGGTCTGCTGGGGAAATCTGCAGTCAGTCCCTGGGAAAAGAGAGGTATGTTTGGAAGCTAGTGGGACAGTTAGCCCACAGGTACTCCCTGGGATGGGGGAGTTAGGAGGCTGACAAACCCAGAGATGGGGGAGTGCTAGATGGCAGGAGAGGGTTCAGGGAAAGGCAGTAAGGTCTAAAAGGGAAAAGACTTTGACTGTTGGCTAGAGGGTCCCAGAGCTGGAATCTGGACTAGCAGGCACACCTTGGTTTCCCTGCCAGTCACTGAGGGAGTGGTACTATGAGGCAGTGAGCAAGAAGGCTGCCCATAATTGTTGAAGAAGACTTTGATACCCTGGAAGGGAGAAACATGGATAGTGACTTGATTGGAGGGTTGAGTCATGAAGAGACAGCAGCAGCAGCTTGTAGATTTCTTTCAGCACCCAAATGTCCAGTGCGTCTCACCTCAAATCTGTTTATATAGCCCCCTATAAAGTAGCACCCTGGCTGCTTTCTTCTGTACTTGGTGGTAACTTTTCATTCTCTCAGTGCCAGCTAGGATGACTAGATGTCCCAATTTTATATGGACAGTCCTGATTTTTGGGTCTTTTTCATATGTAGGCTCCTATTACCCTCCACCCCGATCCCAATTTTTCACACTTGCTGTCTGGTCACCCTAATTGCCAGCCTCCTGCAAAGGGAAGGTGGCGAGAACAGGTTTCTCCTAGGATGCAGTTACTTTTTTCTTCTCCCCACATAAGACCTGTTGATATAGTTTTGGTCCTTTAATGTTTGGCTGGGGTCCCTTGTCTGGCAGAGATATGGCACAACCCTGCCAGCTCATAGTGGATACACATGCAGAGTGGCATTCAAGATACAATAATTTTCATAGTAACAACATCATGTCAATAAGGATTCATAACTTATACACCCAGACCCTCAGTGTAGTAGAGAAAACCAGTGCTCTGAGAGCGGGGTGGGGGTGGGGGAGAAAAGGTCTTGTAGTTAAGGTGACTCAGTGGGACTCTGGCATCTGAGTTCAATTTTTAGCTCTGCCACAGATTTTCTGTGAGACACTTAATTTGTACCTTGTTTGTTTTCCCCACCTAAAAGTTAGAAACAATCCTTCCCCCCTCCCCTCCACTGTCTTTTTTTTTTTTTTAGACAGGTAGTTCTCACCACAAATAGTTTTTAAGTATGTCTCTAGCCCTGAGGTCATCTGAAGCCTCTTGGTGCTACCCCAATAGAAACAACCTACAAAGGAGGCTACCGCAGCATCACTGTTTCTTCTCTGAGAAGGCTCATCTATAGCTTTGACTTTTTAAAGCTGTGATGCTAATTGACCCAATATATCAAATTCTACACAACCCTACTATACACATCTTTCTGGTTGGCGGTCCTAGATATTTTTCATTCTGCAGTTCAAGTCAATGCAATTATGCCTCCACGGTGAAACAGGTGGTGAAAGACATTCCCTTATATCAGTCTTCAACATATGTTGAAAGGTGCATGGTGCTTTCACCTGCTAAGACACTTCTGTCTGGTCTGGGTGGCCTCTGGTCTAGAGGAAAAAATGACATGGATTCAGCACAACTAGTTAAACAGATACGCTGTCAAATTCTACTGCTAGTAAATGGTTCCCTTAGCAACCAGCACCTTATCAGCATTCTGTCCTCAATATGAGGAAGGGTTCTGTTTTCTGTAGAGAAGTAAAATTCCCCCCCGCTTAATGGGAGCAGTCGGAGGACTTGGCTTTTAGATTCAGGTGCTGCATTGTGTGTATTTTTTTTTTTTTCACATTTTGGTCCAACTGGGGTATATTGTACAAGACACTAGACCAAATATAAGTTGCCAGGGAATCCCCCAAGCCAGGGAAAAAATCTGGGGTGCACATTCAGTGCAAAGTAAAATAAAGAAGCCTGGCCCTTAACACTGAAGAGAGAAACCCGGCTTCTTCCAGGAAAAAAAGGTGAGAGCACAAACCCGTTAATGCAACTTTACAATTATATTTTTGCTTTTATTTCATGGCCTTGATTGTAATTGCAGTTTTTTGCTTTTCTTAATGCATATTCTCTTGTCCCATTTTTATCCCATTCTGCTGAAGCATCTATATTGTTCTCCTCTATTTCCTACGGAAATGTTCAGCGTACTGTCCTGGTGCCACAGGCCTGTCTCCAAGTTTTTCTAATTCCTATGAAACTGCAAGATAATTGTTTTTATATGTTTATTAAATAACAAAAACAGTCTCAACTACTTTCAAATGCAACATGTGACTGAGCCCCATGAAACTTGAAAGCATCTGTCAGTACAGACTGAATTGGCACAGTTTTCTTTTAGTGTTGAACTTTGGCTAGTTTAGATGTGAGTTGCAAGCACAACTCACAGACTAACTGTGGGTGGATTGCAGCTATATCCATGGATTATCATGCATGATGCTCAGTGAAAGGAAATGGAAATTGCCATTTTACAGCTTCAGCATATCAGGAAGAGAAGTTAGAACTGTGAAACGTTCCTACATTTTCTCTCTGCAGAAACTGTTTTCCAGATGAAGTATACAAATAAGACTGAATCAAATGATGATCATGCACCTAGATATTCTTCTGTGTGGGGAACTTGTAGAGTGACTGTTATAGCAACAAGTTAATGGGCACTTACATTTTCATAGATAAAATTGCCAAGGTTGAATTTTTGTTCTATTAGGTTTCACTTCCCTAATCTCTCAAAATCGGCATTTCCCCAAACAAAGCACAAAGGAGAACACTGAAATAAAAAGTTTCTTTAGATGTGAGCACACCGAGACTGGCAGAGTCTAGGAATAGCGTCCTTGCAGCCGGATGGTCCAGAATATTGAAATATACAAGAATCCTGCTCTCTGAATCATTTGACAAGTATATGTATATAGCTTTGCTGCTTCTGAGAACAGGGCATGTGGCGAGGGCGGGAGGTGGGGGGAGGAGGAGGGACTACAAGAGCCCATGCAATGGCCCATAAACCAAAACACAGCTGGTCGTTCTAATTTTAGTCTGACCACCCTTAAAAGTGGCCTGTTAAACTGGCAGTATTTTGTGCCAATGCAAAAGATGAGATAAAGGCAGCTTCTTGCTGGAAGATGATATACAAGCTTTATAAAGCCTTATAAATCCTTATGGTTCCTCTTCTCACCAGCAGAAGATTTAAAATGATGGAAAGGCTGCTTAAGCAGCTGGATTTGCTGTTTATTGTACTAAGTATGTGTAACAAATGAATCAATGAGTGTGTGGAAGCTTCTAAGCCAGACTTCAGCCATGAAGGAATTTGCAGATTCCTCCCTTCTGCTGTGGAAAGCTTGAAATGAGAAGCTGGCCAGGTCTTGTCCTTTTTGATTTCTCAGACAAATCTTTAGATACAGTTGTGACATATGAGGTGCTTCAAAGGAAGCCTTTCTGGGGTGTTGCAGCAATGGAGGAAAGCAGGCTTGAAAAGTAGGAAGTGATGAGTTAAGGGTAAAGTTTTAAAGGAACTATGGGTGCAGTTCTCACACTATTACCTCAAGGTAACTCCATTGACTTGAACTGTTCCTTATTTATACTGGTATAGCCAAAGTCAGGCCTAGTTTGTTGAAAGTCTGTAACTTCAGAGTTATTTTGGTTCTCCAAGTCCCAAAATGTACCTCTTCTATCTGAAAGACAGCTTAGGGGTTAGCTCTGCAGGTAGAGCTACTTAAAAAGTTTAGAAAAACATCCCAATGAACAGTAATGTGTGATAGAGGAGGGTCAGGGAGCTGCGGTAGAGTGCTTGAGGGGAGATATGTAAGCTCAGAGCTAATTAGGGTGTGGCTTCCTGTGGATTAGGGAAGCTGGGGGCAGATTGCTTGGAACACCTGCAATCAATTAAGGCCCTGTTAAGAACCTAATAAAACCTCCTGCTTCAGGCAGACAAGAGGAGGATGGGAGTTTGGAGCAGTAAGCAGTTGGAAGAGCGTTTGGAACCAAGACCACCCAGACCCTAGGTAAAGAGACACCTGACTTGTGTAGAGAGAGGGCAGGAAGCCCCACAAACTGAAGGGTAGGAGAAGGAAGTAGCCCAGGGGAAGGAATAGCTAATTCAGGTGGTTTACCGCTATCCTCAGGGCCCCTGGGACAGGACCCGGAGTAGAGGGCAGGCCCGGGTCCCTCCCTCTCCTCTTGGATACTAGTGGGGCAGTAAATACCCTGTTCAGGGGCAAGAAATGGCTCCCTGAACCCCCCACAAGAAGAGAAAGTGTGGGACCCATCATAATAGTGCTAGCAATTTGCCACAAATGTTAGACATTTTCATTCAACTTCTTCCCTTTTTTTTCCTTGCAAGCTCTAGTGTGGTTTATTATGCTCTTGCTATAGTTACCCTGGAACAGTGATTCAGCCTTAAGGCTGACTTTTCTTATTCCATTTTCCTTGTAACGTAATTAAAATCCACATCATTTCCAAGTTTTAGAGATAGGTGTCATGGACTAAAACACTGTAAATTCTCAGGACTATGAGATTTAAATGGCTCCTTGCAAATTTTTGCAGTGTTTGTCAGTTTGCCTCAAACATTAAACAAGACGTTACTCCACTATTTGAGATGTGATAAAATTGGCTCAAGTAAGAGTCCTTTCAATGTCAAAGCAGGGAAATGAAGTGTTTAAGCAAGTGTGACAATCCACTTCTGTCAATGAAGCAAACAGGTCAACACAGTAATGGAGAATACTGCATGATTTTCCTTCAAACAGCCCTAAGCTACTCTGCAGAAGTGCAACTGAACTCCAAAATTTGCATCCCCAAAACATCCCCCCATTAGCACCCACCTAAGAAAAATATGCACAACTTCATCTTTCTGATGGATAATGGGGAAACAGTTCAAACTGACTTGCTGCAAATTATATATAGGATGTTTGTGAAAGCCCTGCCAGCACACTCTGATCTTGTAATAGACCATAGTGCCTCATACAGATTTTCAGAATGTTGTATAGTAGGGGCAACTGTAAAGGGAAAATATTTGTGCCTTTGCAGAGTACTTTGAAATCTGCAGATGAACAGAGGCAGAGTGGAAAAGATTAGCTATTTCTCTCAGATGAAAATTATAAGGTGACGAGAGCCAGGGGCTCTGCTAACATACACTGTGGCCTTGTGTCTTGGGCAATGATTGTCTGAACAAGAGACCTTAATAAGCTGTCATTTTTCAGAACTCTTGCCATTCTTTGGAGTAAAGGTAAGTGGTGCTGAAAGAGCCTGATTTTAATTAAGACCAGGGGTTGTTCCCACCCACAGCCACCTGTGAAAGGCAAGGCCATCCATACTTTGATTTTGGGTAGTCTGTATCTGGCAATGCTGCCACAAGGTCTCCCTTTGCTGAATTTTCTCTTTTAGGGCCCTAAAGAGAACCTTTCCATTGACTTCAGTAGGTTTTGCACAAGATCCTTACACAACAGCTCATAATCTGGGGGAAGGGGTGTGATGCTTTCCAGGGTTATGAGGAACCCTGCTACCACCTAACCTTAGGGTGAAGATGCCTTGTTTGTGCCTGCCAGAGGTCAGCTCCCTGACTTTCCCAGTCACAGCCCCTGCAGGCTTTGCTGATCCTCCTGAAGTCCACTCTGTCTCTTCTGCTACCCCTCCCCCGAGTGCCATGTCTAGCCCTTGATCCCTGGATGCTCACAGAATTACAGGAGCAACAGCTCCCAAAGGAGCAGTACACCACAGTTGACTAGTTAAACTGAGCTGTGTTTTAAGGTATAACACCAACAATTATGTTTGCAAATCAGCCAACCTTATTTAACAAAGAATTTTGATACAATTGGAAACAAAGTGTTACGTGTCAAATCCTACCACACATGCTAGAGCCTGCACTCCACTTACAAGCTGCGTGTCATCTGCTTTCCCCAAAGTCCTTCTCAGAGTGTCTTTCAAATGAGATGGTTGACATCCTCCTTTCATGAGATCAAGCCTGTGGCCAGCTGGCCTCCCCCAGTGAATGGTGTTGGGGGGGGCTTTCTGGACCCCCGAATATACCAATTCAGACCTTTGCTCTTCATGTAAAAACAGGGCCTTCCCTCTCCACCCCCACTATTTCCTGTTGTTTTTCCTCCTGAAGTCCCTGAAAGCTCTTCATTAGTAGTTGACTCACTATATGAATAGACTTCAATTGTAAGAGACACTGTACACAAGAATCAGTGTGGGAGATAAGTGTCTCCTGCCTCCTGTCTGGAGGAGTCTGTCTAAAGGCACACTATCTTTGAGTGACCTGCCTTTAAGCGCAAGGCTTTCCAATATACACACATCTCAACTTCCATATTGTTTGTATGTCCATTTTGCAGTGATTATGACCAGTGTGCCACAGGCTTTCAGTAGTAACCTTCCATGAAACTCCTTCATGAACTAGAATGTAAATACCGGCTGTGGCACTCCCTGTACTCCATATCCCTCTGCCAGCTGGCATTAAGAGGTCCTTTGGTCACAGTGGATTTTAATTGCCAGAGTCAATGCAGAGGTGCAAAGCCTCTCTGCAGTTTCCAAGGTCACCCCTTTGTTCTTTACACAGGAGTCAACCCTGACAAACTATCCTGGTAGAAAGTCCCAGTGATGAATCATAGTTTTCTTCTTGAGATTTTCTGTAGCAGGGGAGCAGTCCTCAACTGTGACTTTCCCAGAGGTACCCAGGGTTGTGAGGGATCTTGTTAGCACCTGCCCTTAGTGTGAAGAAGCCTTCTTTGTGCTTGCCGGGGGACAGCTCCTTAATTTTGCCAGCCATGGGTAACACCAGCACGCCGCACTGTCACTCTACACTTTAGTGGTAGGCCCTCTCCAACTCCTGAGCCCTTGGAGCATCTTCCTGGAGCATTCAGCCCTTGGTCCACTGGACATTTGCAAATGTGGCCGTTTCCAAAGAGACGGCACAGTCCAGCTTACTGGTTCCGCCTTGCTACTCTGCTTAACTCACAGCACTTAGATATATTTATAGTAAAATCAAGTATAGGTTTATGTAACAAAGCAGAGAGATTAAAGTAGTAGCAAGTAGTAGTGTTGGCAACAAATGTTGACATGTAAAATCATGAGGTGCACTTTAGAGTCCTGATTTAATTAACAAGATACTCACAGATCTTGTAGACTATTGCTCACCCTAGATCCTTGCACTGTTTTACAGTCAGGCTCGCTTTGAGTGTCCTTTCACAAGATGGGCATGCTGTCAGATTGCCTCGTGGGTGAAGGACTCAGTGCATTCCTTTGCATTCCCACATATACTAGAGCAAGCCTTTATCTTTAGTCATAAACAGGACACCCCTTGCTGTTTGCAAAATCTACAAGACAGGAAATCTACTAGAATAAACAATCTCTTAACATCTGGTTCAGTATGCAAATAGGCATACAGTCCGAGGTGTGCGATACCCCAATGGCCAGACAGGGAGATAAGTGTCAGTTACCACCTGCCTGAAAGGAATATTGTGGAGGTATGTCACTTCTGGGGACCTTCCTCAACTCCCAGACCTTAAATACGTATATATAATAACTCTCTACAAATATCTGTGCAGGCATTTTTCAATGATTAAGACCACTGGGCTACTGGATTTTGGTAGAGACCTCACATGCCCCCTGTGGTGAACTCTTATGCAGGTATCCAGGGGATCCCTGTAAAAACCTCATGCACTCCATTGTGCCCTCTACTAGTTGGCAAGAACATGCCTGGGTAACCCAATGCTTTACACAGATTGCTTCTGCCAAGATATCTAAGCCTTCAAAATAATAAAACAATGGATTTCAGAAGGCACAAACTTAAGAGAAAGTTACATAACTTCTTGTTGGGTTTAGAAAAATGCTAGAGGGAACGATTAAGTGAAAGAGGGAAAATGAACTGGAGTCCAGTGTCTCCCTGACTTATAGCATTTAGCTGTGCAGAAACTATAAAAGCTGGGGCTATAAATGGTAGTTTCTGAAAAGCCCATTCAGAGCAGACATAGGAAAATATTGTGTAACGGGGAATGTAACATATGTTGGCAGTGCTGTAACACACTGTCAAGCAAAGTGGCTGCAGCAAAGACTCTGGATCAATGCAAGAAACAATTAGTTGCCAACCTTTGGAGTGATGTGTAATAAAAAAGGGAAGTGAGAGAGGCTTGACCATTCAGATTGGCTTATCACTCACTGCTTCTACAGTATCAGTTTCTTTTTAAAAAGGCATTTTCCAGCTCTTCATTTGGATTCCTTATCCAGCCCTCTGTTGTTCGTCTGCTGGAAAAATGTTAAAACCCAGACATGCCAAAAGGTGTCAGACTTATGAGTGCTCCTTTCAAATGTTTGCACCAAAGATTCTTTTTCCTCCCCTTGTAGTTTTTCCCTTCACTGTCTCTGCTTGGGATTATTTTCTGATGCTCATTTTACTAGTTATGATCCAGTTCTAATTACACTGGTCTACAATTTTTTAGAAGTCGTCTGCTTCAGAGATAAAATGTGATATTTATTATGTATTTTGATGTGCTGAATTCAAATATGACAATTAAAACAACTGGCTACTGTTTCCAAGATATTTAAGTTTTTACATTCTATGTCTATGTATATTGTGTAGACAGTAGAGTTTTAATCATAAATTGTAAACCTAGGTCTTTTCATGTGTTTATGGTTGCTGTACATGATAATATTTCACCTGTCCTGTTTATGTAACACTTTAAAAATCAGCAAAGGGTTCTATAAATAAAATGTATTATGAAACAAAAGGCAAAAAACTATTATGTACAGAGTTTAGTCCTATTCAGTGTCTACTTGGCGCTTCTTGGCTTGTCTCTTGTATTCATTAAATGGAGCATCTCTTGTCACTGTCCAGCAATAGTCTGCAAGCATTGATGGGCTCCATTTGCCCTGATAGCGTTTCTCCATTGTTGCAATGTCCTGGTGAAATCGCTCGCCGTGCTCGTCGCTCACTGCTCCGCAGTTCGGTGGAAAAAAATCTAGATGAGAGTGCAAAAAATGTATCTTTAGTGACATGTTGCAACCAAGGCTTTTGTATGCCTTGAGGAGGTTTTTCACCAACAACCTGTAGTTGTCTGCCTTGTTGTTTCCGAGAAAATGTATTGCCACTGACTGGAAGGCTTTCCATGCTGTCTTTTCCTTGCCACGCAGTGCATGGTCAAATGCATCATTTCGAAGAAGTTCACGAATCTGAGGACCAACAAAGACACCTTCCTTTATCTTAGCTTCACTTAACCTTGGAAATTGTCCACGGAGGTACTTGAAAGCTGCTTGTGTTTTGTCAACAGCCTTGACAAAGTTCTTCATCAGACCCAGCTTGATGTGTAAGGGTGGTAACAAAATCTTCCTAGATTCAACAAGTGGTGTATGCGGAACACTTTTCCTCCCAGGCTCCAATGACTGTCGGAGTGGCCAATCTTTCTTGATGTAGTGGGAATCTCTTGCACGACTATCCCATTCGCAGAGAAAACAGCAGTACTTTGTGTATCCAGTCTGCAGACCAAGCAAGAGAGCAACAACCTTCAAATCGCCACAAAGCTGCCACTGATGTTGGTCATAGTTTATGCACCTCAGAAGTTGTTTCATGTTGTCATAGGTTTCCTTCATATGGACTGCATGACCAACTGGAATTGATGGCGAAACATTGCCATTATGCAGCAAAACAGCTTTAAGACTCGTCTTCGATGAATCAGTGAAGAGTCTCCACTCATCTGGATCGTGAACGATGTTGAGGGCTGCCATCACACCATCGATGTTGTTGCAGGCTACAAGATCACCTTCTACGAAGAAGAATGGGACAAGATCCTTTTGACGGTCTCGGAACATGGAAACCCTAACATCACCTGCCAGGAGATTCCACTGCTGTAGTCTGGAGCCCAACAGCTCTGCCTTACTCTTGGGTAGTTCCAAATCCCTGGCAAGGTCATTCAGTTCGGCTTGTGTTATGAGGTGTGGTTCAGAGGAGGAGGATGGGAGAAAATGTGGGTTCCGTGACATTGATGGTTCAGGACCAGAAGTTTCATCCTCTTCCTCTTCCTCGTCTGACTCAAGTGAGAATGATTCTGGTGCATCAGGAACCGGCAGTCCTTCTCCGTGGGGTATTGGGCGTATAGCTGATGGAATGTTTGGATAATGCACAGTCCACTTTTTCTTCTTTGACACACCTTTCCCAACTGGAGGCACCGTGCAGAAGTAACAATTGCTGGTATGATCTGTTGGCTCTCTCCAAATCATTGGCACTGCAAAAGGCATAGATTTCCTTTTCCTGTTGAACCACTGGCGAAGATTTGTTGTACAAGTGTTGCAGCATATGTGTGGGGCCCACCTCTTGTCCTGATCTCCATTTTTGCAGCCAAAATAAAGGTGATAGGCTTTCTTAACCATAGCGGTTATACTGCGCTTTTGTATTGCAAAGTCACTTCACCACAAACATAGCAGAAGTTATCTGCACTGTTCACACAAGTACGAGGCATCTCTGCTCACTTTGGCTAAACAGAAATGTATCCCTTTGCAAAATCAAACACTGACAAATAAGAGAGCACGACACTGTATGATTTCTAGAGCTGATATAGGGCAATTTGTTCAGCAGAGTGATGTAAGCTTCGTTATGATTGCATCATCCATGACTTCTAGGAATAACATGATGCAATTCATATCATGTATGACGCAATACTAGCTTCAGATTGCATCCTTCATTATTTTGCCTAAAAAGCAAGTACTGTCCAAACCCAGTCATAGATTTATTCATAGATCCAGTCAAAGATGTATTTTAGTCATTTCTGGTTTCAGTTGAGATCTCTTCCCTTTATAACTCACTTATCCTCCGCCATTCCCATGTCAAGGGTCGTATATACTGACCCAATAGCGTATCTTGAAAACTAGAGCCAATCAACAATTTTAAGCATCATTTTCATTCTCAGTGACCCAGAATTAGTAAATTTTGACTGCATTTATTTCAGAAGCATTTTGGCTGTAGAACAGTGTTACATGTTCTTGCACAAGACAGCAAAGCATTGGAGTAAAAATATTAATGCTCAGGACGGCGACTGGAGGAACTTTAGATGCTGGAATCTTATTCTTAGAGAGAAAAAAGTCACAACAGAAGTGGCAAGCCAGATTAATACAATATTAAATTTAGTAGGGGTATTAGTGCAAATGCTAGGTTTATGCTCGGACACACTTAACAGGTCATAAAATTAAATGTTCCCTAGCAACAGTATCCTTACTGCCTTGTTGGCGTGCACACAGGGCCAGAGGGCTGAATCCCATGCTTGCTCACTCACTCATTCTATAAGTAGCCCCTTTGAAGGCAACTGGAATAATTGTGAAGCAAGGTTCTATTCTGAGCACAAAGGGCTTCACAACCTGGCCCATACTGTTGCTATATAAGCAGTAGGCAACTTGCAGTACTAGATGGTTGACATGGACACTGATCCTGGGATCAGATACACACAGATGATTCTTTGAGTGGTGTGGAATCCCTGTGAGTGGAGAGCCTTGAGGTTAAAGTCTGAACTAGTCAAGAGATCTGAGTTCACACCCTGCCTCTGCCAGACTTCCATGCACCTGACAAGCAAGTCATTATGCTTCAGCTCCTCCTCTGGAAAATGTCAGGTTCTTTGTCATCTTCCTTCCCATTGTTATATTCCCTGTCTGCTCTGATAAACGGCCAGCTGGCATCAAGATATAATGCACACAGTGATGGGTTAAGGCACAGGGCAAGCAGAGGGATCATGAACCACAATATCTGATCTCATGTAGCTTGCCGGTTGGGAAGTTATAGTCCTTTCTTATGTGTAGGGGCAGAGCCACCATGGTCACAGCTGTAGCACTCCAGGAAGATTGGCGATGATCATTCCACAGTGGATCCTGTTTATGTGGGGTGTATGACAGTGTTAAGATTAATCGGACCTATACTTAAAAGGAAGTAAGGACACTCAGAAACATGAGCGATAACGTGATTACACACAGGAGTTGATCTGATATGTAGCACATGTGCTAGTGGTTTGAGACTAATGAGCTGTTGAGGGGATGAGATTTACATCTTTGCAGTTAAAGTTGGAGTAATGAATCAGATTGTTTGTGATAATCTAGAGTAAATTAGCCAGTCACAAGCCTGAAGAGCTATCAGACAAAGCAGTGTCACTCACTTTAGACTATATCTGGGAGCACAGATGCTATGTGGAGTACTGTAAGAACTGAAGAATCCTAGCTCCAAAGAATCAGGAGCAAGGTGTCCAATACTACAGGGGTGAGGAGCATACCCTAATCAAAGCATATACAGGGAACACTGATACCTTAAGATGTTACATAATGTATTTGCCACCAGTGTGCCCCCCTTATGGCAGGGTGCAATATTAGAGATTTTCATCTCCAGCCCCCCTGCAGGCTCTCTTTGCACACCATTCAGCTCTCCGGCTAAGAAGCACTTGGATCAAACCCCCTCCCAACATCATAATAGTCCAAGAAAAATCACTCTCTTCTGAGCCCTATGCTCACCCCTTTCACAGGATTTCAATACCTTTCCCTAGCAATGCTGTCAAGTACTGTCCTACCCAGCCAAAGTCTTCATTTATTCAGTCCATTCCCACCACAGCAGCAAGCAAGCAAGCTGCCAACCTATGAACGCACTACAGCTTCTTTCTTCAGACTGAATGGTCTCCCTTTTATGGGGTCCAGTTGTCCATTAAGTTCTCACCTGATTCTTCCTTAGTCCCAGTGGCTAATTAGGTACATCTATTGCACCTGTGCCATAATAAACTATTAACTCCTTGCCAGCCCAGATGGGTTTCACCTCGTCACAGAACCACATTCTCATCACCATTAGTTCTAGTGGCAAGATTTTCATTGGTCTGAGCTGTATTCCCTGGGGATTCTGATGATTCCTTGCTCTCAGATTCCCTTTCTGAGCATCCATGCAGGTGCCTCTCCCCACTCTTGCATACTCCATGTGAGGCCTAGGGACAGTCCATCCTTTTTTCTCAGGGGGTGTGTGTGTGTGTGTGCAGAGACTGCTCCCTTTGTGCATCTGCTGGGCATGAGTTGTCCCAAATGGGATAGAAAAAAGGCATTCCTTCCCTCACATATGTCTCATAGCCAGAGTCCTGGGTTGGAAGCAAAATGCCCTGGGCCACCCCACAGGTACTAGTAAAGGACCATTGCTTGGTCAATGATTCAAGAACCCTTTTGCTGCAGGGTCATTGTATTGAACAGCACTTCCTCTGCACCATTCCCACAGAGTTAAAAGAAGTCTCAGGTTTACATAGGGCACTTGTAAAATCTGGTCCTTTGCAGCAGTATCTCAACAGCAAAAGTGAGATGTGATGATGCATAAAGCCACAGTGAAGGAACTTAACACACTTACATTTATTTAAGCTTCACTAGCAAAGCTCCCTTTGCTTCACACTCCATACGTGTGTCTGAAGATAATACAGAATCACACAGACCATGTCGCTTATGGTAGATGCTAGACAAGCACACGAGTGGGAATTTGTTGGCGTTCCTGTGGGCTCCTAGGAGCTTTCTGTCAGTGGTAACATTTCAGGAACATTTTTGTTTCTAGGCAAAACCTCAGTGAAGGCAGAGGTGGATCCTTGAAAGATCATAAATGTTTAGTGAGCTTGGATATAAATATTTTCTCCTTCATCTGGATCAGCAAACAGCGTTCCTCCTGTTGTCCCAGCTTACCAGTTTGCTATCTGGTTTGTGCCTGACCAGTAATGTAAATCAGCTGTAAATCTAGTTGATTAAATCACTTACTGCTCTTTTACATCATGAGAGTAGTGCAAAGTGCACCACCAGCATGCACCAGCACATCTGCCCCCTATCTTAATGGTGTTTGTGCTACAGAGGGTCTCCAGTCTAGAGGCAAATTCTGCTTAGTTACTTCAGTAGAGTTCTTTTGGATTTAAGCCTGCTGAGAGCAGAACGTGGTGCCTGACTGTGATGGGATATACAAACCCCACACTGCGGAAGAAGAGGTTAAGGAACTGCTCTGGGCCCAGGTAGCCGTGCCCCTCTGCACCTGCAAAACCTGCTCAAGCTGGAGGAAGAACTTAAAGAGGGAAGCAGAGTACCTGATTGGCAGGCAGCCAGGGGACCTGACTTCTGAACTCCTGGGAAGGAGTAGCACAGGAGCTTTTGCTGACCTGAACAAGCCTGGTGACATGGAAACTTTATTTTTGTATTCAGTTCTTTGCTTTACCCTGGGAGAAGAGAGTGCATTGGTAGGAAGTGATCCTGGGAGGCAGCTGTACAGCATCCCAAGGCTTAGCTCCCTACCATGGGGCCCTGGATTGGGCTTTCTACCAACCATAAAGAGATGACAATGATAGAAGCCTATCTCTTGGTGGGGAACTTAGTTAGGGAAGACTAACTGGATAAATTCATGGAGGTTAAGTCCATTAATGGCTATTAGCCAGGCTGGGTAAGGAATGGTGTCCCTAGCCTCTGTTTGTCAGAGCGGGGTGATGGATGGCAGGAGAGAGATCACTTGATTTTTACCTGTTAGGTTCACTCACTCCGGAGCACCTGGCATTGGCCAGTGTTGGTAGACAGGATACTGGGCTAGATGGACCTTTGGTCTGACCCAGTACGGCCTTTTTTATGTTTTTATGTTCTTAAGACCCTGAAGATACAAGAGTCTAGACCTTGACCCAAAAAGGAAGTCCTGAAGCCCTTGCTAACTTCTGAAGACTCCCACATTGTTGGATGCTTTTTATGCACCCTGAAAGTGGTGGACTTGAACTTGTGACCTGACCAGTGGGTGGAGCTGCTAAAAACAGACCCACCATAGAGTGGTGCTATAGTGAGAAAGAGAAATGCCCATGGAAAGAGAGCTTGCCACACCCTGGCCTGATCACCAGGCAGCCAGTGTTCCCCTTCACGCTGACATTTGAATTTGACATGGCTAGCATCTTTGGGGAACTGTGCTGTGATGTCAGTCCTAGCTGTAATAGTCTGTGACCCATTCAAATTTGAAACAGACATAACCCAGATTAACTGGAGCATTGTTTTAAATGGACTTCCATGACTTCTCCTCTGCAAACTTACTGTTCCTTGGTGGCAAACATGTAAATAACATACACGTACCTTTACTTTTGAAAACTCTTATTTTTCATACACCTGTATGTACGTCACCAGAATAAAGATGTCATTTCCTGATAATTCTGGAGGTTTTAAAATATCCTGGGCTACACCGTCATCTGATTGACTTCAGTGGAGCTATGCTAATTTATAAACACTGTTTTACATCAGTCAAGGATCTGGTGCCATAACTGGCAGCCTTTAGTGCACTTAAGTTGAAAAATTAGCAACTGCACAGTGGAAATCTACTGCAGTTGTGTTTCATTTCTTAGTATTTCTTTTGCCCTTAGTACAATTAATTGAATATATTACAAAATTAGATTTTTGCATCCCCCACAGAAGCTCTGAGCAAAGTCAGAGGTTTGGTGGCTTAGATTCAAATTATAATTAAGTTCCCAATTATTAAAATGTTAGTGACTGACGGGATGTTGCGGACTGAAAAGACAGTGTGGTCTAGTATTGAAGGGTGAGTGATTCTCCAGGATTCTTTAGTGCCCTCTGGTTGCTGAGAGCACTCTGCGTAGCCTGCAGTCACGTGTCTTTTTCTTAAAAAAAGAGGAATGGGTGAATGAGTACAGTATTGGCATGTTCAGTGTTTTAATGATACACAGTTATTCTTCAGTAACTATGTACTCCAAATAATTGTTTTACTCTGTTCCTAAGTAAGGGTGGGATGAGTTTCAGAGGTGCTGAGCACTGATTTCATATTTCTCCCACTGAAGTCAGTGGTAACACAGCAAAGTCAGACTAACACTGAGCAATTTTTAAAAGCCCATCCTTATTCATTTCCTAATCCCTCCCCCCCCCCCAAGCTTGTCCAGAGAGAACCTGAATATGTCAGTTTACAATTTGTAAACCAGCATTACATTTGTTCTTAAGTTTAACTGCCTAAATATATGGATAGTTGTAGTAAGGCATACTAGCATATGGATCTAATGTGCCCAGAGAAGGATATTATAAGTAGTTGAACCAACATGCAGCTTAAGATAGCTTTATGCAGAAACACTGCAAGCTAGAGGAAAAATTTTAATTAGCACCATCCAGTCCTAACTTCCCAGATTTGCCATTAGGTTATATACCAAATCCATGCCAACAGAGACTGATGCTATTAATATCTACTGGGAATACACATCTGAGAACTTTTAACTCAGAATGACCACAGATGCTGACCAAATGCCTTGCTTTTTTGATGTTAATTAGAGACAGCTGTATGTATCAACCTATCCATTGCCTTTGTGGCTCCACATCTGAGGCGATTGCTGCATATAAATCAATCCTCCTGAAAGCAAGAATAATTTACCTGCACTGAAGAGTGTCACCTCCATTTAAACCAGATCTTAAGCAAAACTGAGATCTGTGGTGCATTTGTGCTAAAAGTGCCCCACTTTTAATACTACCCCTCTCATGGATGTTGTATGTGGATGTAAAACTGAAGTATAGCAAAGTTTTTGAGGATCCCCATTTACGTGACAGGTTGCACCCAAGATAGTACCTCATTTAAGCTTCTCATTAGAGATTGCCTTATCAGATCTCATTGAGAAGATTATCTCAAAGTTGGGTTCTGATCAACAGTCTATTTGCAGCATTTAGTATAGAGATCTACAAAGCATATTCTAGGCTTCACCTTTTGCAAGAAATAAAAAAAATCTGACATTAGATGAGGATTAAACAGAGACGAAACCAATTTATTGCAAAGAGTTTTCAAAGGATCAACAGTTTTATGGGTCATAGTTGCTTTATCTGCATTAACCCAAGTAATTGAGCTTTACAGAGATGAAGTTTTCAGTTGGCCTATCCTAGGGGCAGTCTTCAGGACTAATGTATCCCCTCCGGTCACTATATAGCCACTCCCCTCCTATGCCGCTTGTGTGGGTGTTAAACCTGCTGGATCCAGTTCTCCTCCCCTTGCTAATCTCCAGTCCCTAGCCTCCATGCTGGTCTCTGCTCAGGCCCAATGTAAACCCAAGCCTGTAGCACAGAATGCAGGGTGCAAAGATGTACACCCCCTGAAACTATCGTATCCATTCCCCATTGATCGCAGATTTAGAGCTCAAGTGGTGTTGTGAGTTTTGGGTTGGTCCTCCACTTGAGTATATTTCACCCGTAAAATACCAGTGTCAGTAATTTGGGCAGAATTCTCTGCTAGTGTAGACTGAACTGTGCTATTTTAAACTAGCAAAGAATTTGGTACATTATGTTTGTCCTGCATTTCAGTATGAACAGTTGGCAAAGCATCTATTATTTTAACACACATCCGTGGCTCCGTTTGCTCTCTGCTAATCTTGGCTCTGTTACTATTGCAGCTTGATCTGGTTTCCACTGAGTTCCACAGCGGTGCCATAGGGAAGGTGCAGGTTGGATTAGCTATGGATCCTGGGCATCTGGAAAGCACAGGGGAATCCCAGAAAAAGCTGCTTGGATTCAGCTTACGTTATAAAGTTTGCTACAAAGTTCTGTAGCTGTTGTATCTTTGTCTGAGAGCTCCAGCGTAGCTGAATCTATACCATGTTCAATCTTAATCCAGCCCAGGGGACCATGCAGTAAGAGTGTGAAGAGTAAATTTATAAGGCTCAAAACCAGAGGCTTTGTTAGTTTTATTTGTGTCAGGAGTTTCAAACCATTTCAAGGCTACACTAAGGGGATGAGCCGTGTGACAAACACTTTGCTACTGAAAGAATTAAAGGAAATACACATTAGTGCAAGGCTATTACCAAAGCAATGTTTTAATTGGGCCTTTCAGTGGTTCAGAGGGGCAAACCCTGGGCCTTTCCCCATGTATACAGCATTACCTATAGCAGTGGTTCTCAAACTTTTTGTATTGGTGATCCCTTTCGAACACTGAGCTTTTGACCGCGACCCCCTCTAGAAATTAAACACACATTTTTGATATTTAATACTGTTAAATACTAAATGTAAACCCTGTTGCTTAAAATGGATTTACCTTTTCTCACTGCTTTTTAAACTAAGACTAAAACACATTTTTATTGAATTAAAAATAAGTGGAAAAGTTATTTTTAAATAGAATTTTATTTTAATACTTGACAGCAATTAATGACCTGAAGCAGCCAAAAATCAGTGAGATGGATGATGCTATTTATTTGATACAAGAAGTTTTATTCTTGGTGGTGTTTTAGAAAGGGCGCATCTGATGTCATCCTTCACATCAAGCCGGTTTCGAGATTTTGTCTTTATTGTGAGAAGGCTGAAGAATCCACTCTCGCATTCATAGGTAGTCGGAAATGGCAGAAGGACTCTCAGGGCCATTTCAGACCCCAGTGGGTATTCACTTGCAACTGAACACCTGAACTGGTTTGGAGGCAGCTGTGTGAATTTTGCTTTCACTTCATCATCATTGATCATGTCAATAAACTGTTCCTGTGTGTGAATATCATCAGTAGGTAACTGCTCAGCTATCACGCTGAAAGGGTTCTTCACCAGGGACTGAAGCGCTTCTGGCAGTGCTCGGAAGTAATGTGAGAACTCTTCATGAAGGGCTCTCAAATGTTCACTGATCGCAGAGTTGAGAACACTATCAATGTTAACTTCCTCCTCCTCGTTGAACGAAGAAAGTGTTGGAAACATGCCATATCTGTCTGTGTCCAGCTTCCTGCGCCACAGATCTAACTTCATCTGGAAGGCTTTGATTTTATTAGTCAGGTCTATTAATGTTGAATGTTTTCCCTGAAGTGACAGATTGAGATCATTAAGGCTACCAAAGATATCAACTAGGTATGCCAAGCAGAGAAGCCATTTCTTGTCACTGAATATTTTGTTCAGCTCCTGTTTCTGTTTTCGCAGGAAAAACTCTGCCATCTCTTCACAAAGTATAAAAATGCGCTTTAATGCGCGTCCCCTAGACAGCCATCGGACTTGAGTGTGGAAAAGCAGAACTTCATATTTACCACTCATTTCATTGCAGAGCTCTCGAAAGAGATGACCATTCAGAGCATGAGCTTTAATGTAGTTCACTGCTCATATAACAACATCCACCACAGCATTAAGGCACATTGGCAATGTCTTTGCAGTTAGGACTTGACGATGGATTCCCCAATGAATGACAATTACATTAGGTGAGACACACTTTACCTTCTGCTGAAAGCCAGACTGTGCACCTATCATTGCTGGAGCACCATCGGTACAGATACCACAAAAGTTTTTCCATTCAATGCCATTGCTTTGAAAAAAGGCATTCACCTTATTGAAAATGTCCTGTGCTGTTGTGGTTGTTTCAAGCTGTTCACAGAATAAGAACTCATCCTTAACATCTCCAGCATTGACATACGTACGAATGCTATCAGTTGTGTGCAGTAAGAAATATCGGTAGTTTCATCAAGTTGCAGGCTGAACATACTGAAAGCAGAATGTTTAATTTCATGTATAACTTGTTTTTTGATATCTTCAGACATCTCACATATTCTGCGTTTCACCGTATCGTTAGAGATGGAAAGCATATTCAGTTTTTTGGCAGTATCATTGCCAATCATAAGTGCCACAATATCTTTGCATGCTGGCAGAATAAACTCCTCACCTACTGTATGTGGCGTTTTAGTACGGGCAATCCGTAGAGACGCAACATAAGAGGCCTCCATAACTGAGGACTTTTGCTGTTGGAAACTTCCATCAGCATCAAGCCTGGCCTTCTTTGTTGCTTCTTCTCTGCATTTGAAAAAAATCCACATTTCGATTTTTATGCTCAGGATGTTTAGTTTCAAGATGTCGCTGCATTTTGCAGGGTTTCATTGATTCCGCAGACAAAACTTCACTGCAAATGACACATTGCATTTTTTCAATACCAGATATGATGATACTGGTAAAGCCAAGTTTAATGTAAGACTCGAGATACTTTCGTTTTTTAGCAGTTTTAGTAGTACAACTGGCCATTATTTTCAGCAGAAAGTTTGCACTTATATGTATGACTCTTAATAAAAGTACCAGATCACCTGCGAATGTTGTCTCCTTACCAGGGTCAGTCATAGGCAAAATGGTGCCTGGCCCAACTTCTGTTTGGCGCCCTTTGTTTGGAGGTGGCGTGGATTTGGGGGTGGAACTGGGCTGGAGGAGCTTGGGCCCAGCAGCCCACCACAGGGGCTGGATCAGGGCCGGCACAGCAGCCCGCCACTGGGAGTCGGAGGTGGGGCTAGCAGCCTGCCCAGGGGGGTCAGAGCTGGGGTCAGCAGCCTGCCCCCGGGGTCATGGTGGGAGCCTTCAGCCTGCCACATGGGTCAGACCTGGAGCCTGCTGGGGTCGGGGCTGGGGCCAGCAGCCTGCCACTGGGGGTCAGGGCTGGGTCCCATCACCCGCTGGGGTCAGGGCAGGAGCCGACAGCCTGCCCCAGGGAGAGCGGCTGGAGCCCGCCACCCACTGGGGTCTGGGCTGAGGCCAGCAGCCCACCGGCGGGTCAGGGAAAGAGCCGGCAGCCTGCCTCGGGGATCGCGGCTGGAGCCAGCAGCCCCCCGCGGGGTTGGGACTGGGGTCGGCAGCCCACCGGCAGGTCGGGGAAAGAGCCGGCAGCCCGCGGGTATCGCGGCTGAAGCCAGCAGCCCGCCGCAGGGGCCGGGTCGCCCATCTGGAGATTGGGCTTGAGCCAGCAGCCTGCTGCTAGGGTCAAGGCTCGCGACCCCCCCCCCATAAGGAGGCTGCGACCCCCACTTTGAGAACCAGTGACCTATAGAAAGTCCTGTAAGAACAGTATTCCTGCTGATCTTATGCATTCCTCTTTCCTTGTTCCCTGCTCTCAATATTTTTCGGGTTACTTAAAGATACTGTACTTTGGAGAATCTATCGGTAGGATTTATGTTTATAGTAAAATGATTTTAATTTTGGGAGAGAGATGAAAGGAAAGGAGGGGGGAACCACATGAGAGAGCAGGCAAATGGCAAACCTAAAACATTAATCTGTCATAAAGGTACCAATGTTTACATTTATTTTTAACCATATGTTTTTGATCTTCCTTGTCCATTTCACATGCTAGCACCTGTGAAAACATTTAATTGGTGTTTCACACTTTATTTGTAGCAGTACAAATAAGTTTAAACACTCAGGACCCAGTGTTCAAAACTGGGTGTACACAATTGCACGCCTAACTTGCACACAATCATGCAACTGCATGTATAGTCATGGTTAACTGTACACACCTAGGTATTCACTGGAGCTTGCAGCTACCCAGCTTGGTGGGCTATTATCATGATTATATGTGTAATGGCAGGAATTGTGCACACAAATCATGCATTCACATTCTTGCCTGATCATTTCAAGAAAACTGGGCTCCAGGAATCTGAAATTTAGACCTTCAGTGGAATTACAATGGTGTCTATATAAACTACAAGTGTGTGGCTGCTGTTGCTGTATGATTTCTTAATAGTGTGCAAATGCATTAGCCTGAAAGTTATTTGCAGAAAAGATTTTATGCACAGCTTCACATATTTGCAAATTGACTCCAAGAATGCACACCATTTGAATCACTTGATCCACTTCTGTAGTTGGGCAATCCATTTGCTGAGGTATTTTATGCCACCTGTGAATGTTTCTCTGCAACTTATTTTCTAGATGTGTATTCACAGGGCTTATTCTACAATACATTTTACAAGTCAGTAGTAAACCACAGTTTTGTATATACATATCAAACTTCTCTTCCATTAGTATGAGTGGAATGTGCTAAAACACCTGACTTAAGAAGCCTGGCATATAATGGGAAAGTATATATTCCTCTCACCGTCCCTTCAGTGTATGTCTCAGAAAGACCATTATTACAGGATAATGGTCACCTGTTGCTACATCAATGCCATGGCAAATGAGAGAGAGTTATAGTCAGTTGATCTAGCCAAGCAACATTAATTTTAAGTCGTTTTTATCATTACTGATGTTCCCCTAGGACAGCTGTTCTCACTAATATTAAAGTGCAGTTTTCCATTAGCCTCAGAGCAGAATTAGTGTGTGTTAGGCAGAGACCTGGGTTGTAGGTATGTGGATTTGCTCTAGGCGACCTAAGGGTGTCAAATCTGCTCAGAACAGTCTGGCACTACTGATGCACCAATCCCATTCCGTGTAGATGGGAGGCAGCAGGGCCCTGGACCTATTTATGGCCTCATGTATCGTTGTGGGAATAGGGAGAGGGCTGGTCCTGCCTTCCCCAGGGCCTGCAATTGAGCCTAGAACTTTCAGGGGCTGCATTGTGGCTGGGAGGCTCCTTTTGCACCTTCCTCACTCTCCACACATATACCACTGTGGTCCCTGGTAAGGACCTACCATGGTCTCAGGGATCATCTCACCCACAGCACATTGAAAGAGTGTGTCGTACTTTTACTAACAGAGTGATTTGACTTGCTGAAGTTTTTAATCCAAGAATATCAGGGTTGGAAGGGACCTCAGGAGGTCATTTACTCCAACCCCTGCTCAAAGCAGGACCAACCTCTAAGGATGGAGATTCCACCACTTCCCTAGGTAACCCATTCCAGTGCTTCACCACCCTGCTAGTGAAATAATATTTACTAATATCCAACCTAGACCTCCCCTACTGCAACTTGAGATCATTGCTCCTTGTTCTGTCGTCTGCCACCTCTGACAACAGTCGAGCTCTGTCCTCTTTAGAACCCCCCTTTCAGGTGCAATCCATCCTGTCATGTAGATCATTAATGAAGATGTTGAACAAAACCGGCCCCAGGACAGACTTGTGGGACACTCCGCTTGATACTGGCTGCCAACTAGCTATCGAGCCGTTGATCACTAGCCGTTGAGCCTGACGATCTAGCCAGCTTTCCGTCTACCTTATAGTCCATTCATCCAATCCATGCTTTTTTAATTTACTGGCAAGAATACTGTGGGAGACCATATCAAAAAGCTTTGCTAAAGTCAAGATATATCACGTTCACCACTTTCCCCACATCCACAGAGCCAGTTATCTCACCATAGAAGGCAATCAGGTTGATAAGGCATGACTTGTCCTTGGTGAATCCATGTTGACTATTCCTGATCACTACCTTCTCTGAGTGCTTCAAAATGGATTTTTTGTGGACCTGCTCCATGATTTTTTAGAGACTGAGGTGAGGCTGAAATTCCCCAGATTCTCCTTCTTCAAAGGTGGGCACTATATTTGCCTTTTTCTGATTGTCCGGGGCCTCCCCCGATCGCCACGAGTTTTCAAAGATAATGGCCAACGGCTCTGCAATCACATCAGCCAAATCCCTCAGCACCATTGGATACATTAGATCCAGCCCCATAGGCTTGTGCATGTCCACCTTTTCTAAAAATTAATTTAGCTTTAATCAATGAATAATGTTGATCCAGCCAGCAGCAACCGATTTGGCTGGCCTGGCACATTTCATTTAGTGTAGTCCCGGAGCAAGGCAAACTTTACGTACTATTCCACACCTAATGGACTCAGGAATGTTAATTGAATTAGCACAGTGAGGTGTACAGAGCAGTGGGAGAGAGGGATAGGGTGAGCAATTAGCAGTAAGACTTCTAAACTGTGTGTGAGGTAGGCACATAAATCCAGTTAACAAACGATTGAATTAGGTGTATTCTTCCCACGCAGTGGCTTGGAAAAGTACCTCCATAAGTCCAAACAAACAAAAAAAACCCTAACACAAATTTGCTCATAAAAGCTAAACCAGATGGGCCTTCAGGCTTAGTAAGCGCATTCTGTGCTGCCATATGACACCGAGGCTGATACAGATGCTAGTGTTTTGCTCACTGCTGGCTCAGTTGTGTCTTTGGCCCAAACCCTGAGTTAAATGCACCAAAAACCACTTTGTGACTCAGTCACATCCTGGGCTCTGGTTTTCTCAGGGCTGGAGTAAAGCATATGCACTATAGGCTCATGACTAGAGCTCTAGTGCCTGGAGTCATGTGATTCCATGAGACACTCAGCTCATTTAACAACATGAGCACATTTGTAGCCCTCATAGTTGTAAAGAACAGTCTGAAAATGTGAACCCTGCAACTGTAACAGTGACATTTGCCTGAGTCTGCAGGTGTGAACTACCTCTGAGTCTCAATGGTGTGTGAGCTACCAACAACCTGTCAACAATGCCCAGCAGCTACCACCTCTCCAATAGAAGGAGACAGTCCCACAGAGACAGAGTACATGTTGTAATGTACACAGGGCCCTTGGTTTGCCCCTTGCTGCAAGCGCAGGGAGTAATTTTCACTAGCCCTTGTCTGGTCCAGATTATTTCTGCTGCTGCATGTTGGGGAGCAGAGCACCGCCCACCTCCCCACACCTGTAGTGGAGGGGGTAATGGCCTACAGAGGCTGCTCCCCCCCATTGCTGCCTGCTATATGGGAGCTGAGGGCTGAGTAGCGGGTGTTTGTGCCCTCTTGCTCTGTATGCAGGAAGGATCACAATCTGATCCTATCCTAGCAGGGACTTCATGCTGTGGAGGTAGCCTAGACTGAGAGGCAGGTGAAAGTTAAGACAGTGAGGCAGATCTCCAAATTAAATCTTGCCAGACAAGACCTTCAATGTGGGATAAGAAGTGTGTAAAACCAAAAGAGCCCTTTTTAGGGCTCACATACTCCCCTGGCAAATGAGAGAACAGAGCCGGCCCTACGGTACGGCTCATGAAGTGCCTGGAGATACTCAGCTGTGAGGAAATCCTTTCAAAGTGCAATTTGTGTATTCATTTCCTAGGTTGTGTATTCATTTCCTAGATTTTTAAAAAAAAGCTGGTAGGGGAGTACAAGTGGAGCTGCTGACTGAATATTTTATCAGTAGCTGCACATGCTCCCTTTCTGCACTGGACGATAAGACCAATTTCAAAGTTGCTCTTGAAGAAGGTTGCATGCGCCTGCTGCCTGTATGTAAAATTTCAGTGATGACAAATAATTGCTAAAAGTGACCTAAAATTACAGAGTTTATCCCTGAAGAGCATGTTGCACATGAACTACTCAGGGCACAGTTCTTACAAAATCCTAGGCAAGATTTTTTGTACTATATCACTCTGGAAGGCCAGATCACCATTGACAAACTTCAGCAGCTTCCCACTAAACTGTATGAAAATAAACTGAGTAGACTACACAGCAAATTCAAAGGCCACCTTCTTCTAGAGATAAACAGGACTTTTTGCCCAGTTTAGTAGGTGCTTCCATGATACCAAGTGCTTTACATTTACTGATCTATATAATAGGTCATCACCAGCGTAATTGTGTGTGCATGGTCCACACACACAAGGGTATGTGCACATCCTTTGCAGTCTCATTTAATTGCCAGGGCTCTGGCAGGAGGCTTTGGGAAGCTTGTGCCCATGCAGTACCAAGCAGTGTCCTAACCTATAGGAAGTTCACCCCTTGCAGGGCAATTACTTAAGTGCACAATTTAGTATTCCCTTTGTGAGCATTGCATGTAGTTGATTGTTCAGTTGCCTGGAACGGGGATACAAAAGGAATGCAAGCGTAACTGAAGCAAAGGCAAGTTTGATCCTGCTTTTACGTTATAGAGGGGAGAGATCAGACAAAGCCATTCCTGCACTCCCTTCATAGGTCATTCCAAGAATTACTCAGAATTAGGCAGCCATGGCTCTTTTCCTGACCATTTCCTTTCTCATATACCCCTGTTCCAGAGTTTTTGTGGAGTCACTCACACCAGCTCCATGCTTCCCCTCTGCTGGGGATATTTTCTACCCCCGACTTGCTTCACCATTGGCATTGAAGGGTGTTCAGCTTGCTCCCAGCATATTGCAAGATCAGCTCTGTAATCAATGACATTATGATGAGTCATTTAAATAGCATCTAGCTCTATAAAATGTTTCAGTTATTCTTAAATCAATACTTCATAAGTGTTACCTTTTGCAGTTCAGTGGATTTATATATTTCAAACGGAAATAAAGTGAATTCAGGTTGCCAGATACATGAATTGCTTTGTTTCATTTTAATGGATGCATCACTGTGCACACATTTGAATACTTCATTTTTCAGCTTTGGTCTGAGACTTAAGATCAAAATAGGTTTGAATTTGAATTCCCATGTGAAATTTCCTGTGTAATTCACTAGGCGCTAGGACGCGTGTGCATTCTCAAAGAGAATGAACGTGTGGATGAGATGTTATCAAGAATCAGAATTATTTAGTCTGGAAGAGACTTCTTGCAAGTCAGCTGTAGTCTCATCCATGGGAAAGGTTTGAATTGATTATTCCATAAACCAGCTCAGATATCTCCATTGAACTGGAGTAACTGTTATAAGAAATTATAACCTGAATTCTTTAGGGTGACCGGATAGCAAAAAAAAATCGGGATGGGGGGTAATAGGAACCTATATAAGAAAAAGACCCAAAAATTGGGACTGTCCCTATAAAATCTGGTTTCCCTAGAATTCTTCCATCTGCAGTTTAAAGGAGGAAGGATAGTCTTGGGATTAAAGCATTGGACTGGATTCAGTTCTTGGTTCCAATATAGACTTCCCATATTATGTTGGGCAAGACCATATAGGGCCAGATTTTCAAGAGTCCATAGCATCGTGGGGATCGAGTACTTTTAATATTACTGCTTAATATTTAGCTGCAGAGCTCTTAAAGTACTCAATATCAGTTGGAATCAGTCTTTCAAAGTCTGGCTCATAATCTCTGTTTGCTACGTAAAGTGACGATACTTCCTTTCTCCTGTTCAGACTATAAACTTTTTGGGGCAGTCTCTTGATTTGGTTTTTGTACAATGCTTAGCACAATGGGGTCCTGGTTTTGGATGAAGCTGCTGGTAATTAACACAAAGTTATTGCTTATTCTGACTTGTGACTAGCAACTGATCCCCATCTTTAACATCCAATAATTCCCTTGGGATGCTTACCTGGCTATCATTTTCCAGATTATCATTTTTGTTGCTCTCTTCTGGACTCTAAATTTAGGTTTTTTAAAATAAAAAGGCCATGGAACAGTGGCCTCTCAATATTGAGTTAATTGGAGTAGTTGCAGTACCTTTCCTAGTATAACACACTGCTCCTGTTACTGCCCAATATAAGCACATTGTTTGTACAGTGCTTCCTTGACTCAGAGGGAGCACAGCAGAGGAACACATTT